>CM053590.1:193355719-193377136 GCA_028646515.1 Pseudochirops corinnae | reverse complement strand
TTTTGCCATTTGAGTTAGTCTATTTCAGTGTTTCTCAACCTTCCTAATGCCATGACCCTTTAATACAGTTCCACATGTTGTGGTGACCCCCAACCATAAAATTATCTTCTTTGCTACTTCATAATTATAACTTTGCTACTGTTATGAATCATAATGTAAATATCTGATATACGGGATATATTTTCATTGTTACAAATTGAACGTAACCCACAGGTTGAGAACCTCTGGTCTATTGTTTTAAGGTGTTATTCTTTTCAGTCAGGTTGTTGACTCTCTTTTCATGATTTTCTTGCATCATCTTATTTGTCATCCCAATTTTTCCTCCACTTTTCTTATTTGTTTTTCAAAATCCTTCTTAAGCTCCTCTACAGTCTATAACCAGTGTATATTTTTCTTGGAAGCATTTGGTGCAGGAGTTCTGACTGTGTTGTCTTTCTCCAGTTCCATACTTTGATCCTTTTTGTCCTCAGAAAAGGAATCTAAAGTTGGATTGCTGTGCTTGCTTTGCTTCCTTTGCCTTCTCATGTTGCCAGTCAATTACTTGACTTTTGAGCTCTTTGACACAGTGGAACTCTGCTTCCAAAGGGGAGAACTTTGTCCCAAATTGCTGGGGTTTTTATTTTTAATAGACTATTCCTTAATATTAGGTCATGTATCCATCTTGAATTTATTCTAGAATATGCTCTAAGATGTTGGTTGGGGGCTAATTACTGCCATTTTAACAACCATTCCTATTAAAGAGAGCATTTTTTCATAAGTAATATATATTTTCTGAATTAATGAGTTCCATTATTTCTGATTCTCCATTATCTAGTCCTGTTCCATTGATCTATTTTTTTCTTATTTTGAAACTAATGTCAATTTTTAAAAATGAGTGGTGCTTTATAATATATTTTGAGGTCTGAAAGTGCTTCGGGAGTGATATTGATACAGAGATAGATGGAGTGGAAAGAACTTTTGTGAATAAAGGACTAGAAAACCAGCCAGGGCCAGTGTTCTATGAGATTATCAATTTAAAAGTAGAAAGGAGTCTAGAGCTCTCCTAGACCAAATATCTTATTTTATAGGTTGGGAAACTGAGGCCCGGAAAGGTGAGGTAACTTGATTGGGACAGGGAAGTCATAGGAGAAGGAATTGTCAGATAATAATAAACATTGATTAAAAGGTTAGGATAGCAAGCATTTATCAAATGCTATAGGGTTTGCAAAGCAAATATAACCTGGGTTCTAATTTGATCTTTACCACAGTCTCGTGAGGTAAGCTCTGTTATTACACACATACCCCAGGCAATGCCAGTGAGGAAACTGATGATGAAATAAGTAACTTATAGTAAAATAGGGAGTAATCGAGGCAGCATTTGAACTCAGCTCTTCCTGACTCTAGGCACATTGGTCATTCCAGTATGCCACGTACCTTCCTGCAGCTAATAAAATCAAATGTTTATAAGGTGCCAAGAAAGGTGCCAACACTGTGTGTTGAGAATACAAAGAAATGAAAAAAGAAAGACTTCTGTTACTTTGAAGGAACTCACATTCTCATGGGAGAGAAAAAAATTAAATAACTGTGTACCTATAAGACATACATGGATACACAGTGATAATGGAAGGCAATCTCAGAAGGCACACTAAAATTTCAGTGAAACAAGAAAAGCATGTGCAGAAATCTGGGTCTTGAAGTAGTACAGTGAAGCTTAAAGGAGAGGTGAAGAAGAGAACATGGAGGATGATCTGTAAAAAGGTACAGACACAGGAGATTGAATGAAGTATATAAGAAATAGAAAGTGTGTGTGTAGGGGAACAAAGTTTAAGAAAAATGGATGAGTAATCATTTTATAAATATATTTTAAAAGCAATTATCTTTACAAAACTGTTGTCGCCATGTAGATGGGTCTCCTTTTTCCTCTCACTTCCCTTTGTATCAGTTCCTATGTCTTCCTAGGTTTTTTTTTTTAATTATCTTCTGCATCATTTCTTTTAGCACAATAATATTCCATCAAATTCACACCACAACTTGTTCAGTCATTCCCTAATTGATTAGCTTCCCTCAGCTTCAAATTCTTTACCACCACACAAAAAAAGAGAATCCATAAACATTTTTAAAAACATCCATCCTTTTCCACTATTTTGATTTTCTTTGGGTATAGACATAGCGGCAATTTTACTATTAGGTCAAAGAGTATACACAGTTTAATAGATTTTAGGGCATGGTTTCAAACTGTGTTTCAGAAATGGACTAATTCATAGTTCCACATTACTAGTTCACAGTTCCACCACCATTGTGTGTTTTCCCGCATTCTCTCTAGCATTCGTAATATCCTTTTTTTGTAATCTCAGATTTTTTTCTCATTTAAATTTCTCTAATTATTAGTGATTTAGAGCATCTTATATGACTATTGATAGCTTTCATTTCTTCCTCAGAAAACTGTTGATATATATCTTTTGACCATTTATCAGTTGGGGAATGGATCTTAGTACTGAAATTTTGGCTTACTTCCCTACATATTTTAGAAATTAAGCCTTTACCTGAGAAACTTGCTACAGAATTTTTCCTCAAGTTCCTAATTTTCTTCTAATTTTTGCTGCATCATTTTTGTAAGTGAAAGAACTTTTTAAAATTTTGTATAATCAAAATTGTCCATTTAACCTTCTGTGATCTTCTCTATCTCTTGTTTGGTCACAAACTATTCTCTGGCAGGTAATTTATTCCCTGCTTTTGATATTATCCTTTATGTTCAAACCATGAGATATTGTTTCTGCCAGACTGCTTTCCAGTTTTTCCAAAATTTTTTTCAAATAGTAAGTTCTTGTCTAAATAGTTGGAATCTTTGAGTTTATCAGATCCTAGTTTACTGTATTCATTTGCTTCTGTATATTTTGTAACTAATCTGTTCCACTGATCAGTCTCTCTAAAAGTACCCACCAAGTTGTTTTCATGGTTGCAGCTCTGTAAGACAGTTTGAAATCTAGTATACATAGGTCTGTTTAACTTTCACTTTTTTTATTGATTCCCTTGGTTTTTGATCTTTTGTTCCTCTGGATTAATTTTGTTATTATTTTTTTTTAGTAGAATAAAGAAATTCTTTGCTAGTTTCATTGATATGTAATTGAATAAGTGGTTTAATTTATGAAGTATTGTCATTTTTATTATATTGGCTCAGCCTACACAGAAGCAATTAACATTTTTCTAATATTTTTTTAGATCCATCTTTATTTGTATGGAATATTTTGTAATTTTCTCCCTATAGTCTCTGTGTGTATTGGAGATAGACTCCCAAGTATTTTATAGTGACTACCATTATTTTGATTTCTATCTCTTCCTACTGGATTTTATTGGTAATATACATATATGGTGAAAATTTTTTTGGGTTTATCCTAAAACTTTGCCAAAATTGTTGATTGTTTTCTTTCTTTCTTTTTTTTTTTTTTTTTAGTTTACTCTCTTGAGTTCTCTAGGTAAACCATCCTCAAAAAAGAAGGTGATAATTTTGCCAATGGTTATTAATTCAATTTTTTTTCTTACTTTATTGCTGAGATCAGATTGCAAAGAGTTCAGAGAAAGAATGTGAGATCACATGGACTAAAATTTTAAAGAGGATGCCAGCCCAAGAGGGATGATTTTTCCCTAGAGGACTTTGCTGCATATATGCAATGCTCCAGTCCAACTGGTCTGTTTGCTCTTCCTGAAACATGAACAGTACTTTTTTACCACCACTATCCATAATCTAGAGATGGAAGCATAGAGGAACCATGGGTACTTACACCTCTTTATATAGCAAACAGGACAACGCTTGAAAGAGTGATGAGTTTTTAAGAGGACCAGTCAATAGAAGAGTTCCTAGATTTGGTCACTTGGACATAAAAGGAATTCTACAGGAGTGCCTAGATCAAGATTCCAGTAGAGAAGAGGAGATACCACCAGGTGTCCCATGAACTGAAAATTCAAGCCCTATTTCTGAAACATATTGACTGTGTGACCCTGAATTCATCACTTAACCTCTAATCAAATCTCTCAGACTATGGATAGGTAGTCAAAGGATGTGAACAAATAATTCACAAAAGAAGAATTATGAACTATAAATAACCAGATGAAAGAAAGCTCCAAATTAGTAGTGAGAGAAATGCAAATTAAAGCAACCCTAAAGTTTCATCTCATGCTTAGCAAATTGGCAGAATTTACAGAAGATAGAATAGTCAGTGGTGGAAGAGTTGTGGGAAGATAGATACCCTAGTGCCCTGTTAGCAACCTATATATGAACATAATTTTAAAAAGTAAATTGTAATTATGCAAATATTATGGCTAAAATGGCCATAATCTCTGATCTGGAGTTTCCATTACTAGGCTTATACCCCTATAGGGAAGCAACTCATTTTTTTTTAAAAAGGTACCATATACATCAAAATATTTACATCAGCACTTTTTTTTTAATAGCAGAGAACTGGAAACAACAGAATAGATTCCTATCATTTTGGAGTGGCTAAACAAATGGTGAATTTAATGGGATATTATGGGACTATAAGAAATAATGAATATAGGAAAAATTAAAATATCTATATGAACTTATTCAGATTGAAGTGAGCTGAACTAAGAAAACAATATTATTAACAATGACAAAAACAATTTAAACAGAAAGAACAATCAACGAAAAAAAATCTAAAGTGAAGATTATAAAATTACAAAGAACAAGCACGGCTCCAAAAAGGAAATGAGTTAAGACCCTCTACCCTGCCCAGCTTTCCATACTATAATAATAGCATGTACCTTAGGGCTGAAACATGCAGAGAGCATATAAGCATGCTCAAATGATTTCAATTCCCCATAAAAGAGAGGCTGAAAAACTTGTTTCTGGAAAAGTCATGGCGAAGTGTAATGTAGATGCCTTGGAGAGACATTGGAGGATGCTTAGATATTTAATAAATGGTTCTGATCTGCTGATGAATGGCAGCTTCTGTTTCTGACAGATTAGCCCAAGGAACAAGTGCATTTATATGGCTTTAGTCTGTCTACATAATTGATTCTTTGGCTTTTCTCTCTTGGTTCATGTTCTAAAATGATGGTGTCTTATGAGAAACAATAACATTAAAGAAAAGGCACCAAAACCCTAAAAACCGACCTCTTAAAAAACCTTCAAAAGATAAAATGAGGTCAGATCCTACTGTGTATATGGAAGACCTGCTCTAGGATAAAAATAGGTCCCTCATCAGCGGGTACCTTTGGAGAGATTTTCTACCCAATATTTTTGGGTTTGGACATTTATGTTTTGTGGGACCTTAAAGACATTGGACAATGGCAGCTAAAACCTTTTGAAGACACCTCCAGTTTTGACTATTCAGCCAATCAAAAAGACTGCCATATTTGCCAGAATGAATTACAGAATGTCTTTGACTATTCCTAAGCCTTTCCAAAGTGTTTCCATTAGAACTCATCATAATTCTTCAGGAATCAGGCTCTCTAGCCTATTCTGTATAAGAAATTACCTTCATCCAAGTATGTTGATGCATTTTTATTAGTGCATAATGAATTATAGCTCCAGCCTTATGTATCTAAAGACATCCGTGTGGTTACATGGAGAACTTAATCCACACAATTAGGTGGAACAAAACACCAGTCAGGTAAGTACCAATTCAGGCATAATCTTGCAAAAAATTGTGTCTGGTTGGCTAAATCTCAGGATGAATTGAAGCTAGCCAGGAAAATAAATGATAACCAAAATTTTGCTTATTTTTGTTTTGTTTTATTTTGTTTGGTGTGGGGAATCAAGAAAGAAATGTAACAAAAGCTAGAGTGCAGGGCTTGAGATAATGTAGACTGCTTAGTACTCATTTTGCATGAAATATTTGCATCAAAGAGAATGGCTTGTAGATGAGATAAGAAGAATACAAATGACTCATTAAGACTATTAAAGGACAGAGTCAGGTTTCAAAAAGATCTTAAACTAAAACATTGGGCTAAATCTAATAAGAACAAATTTAGAATACATAAATGTAAACTGTTACATGGGTTCAAAAAATTCCACTTCACAAGTATAGGTGGGGAACTATAGCTAGACAGTATTTTGTCTGAAAAAGTCTGATTTTCTACAAATTGACTGCAATGTCAACCCAAGTTAACAGTGGGATAAGACCAACAACACCACCAACAAAAATTAATGCCGTGTTGGGGTACAACATTAAAAGAGAACAAATCTTAAGGTCTAAGATGAAGAAGGTGATAGGTTCACTATACTTCGACCTAGTCAGAGCACATCTGGAGCATTAAATTTTGTCTTGGCTATCACAATTTAAGAGAAAAATTGGTAAACTGAATAATGTTCAGAAAGGAGGATAGGTTGAAGGAAGAAAGAATAGTTAGGCTGGAAAAGAGAACACAGCAGAGGCATCATAGCTATTTTAAAACATGTAAAGGGCTTTCCCAAGGGAGAGGTGTATATTAAACTTGTTCTACCTGGGCCTTGAGGACCAATCTAGAAGAAAGTAGTCATTGTTTCAAAAAGGCAAATTTAGGTTTGAGGTGGAATGGGGGAACGTTACTGAAAGTTTGTTGTTGAGTCATTTCTGTTGTGTCCCACTCCCCACGACCCCAGTTGGGGTTTTCTTGACAAATATACTGGAGATTTGCCATTTACTTCTCCACTTCATTTTACAGATGAGGAAACTGAGGCAAACTGGGTAAAGGGACTTGCCCAGAGTCACACAGCTAGTAAGTGGCTGAGGACAGGTTTGAACTCAGTCCTCCTCACTCTGGTGCTACTGTGCTATCCGCTGAGCCACCTTGCTGCTCTAAATATTTAGAGTTATGCAAAAGCAGCATGGACTACATGAAGAATTAGTCAATAAATATATATTAAGTATCCATTGCATCCCAGGTACTTTGCTAAGGATGAGGGATACAAAAAGAGCCAAACAGCTCCCCCGCCCACCACAAAAAACAGTCCCTACATTCAAGGACTTCGCGGTCTGGTTAGGAGGAAAATAGGTAACTACATATTAGAAACAAGCTATATACAGGATAAATGGGAAATATCCAAAAGAAAGATGGAACTAGAATTAAGAACAATTAGGAAAGGCTTCTAGTTGAGTATGAATTGTTTTATGGAAGTTGAAGGAAATCAGGGAAGCCAGTAGGCAGAGAAGATGAGGAAGAGCCTTTCAGGCATCGAGAACAGCCATAAAAACTGCCCAAGAGCAGAGAGATGGTGGGACTTTTTTTGAGGAATGGCAAAGGAGGCCAGTGCCAGTGGATCAAGGAATACATTGCAGAAAGTAATGTGTATGAAGGTTGAACAGGTATATATGGGGTAGTGGGGTAGATTATGAAAAGCTTTGAATGTCAAACAGAATTTTGTTTTTCAATCAGGAGGCAATAGGAAGCTACTAGAGTCTGCTGAGTTGGTTTTAAATCCACATAGGTCAGTGAGTTCCTAATAAATAGAGATTAGGTATATTATAAAAGAAATTCTTACATGAGTTGGATTCAGTGACAACTGAAATCCCACCCAACTCTCAAATTCAATTATTCTAATTTAGTTGCTTAAAGAAACAGACAAGTAAATAATCTGTGATGAGAAAAGTCCTTGGGCTCACAAAGAAAATATTTCTATTTGATTTTGATATCTTCTCCCTTCCCTGCCTCCAAACTCTAGAATTAATCTAAAACTTAGCCCAGCTTCTTGAATAGATAAACTAATGTCATAAAGCTTTTTTGACACCTCTGCACAAGAACAGTATGATAGAGTGGGAGGAACATTTAATACGTTGGGTTTAAATTCTGCATTAAGTATTTGTTATCTGTATAACATTAGACACTCATTTAAGCTTTGTGGACCTCAGTTTCCTCATCTGTAAAATAAGGGACTGTGACAAAGTGTTCCCTGAGACACCTTCCAGCTCTAGTTCCATGAACCAAAAAGCCTCTCTAGATTCTGTGATCAGTCAGGTGAACAATATGGAAAAAATATTTTTCATCACAGCACTGCAATATTATTGCTTGTTGTGTTAGCCAGAATCCAGAAATAGAAAGATGAATTTTAAAAAGTTAGTTGAGCTTGTTGAACTTTCCCAAATGATTCTGCTTCTGGTTATTGAAAGAGAATCAGAGGATTTTTATTATCTTCCTGTTTCTTGATCCCCTTTTAAAAGGTGATCTGTTAATCCTAAAAACTACCTGTAGTTTCAAGGATTTTTTGACAACAATGTCAGCAATGCTGATGAAGTACAAAAAAGCATGCTTTTTATTAGTGGGGAAAGTTAAGCTTAGAAAGTTCAAGGCCACAGTTACAAAAGGAAACAAACAAACAAAAAGGTGAGTCAAAATCGATATGACCATTTTACATTCAGTTTTCCCTAATCTTTTTTTTTTTTTTGCTTTTTGGAAGGGGGAATGCAGGGCAATTAGGGTTAAGCGACTTGCCCAAGGTCACACAGCTAGTAAGTGTTAAATGTCTGAGGCTGGATTTGAACTCAGGTCCTTCTGACTCCAGGGCTGGTGCTCTACTCACTGCACCACCTAGCTGTCCTTCCCTAATAAATTTTTAACTGAACATTTTCCCATAATGCCTTCATTGTTGGACTGACTCTCCACAAATATTAAATGATAGTTTCTCCATGAGTCTTACTTTGATCCCTGATCCCTAATGACAAGCTCTCAAAGCACTTCAAAAGGACACATTCTTTCCTTTTAAATGATTTTACCCAGCAAGTTTTCCAGCAGATTTCTTCTAGGGAGATGTTGGATTCTCTGCATTTAGCTCCATTACACAACACCAAAGACATTGTAACAGAATGAGTGTGGGATTCTTGTTCATTAGGTCTTATTTCAGCTGAAATATTGTCTGTGTGAATAATCACCTAGAAATTTCTTCCTTAAAAATAGATTTTAATTTTTTTCAGACTTCTATTGGTATCTCTTGTATTTACCTTGCCTTTCATTTTAGATATGTCCCTTCTCCCTTGCCTATACAGAAAAAATTTCCTAATAGAAAAAAGAAAAGAAGGAAGGAAGGAAGGGAAGAAGGATGGAAGGAAGGAAGAAGATAGAGACGGAGGGAGGAAGGGAAGAAAAAGAGTAATTTAACAAACAATCAAAATATCAAATGAATCTGAGAAAACAGGAAATATTCAATACAGGAGAGTGCTGATAAATATTTAATAACCAGCTCTCTGAAGGGGAAAATGTATTCATGATATATTTTAAAGTTTAATTTGAAATATTAGTATTTTCTCTATCATTTTATTAAGTCTTGAAGAATAAAACAATAAATGAAATCCTGATTTGTGGTGGTTACCAATTTACAAGGGGTTAATATGCACACTGAAAATTTAACAATCAACTCTCTCCCTCACTGATTAAAGCAGGTTCCAGCATACATCTGTAACCATATCATTAACTCTACTTTTTTAAAGCATTTTTTCTTCTCTTCTTTAATGACAATCTCATGATATTTACACAACATTAATTTATTGTTTGTATTATTTCCATTTGTGCGGTAGTAGTCATGGTGTTTGGCTCAGTTTCTATGTATTCTCATGCTTCTTTGTCTTCCTCACATTCATTCTTACTCAGACAGCTAAGTGGGACGTGGGGGAGAATGCTGGATTTCAAGGAAGAAAGATCAGAGTCCAAATCCCACCTAAGACCAAATCATACCTATTTGTGTGATCTACGATAAGTCACTTAAATTCTCAACTACAAATTTCTCATTTGCAAAATGTAAATAACTGTAGCACCTATTTGACAGCATTATTATGAAGATAAAATGAGATAACATGTACATGGCTTTGTGAAGTTAAAGCCACTATACAAATTCTAGCTACCATTTAACATTATCATTGTTATTACTGTTATTATTATTAATTTTCTTACCTTGCAGTAATATTCCATTGAATTAAGGCACCATGATTTGTTTAATCATTCCCCAACTGATGGGA
The DNA here is from genome assembly GCA_028646515.1 of Pseudochirops corinnae. Classification (NCBI taxonomy): domain Eukaryota; kingdom Metazoa; phylum Chordata; class Mammalia; order Diprotodontia; family Pseudocheiridae; genus Pseudochirops; species Pseudochirops corinnae. The sequence continues at coordinate 193,367,213 of CM053590.1, read as the reverse complement.
ATCTATTTGCTTTCAAGATACTCTACTATTACAAAAAGTATTGCCACAACTTCCTTGGGGTATATTCCTAACAGTGGATTCTCTGGGTCTAAGTAGTGTGGATGTTTTAATCATTTCCTTAGCATGATTCCAAGCTGATTTCCAGAGTAGGTGAATTTACCGCATCACTAACAGTTTATTAATGTTCCTACTCCTCCATATCCCCTTTAACAATAACTTTGTCAATTTTATCTTTGACAATTTGGAATCAATTTTTAGGTAGCAAAACAGACACAAATGACTATGTCATATCAAAGTGGACATTTCATTATTTAGAAAAATCAAGTTGTCTGTGGACTGTAGGTAAACTTTTATTTGGTGACAGAAGAAATTTAAATGTGAAATAGGAAATACTAGGCTTCCAATATCATCTTGTCGATCTCTCAACCTTCAGATGGTACTATTGAAATTCTTTCCTGACAAATGAGAATTGATGATATTAAACATTCTTTGGCATCATAAAGAATTTTAAAAAGTGGTATCTAAATGAGACAAGTTGCTGGTTGGAGAATCGTTGATGTGGTGTGTGTCTGTTTTCTCCCAGCATTCTTTTCTTTGTTAATAGCACCACAATTCTACCCATCATTCAGGTCTAAAACCTTAACTTTGACTATGTGTCTCTTTTATTCCACTATAGAACCTCTAGGAAAATCTCAATTATTCATTTGAAAAGTCTTTAGGATTTATGCCTACCTTTCCATTCCCATGGCTGCCACCTATAATGATAGAACTCTGAAGCTGAGAGGAAAATGACAAATTATCTAGTATGTGTCACATATGAGTAAACAGATAGAGTAGCTAAAGAGCCTGATCTAGATTGCATGGCCAGTCAGTAACAGACTGCGAACTAGAAACTACATGTCCTGACATTATTTTAAATACTTTTTCCCCTATACCATTCTGTTTTTCCTGCAGTATTACAGCAACAATTTCCTTCTTGGCATTCTTGGTGCCAAGTTCTTTCTCCTCCTTCCAATATATCTTGTATAACACTGACAAGTTAGCTAATATTCCTTAAACAGTAGTTTATCATGTTACTCTCTACTTACATCAAATCTAAATTCCTCTGCCCCGCCAATGAGGCCTTTCATAATCTGGTCCCGTTTAACGGTGCTGATGTCATCTGTGTTCATGGAGGGTGATAGCATTTCAGTGTAATGAATCAGATGAACTCAAAAGTAATTGACAAAGCAATATAAAAAAATAACCCATTACAAATAACGTTATAAAGCACTTTCACAAAGTTTGAAAAGCACTTTTCTACTAAAAATCATCTGGGTAGAAATTTAGAACAAGAAAGTAAAATGGAAGACAATGCGTCACGATGACTTTATGGTTTGCTGTTATTATCTTGCCTTGCTTGCATAAGAACCCTAAATAATTTTGGGTAATAAGAAAAATCACAGGACCTCAGACATGTGCTATTCTTGACATTTTGTTCAATGATGGACACTAAAATGATTTTAGGTGAGTATGTTACCAACCGGATATTGATAAAAGTTAAAAGATTTTCTAACCCTAAGTCAGAAATCACAAAGAGGCAAAGATAGACTTTGGTCAGGGTGAGCAAGAAGTAGCTTCAAAGATAGGCTGACTGTCTGTATCCTCTGCTGAGCTAGCTGTCTCTTGCATTTTCCAGAAGAAATTAACTCTTGGTGGCTATGGCTTGAGGGGGAAAAATACATAACTAAGATTTGGCAAACAGAAATATCACTCCTTGTGGAGGGAATTCAAAGGAGGGATTTTTTCTAATCGGGTCACTAAATCATGAGTCATGTTGTTGTAGCATGTTATTTGTCACCATATAGCATTGTTCCCTTGCTGATTTAAAGGACTTAATCACAATTTATTGATTGTGTCACTATCTGAAGTGTTGGAATAGAGCCATATTTGCATGGGGAGGCATATGATGTTCCTGGGTGCTGACAAAGAGGTAAAATCTCATTCCCAAAATTACACAGCTAGTATCAGAGTAAAACCTGGAACGTGGGTCCTCTCACTCTAAAATCATTTTTTTTTTCCTCCAGTATGTACACTACAGTGTAATATAGTTTGCCTAGTTAGGTTACATAAGATCAAAGCAAAGGTTTAGCTACTAGGAAAAGTCCCTTAGTACAAGGTACAAAAGATAAAGAATACAAAGAGTCAATAGTGCTACAGCAGGTACAGGGATCTGAGGGTGAAACACAGAATAATCCTTTAGAACAGTGGAATTAAATAGAAACTGAGTCCACGAAATTTGCAAAAGGAATTCTATGTACCATACATTGACAGAAAACCACACATGTTTATGGTGTTGTATGATTAATATATACTTGCTGAGATATATTGAGATATATTTCTCAATTATGCTTTAATCTGGTTCAGGACATTCTTGGGAGTGTTGTGGGTTGCATAAGGCTGGATGTACTATATTTGATACTCCTGCCTTTGAGGCTGTGGTCCTTGCAGCTGGAAAAGGTCCATGGCAACACTATAGGGATTTTAACAATTTCCAGAGAACGTCTTTTGGCTAGACATGAACAAACCAACCTTTCAGCCCTACCATACGTGACCAGATCCTCTTAAAGAGAAAAGCCTTCAATACATGACCAGGTTTCTTCACTGTCCGTATTCTCTGTCCCAAGCTGGACAGAGAGATAATTCTTGTAGAGGATAAAGGGGAAGAGAAACTTCTTGAAGTATTTTTTAAGACCTTCCAAATTAAAGACCAAAACATGCATTATAATATCAGTGCTAAGGTGGATGAGGGGAAGGACTGAAAATAAACAAAAAAGAGATGGAAACAATGCCTCAAAAATAAGAAAGCAAAACAGTAGGGAACAGCATAGAGAAGCATCAAGTGTATATTGTGTATATTCCTTGGATACTTTATAAAGAGGAACTAGACAAGCTAGTATCAAGTAACATCATGGAAATAAAATTTATTCTTTCTTAAAAGACAAGAAAACACTAGTAAAGAATGTACTAGAAATAACTGATACTCATTCCTACTTCTTATTAGAGCAAAGATCAAAATCACTGTTAAATCAGGAGGAAATAATAAAAATGAAAAGATGATGTAACATGTTATTAAAAACCTCCAACATGACATATTTCAAAAAGTGACTAATAATAAAAAATAATAATAATAATAATAAGGAAATGGACAATAAAACATTCAATAACTTTGGTATGTTTGTTTTTTAGGTTCATACTATTCCTATCTACCACCCAATCAAATAGATTTTAATGGTTAAATGAATGAATGAATTAATGCAAAAATATTGATTATGCACTTACAATGTGCCAGATACTATTCTGAGGATACAAACTCAAAAGTGTGCTTAAATTCTATAATTAGAAGAGATATAACATATGTAGTCAGGAAAGTGTTTTAGTTTTGAAAGTCATTGGGAAGGTGAATAGAACCATTAAGAAGTTAATTTTCCCACTCTTCCTAGCAGAGCTGGCAAAGATTGGTGGTGGTTATAAGCAAGACAGGCAGGACTTATTTGCCATTGCCACTTCCAGATTCTCCCCAGCAGTAACCACTCTATCCTCGTCTCCCCATATTGACTCCTTGGTGAAACAATTCAACTCTATACTGTTGTCTTCTCTTGAATCCCTAGCCCTCTACTCACATCATTGATTGCACTCAGTCAAATCTTAGCCTTGGATGCATACCTCCATTCACTGTTTTTTCGTCTAGACACAGGCTACTCACTGAAGGTGTAGAAAATCATGCAAACATTCTGAGTCCACTACAAAATTTTTGTTCCATAATGTCAACTGAGCCCTCATTGCTGCTAGGCAATCATATATCTCTTATCAACTCACTATACCACTCTTTACAATGACTCTTTCACATGTGGAGAATCTGAAACCCAGAGAAGTTAAATAATTTGCCCAAGGTCACATAGTAAATGGAAAAAAGGCAAAATTTGAATGTAAACCCAATTGTTCCCCAACTCACCCAATTTCCTCCTTCTCCTCCCATTCACTCAGTTGAGAATTTTGCCTCATATTTTATAGGAAAAAATTGAGACCATTCAGAGTGAACTCCCTCTTCTCTCTTCTTCCTCATCTATCACTCAGATGCCTTCTGCCACTTTATCCTCTTTCACCACGTCCAACATGATGAAATGGCCTTGCTCCATACCAAAGCCAATCCTCTACTTTTTCAAGCAATTCTATTCCATCCTATTTACTCAAACAGATTGCTCTCTCTATTACCCCCACTCTTTTGCTTGTTTTCAATCTCCTGTCTACGGGCTCCAAAATACACACACCCTCCTAACCTGAAAAATCCTCATTTGATTCTTCCATTCTCACTGTCATCCTGTACCTCTTTTGCCCTTTGTAGCCAAACTTTTGAAAATATCATCTACAACAGGTGCCCCCACTTCCTCTCTTCTCACTCCCTTCTTAACTGCTTACAATTTGGCTTCTGATTTTATCATTCCACCAGAACTGCTTTCTCCAAAGTTGCTATTGATCTCTGAGTTGACTAATCCAGTTGTAGTTTTTCAAGCCCTATTCTGCTTGACATCTCCACAGCCTTTGACACTGTTAATCATTCTCTCTTCCTTTACCGGCTCATTTTCTCTAGATTTTCAGGACACCAGTATCTCCTGTCTCCTTTGCTGGCTCCTTATCCAGACCACATCTTAATCCTCCATTCAACCACCGAAGTGATTTTCCTAAAGCACAGATCAGATCATGTTACTCTCTTATTCAATAAATTCCATAGGAATGTCTTCCTATGACATTCAGGATCAAAGATAGGTGTCTATTTGAAATTTAAAGCCTTTCATAACCTAGTCCCCTCCCACCTTTCCTGTATTCTTACAACCTGTATTCTTCTGTCTAGTGACACTGGCCTCCTGGCTGTACCATGAACAAGATACTCCCTTTCTCAGCTCTGCATATTTTCTCTGTCTCCCAATCCTGGAATGCTCTTCATCCCCATCTCTGATCTTTTCAGTTCCTTCAAACTGCCACTGAAATCCCACAATATAAAGGAAAATTTCTGAACCTCTCTTAACTCTGGTGCCTGTCTTCTGCTAATTATTCCCTATTTATCCTCTATATAACTTGCATTTTATGGCATTATTTGCATATTGTCTCCTCCATTGGATCATAAACTCCTTGAGGGCAGGAACTGTCTGTTGCCTCTTTTTTTTTATACCTACCCCTTAACACAGTGCCTGCCACATAGTGAATATGAATAAATTCACATAAATATAATTCACATGAAATGTGAATATAGAATGTCAACAGTCCTCTAGAACTTTCAGACCTTCAAAGGGAATGTTCTTACCGGGGAATGGATGACAGGAGGGCAGGTAGGAGACCTGACCAAGGTCAAAGTCAAGGATTTTCACTGGAAAGTAGAGATGTTTAATTCACTCTCCACTTATTAGAACTTCCTGATTCCAGTTAAGCAAACACTTTGCTAGGACGTGACAAAATTCATCATACAGTTCAAACACTTCATTTCTGGTATCATTTCATGTCATTAAATGTCATTCAAAGTCTTCAGTAAGATCTAAGATTTATAGAGACTGTGTTCCCACCTAGTTAAGGTTTAAAGGGTAAAATGTGGTAAGGTAGTTTCAAACCCATCATTAGATTTAAAAAAATGCTACAATTCCCCTTCCTCTACCCTGAAACAGTACCAAATATTGAGAATATTCATGGACTTGCTTTTTTTTTCATTCTCCTTGGATCTATACTGTATTATTTCACCCCATACAAGCCCGTAAAAGCCATGATTGAGGAAGAAATAAGATATGGTGTTCCTTAGTTAAGTTTCTTAGTTAAAGGAGAGTTTTATACTTCACTCTCTTATCCTGCCAAGAGATGTCTGAGTGCTAAGAGAAAAAATAAAGTGGTGAATGAATGAGAGCGGGAGGGAGTTTGGAGAAAGCAGAAATAGAGCTGTGGGGAAAAGAAATAAAATTTTCCAAGTAGATGTATTTAAATACAATAGAAATGCAATTACACATCTGGTAATCAGTGTTAGTGCAGGTGTTGCCAGGATAAGATTGGAGCAGATTAATTATTTATACAGATTATGCTGATGATTTGCAGTGGACTTAAGGGAGGCTTCCTGGCCAGAAACAGGAGAAGGATTGTTTGTGATTAACTTAAAAGCAAGGATAAAGCTATGCCATTATTAAGCAAATACCACAGACTAAATCAACATTTGCTAACAGCCTGGGAAAGGCCAGCATACTGATTGGCTTTGGCTACAGAACCCAGAAGCAAAAGACATACCTGCATTTGTGTTCTGAGTAGGCTTAGACAACTGTGTTTATGTGTGCGTGTGCAGTGTTTTTACAGCCTCTTTTTGTGAATGACTCAGTTTTGTTGAGAAGGAGTGGAAATGAATTAGAATTCTCTAAATATTGAGATTCAATTGCCATAATGTGCTTATGGGCATTATCGTGGAAATGAGTATCTGGAGGCAGATTGAAGGACTTGACCTAATGCCCTTATCTTTCAGTCCTCCAACTCCAATCTAATGAACACATATTCATAATTATTTCTCAAATAGTTTTTTATCTAATTTTAAAGTGGATAATTTATGCCACTTACATAAAAATGCAATAAGTTTCATTAAAATATTCAGTATTAGTAGAACTTTGAGCAGAATATATTTCTTACAGTTTTACAAAGTCATACATATTTATAATATTAAAACTCTTCAGTTGCTTTAATAATAGAATTCTATCCCATAGATCTGAATACTAATTTTAATATGTCTGGTGCAGGAGAAGACCGTGCACATAAGAATATGCATTTGCATTTTATACCTTCTCTGGTTTTGTGTATATTTCTGAATGTTTTACTGCTCTTTCTTTTAATTAAGGTTTGATTTTTTTCAAGAGAAAGCTTTATGTAAGTAGAGAAATACAAGACCTTGAAAGAGAACTACTGCATTATAGTGAGAAATAGATAAAAAAGATATTACTTTTCCTGCGTCTTTTATTGTTTTCACTAGTGTTGTTTCAGCTTATGGTTTTGTCAGTTAGTTCATTTTACCTCTACAATGTAAGATGTGTGTGCAAGGAATATTATATGGCCAATTGCTTTGGTTCTGAAAATGGAGAAGACTGAATATCAAAAGCTGATAAAAGTCCTTTGAAATTTATAATGCCATTCATGTCTTAGTTATTTTTAAGTGCTTTGTGGAGTAATAAATGAAATAATGTAATGGCTCCATAGAGAATCACCTATAAAAGTCTGTGGAAAAAATAAAGACATTGACTTTAATTATTGGCATTTCTTTGAGAAAGTTAGCCATAAAAAAGCAATCATCAAAACAAGGCGGTCTAAATGGTCCTGAAACCACCTTAGAGGGCAAAATATGATCCACCTTACAAGTAGAGTTGGATGGTACATAGATTCCATTAAAAAGTTATAGTGGCATTACTTATGCCCTGAATTCTTTTCATTTGCCAAGCCTATGTAGTGTGGAGAGGGTGGGTTGTCAGAAAATTCTGATTCAGTTAAATGGTATGAGACCAAATTCATTCATTCATGCATTCATTCAACTAGCATTTATTGAACTCCTGCTATGTCAAAGATGTATTATACTGAGACAAAAAGAAAAGTCTTTGCCCTCAAAGAAACTTACTTGGGGGAAATTATGTGGGAAAGGATAACATGTATACAGACAACATTATACTTAAAATTTTCCAGATTTATTAGCTATCCCAAAAGTCTTAGTGTGTGCTTAAGTTTCAGTAGGTTAAATCTACACTAAAGCTTTTGGGAAAAGCTGAATGTATGGAAAAATAATTGGAGGAGGGAGAACATTAGCTTCATGATCAGGAAAGACCTCATGTAGAAGGTGGCACTTAAACCGGGCCTTGAAGAAAACCAAGAATTCCAATAGTAGGTTCACTTCAGGAAGGGAGAATACTTAGAATGAAGGAAAAGGTGGGAGATGGGATGCTATGTTAAACTTAGTTTGAGTCAAATTTAGGTTGAGCAGTTTGACTGGAACATAATATACACAAAAGGGGATAGTATAAAATCAGATGAAAAAGATGAGTGGTTTGAGCACAATTTTGAAGAATTTAAAATGCCAGATAGAGGAGTTTAATTTTACCCTAAAAACAGCTGACCTATCTTAAGCAGGAGAGTGATGTGGTCAAAACAATGGTTTCAGAATATCAATTTGGCAATTTTATGGATAATGGATTGGAGCATGGGAGAAACTAGAATTAAGGTGATGAATTAGAAAGCTATTTCAATAACCCTGACAAGAGGCAATAAGAATCAGAACTAGTGTTTGATTAGAGGGAAGGAGACCGACGAGATGGAAACATATCCTCCTGTCTATGACTCTTTTCCCACCAAGGAACTCTGGGCTCATACAGACTTAAGTAGATCCTGGAGAGGTATGGAGAGAGTGTCTGATTCTCAAGAGGGTCAGTTTTCTGTTTCTACTTCTGCCCTAAATGAAGTATAAAACTCTAGGGAAATCTCTAAAAACAAATATAAGAATAGCTCATGTCTACCCTGAAGTAGGTAGCAGGGACCACACCATAAAAGTGGTAATAAATGTATAATATGGACATTGAGTATGGGCCAGTTGTTATTTCACTTTGGAAAAGTGTGTGAGAGGTGGTGTAATAAGGAAGGACCTCACCTAAACTCTCTAAAATTCATCTCCAAACAACTAAAATAATGCCTCAAAACAAATTCTGTAGTAACAAAAAGAACAAAAAGAAGGGGTGAAACAATTTTCCAGTCAAAGACAACTTAGAAAGTTGTCAGGAAAGGCATGTTTCCCTCAGGTAAAAGGGGACCATAGTGCAATGTAGGCAGAATACAGGCAAGCCAGCAGCAGGCTCCACCCCAGCAAGACAGCAAGAGACCATGAGTTTTGTCAAAGGTCAGCAGAAGACCCTGCATCCCCAAAACACCAGGCAAGTAGTCAGGCCCCAGCTCCAAATACAAAAAGCTTGAGAGAGTGCCCCCTCCATGCCAGAAGCAGAGCAGAAGTTTAAAAGTCATAAAATAGGCTAGTAAATTAGGTTTTTTTTTAATTCAAAAATTAAAAAAAATCCTAACCATAGAGAGTTACAATGGTGACAGAGAAAATCAAAACACAAACTCAGAAGAGGACAACTATGTCAAAACACTTTCAAGTGAAGCCTCAAAGAAAAATATGAATTGGTCTGGGGCCAAAAAAGAACTCCTCAAATAACTTTAAAATGATATTAAAAATCAAATAAGAGAAGTACAAGAAAAATTTGGAAAAGAAATGAGAGTGGTGTAAAATAATCATGAAAAAGAGTCAACAGCTTGGTAAAGGAAGAATAAAATGGAAAAAAAAAACCTGTAGAACAATTCACTGAAGAAAATAGCTCCTTAAAAATAGAATTGGCCAAATGGAGAAAAAAGAAGTACAAGAAATTCACTAAAAAAAATAATTCCTTACAAATTAGAAATAGTAAATGGAAGCAAATGACCTCATGAGACATTAAGAATCAATCAAAATCAAAAGAATAAAAAAGTAGAAGAAAATGTGAAATATCCCATCATAAAAACACTTGGTCTGGAAAATAGATCCAGGGGAGATAATTTAAGAATTATTATACTTCCTGAAAGCCATGACCAAAAAAAAAAAAGCCTTTATATCATATTTCAAGAAATTATCAAGTAAAACTTCCTTGATGCCCTAGAACCAGAGGGTAAAATAGAAGTTTAAAGAATCAACCAATAACTTCCCAAAAGAGATCCCAGAATGAAAAGTCCCATGGATGTAAGGATCAAATTTTCTAACTCCCAGGTCAAGGAGAAAATATGGCAAGCAATCAAGAAAAAAAAAAAAACCCGCAACAATTCAAGCATTTCTGATGAAAAGACCAGAGCTGAACAACAACAAAAAAATGATTTTCAAATACAAGAATTAAGTATAGCATTAAAAGGTAAACAGGAAAGATAAATCATAAGGGATTCATTAAAGCTAAACTATTTATAAAACTATTTATATCCCCACATGGAAAATAACACTGGTAATTTGTAAGTACTTTATCACTATTAAGGCATTTAGAAGAAATATACATAGACATAGGATACAATAAGTTGACTTTAATGGGAAGATATTAAAAAAAATAGGGGATGACAAAGAGAATTGTATTGGGAGAAAATGGAAGGTGAAGTTAAAATGGTAAATTATCTCACATGAAGAGGGGCAAAAAACCTATTATAGTGGAAAGAAAGATGGAGGTGTTTGGCATTTCTTGAACCTCATTGGAATTAGCTGAAAGAGAGAATAGCATGCACATTCAATTGGTGATAAATACTGATCCTACCATATAATGAAGTAAAACTGGATGGGGCATAAGGGAAAGATGGGAATTGATAGAAGGGCAGATTGGGAAAGGCAGTGGTCAGCAGAAAAATACTGGTGATGAGGGATAGGGTGAAATGGGAGAGACAGAAAGAGAGAAGGATAAATGGGAAAAATAGGAAGGAGAGGAAACACATAGTTAGTAATCATAACAATGGTAATGGGATGAATTCATCCATAAAATGGAAGCATTTGACAAGAATGGATTAAAAACCAGAATCCTACAATATGTCATTTACAAGAAACACACTTGAAGCAGAGAAACACACACAGAGTAAAGATAAAGGGGCTGGAGAAAAATTTCTTATGTTTCAGCTGGAAAAAAAAAAAAGGAGAGGAAGAAATCACAATCTCAAAGTAAAAGCAAAAATAGACCTAATTAAGAGATATGCGAGGAAACTGCATCTTGCTAAAAGGTACCACAGACAATGAAGTAATATCAGTACTAAACATATATGCACCAAATGGGATAGCATCCAAATTCTCAAAAAAGTTAAATGTTACAGGAGGAAATAGACAGTAAAACTATACTAGTGGGAGATCACAACTTTCCCTTCTGAAAATTAGTTACATCTACCAAAAAATAAACAAGAAAGAAGTTAAGAAGGTGAATAAAATGTTTGAAAAGTTAGATTTCACAGACCTCTGGAGAAAATGGAATGGAAATAGAAAGGAAAATGCCATTTTTCTCAGTGGTGCATGGCACCTACAGAAAAAAAATTAACCATGTATTAGGACATAAAACCCTCACAACAAAATGCAAAAAAAAAAAAAAAAGTAGAAATATTAAATGCATTCTTTTCAAATCATAAAGTGATAAAAATATTCAATAGAGTATAAAGATAGATGAAAATTAGTTAGAAACTAACATACTAAAGAATAACTGGGTCAAAGGACAAATCATAAAAACACACAATAATTTCATTAAAGAGTATGTCAAAAGTGAAACAACATACCAAAATTTATATTATGTAGCTAAAACAGTAGTTAGGGAAAAATTTCCATTTCTAAACACATTAATAAAATAAATAAAAATAGATCAATCACTGAATTGGACATGCAACTAAAAAATCTAGAAAAAAATTAAAAATCCCCAATTCT
>CM053590.1:193299924-193347778 GCA_028646515.1 Pseudochirops corinnae | reverse complement strand
GTATCTACACATACATCTACATATATAAGTATAGGAGAATCTATGTGTATATAAATATATATGTGAGTGTGGGCATATGTATGTTCACTTATACATAGACAGAGGGCATAGGATGAGTTTAATATTAAGGGATGATATCTAAAAAAAATAAAATTAAGAGGTGAGAGGAATATAACAAGAGAAGGAGAAAGAGAGAGATAGAATAGGGTAAATTATCTCATATAAAAGAGGCAAGAGAAAAACTATTACAATGGAGGGGAAGAGCAGGAAGGTGAAAGGGAATGGGACAACCTTACTCTCATTTAATTTGGCTTAAGGAGAGAATAACATACACACTCAATTGGGTATCTTACTCTACAGGAAAATAGGGGGAGGAGGGGATAAGAGGGGGAATGATAGAAGAGAGGGCAGATTGGGGGAGAGGGTAGTTAGCAGCAAACATTCTTGAAAAGGGATAGGGTCAAAGGAGAAAATAGAGTAAGTTGGGGGCAGGACAGGATGGAGGGAAATTTAGTTAGTCTTTCACAATATGACAATTATGGAAACGATTTGGGTAACTACACATGTACGACCTATATTGAATTGCTAATCTTCCCAGTGGAGGTAGGTGAGGAGGGAAGAAGGGGAAAATCAGGAAACCAATGTTTTAAAAGCAAATGTTTAAAAACTATACTAAAGACGTCCTTTATACACTTCAATGCAATAATATATTAATTAACTCATGGAACAAAGTGAATACAAACTTAAATAGAAATTTAATGATAACATCTAGAATAATGAGCAAATGGTAAAAAGAACAAATCACAGGAATAATAAATATGTGAAAGAGAACAATAATAAGATAACACATAAAATCTTTGGAATTTAATTCTCAAGGGAAAATTATATCCCCAAATATAATTAACAAAACAGAAAAAAGAGAAGGCTAAATAATTGAGTACGACATCAAAAATGTCTAAATCATCAATCTCAAAAAACACAACGTTTATAACAAAGGAAAGAAATGGCTAAAATGGAAAGTCATAAAAGTATAGAAATGGAAATTAAATTAATACTGTTCTCTGAAAAGACTAATGAAATTGGTAAAATTTTAGCAAACTAGATTTTTAAAAAAGGGAAAAAATAAAAATAACAAAAAGAAGGGAAAAGTGGAATACCAGGTAAGAAACAAAACTTGTTAGCAGAACATACTAGACTCACTTACATACCATCAAAACTGTGGATTAAAAAGCAATGTGGAATTATCTATAACCAACTAAACACTAAAGCTGGAATTTTGAGAATTTGAGATGAGATTAACAAAATTCAAAGGAAAATACTGTTGATTAAGATAGGAACTGATTTTAAAAATAGTAATAGAAACAAAACATCTAAACTTTTTAAAAAAAAAGAAAGTCAAAAAATTTATTCATTTAATCCGTGTACCATTTTAGGTATCTAATACACAGAAACAAACAAATACAGTATAGTACTGTTGGATGAAACCAAAGATCCCAGTTACTCAAAGGAGGACTCACTATCTGATAAAATATACTGGAAAAATTGGACAGAATTTTGGCAGCAATCAGTTTTAGATCAGTACCTTATATACCACAGCAACATAAACTCAGCATTTTTATATATGCATACACATTTTTGTAGCGAATTTCCTTGATAAAAGTTACATATTCAAGGAATTGATTTAAATTTAAGAGACTAAGAGCCAAATTATATACATAAAAATTTTCAGAAAAAAATCCTATCAACAATTACATGAAAAATATGTTCTAAATCATGAACAGAGAAATGGTAATTAAAAAGACTTTTAGGTTCTAACATCCATTAGATTAGCAAAGATGACAAAGAGTAAAAATGGTAAGTACTTGAGGGGCTATACAGTACATTATTATAAGTTATATATTATACTCTATATGGAGCAATGAATTGGGTCCATCCATTATAGAAAACATTTCCCATAAAATTATTAAATTTACAAAATTCTTTTCCATAGCTCTACTACTGCTATGTCAATACCCAAAGAAATAAAAGAAAGAACTGAATAAAAATATACATAAATAATTATATGGCTAATTTCTATGGTAGCCTCAAATCAGGAACCAAAAGAGTACATTCTTATTAAAGAATAGCTAAGCAAAACGTGGTATATAATAAAATATGATTATACCATAAAAATGGGGAAATTAATAATTTCAGAGGAAAGAGAAATATCTTTATGAACTGAAGCAGATTAAAGTAAGTTTAAGTAGTAGAATTATTTATATAATAAAACAATATTATAGAGAAAAAGAATTTTGAAAGACTTGTATTGTAATTAATTTGAATGTGAAGTTCCCCTTTTTGTATTAGGTAGTAAGCAGTTATTTAGCACTTTGTTTCAAGTTAAGCAAAGGTAGCAGGTACTTAGCACTTAGTAATTGATCAAGCCTCTGTCACTTATTACTGATGTAACAGGAAGGGGTTGGCTGAAACAGGAACCCAATGCTGTGTGTATATAAGGAAAAGCCCCAGGGATAGACAGTCAGAAATTCTTGGAGCAGCAGAAGCAGCTGCTGGGAGGAGGCTGAAGAGGAGACCAGGAGGCCAGGAGCCCAGGAACCCCCTGTCCTAGGCTGGATAAGGTTATTCTCATTTTTTGAACGATGCTGCAGAAAACTGAGGAAGTATGACCAGGATGCCAAGACTTTGTTTTTGGCTTGGTTGAGCCTTGAATTCCCAGGAACATAAATTGTGAAGGATTTGACATGGACTAGACACTGTGAGCTCCAATGTGGAGCAGGAACTGCCCAGAGAACTGGACAAGGACCTGGGAGCTATCTGCATCTAAATCCAGGTGACTGTTTGGTGGATTCAGGTAGGAGCTGGGACCATGGAAGGAAATCCAGGGAATATGAGAAACCACCCCAAGCTAAGCTGAAAGAAGACTTTACTTGGATACTGTATACTGAGTGAAGAATTGTAAATTTACTAGTGACTTAGGGATGGAGGGTCTGTGTATTTTCTAATGATTGTACTTAGTGATTAATGATAGTTGGTAATTGATTGCTGAATAAGTGACTGATTGAGTTAACTTAGTGCGCCCCATGCATGAAAGACTTTGACTATTGTACTCTGAGATGACTGAATGACTGAGTAAGGAGGCAAACCTCCTTAGGGATGATTGAATGTACTAAATGGTTGTACTTTGTTGAAAACTATTGTGATCACTTGAACGGGCAAGGTAAGCCCCTCTGTAAGGAATAAGACTATACAAACCAAGGCCCTAACTCAATAAGACCTTTCTATTACCCTGAGTTGTTTTGGAATAGAAAATCCTGGGAACATGAGGGCTGTGCTTCTCCTGGGACCCTGGCCAGGACCTTGAGAAGAGATATAGTTAACTGGCCAACTCCTGGAACCAGCCACTCCAAGGAAACATTGTTCTTGGGGGAGGAGGGGAGCTTGGAGGGATTGGCCTCCCTCCCCGGCCTCACACAAGATGATGTTTGCTAAAAAACACTTGGCAGTATGCCTTCTTTGTTCTCAGCACTACTTAAACTATAAGATTCAGACCCCAAATTGGAATCTCACCCATGGAGAGACGTCCTGCCTGGGACCCTCCTGAGCAGAAATCTGATGGCCGAAACCTGGGATTCCCTAGCCACTGAGACAAGAGTTGGTGCTCCCCCTAATTGGTCATGTTTTCTCTCTCTCTTCTTTCTCTATCCTTTTTGTAGCAACATTAGTATTGATAAGTTTATTGGTACTCATCTATTGCATATGCTGTGTATGTAAGAAGTGTCCTTTTTCTTTTCTGCTTCTGTAGTGCATTGTTAAGGTGCCTGATTGTTTATTACTTCCCACCCACTTACTCTTACTTTTTAAAAAATTTTTATTATCAAATAGATAGTAGATATAGTATATATATTGTGTGTGAGTGTGTCATTTTGTGGGAGCGAATCCAAACCCCACTATGCTTAAGCAAACATCACTTTGGTGAAAACTATGTGTCCACTTTAATGATAAGCTATTGTGAAAACTATATTGTGATTTTCTATGATAAGTTGTAATACTGTGAATGCTGTACCTTGATTTTCTGTGAATGTTTTGCCTCGATTTGTTATGGAATAAATAGAGGGTTCACTATACTGTGTAATCAGAACCTTAAAAGTTGTTCAAGTAACATTCTTCTGGAAAGCTGCTCGTGCATGGCATCACAAGACCACAGAACTGTAATCACTATAATGACATACCCAAAGTGAAAATGAAGCATGCCACTCATGTCTTTTCAGAGAGGTGATAAATTTAAAATGCAGACAGATACATACTTTTTTTGGAAATGAATGCTATGGGAATTTGTTTTTCTAGACTGTGTAGATATGTATTGATAGATTTTTTCAGGTTTTAAAAATTGTATCTGCTTAATGTTGTAGGTTGGGTTGGGAGGGATAGATCAATAAAATACTTATTCTTTGAAAATAAACTTAATGAAAATTACCTAAAAAAACATAAGATTCCTCAATTGGCTGAACTTAACCCAATCACAAAACAAATAATTGAACAAACCATGAACAAATTACCAAAGATATATTGTGTTAGGGACTGACGAAGGGATAGACATATTTGCAATGGAATTTTTTGCAAATATTTGAAGACCATTTAATACCTATTCTTCACAAATTCTTTTTTTACACATTTTATGAATCTCTTTTTACAATATATATGCAGTGCTAATACCTAAACTTGGAATGGGATAAAGTAAAGAAAGAGAACAAAAAGAAAACAATATCACTAATTAATATTTATTCAAATTTATTCAGAAATTTTGAATAAATCCTAGCAAAAAGAATAGAGAAATATATTTACAATCAGTATTACAAAGTTGTGTTTACACTTTGGGTGCAAAAATGGCTCAACATTATTAAAATAATGAGCATAATTTAGCATATTAAAAACCCAAATATCTCAAACCATATGATTATATCAATAGATATTGTTAAAAAAAAAACTTTGACAAACTACAATATTCCTTTAAAGTAAAAAACAGTATAAATCATAGGGATATTAGGGATGTTTTAATATGACTCTCTCTATATATATATCCAGGAGTTAACATAATTTCCTTAAGGAAATAGTAGATAATTTCCCAATAAATTCAAGAGAAAATGCTTACTTCCCTTATAATTATTCGACATACAATAGAATTCTAACAATAATAGTAAGAGAACAGAAAGAAATCAAAGATCTAAATGATGGTGGAAAATTTAAAATGATCCCTATTTGACATGGTGGTTCACTTGGAAAACCCCAGAGCGTTAACGAAGGATAGGGCAACTAACAGAGAAAATTTATAGCTTTGGTAAATTAGCAGAATACAGACTACACACAAAGTCATCGATATTTCTCTATAGATATAACAAACTACAGGAGGCAAAGAAAGAGAAATCTGACAAAAAATAACTAGAGAATAAGTTAAGTATCTGAGAATAAATATACTGAAACAAAACAAGAATTATATTAATAGAACTAAAAATAAATGACAAAAAAATCAAAGGTTTATTTGGGTCTTATATTTAGATCTATCAATAAAATACAATGTCTCAATCTTTGTGCCTTCCCTCTGAGATTATCTCCAATGCATTCTGTATGTATCTTGTTTGTATATAAATGTTTACATATTTTCTCTGCCATTAGACCATGAGTTTCTTAAAAGCAGTTGATTTTGTTCGCCATTTTTTTTGTGTGTCCCTAGAACTTGACACAGTGCCTGACACATAGTAGGGACTTAAGTGCTTGTTGACTTAGCTCTTTAACTTTTCAGAATTAATTTCCAGATTTAATGTTATGTGAATTAGATTCTCAATGGGGTACTTTGAAAAGCTCACCAAAATAACAGCATTTTTTTTTAATGGAACAAAGATCTAAGATGAGAAAGGAAATAATACATAATTAGCAATGAATGAGGAATAGTACTTCTAAATTATAATATATAACAATCATCACACCTATTTGGTACTGATTAAAAGTATAATTGTAGATCAGTATAGAAAAGATCAGATAAGGATGAACCAGAAACAATTGAATTCAATAACCGATGGTCATTAAACTCTGTACATACATTCTTTGGAAAAGAGTATGAGATATTGCTCAGTATCCTATGGCATCATGATATTTCCTTAACCAATGATCTCATTATTAGTATATGTGGAGTTTAGGAGCCAACCTGTTATACAAATGAGGGTTCAGTGCAAAGATGAGGAAGTTTATAGGAAATTACTGGGTGTAAAGAGAAGGCAATAATAAATGCAAAAAAATTCTTTATAAAATAAGTAAAAGAGATTTACAGAGATTACATTGATGAGTTATACAGACTGTTTTGTTTTTTTTTTTTAACAGTTTCAAATCTCATCACTGGGAAGTTGTTATCTCATTTTTCTCCAAAGGTAAGAACTTTTCTTTATTCAAAAAACTGCCAGCTTGTTTAAAATGCTACAATAGATTGCTTTAGTGGGACTGGGGGGCTAGGTAAGCTCTGGGAAATATGAAAACTGTAACATAGAGCACATTAGTAATCAATGCTCTTAATAGTCAGAGGTATTTCCCAAGCTCTATCCTCCTATCCATATTAGAAGTGTTCTGTGCCTTTTTCCAAAATTCTAATGTAGTATAATATTCAACTATCCTTTTTCTGGCAATATTTTCTTGAAATAATTTGATCACAGTTGTATTAGAATACAAGCTCCTTGAGGGCAAGGTCTATCTTGCTTTTGTTATCTCCAGGACTTTTTATAATGCTTGAGATACAGTAAGTACTCAATAAATGCATTTCTATTACTTATATATTCAACTTTCTAAGTTTTATCATTTAGGAAGGATTTTATTTTTAAAATAGGCCTCTTTCACTGTGTATCTGAACAGCAGCCTTTAGACAGAAAAAGGAAATCAATGCCACCAGATAACTATAAACTCCATTTTCACTTCATGTCAGTAGATTTTTTTAAAACCAGAGAACATCAAATCTGTTCCTAATTAAATGTTCCAAACTGCCCACCATATTCTCTGGGTGCAGAATAAACAGGGGAAAAAATATCCTGGTTTTGAGCCAACAGAGCTAGTGTGAAACACATCACACTTTGTGTTTCCTCTTTCCTCTCTCCAGGCTTCTCTCACACTTCAACATCTCTTCACTAGTCCTTCATTTTATTGACCACACAGAAATGAAGCATCCAAATCTTCACTTAAGACATGGGTAGCAGCCACCTACCCCTTCCACTTGCTACTAGCACCAAATGAATCCTATTAGTGACTTTGATCAAATATGAAGGACTTTGATATAGAAGGATATGGCACAGTGACCTAAGTGCTTTAATTATCCAGTCAACACCCTGAAGAAAAGGGAGAATATATATATATTTTATATATGTCTATATATGTGTGTGTGTACACATACATATATAAACACAAATATGTGTATATGTATGTATATATGTATGTCATCTGTAAAATGGTTTACATGATAAATTTTAGGGTTCATGCAAAAGGAAAAGATTGAAATTAAAGGTAGACTTGATCTTGCACATTTGTTGTTCTCCCTCCCCAGAAACAGTTCCTGGTTTTAAAATTATTATGTGAAAATGTAAACTATAACTTGAGTCTATCTTGCTTGCTACAGTGGAGAATTGAGGACCCAATAATACTGTACAATATTCTCTTTAGAAATATTTATGAGGGCGGCTAGGTGGCGCAGCGAATAGAACACCGGCCCTGAAGTCAGGAGGACCTGAGTTCAAATCCGGCTTCAGATACTTAACACAAAACCTAGTCGTGTGACCTTGGGCAAGTCACTTAACCCCAATTGCCCTCCAAAAAAGCAAAAAAAAAAAAAAGCGCAAAAAAAAAAAAAGAAATATTTATGAAAGGAAGGAAGGAAGAAATGAAAGAAGAAAGAAAAAGAGGGAAAGAATTAGAGAGGAAGGAGGAAATAGGTACTTTGTGACCCAGTATATATTTCAAGCTTTTTTTTTCCTGCACCCATAATAACTAGTTTATACTTAACCAATTTTTACTACTCTTTAGTAGAAAAAGCATGGGACATACAAAGTAGTTTTTTTTCTTTCTAAGACATCAATTGTTTCTGTCAACATTTTCTCCCTCAACAGGCAATGAAACCAAAACTAGATCTAGGTATAATTTTTCTAGAATTATCTAACATTTACTGGTAAAATTTAAAACTTTTATGACTGTCATAATTTTGGTTCTCAATAGAATTCTTTCAAAATAAACAAGAAATTTGCTGCTCCCTATATTTGACTTTTCATGTCATACTTACTTAAGAGAACCACTTACTTTAAACTGGTTGCTTTTACATCACACACATGTGCACACACGAGCTCTCACACACACCCACACCCACACAAGCAAACTCTTCAAAGAACCTTACTTTTTTGAGGATCATCCCCTAAGAATTGGAAAGTAATGATTGTTATTTCACATTGGAGAAGAATCAGGTTTCATTGAAAGAAGGCTTAATAACTGGGAAATTTATATCCTTTGCCCTATTTTTACATTAGAAGAATATTGATTATTGGGAACAAAAGAAAATATACTCTCCATACTAAGGTATCAAGTGAGTCCCAAGAAGGTATAGAAGACATTTCTGTGGGAAAGGACCTTAAATAAAGATAGTATGTTTTGAGCTATGAGCTATGAGCTTGAGGTGGAAAGAAAAAGTGAATAAGCTGGTGAGTTAGGCCACTGGTCATTGACAAGCTAATCACTATGGATTATAGTAATGCAATGCAACTAGGAAAGAATCCAGGTTTTAAAGGACAGTAGTGTAAGAGATACTAGCAAGTCAGACAACATAAATTCACTGTAGTAGAGAGGAATTCAACAGGATCCAATAGAAGTCTAGGTCAGGAATGTTCTGAGCAGGCAGGATAGACTAAACAGGGGCCAGCTATTATAGTATCATAGAGTGCTCTGATACACCTATCTCTTTAATGGTGTCTACTTACTAAGAACTTTAATGCTGAGCAGCCCAGATAAACTTGACCAATATCACCTAAAAGGTAAAGCTTTTGGTGGTTTTAAGAACATTGACTAATTAGAGCAAACCCAGGTCCCTGGTGATGGTGGAGGAGGTAATGGGGAGAGGGGAAAGGGAGAGCCTTCTCATCCATCTATGATCCTTTAATACCTCTTCTAAAGGTAGAACTATAAACTGTAGGTGGAAATGAGGTTCTGTTGGAGTTTCTATGCCCTTTTTGGTCTTCTTTGACATTTTCTTCTTCTGTGCAAAGTAAAGATCTAAATAGATGATTTCTAAGGTACTTTCAGGAATAACATTTGACAGTTGTTTAATGTAGAAGTGTCAACATGCTACCCACAAGCCATATACGGGCAACGACATTCCAGAGTTCAGCCTGAACCAATTTAAAATGTAATAGGGAAATACTTAATAAAATAAATAAAATACAATAAAACATAGATAATGTTAATATATGTTTTTCTAAGTTGATATGAAATTCACAGGGATTCTTACATATGGCTTATTGACACCTATTTCTATTTGAGTTTAAGACACCATAATGGCCAGTTCTAATCCAATAGAAAAGACTCTTA
This sequence comes from Pseudochirops corinnae, assembly GCA_028646515.1. Taxonomy (NCBI): domain Eukaryota; kingdom Metazoa; phylum Chordata; class Mammalia; order Diprotodontia; family Pseudocheiridae; genus Pseudochirops; species Pseudochirops corinnae. The sequence goes on along the minus strand of CM053590.1, from coordinate 193,338,178 downwards.
CCCTTTTTCATCCTCAGATCCTTTCTCAGTTATTGGTAACTGAGTTGGATTGGGGTTGGAGTCAAGGATTGGAAAATCTTTCTAGATTCCCAAGATAGTTCTTAATATTTTTTATGTGTGCTAAATTTATTAACAAAGAAGTATATAAAATCTAATTATTTGGTGATCAAAAGAGAGCTTCCCCTTTCCTCTCATGATTCCCGTAGCTGGTAATAATACCAAAGGACTTTGTTTGTGATACTAGAAATATGAATTGACTGCCCTGTAGTCAGGGAGTTGGTTCTAAATCTTTGCCCAGTCACGTTCTATCTCTGTAACTTTGGGCAAATCAGTTCAACTCTCTGGACCTCAATTTTTTTTTTTACCTGTAAAACGAGGGAGTTAGAATAGAGGCTTTCCAAATTTTCTGCCCTGTTTCAATTCTATGCCCCATAAACAGTACTATTAAGAGCATCCAAAAGAATGATCTCCCTTCACTATCATCTTTGCTAGAGGAAGATATATTGCTATTTTCAGTTCCCAGCAGTTTATGCCACTCATTCAATTAAACTATAGACACGGTTTCATGTAGCATAGGGCAAAGTCTTTCATTCAACATTACTTTTTATTACTGATTACTGATTATTTAAATAAGATCTATCCTACTTCCTGATTTGTATATTGTTTCTATGCCCTCATACTCAATTTAAAGACCTTCAAAGAAAACAAAAGATCCTTTGGAGACCTGATCAAGGCTATATGGATCCCATCTCAGAATAAAATTTTTAAATGCCAAAATAAAAATGTATAAGATTAAAAAGGAAATCAATTTTATTGGAATAGTATCTATCTATCTATCTATCTATCTATCTATCTATCTATCTATCTACCTATCTGTCTGTCTGTCTGTCTATCTATCATCTGTCTAGCATGGTATGCCCACTTGAAAGGAGGCACTGTGTTCTATAAGCAAAGCAGAGTTGCCACAGCTCAAAAAATTAATGAAATGCACAAATGTAGAGCCATCTCCATTCCAAATGTCCATTGGAACTATTTGTGTCCCACCTGTGGTAGAGCCTTCTGAGCTTGTATTGGCCTGATCAGTCATAGTTGGACATAGTGTACCTTGACTAGAACATGGTCATGTTATTTGGTCCTCTTTGAGAATGAAGGACAGCAACCAACCAATCAATCTTAAAGTTCAAAAACTTCATGTTGAGAAGTATTGACACCCTCAACCACATCAAGTTCTTTGAGGTAAAGAGAATTCCTTTTCCTGAGAATCTATTTTTAGGGAAAAGAAGGAAATGGTCTAGCTCGTAAGTGTGAAAGATGTAGTTGCAACTATGTTTCTCTATATTCATGACAAACGATAAGGACTTAATAAATATTATTTTATTATGAGGATTTATTTTTATTTTTTCCCATCTATACTACCATTACTTCCACAAAATAAAGATTAGGCAAAAATGACATCAAAAGAAGAAATATAAAGATGATGATCTTTTAAGAATGATTTAATTAGCTCTATCAGGTCAAAGCAATACCATTTTAATGACCTGATATGAATTCCCACAACATTTTAACCTGAGGAATTAAGAATATATCACACTAAAATAAAACAGAGCTCAAATCAATGCGTTATTCCATCTTGATTCTAGAGTTCTGATGATAACCTTTCCTCCTGATGATAATCCTTTTGGAAAAAAAGAGTGTCAGACTATAGGTATAGAAAGAGGCACACACTGTCCAATGTGAACAATGGGTTGGTATATTGTGCCTCACTGTGATTCTTTGTTATAAGAAGTGCTTTATTTGGGGAGGTGATGCTGGGTAATGATAGGATAAGAAAAGTATTTTTTAAAAAAACCTTTGGAAAAAAAAGAGAGAGTAAATGGAGTGTTATTTTTGTATTCTCTATTTCTAGATAAAAGTAGACATTTAATAAATGTTTTGGTGCTGAAGTGTTATTAAATATTCCTCAGAGAAAGTAAGTAGAATTTAAATAGGCCCCTATTAATTAAGAAATACCCTCAAATTCTGTCTTTTACACATGCTGGCTATGAGAAAAGCTCTCAGTTCCTTAGTAAACTCTCTAAGACAATGAGTTGAGAGCAAGTGCAAACCTACACTCATAGAGGGAGTTCCTCACTGGGAGATCCCTTCATTGAAGAAACCCCCACAACACCCAATGAAAAGAAATCTTCCATTGTGTGACTAAATTTACATATTAAAAAAATCATATTTCTTGGTCATGAGTACCTGTGGTACTATCTGACTAAGTCGCTTTTTTTTTTTTGGAGGGAGGAAAGCAAAGCAATTGGGGTTAAGTAACTTCCCAAGGTTACATAGCGAGTAAGTGTCAAGCATCTGAGGTCAGATTTGAACCTGAATCCGCTTGACTCCAGGGCTAGTGTTCTATTCACTACACCACCTGGCTACCCCTACATTACTTCTTTATACCTTTTGAAGGCAAGGTCACACCAATCCTTCATGCCAATCTAGCTCCTGTGATAAAGTGTCTCCAAAGTAGTCACAAACTGATGCACACACTCCAAAAGATTGGTCTCAAGAGTGCTCAGATGATGGGTTTCACATCCATTGCTCTTCTATTTGCTTCCAAGAATGGAACAAATTTGTGGTATTTGATCTACAAGCAAAACATTAGCAGCTAACCTGGTTTAATTTTAGCATTCTGGGGCTAGCTATGCCCATTTAAAAAAATTTTCCATGTACTATTCAATGTGAATGAGAGATAATTTTGACCCTGATTAAAACTAGAATCAAAGGCCATCTCATGTCCATGGACATTTTGATTAAAACAATTTCATTTCACTTCAGAAAGAGTCATTTTTTTTTTTCGCTTTTTGCTATTTAAAAAAAGTAGCTATGTTGGTTGGGGCAAAAATTTACAAGACACATTTCACAAATGTCTGCCAAAATCAAAGTGAAATTTGTTTTCTTCTCCAGTGAATCATATCTCAAGGTCAGCCAAGCATTTTTTTTAGCTTCATTTTCCTAGGTTTTCTAACTGATTTTCCCCTCTCAACCCTAGGGGATCTATATTCTATACTAATGTTGTCATATATATTTTGAAAATGCAAACAACACTGTTAATATTTCAAATAGCTAGTTTAGTTATACAGGAATTTATGCTGACATTAAAAGCCATCCTGAATTGCTACTAGGGATATTTTGAGAATCACTCTAATACTAATGTGACAAATGATGACTTTAATGGCATCATAAACCAGAAATATGAAAGCGTTATTAAAAACTGCTTCATAAAAGAGTTATCAAGTAACTATCAGTTAAGCTGTTTAGACATGATGAAAGTTCAGCCTAAACACACTGGACCACTTCAGATACACTGAACTAGCAATATTATAAAATGTGGAGGTAATGAATATTACAGCTTCAAAAACTGTCTTTGCTAATCTTATGCAGAATAAATTATGTTGGTTGAGAAAATTCTTACACCTTCTGAGACCAATTCACATTTAAAAGCCATTTTATTATTATAAAGCATTTCTCCATCCATAGCCAAGACCTTATAGTTCATATAAGTGGACCTCATCGCTTAAGTTTGTCTTAAATAATGACATAAAGCACTTTGTGGCTGTCTATGCTTTAAAGATGCAGGCCACTTCTCTAAAGGATTTCTTTCCATTAATTATTCAAGCCTCTATGTGGCGAAACATTTACACACCAGTACCTTTTATCTTCTAGGTTTTTCCTCTATATAATTAATGGCTCCATAAGATGGAGAAATAATGAATGTGGAGCAACGAGACATTTAAGGTGTTGATAGAGTCTTTTAATGGCATGGTTTCTCTCTTTATGAAAGTAGAGCAACAAATCTGACCCCAAGCCCATGTGGAATCACTTTAGAAGCCTCAAATCATCACATGCAGCATCATAATCTGTTTGAGAACTGTTGCCCAAGGTCCATTGCACTCTCATTCCAGTACAATGAAAACTGTTTGAGGTCAAGGAGTATTTCATTTTTTTCTGTGTATCTTCAGTGTCTAGCACAGTGTCTGGCACACAGGACCATAAGATCATAGATTTAGAACTGGAAGGGAACTTAGAGTTCATTTAGTCATTTAGAAACTGAAACCCAAAGAGATAAAATGATAGAGGTCATTTAGGTGGATATTCAGTCACACAATAGGAGGTCACACAGATAATAGAACAGCTGAATCGAAATTAGGACCTAGGCTACAGAGCCAGTGTTCTTTCCCCATTGAATTGAATTGGATTCTGGGTACTTCATTATATGGATCAGAATATTACATTGGGAGAGCTTATATGGGAAGAAAAAAACAGACTATGGCATGGTTGAACTGGTACGTTAGACTTTCTAATAGCTGTGGAATCACTATATAATTGATGTTAATACAAACAAACAAGCCCCAAAGCCCAAACCAAGTTAATGATACCGAGTTAGAATAGGTTAACTAACATATGCGTAGCCTTATCTCCATCTAAATTTAGTGGCTGTTAAGCTGGGGTCCAGTGAACTTATTTTTAAAAAAGTCCTGGGAACTCTATTTCAATATAATTGATTTCCTTTATTGTTGTGTATACTTTATTTTATGCATTTAAAAATATTCTGAGAGGGCTTCATAAGTTTCACCAGACTGCCAAAGGCATCTGTACTGTGCACAAAAAGGCTAAGAACCCAGGCTATCAAAGGAAACAAGATATGATACAATAGGATGTATGTTGTCAGTAAACAAACTTTTATTAAGTCTTTCTTCAAGCCAGGAACTAGAATACAAAGACAAGCAAAAAAAAAAAAAAGCCTCTGTACTCAAGGAGCTCATAACATAATAGGAGAGAAAACATGCAGACAGCTATGCACATAAAATATATTTAGGAGAAGTTGGGAAACAAATGGCTTATTTTATCAATTCTCTTTAGAAGAGATTGTCAGCTACTAAGGGAAGAGAGATAAAAAGAACTTGGTCACGAATGATAATATCTGCTGAGCTTCCTAAGAAGAGACTTCCATTAGACACTTGCAGTGGGGAGAATAATTCATTTGTTTACTGTTAAATTCCAACAACATGCCGGCCACTTATCAAAGACACTATCTATGATATCCCATGTCTTTGTATCAGCAAAATAATTCATTCCTGGAAGAGCTTATCTGATTATTAAATGAACAAATTATTCCATTATATTCCATGTATTATATATTATATAAGAGGCAGCTTGACATAGAAAGTTGACTTCATGGGGCAGCTATGTGGCACAGTGAATAGAGCACCAGCCCTGGAGTCAGGAGGACCCGAGTTCAAATCCGGCCTCACACACTTAACACAAAAAACTATCTGTGTGACCTTGGGCAAGTCACTTAACCCCAACTGCTCTCCAAAAAGCAAAAAAAAAAAAAAAAGTCGACCTCAGTAACAGGAAGATGTAGGTTCAAGTGCCACATCTGAGATATACTGGTTCTGTGATTCTAGACAAGTAAGTTGCCAGTTTGTTTTGATAGAGTGTCTTCATTGGGAATGAAATCACAAGTTCATTCCCAATGCATATTACCTATTTTACACAGGGAAAATATATTTGTGCATAGGTGCATGTATTTATATGACTATCTATATAACCTCTGTCACTTAATCTATTGGAGCCCAAGATTCCTGATAACTAAAAAAAGGTGTTAAATTAGCTTGTCTTAAGAGGTTTCTCCCAGTTCCAAATGTTATGATCATGTCTCAGCAAGGTCATGGGTTGAAAAGTGTTCCTACTCTTTTCACAAAGAACTACTTAAACTGAAGTGGTATTGCTCAGTAGTAACATGATAGACCTGAAGTTGCAAGGAATGAGTTCTAATTTGGTTCAGCTATTTTCTGCCTATGCAACTTTGCATGTTCTAAAATGCTATAAATATTAATTATTATTACATAGACTACATCTGTGTACAATATAACAAAGTAAAGTAGAAGGTGCAATAATCAGGCTTCTGAAGTCCTCCCAAATACTATTACTGGGAATCTTTCTAGTAAAACATGTAAAGTGACATAATATTGAGAAGAGTCTGATAATATGTGTTTCTATCCCAATTCCAGATTGAACCACTTGGGTAATTCAAGGAAAGTCACTGTACTACACACAAGAATCCCTCAAGTCTTATTAGAAAACCATATATTAACATTATCTATGTTCTATCGTATTTTCACTCATTTTATTATTTCCCAATCACATTTTAATCTGGTTCAGTCCTTGGCAGTGTTGTGGGTAGCCATGTTTTATACCTCTGGTCTAGAGGATTGCTAAGGTCCCTTCCAGCTCTAATCCTCTGAGTCCACCAATTTTGATCCTAATTGATCTATGATCTTATAGCAATATATAGCTAATATGGTATCATCATTATATTGACATATTACAAAAAGGAAAGTGACAGCTCATATGGAGTAGGAGTCAAGATCTGCTTCCAACACATAGCTTTAATATATATCTTTGGTATATGGAGAGAAAGCTGACCTCGCTGTCAGACACACCCGGGTTTAGATCCTGCTTTTTCTACATAATGTCTATGGGAACTTAGAGAAGTCATGCCACCTTCCGTGGCCCTGGCAAGTCTCAAGGCTGTAAATTACAGAGAAAGTGCTAACTCTCATTGGTCAAATGCATTTTATCAACAGAAATTCGTCATACCAATGAAACAATAATCACAACCACAACCACAACAACAAATCTTACAAAATCAATATGTCTTTTAGGCTGATGGCATTACATGCAGCTTCTATTCGTGGTCCTTTCATTTGATTGTTTGGTGGTGGTGATATTAGTGGTCATATTATGGAGAGGAAGACACAGGGAGTAGGGTGAGGGAACTGATTTCTCCCATTCTACACGAGTGCATCTGTAAAATGTTGATCCATATCGTGGCTGTACTATTCTATGGCACTTTCTATCTTCCTCACAGAGGCATTGTTTAAATGAATGAGCTGCTTTGAAAAAAACCCTTGGCAATCTGTAGCTGAATGGTGACATCATTTAAATAAAATACCATGGCAACATTTTATGACCTCTACCTGCAGTAGGTAGAAGGCCCTCAGACAGATTTTAGGAGCCAACAAAAATAAAAGGGAACGCTGAGGTCTCTGTTTCATGTGAGCTTAATGATAGTTCAGACATGAACTTCAGCTTTTGTAGCAATTTTAGTAAAAAAAACCATTATTAGTAAAAACCTTTTTATGTACTGAATTCTCTCACTGTATCTTGTGTCCACTACATCAACTAAGCATTTCCTAATTCATCTGAGGTTGTTTACCTCATGTGTTGACAGGAGCTAGAATCTATGATGACATTTTAAAATTCTATCTCATCTGCTGAAGCTTCCTGTTAGCATTTCAACCTTGTTTCTACCAGTAGATTAAAAGACAAACAAACAAGTACCCTCCCATCACCAACGAGCAATAATTCATATCCAAACAAAACATTAAACAGTGACTTTTGCCTACTAGAATGGAGCTTTTAATGCTATCACATATATACAAGTTAATAATTCAATCTCTCAAAAACCCCAGCATGTCTCTATTAGACTTGATGCCTACTCTTAGTGTGAGAGCACAGACTCTGTATGAAACAACATCTCTACATTTGAGGGAGCACCAGTTTGAAAATGTCTCAATATGGAGATTTACCCCCTTGTTTTTTATAAGGTGTCCTTTAAGATGTCCTTAAATAGTATTTGTTTTAAGTAGGCCTGTCCAAAGAATTCCAAAGAGCCATGGTAAAACCGTATCACCTGCCTCTTCCATTGCCTGAACAGTTTTCCTTTGCCAATGGTATGTTTGAGTAAATTTCCTCCATTTTCTTACCCTCTCCTTGCCCCTTTTCAGCTGGCCATTAACAAAGGAGCTGACACTATAGATTGTAACAGGCATAGTGTGAGAATTGGATTAACCATCCAGGAATTTATAGGTCAGGCAAGAGCCAAGCTGATGTTTTATTTAAATGTTTTCATGAAAAGGGGCCTAAGAAAGAAATGATGAGAATATAGGATAGCATATAGGTTATAACAGTGAGTATCAGCTTTACCTGATTCAAAGGATATGCAAAGAATTATTTTTGTTGATTATTTATATGTTCAAAACAGTTACAGATTTAAAATAAATGAGAACCTAACTGTGCTCAGCTCAGTAAATATTTATTAATGACCTGGAATAATACTGAAATAATTATTGATTAATTTTTAATTATTATTTATTAAGCCAGACCCATAATTTTATCTGCTTTGGACACCCTTGGTGAAGAAACTCCCTTCGCCTTAGAGAACCACCTGGGAGGACTGAGATGTCAAGTGATTTGTACAGTCTCATAGCCAGTACTTTTCAAAGGCTAGACTTAAACTAATTGTCTTGCTTGCTCCTAAAACACATTCTATCCACTATAGCAGTCTACCTCTGATTCTTTTGTACTACTTATTTCTCTTAAAATTTATTTATTAATCTTACAAAATCCAACAACACTGGGGATTCAATTGCCCAATAAGAGCAAGGAAAAATACGTGGTAAATTCCAGATGGAGAAAAAAACGATTTGTGCCTTTTCTGTATATACAAAGTGGACTGGTGGTGAATGGTGGTAATTACTGGGATATTTCAGTAGAAATTTCTTCTCTTGAGAGTAGAAAATCTTTTGCGTCTTTATTATCTAGATTGCATATAAGAGACTATCAAATATCCAAATGAGAGTTTCACATCCTTTCCTGTTTCCTTAACAGAAACAAGGGAAGATTGCTAACAAAATATTTGTGTGTTATACTCTACAGGGAGGATAAGCTGAGGGTCTGAACTGCAAATCATGGGCAAGTGGGCAAAGCCTGGGAAAGAAAGAATAACACTTGGAGAGAGAAACTATTTCCCAGCTGGTAAAACAAAAATCTAGAAAACCAAGCCAACGAGGAACAAGAAAGTCTCATGTATTGCAATAAAGGGAAATCAATTCAGGAAATGGGGAAGAGAATTTATAGCAGGCCCTGGGAAAAGAAGTTTTTTAAAATCCACATTTGCCTGAAAATATGGAAAGGAGAACCCATATTCTAAGCATGTGCTGACCTGCTGATTCCAACTAGGGGTCAAACCCACTGGATATTAGTGCATAGTTTCGCTGCATGTATTTTTATTTCTACTCTTTCCTCTCAAATCTGTTTGTGAGATGCAAACCCTGGTATTCAGACACTCTAGTAATGTGCCATTACCCAGGGCTGAAAAAGAAATGCCAATTCTAATCTTTCTCCTCCGTCTGAAAAGAGTAGACAGTTAAGAGAAACAAACTCAGTATGTGATCGGCATTAAATCCGGCTTGTTAGCTCGCTTAGAGAAAATGGTGAAGAAGGTGACATATTAGGTAGTGATGTTCTCTATGTCTGTACTTTGTTCTAGGGACAATATCAGGCTATTACTGTTGTGATTAGCTATCAATAATTGTTACTAATGGCAAAATAATTAGTATAATTTATTAAAGAGTATCTTCAGCTCAGAAATAAATGTTGACTTAAACCATAATTTTTATTAAAAGTCTCCACCTTTTCACATTAACATAGGTTATTATGTATGAAAAAGATATGAGAAAACATATATACTTCATTTTTGCTACACTCTACTTTGCATTACTGATTCTATGATGTTTAATAAAGGATTAATTAGACAACTGCAACGATATTGATGTTAAAAATAACAATCTTTTCTTCTTAAACGGCTAGATCAGAGGAATAAGTGGTGAAAGATTTTTATTTGGGTTAAAAAAATGAAACAAAACCATTCCAGAGGTATAAGATGAAAGGGGCATTGATAGATAGGAGTATTTCTGGGGAAAATAAAAAAGATCTGGTAATGTGGGTGTACTACAAACTCAAGATGAAGTCAGCAATGTAATATGGCTGTTATAAAAGCTAATGCAATCTTAAGTTACAGTAAAAAGAATCTTAAAGTCTGGAACATGAATGACAATAATCTTGATGTTTGGTGATGTGACTTGGTCATGTGTACCTGGAGTATTTTGTTCAATCTCCATATCATAGTTTAGGAAAGACATTGATAATCTGGAGAGGGTCAAAATAGAGTAATCCAGATGATGAAGGGCCATGAGATCTTGCCAAGTGAGGATCAGTTGAGGGATATGGGAATGTTTTCCCTGGAAAAGAGAAAATTATTGGGGTATGAGACAGCTATAAGACAGTATCTAAGAAAACTAGTAATTGCAGGACTGTTATCAAGAATAGGGATGTACCTTGTTCTGCTTGACCTCAGGATAGAATTAGGAGCAGTGGACAAAAGATGCTAATGGGCAATTTCAGGCTCAATAAAAGGAATTTGTAGACTAATTATTAGAATTATCCCAAAGTATACTATATGAACATTAGAAACAGTTGAAGTGATCCTTATTCAGATATTGAGTGGACAAGATAATTTGAGTTACTTTATAAATTCAATAGTCTGTGATTTCGCAGAAAGTTGAATAAAACATGCTGATATGTAAAAGAAAGATACTTAAACTGATGTACTTAAAGCTTAATAAATAGATTCTAAGTCCAGTTCCCAATCCATAGTCCCTATACATGGTTATTATAGTCAGATTAGATGATATTTTATATTGAAAATAATCACATTTTTTCTCATTGGACTTTGGGAAATAAAGCTGTGTAACCTTGGGAACTTAATGTTTAAAGCTGTGCTACTGATGGATTTCCTCATGGAAATATCTTTCACATACTTAGTAAAATTTCCATCCTTCATCAAGAACCATACATTCATTCATGCATTTATTCATTCATTCACTCAGCAATTGTTAGTGTGAAATAAAAAGTTTGAGAGACATAGTTTTTGAGTAATTAATTATTTTATTAATCATGCTAGCAGATAATTAATAAAAGGGGTCAGTGGCACTCTCAAATGCCAAAGACCGCTCATGGAACCCACTCAATGTTTATATGCCCTTTCAATAGTGAATATTCCTAAGGTTGGCAATCAACTCTGACTAGTAAACAATTATTGAAAAGAATGATAGGACTCTGATCACTGTTGCTCCCAGATCACAGCCAGTCTCAGGCAGTCTAGACACAGGATCCACACCCTTTCCCAAATCTACTGTAGCAGAACACAGTGGTCTAGAATTCACGTTAGATTAATTCTTTATAAGGTTTTCTATTGGGGGGGAAGTGTGCCACAATTTCAACATTTCATCTAATCATCAGCCCTGCCCTTTAAAGAACTCTGCTTTGACCTAATCTCCAAATAAGGAAGGCTAAAAATCCTGGCTTCTCCCAATATTTGTTTATTTAATAATTATTTCTCTCATTAGGCACCTATTATGATTATGAATTCTTTGACTACAAGGGCATTATTTATTTTTATATCTCTCTTAGCATATAGTAATCTATCTTATATGCAATAGGCACACATATTTAGTGCATCCAAGGCACTATACCAGGTCCTTAGAGTACTAGAAAGATAAATAGTAAGACATAATCTCTATCCTTAAGAAGCTTACAGTTTCTCTTTAGTCCTCAATGAGACAATTTAGTTAGAACCAATATAACAATAGACTGCAGTCATTTAGCATTTGACAAAGTGTTTTTCTCATAACAGCCTTTATACATTCACTTTACTCCAATCCAATTCACAAACAACTCAAGACATCACCCTTGTGATGTCATTGATCCTCTTCCAGAGTAAAAAGTTGAACAAGCAATATAGGAATTTAAATGCTTAGTACATACCAAGCAGAGAGGACTGAAAGACAAAAATGAAACAGACCCTACCCTGTAAGAGTTAATATTTTAGTGGAGCAAATAGTGAATATTCACCATAAAATTCACCATAAAATGTGTTAAATAAATACTAAATAATTTCCAGGGGTGAAGGGTACTCATACCTCAGGAGATCAGAATGGTCCTCTTTATAAAGCCAAGCATGATAGCTCTCCTGAGGACTGCTGCTATGATTAACTTTAACCATCTAATCCCACAGTATAATGAACTCTCTATTTATTCAGCAATAAACTAAGGCATAACATTCAAGAAACTAAAGCATAACATTCATGACGATGTAACAGCTTATTACTAATATAGCCACATAGTCTTAAGCAAAACATGTCATTCAGTATATCTTATAGTCATCTTTAAGAGGTGACAAAAAGTATAAACACCATCCACCCCTTGGTCACAGTAAATTACAATCTCCTCAGTCAATACCGAGTATCCAAATAAAGTCTTTTTTTCATCTTGACTAGAGGCTAGCTTCCAAAGATCCTTAAGCCAATCATCCTTAAGGGGTAGCAGGAAGTACAAACACCATCCACCCCTAGGTCATAGTAAGTTACAAATCTAATCAGTCAATATAGTGTATCCAAAGTAAAGACCTCTTTCACCTTGAGTGGGAGACTGGCTTCCAAACCCCATGGCTCCTTCTCCATGGGCTTACTGCTCTCAACTCTTGCCTGGATTCACGCATAGGCAACTTTCCACTCCTGTTCCATATCTTAGCTCATAAGGACTGCTCCACTCCAAGCTCTTCACAGTTTCTGATCCTAGGAAAACAAAGTTTAACATGGCTACAACAATATTTACACACATTACCAGTGCTATCATCTCAATTCACTTTCTGACTGAGAAACCAATACAGAACAACAGACGGAGCTTTTGTCTGAGAAATCAGCCCAGAACAACAGACAGAACTTCTGTCTCAGAAAGTAACACAGATCAAGAGACAGTCTCAACATCACAAACATTCTCTCTTTCAGTTCTATCTACTCCCAACTCTGTTCTTGCTCTTATTTATTCCCTCCTCTTCCAGCCTTTTTGCAAGCTCCTCCCATACTGGGCTCCTATGTGGTTAAATTTGGTCTATTAAGGGGCAGGAGACATCTTCAAATTCCCTTGGGCCTATTAAGGGCAATCCAATGTACATTGTTTCCAATCAAAGACTCTTGATACAATCAAAGGTTAGTCTCAAAGGCACTTGATTAGCTAAAACACAATACAGAAAAACAGCAAAAACATCTTATTTTGCTTGCCTTTACACTCTTGTAAGAGCTAACACTTGAGGAGGACCTTGATAGAAGGTAGGGATTCTAGGAAGTTCAACTGTGAAAGGGGAGGAGGAGGAGGGATGCATTCCAGCCAAAGGAAAAAAGTTTATAAAAAGCAAAAGTGATGTGAGACAGACTTTGAAAGAGAAAAGAGAGGCCAGGTACTATAGAATGAATGAAGTATGTGAAAGAGAACAAAGTTCAATTACCCAGGAAAGGGAGAGAGGAAGCAGATTATGAAAAGTTTTAAAAGTCAAACAGAGGGGTTTGCATTTTATCTTAGAGGCAAATGGAAGCCACTGGAATTTTTTTTGAACACTCGAGTCACATAATCAGGCTGCGTAGTATCTTAGTAGTATCTTTTTGGCAGTTGTGTAGAGGATATATTAGAGAAGGAAGAAAAGAGGCAAAGAACTAATTAGAAGATTGTTGCCATAATACAAGAAAATGGTGTTGAGGACCAGATGTAACTGTAGAAAAGGGGGAGATAGGAAAAGGGGGAGGTAGAAGCAAGATGGAAGTAGAATTGGCCTGATTTGCAAATTAGGTGGGAGGGAGAGTGAAAAGTCAAGTATGACTCTGAAATTCCAATCCTGAGTTTGAAATACTCAATGGAGCAATGGAGGTTCCTTCAATAGAAATGGGGAAATTATGGAGAGGGGTAGAGTAGAGGAAAAATAAAGATTTGTTATGGTTGTATTTTTTACATCTATCCTCATGCATGGGATATGTCTAATAAGTAGTTGATGATGTAAGACTGCAGTTCAAAAGAGGTAAAGAGAGAAAGAAAGAGAAAGAGAGAGAGAGAGAGAGAGAGAGAGAGAGAGAGAGAGAACACATGTGGCCCTCTAAGTCCTCAAGTGTGGTCCTTTGACTGAATCCAAACTTCACAGAGGCCATAGATTCCCTACCCCTGGGATAGTTGATTTCAACAGAGCTAATGAGACCATTGAGAGAGTATAGAGCAGGATCCCAGGTAGAGTTCTGGGGTTACTCTTCTGAGTAGAGGGGTTGATTGAAGATCTTCCAAAATAGGCTGAGAAAGATTAGCAATACATACATGTTTAGGTAAGTAGCAAATATATTTTCTCTGTTTTACAGAGAAGGAAACTGATGCTCAGAGAACAGTAGAGACTCATCCAAGTTTTCAAAGATAATATGTATTGAAGCCAGATTTCTTGACTCCAACTATAAAGTTTTTCTATTGGATGCCCTTAGGGATTATTTAGTGCACAACTTTTATTCTATAGTTGTGAAAACTGAGGCCCAGGAGGTCATATAGTGAGTGACAGAGGTTAGATTAGAATTAAATTTCTCATACACTGGTTCAATTTCTTTTTTCTTATACCACATGTTCTCTATTCAATATATAGAAATGTGATTCTATAACACAAGGGAAACGTAATAGGCAAAAGGAAACATCTCTTTTAACTACCCAGTGTTCCTGTCTTTGCAATTGAAGTACTTTCCCTTCCGTTACTGAATTAAAAATCAATGAACTGACCACAAATCCAGCACTAATAAAGGGATTTCAGTTATAAATTGTGCACAGTATGCAAGTATAATTCTTGAAGAATAAAAATACCTATACTTGTTAGTTTAAACATGAAACATTTCAGTCAAACTCTAATTGTTGATTCTGATTTGACAATATCTTTGAGGGATTCAAAGTAGTTTAAATTCCTACCCTTTCCAGAAAAAGAAACAAACAAATTTCATGCTTTTTTATTTACTTTAAACTCAGAAGAGAGTTCACCTTCTTAAGGTCTGAATGGGTCATGGAAACTAGACTTTCAAAGCAGGAGAGGAGAGAGGACAGGAGGAGAGGAGAGGGGAGAAGAGGGAGAGAGAGTGTCATGGGTAGAAGCAAGAAATTTCTGAAAGAAAAATTTCTCAAAACGTTCTGATTGGGTAATCATGTGCTTTTTTGATCCCATTAGTCTCCATGGCAGTAAGGCAACACTGAAGTAGATAAAGTTCACCTTTGACGCCCTTCTTCCTTCACTTCTAGCATTTTTTTACCTCCCAGTATTGTCCATTTCCACAGATGAGTATTACCTTCCTCATGCTCAGATTCTAAGGGTCACCAAATGAGGCATTGTATCTAGTCTTGTGCATTCTGGGAGGTAGGTACTCTGTGCTCTGAATGGACCTTTCCATCCTTTTCACACATACACACTTAATTGTGCCATATCCAAACTCTAGATTGCACTGGGAAATGTTTATATAAATTGTTACAAGGGAGGATATCCATCTGGGGTGTGGGCATTCGATCAAGCTTGAGTTAGTGGGTAGTGGCAGAGGAGAAAAAAAAGAAAGAAAAAAGTATCTACAAAACACAAACAGAGAAGTTCAGAAAGGGACAGAAATGACAATGATTTTTACTACCTTGTTAAATGTAATATACACTCAAAAACCCCCAGAGTAACAGCACTTCACAATTCTCTTCATAGTTTTATACTTTGTATATTGAAAATCTTTGTTTACCAATGATCATTAATTTTATAATAAAAAATAGAACTAACAAGAAGAGAAAGTGGTTAGATGTACTAAATCACATTCAAACATTTAGTGACATAATTGACTTAAAATAGTTTTGCCACCTGACATATTTCATTTTTATAGAGGAAAGAGACCTAAAGTAATTGATCTTTAAGGATGAAATTTCAGGCTCTGTGGAAGACTGGTGAGAGGGATCACGTGGGAAAAAGATTCTTTCCTGATATCCCTACTATGTAGGAAGCCACTTCCTCTGCTTCAGCTAAAATTAGCCCTGATATATGGGTGCAGATCACTTCATTTATATAGAGAAATTAGGATTTTGTAAAATATTTTTCTTGGTTGATTTACAAGCACAAAAAGCTTCTATACCTTACCATAATTCGTTTATTGAGGTCAATAAATACTTGGGTGAATAGATGATGAGTCGTATCCCATCAAGCTGTTCAGCTCAGCCTTTGTCATCATTTATTAGTCAGGCTGAATGTTGAGGATGAACTGGAGACTGGAGACACACACACCAAATATATGCTATTGTATACTAATGCATAGCATTGTAAAAACCTTCTATATTACTTCCTCAATGTATTTTATGTGCCATTCAAATCAGACTACTATTCACCAAGTTTTACGCTGTATTTGCTACCTCCATGATGTATACAGGCTGTTTCTAATACTTGGGCTGAATCTCCTGGCATTTGTGGCCTTTATAATCTTCCATCACCTTCTAGGCATAAGTCAGGTATCCCCTTCTCCATTAAATTTTATTTACCTACCCTACCCCAGAAAAATGGTTCTTCTCCATTTTCACATCTTCCTACATCATTCCATCATCTCCTTTGTCCCTAAAATTCCTTTAAAACATTTTTATTATATCTGTCTCTGAATATGTTTCATATGTGCAGTAAAGTGTAGTCACCTAGAGGGCAGGAGCTGTGTCACATTTTATCTTCATATCCCCAACCCAGCCCAGTAAGCCAATAAAATATATGTTTGTTGAATAGACTCATACGCAAAGCCAGACAATGTGTTGTAGATTGAGATCCGATCAGGTCTTGATTAGTTAGATGAAGAAAAAAAAGCAGAAACACAGAAAATATCAAACCTTAGCTAACCTTGGAATTTTTCTTGCCATTTCAGTAACATCTGAGTACTACTAGGGTTTGAAGTTTCTAAATAGGGAGTATGCCAGGGATCTAGAAAGGCACTTTCAGGAAAAGTGTTAAGAGAGGGTCATGACATTTAGACTTTCTTTTTTCCCCCTTTACTGTTGTCTCTATTGCTATTTAGTATCTCTGGGAAACAACTGGGAAAGCCAACAAAATATTCATAATTAGACAGATTGAAACAAAGGAACATGAAAATGTAAAAGCTAGAGGAAAGAAGAGGCAAATACTTAACAGTTTGGAGTAATGTCCTTCTCACAACTAATGTTTACACTAATAATCCAGAGTGACCTTTTTTTTGTTCATTTAACAATGCCAAGATCTACTTCAGCATGCAACTTTTTACGTCTTCCCCTTATTTTATATTTGAACCTTCTTGAAATAAAAATTAAAAAACAAATAAGTAAATTAGTAATACAGAGAAATGCAGTCGTCTGGAGAAATATTAGGCTGGTTTTTGTTTGACGACTCCAGGTCCATATTTTCAGTAGATGTGGGGTCTTACATTAGTTCCATTATTCATTTTCCCCATGATTTCAAAGATTTCCATCTTGCTGTCCATCAATCTAACACTAAGTATAAATTCTGCTCTGTGATGGTGTCTGCAATAATATGAGGTTAAGAAAACAAACTCTCTGGACTAAACTACCACTCAGATCAGCAGCCCTCCCAGCACTAATGCCTTACCAAGGTCTTTGATAGGGCTGTGCTTTTGTGGCAGTAATCTCTCTGGTCTTGGAGCAATACTTCTCACAAATTACTCAAACAAAAATTCCTTCTATGGCAGAGTTCCCTGAGTGACCACCACAGCTTGTCTGTGGTAGCCTGTTCTTTTTTGACAGTGATGATATTTCTATCTTAGAGAAATGACTTACAAACACTGTAACTCTATCAGGGAACTAAGGTCAGTATGATGGAGGTCTTTTTACTGCCCTGTTCATTTCTTTATTTCCTCTGTCCTCAACTATGGTCATAGAAGAATGTTAAAATCTGCTGGGTTTTTTACCCCAACTTCTTGAGCAGATGAGTGACCAATATGAAGGAAAACATGAAATAGCAGAGACTCAATATATGCTTCTGATGAGTGACCAGGTCCATGATATTCCCATCCTTTATAGGTGAGTCAAAAAAGTCTTGTTCAAGATTCCTCAGGGTTTATTTCTTAACTGTGGTCATATGGGATCTGGAAAAGTCACAATTCCTTATCTGTTCTGAGGATTAGAAGGGATTCCTCTGGGAGCCAGAAAGTCTGTTGTAGGTTAGTCAAACTTACAGAAAGAAAATTCAATTAAGCCTATAGCCAATATTGCTCCATCAAATTCATCCATTCATTTATAAAGAATTTATAAATACCTTCTAGATTCCAGGTATTACACTAGATAATGGGGGTATAATGACAAATATTAAGCATTCATATCAAAAGGAGCTTACATTCTTTCAGGAAAAATAGCATGTGTTGGTTGGTTTCTGCCATTTGTAGTCATAAGGGCCAAAATGACATCACTATGTTGGGGTCATTGTACAGTGTGTCTTATGTGGTTGATTAGACCAGTATGAGCCCAGAAGGCTCTACCACTGGTGAGGGACAAACAATCCATATGAATATTTGGAATGGAGATGTGTCTAAATTTGTGTATATTGCATTTCTTTTGAGCTACTGAATTTTTACTTTGTTTGTGGAGCACAGTATCTTCTTGTTGTATGCCTGTGCAACCTGGACAGTACACCAATGCCACACCAGGAAATGGAATTGCTTCCATTTAATTGTCTTGGAAAGATTTTGAAGATCACCTGATAAGACTGGGAACTGAAGTCCTTTCTCCAGCTGAACTGCCAAGCATTCAAACCCTACCGCAGACAGCACAACTCTGATGGACTGGTCACATTGTTCAAATGTCAAATATACATTTGTCTAAAAGATAATTTTATGGAGAATGCACACAAGGCAAGAACTCACACAGAGGCCTGAAAAAGAGTTATAAGGACACTCATAAGATCTCTCTGAAGACTTTGGAATTGATTGTGAGACATGGGAGACATTGGCACGGGACTCTCTGATGTGACATGCCTGCATCAAAGCAAGTGCCACGCTCAATGAACAAAGTAGAGTTGCAGCAGCTTAAAAGGAACAAGAAATACACAAATTTAGAGCATTTGTATAGAACAATGAATATTGGAAATATAGAAATATCTTTCCCAGGGGATAGATATTAAAAACTATAGAGATTATGATAAGTTTTATATAGGATACGGTACTCTAGCTAAGCCTTGAAGAAAGTCCGGGATTCTAAAAGCAGAAGTGAAGAGGGAATGCATGATAGATATGGGGATGCACAAATTCCTGTGCAAAGATATGATGAGAAATGGAATTTTATATATGCAGAATAGCATGAAGTCAAGAGTGATCCACTGTAGGTTCTAAATAACAGGGCAGATCTATGTTTTAGGAGTATCTATTTGGCAGCATAGCAGTGTGGAGGCTGAGAAGCCTTATGACCCTAGATGACAATTACCCAGAGTTGATGAAGTTGAGCAGCAATCAGAGAGAGAGAGGAGTTACACGACGAGCAAAAAGGATCTGCAGATGGATGTGGTTCTCACAACACAACTATGGCAATTGCTGCTTTGGGTGGCTCCCTTTTTCATTTTGCAGAGCACTCATCAATCCTCATCAAATCCCATTCTGCCTCCCAACAACCAAGCAGCAACTGAAAAAATGAAACAAACCCCTCGTTGGTAATACCTTCCTTTGGGTCCCGAGATTTCATGTATTAATGAGAAAAAAAACTATAGGTAATAGGTCAGCAATTCAATCTAGAAAAAGTCTGTTCAGTTGGAAATCAGAGCAAAATTAGCAGAAGGATTAGATGGCATCTAGCAAATTTGATCCGTAGAAATCTCTAAATTCTTTGAATTTAACTAAGAAGGAGACTGATTAGGAGGTGTGATGCCATGCACTAGCAGATTCCCAAAAGAATGCTACTGTGAACAGCTTTTAAGGTTCAGATTACACAGTATAGTGAACACTCCATTTATTCCATTACAAATCAAGGCAAACATTCACAACAAATCACAATATAATATTCACAGTGTTACACCTTATCACAGAAAATCACAATATGGTGTTCACAACAGCTTAACATTAGAATGGCCACATAGTTTTCACTACAGTAGATACAATATTTAGAACAAAGAACAAAAGAATAATCATCTGGTTTTCCTAAGGGGGAAACCCTCCTTACTTAGTCATTCAATCAATTCACAATATAATAATTAATACTTAATCATTCAATCAATTCTCAATACAATAATCAATCTTCCACTCATGGGGCAATCATTAACTTAATCACTCATCTAGCAATCACTCACTAAAGTATCATTAATCACAAGATACTATCGTTAGAAAATTACACAAACCCTGCACCCCTCGGTGTCTTCAATTTCGTCATGCATAGAAAGAGAGGCCTTTGCTTCATCTTGACTCGGGTGGTCTCTCAGATTCCCTGGATCTCCTTCCATGGTCCCAGCTCCTACCTGAATCCACCAGTCATCTGGATTCAGGGGCAGACAGCTCCCTGGTCCTTGTCCAGTGCTCCGGGCAGTCCCTGGTACACACTGAAGTTCACAGGGTCTAGCACATCTCAGACCCTTCACCACTTCTGTTGCCAGGAACTCAAGGATCAGCCAAGCCACAAACAAACCAAGTCTTATCCTGGTCATGCTTCTTCAGTCCTCCAGCAGTTCAGGTGGCCCTAGGAATCTCAGCCTTCCAGGCGGCCTTCCAGGCAGCCCTTCCAGGTGTCCTTCACCAGATTCTCCAGCAGCCCAGCTCCCAGATACTGGGACATTCCTGCTTCCTCCAACAGGAGCCACCAGGAGGAAGATTCCTGATTCTGTCTCTCTGTCTCTAGAACTCTTCTTATATACACACACTGGCCTCCTGTCTCAGCCAATCTCCTCCTGCCATGTCAACAACAGGAGGCAGAGCTCACACCTTCCCTACTTAGCCCTAAGTTACTAAGGGTGAAAGTATCTGCTAAATTGATTACTGTTACAGGAGGCTATTGCAGCATCCAAAGAATGACTTACACATTCAAAGAGAAGCACAAATTACTTCATTTCTTAAAGACACTTGGGAATCAGACCCAGAAAAAGTTGACATATCCTCTGTAGCTACCAACAGAAATAAAACAGTTGGATTACCCTCAAGTCTATAGAAAGGTAACTAGTCACTAGTACTTCTGGACTTAACCTTCTTTGATATGCTCATATGCAATGTGGAATAGCCAACACTATCATTTGAGCTCTATGTTGTTTTTTCTGCAAGTCTCTGGAGGACAACCCCTCATTTTTCTTGGGTGGTTTAGGTGTGCATTTACCTGGAGTGTGATATTGGAATGACCTCACAAAGTCTACTCTGTAACTCTAATTTGATGAAGAATAACTTGAGGGACGTTGTATGAATAGATATAAAATTATGAAAAATATGGGGTGGGAATGACACTAAGGTTTTTGTCATATGGATGCTTTTTAAAATAACCATGAGGAACATTTTATAGAGGAAGCGTATGGTTTCACAGTTCATAAAACCTCTTTTCCTTGAGTGTGAGGCAGACATCTCTATCAAGATGCTATATTTTTGGGCTATATAATATGTTTTTTGAAAAAAATATCCTTATTATGATAATTACTGCTTAAGTGGTTTTAGAGTGCATATTTAAGCACTTAGGAGTCCATGTCGCACCACTGTACTTGTTTTTAAAAGGGAAAAATTCTATACATTTAAAAAATTCACATATTAAGTCTCACTTAATAAAATGTTAGATTGGTTGTGGTTCTTGTATTTAATTGTGTTGATTTCCCTGAATGTATCATTAAAAAGAAAAACAAAATAAAAGCAAACACAGACACAATTTCATTGCTTATGATCTGTCTATTTTCCATAATGACAGGGTCAGGGCAGGGGGCTGGAATCTGAGAGAATCCTGCCATAGAACCTGGCTGTGTGATACTAGATTTAACTCCTCTGAGCATCCATCTCCTCATCTGTAAAATGAGGAGGTTAGATTCAATGACTCCCTAATGTTTTTCCCAGCTCTCAATCTAAGACCTATGGGAACTGAATATTTTTCTGTTTTTCTCTTTTAATCTTAACTATTCTTTGACAGTAGGAATTAGGGCAAAATACAATCACTTAAAGGGAATTATTAACAACAAAGAGTAATTTAAATAAAATTGCCACTTTATACAACTCTTCTTTCCCTAACCATTTATTTATTTTATTAGTAAAAGAAAATATACAATTTACTGATTTTTCTTTAGTTATTTCCTGCAGTTAAGAAACAATACAGAATAAGGACTACTTGAATTTTCAATAAATTGCTATTCTCTTTCCTTTTTTCTTTGCTTCAACAAAACTGGGAAAATTCAGCCACTGCAATATTCCAATCGAGAATTTAAATGCAAAGAAAATCAGGAAATTCAAAATTGTGGTCCCCAAAGCAACTATAAAAAGACACTCAGCATGAGTGCATGTTTATATTAAGATATAAAACTTAACAACTTTTCCAGTTATACAAATTCTATATAAAAACAAAGGGGTGGGATTGTGGTTGCTATGGCAATCACAACTCTGAACTTTCTGACTTCTTGAAGTTTGAATCACACTGACATAAACTTTCACACTGAATAATTATATAGGTATATAAACCCACATAAGATATAGAGACAAACACATGTAGTAAATGACACAAAATAATGCAAAAAATGTTTTACAATTACCTACATATCTTCTCTTTTTGTATTAATCTCTTTCACGGAGGAGATACATCATCTCTGGAAATACGGCATGAAACTTAGGCTGATTTTCCTTGTGAAGGAATTTTTTATAATACTTACTTCTCTTGTGTTAGCTATAGAGCCTTAACTAACTGTTCTGGTGCCTGGGGCAAGCAGTAAAAATATGTCCCCGCAAATGGCATAAAAGGTATCTTTTTAAAACAGAGATTGAGGAAAGAACGCAGAGAGACAGATCTCAAGATGCAAGGCCCCATTTTCAGAGGAGAATCTCCAGTGCATATCTGTACATGGGTTAGGAGGAGATGGGAACGTTAGAAGACTGAGAAGACGCTTCTGATAAGGTCAGTGTTGAGCCAAAGAGTAGGGCAGTGTTTCATATTTGACTAATATGGCCTAGAAGGGTGAAAAGAACACATTTTGGCACCTTGGTTACAAAATCCAGCTGATCCTAACCTTGTTATACCTCTAGCTCTGTGTTTTAGTCTTTGTTGAATTTTACAAGGTGCTATATAGTTAAATTTCACAAGATCTCTAATAAAGGGAGTGTGTGATCTCACACACACACACACACACACACACACACCACCAGTATTTAAACATACACATATAATTACATATACATATCATATATTTATAATTAATTTTTGGATGTTTTGTCTGTATATCAATAATTTCAAGATGCACTCTCCAGTTTGTCAGTTGATCCTCCTTTGGATAAAAAAATATGTAAAAACATTACCACAGTAAGTGTGTCTTAGAGTATGTACAACATTCCTCATCCATAATCTCTCACTTCTTAGAAAAGTATTGCCTCATAACATGATAGGTGGAAAAGAGAGGCATTTTTGTAAAAAAAAAAAAATAATGTTGGTAATAAGTAAGATGAATGATGAAATGGAGATCTAATAGAAGAGAGCCTGAAACAAAGCTAAAAAGATAAAATTGGGGTTAGATTATGGAGGATCTTGAAAGACAGAATGGAATTTTAACTTTATCCTATAGACAAAGGGCCATGATATTCACTCTTTGAATCAAAATCAAATGATTGTCTCACATGTAGAAAGCCATTAGGTGAAGCAATTTTGATCAAAGGAAATCCCTTCTAAGAATACATCCCTTCAAAACTTTACTGCTATAAATATTGCCAGTTTTTCCTGAAAACAGACCTGGCTCACTTAATGAAATCAGAGCTGAAGAATTTTCAATTTGTCCGTGTGTGTGTGTGTGTGTGTGTGTGTGTGTGTGTGTGTGTGTGGCACATTAATTACATTTCTTACAATATTCTTGATCAAACATTCTACACTGAAGTTGTGATCTGATTTCTTTTTTTAGCATCAATTACACCTTGTAAACAATTTCCCTTTTCCCCAAGGGTTATATAAGTTGATAAAAACAGAGAAAATGGAGAGGGGTGGGTAAGAAAAAGAAAGGGAAAAAAAGAAAATCCATTGAAGTACATATTAAAAGGAGATGTTTGATATGATAAATAATAACTAGATAATGGGTTTCAGTGGGATATGGAAATACTTCCCACCATGTGATTGGAGGCCTGGGCCAAGAGATGGTAACAAGAAGATCTATACACTAAAGGGGATTTTTGTTTTCTTCTCTTTTCCTTTTCACTAAGCCAGGGCATCATCAAGTCCTCTCCGTCACATGGGCCAGCCTCGTTAGGTCAAGTTATTCTGAGCTATATGTGAGTTGTACTTAGCTTTATGTGTTTATAATGTTTTCCCTGTGAGTCTCCAAGAACAGGCTGAGGATAGGAAGCAATTGTCAGAAAATAAGTCTGTCGTCCAATAAAAAAACAGTTTTCTAGGCGATGTGATGTTATAGAAAGAGCACTGGGCATACTGTTAGGAGATCTGGGTCCAAGCTCTTACTAGGTATGTTGTTCTGGAATAGTTACTTTCCTTTTTTGAATCCTAATTTCCCTAATAGAGATAACTGAGTTCAAGAAATATTTATTAAGCCTCACCAATGAAATCATCTGTTGACCCAAACCACCAAAAAAGAGAGAAAAATTTTCAAGAAATATTATTTGTATCTCAGGGTTTTAGTGGCTTTCAAGTTCAAAAATGAGTCATCAGTGTGATAGGGAATTCAACAAAGTGAATTCAATCTTGGGCTCCATCAATGAGGCAAACCTTTCAGAAATAGGGAGGTTTCTCATCAGACCTCTTCTGGAGTATCGTGTTCAGTTTGAGGGGCTACAGTTTAGGAAGGATGGTAACCATGATGGTGGAGAGACTTGAGTACATCTCATATGAGGAAAGTTTGAAGGAATTAGGCATGTTTAGCCTAATGAAAGGCAGATTCATACAGGACATGATAGTTGTCTTCAACTATTTTCTTCATTTGCTTCTAGCAGGAAGAATCAGGAGGAATGAACAGATAGAAGTTGCAAGGAAGAAACTACTCTTGATGTTTTTTAAAAAAGTGTAAACTAAACAAAAGTTTCTAACATTTAGGACTGTCCCAAAATGGAATGCCATGGGAAGTGCTGGTCCTTCTTTGGAAGTCTACAAGCAGGTGCAGGTAACAACTCGTGCATATCATATTGGGAACTCATTTGGTGTATGGATTGGACTTTATGGATTCTGCGGTCCTTTCCAGCTCTCATATTTTGTGATTCTGTAATATCTCACAAAGTTGTTATAAGGAAAGCACTTTATAAAAGAAACATTTATGTAAAAATGACCTATTATTATTTTATTACTAAACATGGAGGTATTACTAAAGGAATCTGCTTGGAATATCATTTTATTGTTTCTGAAGAGAAGAATAAAACTTGGGGGGGAAAAGATGAAGCTTACAAGGCATTGCTTTGAGCTGCTGCTGATTTCCTTATCTTTATGTCCTAGAAACCCTGATTTTCTTTAAGATTCAGTTCAATCATCACCTATCACATGAGGCCTGGTGCTTCCCACCTCCTCAACCCTGGAGATTGGGCAGGTCCTACCTTACTGGAAAGTCTTTGAATAAGAACCCTGAAACAGACTTTCTGTTATCCACAACCCTACTAACTTGATTTCAGTAGAGGTTATCCCCAGAAGCTTAAACACCAAGTGACTAATATTTGGAGGGAGGCTTGTTTGTTCAGGATATCCTGATTGCATTTTGTACATATATATGTATAGCAATCACTTTTATCACTCCCTTTAGAGCATCACCTCTGTGAGGGTAGAGAAAGTTCTTAGTCTTTGTAAGCTTAAAGTCTAGAATAATACCTGGTACATGTTGTTGTTGTTGTTCAGTCATGTCTGATTCTTTCTGACCTCATTTGGGGTTTTCTTGGCAAAGATAATGGAGAGGTTTGCCATTTCCTCATCTAGGTCATCATATGGATAAGTAAACTGGGGCAAATATGGTTAAGTGACTTACCCATGGTATCACAGTTAGTGTCTGAGGCTGGATTTGAATCCAGGTCTTCCTGACTCCAGGCTCCACACTCTATCCACTGTTCCACCTAGTTGCCTGAATCTTTTACATAGTAGGTGCTGAAGAACAATGTTTTGCTTTCTTGCTTGACTCACCCGTATTCAGAAATACCCACAAACTTTCTTACCTTCTCCTCTTTAAAAAAAAATTGTCTAGGAGGATGCTATGCTTAGACTGCAGATGATAACTATACTTTTGATAATTTAACTGGCATTTTGGATCAATAATAGTTAAATCTCTGAGACGACTGTATCATCTTAATGATTACAGTATGCAAGCAAGAGCAAACCAGCAATGATTTTTATCATCCATCCCAGTGGTTCTCAACCTATGGGTCATAACCCCTTTGGGGGTTGAACAGGGTCACCTAAGATCATCAGAAAACACATATTTCCAATGGTCTTAGGAACCAAGACACAGCTCCTCTATCCGTCTCCAGGCGGGTCCGCCCACATGCAGATACACGCAAATACTAGTATTAAAGGGTCGCGGCATTAGGAAGGTTGAAAACCACTGAGAGAAAACAAAGATTAAAAAAATTGGAACAAATACTGCAGAAATTTAAATATTTATAGTCCTGAGTTAGAAATGTTTGTTTTATCAGCTTTTTAAAATATCGTTTTAGCCATCCTTTTCTCCTGCCTTCAAAAATGGCTTTTCTGGTGTTAGGCTTTGTCTGTTTATGTTTTGTGACCCTACTTCAATAATATACTTCCAAAGATCTGCAATATTGTCATTGTTTAGGAATATGTTTCCCTTAATGTCAATTACAATCTTTCTTTGGCTTTACAAACAGTTTAACAGATTTTTGTGTCTCCTTCCTCCTGAAAAAGATGAAAATTAAAAGCAAGTGAACAAACATGTCTCCCCCCAAATATTAGTCACTTGGTGGTTAAGCTTCTGGGGATAGCCTGTATTGAAATCAAGTTAGTAGGGTTGTGGATAACAGAAAGTCTGTTTCACGATTCTTACTCAAAGACTTTCCAGTAAGGTAGGACCTGCCCAATCTCCAGGTCCTCTGGACCAGTCTTTGAAAATGCACAGTCATCACACAACAATGAGGTAACAGAGGAAGATATAAGGGAAGATTCTTTATAATGCAAAAATAATAATGATTTTAAAATCTAGGTTTGAGAATTTTGGTCAGTTATATAATTTGATCATAGCATTTCTTTGATAGATAACAAACTTTTAAAGAGAGGAGAAGATATGGCCCTTTAAAGTATCTCTTTCCCAAGTAAAAAAAAGTCCTTTTAATGGAGCACATTGCTTTTATCCCCATCTCAATTAAATCAATCCCTACATAACCATTTATCATCCCAGAAAGTCTACCTCACAACTGTAACTTTTTGATTCTCTCCTCCAAAAATGTGTCAGAATAATTCACACTCACTTCTATCACTGCTTTTGACAATTTTTTCCATTATTCAGCAGCCCCCTATGTTAAGAAATTCTGTCTGAACTACTTATAAGATTAACATCAATCCATTATCTCTGAGTTTTGAGTCAACTTTTACCTCAGAGTATTAATGACAATATAGATCTTTGATATCTGGCTCACTGTTCTTTGACTGCTGTCATTGTTTTGGAGGATTTATGCCTCTCAGCACTAAGATCATTAAGATATTGCTAATGCCTCCTTATTATTACACAGTTATTTTCCAGATAACTATTTAATAGGCAAAAAATGTATTTCTTCTAGGACAAGAAGAAGTTTCATACATCAGAAACTGGTAAATGAAAATTCAAACAAGGCCCAAAGAAATTTTCCTTTCCCTCTTTCTTCGATGGTCATTTTGGGCATTGGAGGTTGGGTCTAAAATAAAAAAGTACCTTGGGGATATTGACATTTGAAGGTTTTTCCACATTAGAAAAGCCTTAAAGGGCTGACTTGACCTTTGATCTTTCTCTGACTGAAGGATACACAGTGTCTGCCTTTTTCAGAATCAATCCAAAATTTCAATGTTTGTCTATATGTGCCTACTACTTTGATTATTGAAGCTCTGTTAACCTTTGTCCTCAAAGACTTTGAAGAGTCTTAGACTTGAATCTAGCTTGTCTTTTCCTTGACAAAGGAACATCCTGAATCAAACCTTAAGAAATTCTTTTTTCTTTTGGTATTGTTGAGTCACATCTTGATTACTTTAGAACTTCCTTGAATTTCTTGACATTCAGTAAAAACCTAAGGACAAAAATAAAAAGTCTTTTGCTTAGGAATGTTTCTGCAATGTCAGGATAAGAATGCTAGTTTCAGTCTGAATTGCTTCTTGGCATTTGGAATTCTTTTCTATTTTATTTGCAATTACATGCAAACTTTAAGGTGCCATAAAGAGATACGTTGGTAGATTGCATATGCCCAGAAATATGAAATAATGCTAATAAAGGCAAAATTGAGATAGAAAGATCTAGGCAGGTGTCTGTGAACCATTAAAAACATATTTATACTTTACTAGTGGTATTTGAATTGATTTCCTTTGTAATCTTATGTATTATATATTGTGCATTTAAAAATGTGTTTCTGAGAAGAGAGCTATAGGTTTCATCAGTTTGAGGTGGGGGTCCTTTACACAAAAAAAGTAAAAAGAAAAACACATAGTCTAGAGTCAGACTGTGTGTGCGTGCGTCTTTACAGTCATCTTTGTAGGCCTTATTGACATATAGTGTTAAATGATCACCATTTAGAAGTGAGAGGGGGCTTAAAGATCCCTCTCTCCTCA
The DNA here is from genome assembly GCA_028646515.1 of Pseudochirops corinnae. Taxonomy (NCBI): domain Eukaryota; kingdom Metazoa; phylum Chordata; class Mammalia; order Diprotodontia; family Pseudocheiridae; genus Pseudochirops; species Pseudochirops corinnae. Next base: position 193,309,528 of record CM053590.1, on the reverse strand, counting down.
TGCCAAGTAGAATGCAAGCTCCTTGAGGACAGGGCCACCCTCAATTCTTCTCCCATGTTTTAATCACAATAACCCTGCCAGGTAGCTAGTATACATAGGCCATCTCTCCACTTTGTAACTTTGTTTTTTTTCACGTAGTAGGCACTTAATAATTTTTTGATGACTTGAAGTCAGTTTAGTCTAGCCCTTCCTCATTCTATAGTTGAGGAAATTGAAGGCTAGAGACGTGAAGTGACTTAATCTTACAGATGAGGAATTCAAACTGACTAAATACAGGGCTCATATTACTGTGATATGATGTCTCTCACATACATAAGGAGATGTTTGTAGGCACACATCTACACTTTCTCCTGTTAATTACTCAGCAAATCTTCTGATCCATTCATAATTAAGTGTCTTAAATGGAACAGTGCGTAGAGTGCAAAGACATGGGCTAAAATTTGGCCTCAGACACTTACTCTCTGTGTGACCCTGGCAAGTCACCTAGCTGTTTGTCTCTGTGTCCTTATCTGTAAAATGGGGTGGAGCAGGAAATGGCAAACCACTCTAGTATTTCTGTCAAGAAAACCCCACATGGCATCATGAAGTGTTGGACAATATCTATTACCGCTGCTTAACATAGCAGGCATTAATAAATGTTTCTCAATTGATTGGTTGAGAGATATTTTTTGGGTGAGAGATATGTCATTTTTTATACCCAATGTAACATCAATCAGTTCAGTTAAAATAGCTAATGATATGTGTTTGCCTCTTTCTTCACCATTCTCAGGGCACACATCATCCTACGGGAGTGCCCAATTTAAGCTCACCCCTGAGTCAGTCTCATTTCCCCTTGCCTCTCAAAATGGGGAAATGCTTACATAATAGGCCCTATGTACCATCTGAGGCATGACTGAATACTCTTCTTTAATTCTGATTGAGCACATTACAGTTAATTAATCCTCACAGTACCCCTGAGAGGTAGATAAGTGACAATGATATTCTCATTTTTTAAGTGGGCACAAAGGAGCTTCTTAGATTTGAAGAGACTTGTACACATATTCTGATTCTAAACTACATTTCTAGAGAGTGCCCTTGGTTTATTTTTTAAAAATATTTTGTAATTTTTTTGTCTTAAAAAAGTTTCTAATCAACAATGGGTTGCTTCATTAAAATAAATGATTTGTTGAGCAATGCAGCTTAAGGCTCATGTTCTGTGCTAATTAACTGATTCCTATAATTGTTTGAAGGAACCTCTCCTATTTCTCCAATTCATTACCTTCTAACGGAAGTTGAAAATCTTAAAGAAAGAGTAGCAGATACCATGAAGCTTCCTATCTTCATGTACACACTCTTTCGTGTCACATTATTTTGTGAAAACAAGCCAAAGTCTCTAAATCTGTTAAATGATATACATTCCTTCCAAAAAAATAAGGGAAATAGCTTTTCTACCTCCCATTTTCTTTTATTTCCATCTGGGTTATTAAAATGAATTTTTTTCTTGGTTGAATTTTATTGAAATCCATGCAGTCGAACAGGTACTCCAAATGCCTTTTTAATGTTTTCTTTACAGCTAGATTGGAAAATCAGATCTCACCTCTCCAGATCCCTCATATTATAAAAAAGGAATTCTAAGCATTCCATTCTAAAAACTGTCATTATTGAACAGGTTTTATGAAATGTCAGTTTGTGCTGGCTATAGGGATCTTAGAATTCATCTCTGCCTCACAGTTTTTTTAGACCATACACCATCTGGTTTGCAATCTAACCAAACTAACCTCATTCATCAAACACAACAACTGATCTCCCATCTCCATGCCTTTGCACAGGCTGTCTCCATTCCTGCAACAAACTTTCTTTTCATCTATCCTTAGAATTCCTAATTTTATTATAAGCCCAAATCAAGAAATCTTCTACCTTAAGTCTTTCCTGATGCCCCCTCTACAGTCTCCACCAGTACTTTCTTTCCCCAAATAACACTATATAATTTGATTATACTTATATATATATACACACTCTCCCAGGCAAACATTGAACATCTACTAAATGCCAATTGTTCTAGGAGAACGAGGTATAAAGACAAAAGCAAAACAATAATTGCTTTCTTTTTATTTTTAGAAAATAGTAGTGATTTTTTTCCCCCAATTTCATGTAAAGGCCATTTTCAACATTCATTTTTTAAAGATTTTGAGTTTCAAATTTTTGCTCCCTCCTCCCATCTTACCTTCCCAAAAAGGCAAGGAATTTGATAGAGGTATATATGTGCAATCATGTAAACACATTTCCACATTAGTCATGATGTAAAAGAAGAAATAGAACAAAAGGGAAAAGTCACAAAAAAACCCCAAAAGTAAAAATAGTGTGCTTCAATCTGCATTCAGACCCCATAGTTCTTTCTCTGGATATGGATAGCATTTTCCATCATTTTGAATTTATCTTAGGTCACTGTATTGCTAAGAAGAGCTAAGTCTATCATAATTGATCAATGCATAATGTTGCTATTATTGTATACCATATTCTCTTGGTTCTTTCACTTCACTCAGCATCAGTTCATGTAAGTTTTTCCAGGTTTTTCTGAAATCTGCCAGCTAATCATTTCTTACAGCTCAATAGTATTCCATTATATTCATATATGATAACTTGTTCAGCCATTCCCCAATTGATGAACATCCCATAAATTTCCAATTCTTGGCCACCACAAAAAAGAGCTGCTATAAATACATGTAAATACATATAAATACAAATATGCATTTTTGTACATGTAGGTTCTTTTCCCTTTTATAAAATCTTCTTTTTTGGGGGGATACAGACCTAGTAGTGGTATTGCTGGTTTAAAGGGTATACAGTTTTATAACCCTTTGGGCACAGTTCCAAATTGCTCTCCAGAACGGTTCTATCATTTTACAACTCCACCCACTAGCAACATATTAGTGTTCCAATTTTCCCATATCTTCTTCAACATTTATCATTTTCCTATTTTGTCATGTTAGACGATCTGATAGGTGTGAGGTGATACCTCAGAGTTATATTAATTTGCATTTCTCTAATCAATAGTAATTTAGAGCCTTTTTATATGAGTATGGATAGTTTTAATTTCTTCATCTGAAAATTGCCTATTTATATCCTTTGATCACTTACCAACTGGGGAGTGACATGTATTCTTATAAATTTGACTTAGAGAAATTAGATCTTTATCAGAAACACTGTTAAAAAAATGTGTCCCATCTTTCTCCTTCACTTATAATTTTGTTTGCATTGGTTTTGTTTCTACAAAACCTTTTTAATTCAATGTAATCAATATAATCCATTTTGCATTACAGAATGTTCTCTATCTCTCGCTGGGTCATAAATTCTTCATTTCTCCATAGATTGGAAAGGTAAACTATTCCTTGCTCTCCTAATTTGCTTGTGGTATGAATCTTTTATGTCTAAATCATGTGCTCATTTTGACCTTATCTTGGTATACAGGGTGTAAGATGTTGGTCTATGCTTCATTTCTGCCACGCAATTTTCCTCTTCTCGCAGATGGTTTTTGTCAATTACTTTGTATCCCAGAAGCTAGCATCTTTGGATTTATCAAACATTAGATTACTATGAGCATTTACTACTGTGTTTTGTATACCTAATCTATTCTGCTGATCCACCATTCTATGTCTTAGGCAGCACCAAATAATTGTGATTATTGCTACTTTATAATGTAGTTTTAAATCTGGTATGGCTAGGTCACATTTGGATTTTTTTTTCACTAATTCCTTTGATGTTCTTGACCTTTCGTTCTTCCAGATAAATTTTCTTATCATTTATATTTGATCAATAAAATAATTCTTGGTAGTTTGATTGGTATGGCACTGAATGAGTAAATTAATTTAGGTAGAACTGTCATTTTTATTATATTAACTCCATCTATCATTGAAACAATGATATTTTTTTAAAATTGTTAGATTGGACTTTATTTGTATAAAAAGTGTTTGTAATTGTGTTCATGTAGTTCCTAGATTTATCTTCGCAGGTAGGCTCCCAAATATTTTATATTGTCTACAGTTATTTTAAATGGGATTTCTCTTTCCATCTCTAGCTGCTGGGCTTTCTTGGTAATATATAGAAATTCTTCTGATTTATGTGGGTTTATCTCATGTCCTGCAACTTTGCTAAAGTTGTTAATTATTTCAAGTAGTTTTTTTAGTTGATTCTCTAGGATCCTCTAAGTATAACATTATATCATATGCAAAGATGGAGAGTTTTGTTTTCTCATTGCCTTTTCTAATTCTTTCAACACCTTTCTCTTATTGCTAAAGCTAACATTTCTAGTTCAATATTGAATAATAGTGGTGATAATGGGCATCCTTGATTCACCCCTGATTTTACAGGGAATGCTTCCAGATTATCCCCATTACATATAAAACTTGCTGTTGGTTTTATATAGACACTATTTATCATCTTAAGGAAAACTCCATTTATTCCTATGCTCTCTAGTGTTTTTAATAGTAATGGGTGCTGTATTTTGTCAAAAGCTTTTTCTGCATCTATTGAGATAATCATATGATTTCTGCTGGTTTTGCTATTTATATAGTCAGTTGTACTGATAGTTTTCCTAATATTGAACCAGCCTTGCATTTCTACCTGTTCATAATGTATTATTCTTATGATAAATTGCTGTAATCCCTTTGTTAATATTTTATTTTAAAATGCTACATCAATATTCATTAGGGAAATTGGTCTGTAATTTTTCTATCTCTGTTTTGGCTCTTCCTGAAATAGGGATCAGCACCATATTAATGTCATAAAAGGAATTTGGTAGGCCTCTTTCTTCACCTATTTTCCCAAAGAGTTTATATAGTATTGGAATTAATTGTGCTTTAAATGCGTGATAGATTTCACTTGTAAATTGATCTGGCTGTGGAGATTTTTTTGGGGGGGAGCTCGTTGATGGTTTGCTCAATTTCTTTTTTTTCTGAAATGGGGTTATTTAAGAAATTTTGTTTCCTCTTCTGTTAATCTGGACAATGCTTTTTTTTGTAAACATTTATCCTTTTTACTTAGATTGTCAGATTTAGTGACATAGAGTTGGGTAAAATAGCTCATAATTATTGTTTTAATTTTCTCTTCATTAATGTGAATTCAACCTTTTCATTTTTGATACTGGTCATCTGATTTTCTTCTTTTTCTTTTTTAAATCAAAATAACCAAAGAGTTTTCTATTTTATTGTTTTTTCACAAAACAAGAACTTAGTTTTATTTGTTAGTTCAATTTTTTTTTTTTCACTTTGAATCTTGTTAATCTCTTCTTTGGTTCAGAATTTCTAACTTGGTATTTAATTGGAGATTTTTAATTTGCTCTTTTTCTAGCTTTTTTTTAGTTTCATGCCAAATTTATTGATTTTCTCCTTCTCTACTTTCTTCATACAAGCAATTAGAGTTATAAATTTCTCCTCAAGTACTGTTTGGCTGCATCCCATAAATTTTGATATGTAGTCTCATTATTGTCATTTTCTTTGATGAGATTATTTGTTGCCTCTATGATTTGATGTTTCACCCACTCATTCTTTTTTAAATTTGATAAGACAAAGGCCCCTGATCTCAGATGTTTTTGTATTCCTGTCTTGGTACTTTATAAACATAAGGGACTTATTCAACAGCAGTTATTAAATTAGGATTAGATATTTTTAGTTTTCAATTAGTTTTTAAACTATCTTTTTGTGACCCATTATTACAATGTATTTTTAATTCTATCATGTTCTAAGAAGGATGAATTTAAAATTTCCTACTTTCTGCATTTGATTGTGAGGTTTTTATGCCTTAATATATGGTCAATTTTTGTGTAGATGTCATGTACCTCTAGGAAAAAGGTTTATGCTTTGTGATCCCCCTTCAGTTTTCTCTAGAGGTTTATCATATTTAATGTTTCTAAATTTCTATTCACCTCCTTAACTTTTTTCTTGATTATTTTATTTTATCGTTAGATTTATCTAGTTCAGAGAAGGGGAGGTTGAGGTCCCCCACTAGTATAGTTTTGCTGTCTATTTCTTCCTATAACTCATTTAATTTCTCCTTTAAGAATTTGTATGCTATACTACTTTGTACATATAAGTCCTGTTCATACATTTCTCTCTCTTTTCACCCTGTCCTTCTTCACCAGTGTTTTGCTTCTGACCACTACTTCCCCTAATCTGGCCTCCCTTCTGTCACATACCCTCTTTTCTTTTTGCTTTCCCCTACTTCTGCCCTCCCTTTGACCCTACCATCAGCTCCCTTCTATCATATGCACCTCCTTTCCCCCTCTTCCTTATTTCTGCCATCCTTTCTATCCCCCCTCCTCTCTTTTCTTTCCACTTTCCTCTCCTACTTCCCTATAAGATAGATTTCTCTACCTGAGTGTGTACATTGTTTGCTTTTTGCATCAAATATGATGAGAGTAAGCATTAACCAATGCTTACACTCTCCCTTCTTTCCCTCAACTGCAATAGGTCTTTTGCCCCTGTTTACATGATATAATTTATCCCATTCTACCTCCTCCTTTTCTCTTCTTTGAGCACAAACCTTTTTTTCACCCTTTAATTAATATGGTTTTTTAAAAATCATCACATCAAAGTCAATTTATACTCACACCCTCTGTCTAATTATACTCCTTGTAACTGCCCCAATAGTGATGCAGTTATTAAGAGTTATAAGTATCATCTTCCCAAGCAGGGATGTAAACAGTTTAGACTTATTGAATACCATGATTTTTTTTTCTTTTCTGTTTCTCTTTTTATGATTCCTATGAGTCTTGTATTTGAAGATCAAGCATTCTGTTCAGCTCTGGACTTTTCATCAGAAAAGTTGAAAGTTCCTTACTATATTGAATGTCCATCTCTTCCTCTGAAAGATTATGCTCAATTTTGCTGGGTAGTTGATTTTTTGTTGTAATCTAAGCTTTTTTGCTTTCTTAAACACCAAATTTCAAATCCTCTGATCCTTAATTTACAAGCTGCTAAGTGCTGTGTAATACTTACTGTGCCTCTTTGATATTTGAATTGTTTCTTTCTGGTTGTTTGTAGCATTTTCTCCCCGATCTGAGAGTTCGGTAATTTTGCTTCAGTATTCCTTGGAGTTTTTATGTTGGGATCTCTTTCAGAAAGTAATTGGTGAATTCTTTCAATGATTGATTAGGAAAATGAAAGTATATAAAATACAAAAAGATATTGACAATGTAGTAACAATTTGAGATGAATTTGTAAAATAGTGATATCTATGTGTTTCATGTTATTTATTCATTCTATAGAAACAATTTTTGATTATCATCTTAACTTCATATTTTGTTGACAGTAAATGAAGATAAACATGATAATGCTTTAAGCAAATTAGGAGAGCAAGGAATGGTTTACCTGTCAGATCTATGGACAAGGGAAGAATTCAGGACCAAATAGGACACACAGAACATTATAAAATACAATATGGATAATTTTGATTTCATTAAGGTAAAAAAAAAAACTTGCAGAAAGTAAGCCAATACAATCAAGATTAGAAGAGAAGCAGAAAACTGGGAAACAATTTTTTTATAGCCAGTATCTCTGATAAAGGCCTTGTTTGTAAAATATATAGGGAACTTAGTGAAATTTATAAGAATACAACTCATTCCCCAAGTGATAAATGGTCAAAGGATATAAACAGGCAGTTTTCAGATGAAGAATTTAAAGCTATCTGTAGCCATATGAAAATATGTTCTAAATCAAAATTGATTATAAAAATTTAAATGAAAACAACTCTGAATCATACCACATCACACCTGTCAGATAGCTAATATGACAAAAAAAAATGATAATTGTTGGAGATGATGTGGGAAAATTGAAATACTAATGCATTGTTGGTGGAGTTGTGAAGTGATCCAACCATTCTGGAAAGCAATTTGGAGCTATGCCCAAAAGGCTATAAAACTGTGCATACCCTTTGATCCAAGAATACCACTATTAAATCTGTATCCCAAAGAGATCATAAAAAAGTGAAAAGGGCCCATATGTACAAAATGTTTATAGTAACTCCTTTTGTGGTGGCAAAGAATTGAAAATTGCCCTCAATTGTGCTGTTCAACTGGTGAATCGCTGAATAAATTGTGGTATGTGAATGTAATAGAGTATAGTACAATTGTGCTTTAGGAAATGAAAGGCAGGATGCTTTCAGAAAAACCTGGAAAGACTTACAAGGGAAGTAAGCAGAACCAGGAGAACATCGTACACTGTAACAGCAACATTTGTGTGATGACCAACTCTGAGATACTTAGCTCTTCTCAGTCATACAATGATCTAAAACAATTCTAAAAGACGCAAAATGGAATATGCTATTCTCATCCAGAAAAAGAACTATGGAGTCTGAATGCAGATTGAAGAACACTCTTTTCTCTGTTTTTTTCTTTCTCATGGTTTTTCCCTTTTATTTTGATTTTTTCTTTACAACATAACTAATGTGGAAACATGTTTAATATAAGTGCACATGTATAGCCAATATTAGATTGCATGTTGTCTTGGGGAGGGGGGAAAATATGGATGGAAAAAAAAATTGGAACTTAAAATCTTAGAAAAGTTAATGTTGAAAAAAAAAAATAACAATAAAAATAAAAATTTAAAATAAAAAATGATTATGTTTGGTCAGAATAAGCGTTCACAGATTCCTTACTCTATAGCCCTTGAGGGGTCCCTGGTCTATAGCTTGGGGATCATTGATTAGTATGTTTTCACGAGGGTATTGTTTTGTTTCATTACTTGGTCTGGACCTGTGATTTCATTACTGTAAGGGACTATAATGAATGTGTTTTCTAAGACTTATGACCTTATAGATTTGCCTAGAACATCAAGAGGTTGTGACTTGTCCAGGGTCAAACAATAAGTATTTATCAGAGAAGGATTTGAACTCAGATTCTCTTGACTCTAAAGAGAGCTTTCTTTCCATTACATTGTACTGCTTTTCATGAGTTGCTGTGGTAGGGAAAAATGTCTCCACATTTGTTCAGAGTACTCCTTGAAAAACAGACATATACACAGTCTATTGCTGGTCAGCATAGAAAGCCTTTCCCATTATAGCCAAACCTGCTAGACCAGTGGTTCTCAACCTTCCTAATGCCAGGACCCTCATGTCGACATATCTGCATGTGGGCGGACCCGCCTGGAGACAGATAGAGGAGCAGTGTCTCGGTTGCTAAGACCATCGGAAATATGTGTTTTCCGACAGTCTTAGGTGACCTCTGTGACTCCTGTGAAAGGGTCATTCGACCTCTAAAGGGGTCGCGACCCACAGGTTGAGAACTGCTGTACTAGAGTGTGTGCTCCCTGTTGGCTATAGGGTGTGAAAGCCCAAGGTTACCTTCCATTCATAAGCTAACATCCCATTAGGCTTACAATGGAGTGACTTTTTACTTAAAAAAATAAAATCCTTACTTACCTCCTACCCAACTTAATTAAATGGGAAGGCTGGCAGGAAGGCAGGAGGACAGACTGTGGTGCAAATGAATTTTGGAACCAGGCAGTGGGTAGAGTTCCAGATAAACAGGTGGTCAGTGACAGGAGACTATGGCATGGAGGAGTGGGGAACTCATCTACAAGGATTCAATTAAATTAATTTCAATTCAACAATCTTTTGTTAAGTACTTACTAAC
>CM053590.1:193283131-193299424 GCA_028646515.1 Pseudochirops corinnae | reverse complement strand
TGTAGAAAGGGCGTCCTCCTCATAGCTCTGACAACTGTGAAACCTTCAGTGATTTGGGAGACAGCTCTCTCCAGTCTGGAAGCAGAGTTCTACTGTGACAAAGAGCTCAAAAGTCAAATAATTGTCTGGCAAGATGAGCAAGCAGAGGAAGTGCAATTAGACCACAGAATCCTTTTTTTGAGGACAAAAAAGATCAAAACATGGAACCAGAAGAAGAAAATAAAGTAAAAACTCCTACATCAAAAGCTTGCAAGAAAAATATGAATTGGTCACAGGCCATGGAGGAGCTCAAGAAGGATTTGAAAATCAAGTAAGAGAAGAGGAGGAAAAATTGGGAAGAGAAATGAGAATAATGCAAGAAAATCATAAAAGTGCTGCCTCTGCCTTTTTTTTAAGCTTCAGTTGAAGCAAAATAGATTTTACTCTAGCCACTTGTGTTAACTCTGTGCATGTCTTGTAAATAGCATAGTGTTGGATTCTGATTTCTAATCCATTCTGCTCTCTACTTTTGTTTTATGGGTGAGTTAATCCCATTCACATTTACAGTTATAATTCCTAACTGTACATTTCTCTCCATCCTGTTTTCTTTTGTTTTTTTTCTCTCTTTTTTTCCTGTCTCTCCCCTAAAGCCTTTTTTGCTTCTGACAACTCCTTTTTTTATCCATCATCCCTTTTATCACCTCCCTTTTCTGTTATCTTCTTCTCTTGCTTCCCTATTGAATAAGATAGGTTTCTATTCTAATTCAACATGTGCATATATTTTCTTTCTTTGAACTAATTTCAATTTGAGTGAGGTTCAAGTGTTGTCTTTCCCCAACCACCATTTCCCCCTCCCCGTATATGATTTTCCTTACGTGCCTCTTATAGGTGAGATCATTTTTCCTATTCTTTTTCTCCCTTCTCCCTTCTCTCAGGGCAAGGCTCTATCTTGACTATCCCCTTTTTTAATCATCTCAGCATAATCAATGCACTATTGTACTGTCTTTATTTTGGAAATTTTTCTAACTGCCCCAACAATGATAAATTTCTTAGAAGTTATACATATAGATATATACACATATATATTAACTTCACACATAGAAATAATAGTTAAACTTTGAGTCCCTTATGATTTCTCTTTCATATTTCTCCTTTTATGCTTCTCTTGAGTCTTATACCTCAAAGTCAAATTTTTTCTTCAGCTCTGATTCTTTTGTGAGGAATGCTTGAAAGTATTCTATTTCATTAGATATCCACTTGTCCTTGAAGGATTATACCCAGTTTTTCTGCGTAGTTTATTCTTGGTTAAAATCCGAGCTCTTTTGCCTTCCAAAATATCATTTTCCAAACCCATCACTCTTTTAATATGGTAGCAACTAAATCTTATGTGATCCTGACTTTGGCTTCATGGTATTTAGATGGTCTTTCTGGCTGCTGAAAATGTTTTCTCTTTGATCTGGGAGCTCTGGAATTTGACTATAATGTTCTTGAAGTTTTCATTTTGGAATCTCAGGGTGGTTATATTTTTCAATATTTATTTACCCTGTGGTTCCAAGATATTGGAACTGTTTTCTTTCTTAGTTTCTTGAAAATTGATGTGTAGGCTCTTTCTTTTGTTTGCTATTATTATCCTCATATTCTTTTTTGCTTTTTAAATTTTATTTATTTATTTGTTCTTAGTTTCCAACATTCACTTCTATAAGATTTTGAGTTCCAAAATTTTCTCCCACTCCCTTGGCTTCCCCTCCCCAAGGCAGCTTGCAATCTTATATGGGCTCTCTCTCTATACAATCATGTTAAAAATACTTCCACATTAGTGATGTTGTAAAGAAGACTTAGAACCAAAGGGAAAAACCACAAGAAAGAAGAGAGATGGAGAGAGAGAACTGAGAGAGAGAGAGAAAGAGAGAGAGAGAGAGAGAGAGAGAGAGAGAGAGAGAGAGAGAGAGAGAGAGAGCGCAGTATGCTTTGATCTTCATTTAAACTCCGTAGTTCTTTCTCTGGATGTGAATAGCATTTTCCATCTTGAGTCTTTTGGAATTGTCTTAGATCCGTGCACTACTGAGAAGAGTTGAGTATATCAAAATTAGTCATCACACAATGTTGCTGTTTCTGTGTACAATGTTCTACTGGTTCTGCTCACTTCACTCAGCATCAGTTCATGTAAATCTTTCCAGGTTTTTTTTTCCCCAAAGTCAATTTTCTCATCATTTCTTATGGGACAGTAGTATTCCATTATATTCATATACCACCTCTTGTTCAGTCATTCCCTAATTTATAGGCATCCCCTCAATTTCCAAATCTTGGCCACCACAAAAGCATCTGCTATAAATATTTTTGCACATGTGGATCCTTTCCCCATTTTTATGATCTCTTTGGGATACAGATCTAAAAGTGTTTTTGCTGGGTCAAAGGTATGCACAGTTTTATAGCCCTTACAACATAGTTCCAAATTGCTTTCCAGAATGGTTGGATCAGCTCACAATTCTACCAACAATGCATTAGTATTCTAATTATTCCACTTTTTCAACATTTATCATTTTTCTGTTTTGTCATGCTAGTCAATCTGGTAGGTATGATGTGGTACCTCAGAGTTGTTTTGATTTGCATTTCTCTCATCAATAGTGATTTAGACCATTTTCCATATAACTGTAGATAGCTTTAATTTCTATACCTGAAAACTGCCTATTCATAACCTTTGATCATTCATTTATTGGGGAATGACATATAGTCTTATAAGTTCGACTTAGCTCTCTATATATTTTAAAACTGAGTCCTTTATGAGAGACACTAGTTTTTAAAATTGTTTCCCATCTTTCTGTTTCCCTTCTAATCTCAATTGCATTGACTTTGTGTGAAAACTTTTTAATTTAATGTAATCAAAATTATCCATTTTGTATTTCTTAACACTCTTTATCTCTTGTTTGATAATACATTCCTCCATTCTCCATAGATCTGACAGGTAAACTATTCCTCACTTTCCTAATTTGCTTATAATCTCACCCTTTATATCTAAATTATTTTGACCTTTTCTTGGTGAAAGATGTTGGTCTATGCCTAGTTTCTGTCATTATTTTCCAGTTTTCCCAACAATTTTTGTTAAATAATGAGTTCTTATCCCAGAAGTTGGAATCTTTGCGTATGTCAAACAGTAGATACTATAGTCATTGACTACTGTGTCTTATATGTCTAATCTGTACCACTGATCCATCACTCTTTTTCTTAGCTAGTAGCAACAATTTTTTTCTTTTGCTTTTTGGAGGGGGGTAGGTAGAGAAATTGGGGTTAAGTGACTTTCTCAAAGTCACACAGTTAGTGTGTGTGTGTGTATGTGTGTGTATGTGTGTTTTAAGTGTCTGAAGTTGGATTTGAACTCAGGTTCTCCTGACTCCAGGGCTGGTGCTCTATTCACTGTGCCACCTAGCTGCCCCCTACCAAGTACTTTTGATGATTGCTGCTTTATAATACAATTTTATATCTGGTATGGCTAGGCCACCTTCCCTTGAATTTCTTTTCATTATTTCCTTTGGTATTCTGAAACTTTTGTTCTTCCAGATGAATTTTCATATTATTTTTTCTAGTTCTATAAAATACTTTTGGTAGTTTGGTTTGTACAGCACTAAATAAGTAAATTAGCTTAGGTACAATTGTCATTTTTAATATATTAGCTCAGCCCACCCAAGAGCAACTGATATTTATTCCAATTATTTAGATCTGACTTTGTGTGAAAAGTCTTTTGAAATTGTGTTCATATAGTTTCTGGGTTTGTCTTGGCAAGTAGACTCCCAAATATTTTATATTGTTTACAGTTATTTTAGATGAACTTTCTCTCTCTTGATGTTGGGGCTTTGTCAGTAATATATAGAAATGCTGATGATTTATATGGGTTTATTTTATATCTTGCAACTTTGCTAAAGTTGTTAATTGTTTCAAGCAGTTTTTAAAATTTCATTCTTTAAGATTCTCTAAATATAGTATTATATCATCTGGAAACAGTGACAGTTTTGTTTTTTCTTTGCCTATTCTAATTCCTTCAAATTTCTTTTTCTTCTTTTATTCCTAAAGCTAATGTATCTAGTACAATACTGAATAACAATGGTGATACTGGGCACCCTTGTTTCTCCCTGATCTTACTGGAAATGATTATAGCTTATCCACATTACATACAATGCTTGTTGATGGTTTTTTGGTAGATGTTACTTATCATTTTAAGGAAAACTCCATTTATTCCTATGCTCTCTGGTGTTTTTAGTAGGAATAGATGCTGTATTTTATAAAAAGTTTTTGCTGCCTCTGTTGGGGTAACTATATGATTTCTGTTAATTTTGTTATTGACATGATCAATTATGCTGATAGTTTTCCTAATATTGTACCAGTCCTGCATTTCTGGTATAAATCATACCTGTTTGTAGTGTGTTATCCTCATCATAAGTTCCTGTAATCTCTTTGCTATTATTTTATTTAAATTTTTTGAATTTTTATTACTTAGGGAAATTGGTCTATAGTTTTTTTTTTTCTCTGCTTTGGTTCTTCCCAGTTTAGGTATCACTACCATATTTGTATCATAGAAAGAATTTGGTAGGACTTCTTTACCCATTTTCCCAAATAATTTATATAGTATTGGAATTAATTGTTCTTTAAATGTTTGATAGAATTCATTTGTGAATCCATCTGGCTCTGGAGCTTTTTTCTTAGGGAGTTCATTGATGACTTGTTCAATTTCTTTTCTTAAAATGAGGTTATTTAAGTAATTTATTTCCTCCTCTATTTATATCTGAGCAGCTTATATTTTGATATTCTTCTGTTTCACAGTTGGGCAAATTAATTATTAATTATTGTTTTAATTTCTTCTTCATTTGTGGTGAATTCACTGTTTTTATTTTTGATACTAGTAATTTGGTTTTCTTCTTTCTTTTTTTAAATCAAATTAACCAAAGATTTATCTATTTTTTTATGTAAAATCAGCTCTTAGTTTTATTTGTTATTACAATAGGTTTTTTTAATTTCAGTTTTGTTAATCTCTTCTTTGGTTTTCAGAATTTCTAACTTGATCTTTATTTGGGAATTTTTCATTTGTTTTCTACTTTTTTTAGTTGCACGCCCAAGTCATTGATTTCCTCTTTCTCTACTTCATTCATGCAAGCAATTAGAGATATAAATTTGCTCCTGAGAACCGCTTTGGTTGTATCCCATAGTCCAAGATCCTTTGCCTTGTGGGATATCATATTCCAATCCCTCTGATCTTTTGATGTAGAAACTGAAAGGTCCTATGTAATCCTGACTGTGGTTCCATGATATTTAAATTATTTCTTTCTAGCTGCTTGCTATATTTTCTCTTTGACCTGGTAATTTTGGAAGTTAGCCATAACATTCTTCAGTGTTTTCAATTTAGGATCTCTTTTAGTAAATGATCCATATATTCTTTCAATGAATATTTTGCTCTCTGATTCTAAGACCTCAGGGCTGTTTTCCTTGATGATTTCTTGAAAGGTGCTGTCTAGGCACTTTTTTTTTTCATCATGGTTTTCAGGTACACAAATAATTTTTAAATTGTCTCTCCTGGATCTATTTTCCAGGTAAGATCTTTTGCCAGTGAGATATTTTGTGTTTTTTTTTCTATTGTTTTCATTCTTCTTTTTTTAATTGATTCTTGCTATCTCATAAAGTCATTAGCTTCCATTTGCCAAATTCTAATTTTTAACAAATTGTTTTCTTCAGTTAACTTTTATACCTCCTTTTCCTTTTGGAGTTTTTCTCTTCAGGGAATTTTTGTGTTTCCTTTTTTAAATTTGGCCAATTCTAGTTTTTGAGGAGTTATTTTCTTCAGTGTACATTTTCCCCATTTGGCCAATTGTATTTTTTTAAGGACTTTTTTTTTTTACAATCAATTTTTGTCCTTCCTTTTCAAAGCTATTGGCTCTCTCTTGCATACCTTTTATTTCTTTTCCCAATTTTTCTTCTACCTCTCTTATTTGGTATTTAAAATCCTTCTTGAGCTCTTCCAAGAAGACTTTTTAGGCTTGAGACTAATTCACATTCCCCTTTGAGATTTCAGATGTGAATATATTGACAATGTTGTCCTGTTCTGAATTTTTGCCTTCATCTTCCCTGTCTCTATAATAAGAATCTATGGTCACTGTCTGTTTCTGCTTTTTGCTCATGGTGTTTGCCTATTTCCTGGCTTTTAACATTGAGGTTTCCTGCTAGAGCACAGGAGACATTGACCCAAGTTTCTTGTTCTGGGAGTCTGGGACCTGGTCATTGGCTTTGTGTACTATGGCCTCAGGTGTTGGCAACTGGGGGCTCTAGGGGTCTTGCAGCTTACCTGGTACTGAACTGGGGTAAGACACATTAAAGTTCTTGGGGTGAGGGTGGGGAATCTGGCTCCTGGAGGTTGCCTGGTCACCTGGGCTTCTTTAAAGCCTTGAAAAGTTTGTCTGCAGGAGGATGTTTGGCAGCCTGGAGCTGGGCCTCCTGGAGTTGTGCTAAAACACCAGGAGGTTTGGTTGCTGGAGGATGCCTGCCCACCAATGTACATTGTGGCTTTCTGAGCTGGTGTGTACAGATTCTCCTGCCTGTTCTGAGGTGCTGGGGGAGGGAGTTTCCTGGTATTGGTGCTTGCCTGCTCCACCACCCTGGGGCTCAGCATCTCCTCCTGGTTTGTTGAGGTGGGGCTTGTCACTGGCTTGCTGGAACACTTCCTGTCCTATACTGTTCCCCCTTCACCAGAGAGAAAGGGGCCAATCCCATTAAACCACCAAGCTTCCTGGACTACAAGACTGCTGCACCCCACCTTTCTGCTGGCTCTGCTGTTCCAGGGTTTTTCCTGGGGTGATATTTTTCTGGGATTTTAAAGATCAATAAGGGAGAATGAGAGTGACTTACTTCTTACTCTGCCATCTTGGCTCCTGGAAATCTGTGGGTATTCGGCCCAAAGGAATATGAATTTTCATTGCTGAAACCTCACAAGATATCTTGGGGTTTACAGGTTCTCTCTTCTGTGTTTTTTTTTTTTTAAGTTCAGAAAGGTAGAGTGATAGTGATTTAATGTTCAATCTGCCATTTTGGCTCTTGGAAGTCCCCAAAGTAGCTAGTCCACTAATTCTTAAATTATCTCTCAAACCATTTTCATTGTCAGTTTTTTTTTCCATTGCAATAATTCTCATTTTTTTTCTATTTTATTTGATTTCATTGTTTAAGTCTCATAGAGTCATCAGCTATCACTTGGTCCAATTCTAACTCCTAAATATTTGTTTTCCTCTCTAAGATTTTGTACTTCTTTTTTGATTCGGCTAATTCTACTTTTAAGCATGTAATTTCCTTGGTGAATTTTTGTCCTTGTTTTCCATTTCATGGATTTTGTTTCTTAAAATATTATTTTCTTCATTATTTTTGTTACCCTTTTACCAAGTTGTTAGTTGTCTTTTCATAGTTTTCTTCCTTTGCTTCAATTTCTTTACCTAATTTTTCTTTTATTTGATTCTGAAAATCATTTTTTAAGCTCTTCTAGGAATTATTGTTGGGCTTGTCTCCAATTCACAAAATTTTTCCCTTTGAGACTTTGTTTACAGCTGCTTTGACCTCAGTGTCTTCTTATGAGTTTGTGAATTGATCTCCCCTGTCACCACACAAGCTTTTTATAGTCATGTTCTTTTTCTGTTGTTTGCTTATTTTCCCACCCTATTTCTTGATTTTGAATTTCATGTTGAAGTTGTGCTTTTTTCCTAGCATTTGCTTTAGACTTTTTCACACCCCTGTTTTCTCTGCTTGTTCTGGGGATTTGTTGTTTTTGGTGCTTTCAAGGTGGTGTGATCTGGGGAGAGGTGTGGTAACTGCTCTCCTGATTTTCACTCTGTTGCTTATGCAGAAAGGCCCCTGATCCTTTGGGATTGCAATTGAAACTTTTCCTCCCCAAAGTGCTTCTTTTCACCCTTGAATTACAGCACCAAAGTAGGTGGGCTGTGAAGCTGGCAAAGAGTGTCTGGTTTTGCATCCAGTGCTAGCACAGGGGACCCCTGTAATGTCTTTCTGAGCAGTTACCAGGTCACTTTACAATCTCTGGCTTGAGAGCTCCCAGAGCTGCTACTGTTTTTATTGCCATCATCTGTTCTCACCACTGATATTTCATTCAGGTGGGCTTTAACTCAAACTTCATCCCTGTGTCAAAGATCTCTCTGACCTCCTAAGTTGTTTTGGGCTGGAAGAGTGTCTCATTCTGATCTTTTGTTGAATCTGCTACACCAAAGTTCAATTGGAGGTGTCATTTTTACAGTTTTTTGGAAGAGAATTTTGGGAGAGTTCAGTTGAGTGCTTTTTCTATTTTTCCATCGTGGTCCTACCCTTGTAAGTGTATCAGTTCTTTTAGTGCTCTTCCCAGAGTTATCTTCTCCCAGAATTGTCACTGGGTCCTGGGAGTGGGTTAGTAGTCAAATGGGAAGAGTGATGTCAAACCATTCTCCCACCTCCAGTCTGCTCAATATCATTAGCCCCTTGATTAAAACAGAATAGGTCCCATAGTTAGAGAAAGATGCCATGTACTGCTGCTGTTTGTAAAACTCTCTATGCCTTGAAATTTTGTGATACTCCTTTCATTCTATTTACTATAATCCCATGAGGATCTTTAGCCCATTGCTTCCCATCCCATTGGATCTTTTGAGAACATATAATACAGGTGGAAACTGTACTTTTTTGCAGTAGTGGGAGGTAATCTTGGTTAAAAGAATTAATGATTGAATGATTGTCCTAAGATCTATTTCCATTGAGGGAACAACAGGGACAAAATTAACTGAGTTTTTTTTCCCCCTATCTGTTGGACTCTGTTCACTTACAATCTCTAATGCTCAAAACTGAATACTTGCACAGTACATTGAACTTGGATATATTAGGAATCAAGTGTAACCAGATAGCTATCTCTTGATTACATATCTGAATAGGCTTAAATACAGTGTTTATGCCAATTTCAGTCAACCTCAATTCATATATTGACTAATTCTAAGACTCATGCAGGATTCTGTACCAAAAAGATGCTTAAGGAAAGGTGATCCAAAAATTAAAAAGAAAATATACTGATATCTTTTTCAGTGATAATCTCTGATCTTCAGTGATGTAGTCCATTAATACAGCTTGATAAGGTGGAACTTGCTATGCCTGTAGGATTCCCAGGTATAGAGGTGCATTATCATTTATGAAAAACATTATGTTCTGTGTTCTATGAGAAATTTAGCCATGGATATACCCTCTAGACTGTGACGGAAACATAATTTTGCTATTATTATAGCACATTATAGACTATTTAAAATATTTAAAGAAAGCAAATAGATTCAGAACTACAAAATTTCATTGTATTTAAACTCTGCCCTTTGTACCTTAGCCCACACTGTTTTCTATGCCTCAAATGTCTTCCCTTTCACTTTGGCTGTCACAATAACTGTGGTTTTGCTGCCTTCCTCACATAGACTCTTAAGAATAAAATGAATGAAAAACATTTATTAAGTACTTACCATATGACAAACATGTTAAATTCTGGGAATAAATAGAAAAAAACCAACCATGATAGCCCTTATTTTCAAGGAGCACACTCTTAATTGGGAGTGGAAAAACCTGGGAGTTCTAAGGATTTGGCAGTGAAGTATATAATAAAGCCCAGAAATCCTGGTCCATCAGTAGGTCAGATGGCAGTGGCAGGGGTTTGGAGGATATGGAGGCAGGGCGGATGGTAAGTTCCAATGGGAAAGACATGTTTTTTGATTCCCCTCTCATTCAAGCTGTGTGAGGACTCATGTAGCCTAGGTGGTTTCTGATCTACTGTAGTAGAGTAGGGAGGTAGTGAAGGGACAGGAAAGAGAAAGTGTGCCCCCAGTGGTCCTGTTTTTTTCCTCATTGTTCTGGAGATCCTGGGGCCAGGGGAGTGGAGATGGGAGAGAAAGAACTACTAGAATTAGTCTTCCTGCCAGGTAGTAATCCTGAATTGATCCTTAGAGATAGAAAGGAGGGTTGAAGTCACCTAGTTCAACATCCCTCAAAGAACAACAATCACCTCTATAATATTCCTGAAAGATGACTATCCAAATTTGGTCTGAAGCTCTCCAGTGACTGAGAATACAATCCTGGGTTTTATAATAACACAGAAACTTGGAGCTGGATGGCACATTAAAATTATCTAGCTCAAATTCTCATTAAGTCTAAAGAATCCGTGATAGGTGGCAATCTAATTTCTGTTCTATCTCTTTGCTCTAATAGAAACACTAGACAGTCACATAAACTCTCTGTATGATGCATTTCCCTTTCCAGTATCTATTCATTCTGAGGACAGTCAGTGGTTGAGATAACCATGGGAGTAAAAACTGATTCATTCATTCAGGCAATAAAGAATCATAGAATCAGAGATTTAAAATTGGAAGGGATTTTTTTTTTTTTTGAGGAGGGAAGGCAGAGCAATTGGAATGAAGTGACTTGACCAGGGTTACATAGCTAGTAAGTGTTAAGTGTCTGAGGCCAGTTTTGAACTCAGGTCCCTTTCCCCCACCCCCTCCCAACTTCAGGGCTGGTGCTCTCTGTACCACCTAGCTGCCCCAGAAGGGATTTTTGAGGTCATGCAATTATTCTCTTTCATCTTTTCGTTGAAAGAAATCAAGTATTTTATATACACTGAAATGTTCTTTGTGCATGTACAAAAGAGACTGAATGCCTTGACCAAGGTTACACTTGTAATAGGTAATAGAGCCACCATTTGAATGCTCTGACCTATATGTCAGAGCATTCTGACACACATGTGTCACCTCTGACACCAAACTCCAAATTCCTTCAACATATTTATAATTTCACCATTTGAAAAATGACTACCAATGGAGATGTCAGCATGGTATAATAGGAAGAGCATTGGAAGTAGAGTCAGGAGACCAGGGTTCAAATCCTGTTTTTGTCATTAACTAACCGTGTTGTTGGGCAAGTAAACTAAAATTTTTAGGTCTTCTGATAATACATCTATAAAATGGGAGAGTTAGCCTAGATGACCTCTAAAGTCCTTCAAAGTTCTAAATCTATAATCCTGTCACAAACTCTTAATGGTCCTCCATAAAGTTTATGGATTTTTTCCTGAATTCAAGCAGACAGTTTCCCTGTATTGCCTCTGCAAATCTAAGATGTATGACCAAGTTTAGGATGTTTTCTTGACATCTGGTTGAAATCTTTGAGATGTTCTCAACTTTGCTTGTGCCTTTAGGAGAAGTAATTTGCATCCCTAAAGTTTTCAAAACTTTTTCCCTCCTTTTAAACATTCCATGTAAAATACTTGCTGACTGCCTCTTTTTTCAGCTGTTTACCCTTGAGGTGTGTTACTGAGGCTGTGAAGCTGGCTATGTTAGGTGCAGGGTTTATGAATATGAAAAGCAAGAAATTTGCATGATTGTTGTGTATGTGTCATTGAAATTCTCTTTTGTTTCAGCACAAAGCACATATCAATGCACAGAACACTTAATTAATGAACCCCAATTCATTGAAAGGAAAAAAATGGAAAAGACTAAAGTACGATTATACTTTCTCCAAGTAATCCATCTTCTGACACCAAGTTCATCTCTGAAGAATTGTCAACACCAATGAAGCTTTTAGAATTCCTTGCTTCTGTCTTGTCTAGTCTTTCGCACTTTTGCTTAAGTTTGTATCAAAGCACTGAGATAGAACACTCTGCTTTTATTTTTCTTTCTTTTTTTTTTTTAAGTGAAATGTTCCAAAAGACAGAAATCACCAATTATGAGGTCCAAACATGCCATGACAAAGTATTTTAAGGGCTTTGGGAGGCATCTGGGAAAACAAATGTAAATTAGGAACCAAGGATGGGAAAAAAAACATTCATTAAGCATTTATAATGTCCCAGGCACCATGCTGTGTGTTAAAAATATTATCTCTTTTGGTCTTCCAAACAACTGTGGGAGGAGGATACTATTATTTTGCCTATATTATAATTGAGGAAATAGGCAGACAGTGGTTAGGTGATTTGCTCAGGGTCACACATCTAGTAAGCATATGAGGCTATCTTTGAACTGAGATTTTCCTTGGCTACAGGCTAGACTTGCTCCTTGACTGCACCACCTAGCTACCTATAGAGGCAGCTATAACTAGAAGTGGGGACAAAGATCTGATGTTTTCTATTCACTTATGTAAAATTTTATTTCATAGGATGAATATTCTTATTATTCAACCATTTAAAAATATACCCAAGTGGTAAAACAAATAAACAAAAAACTCAACCAAACAACAGGAACATAATCTGTGCAGAAACCTCATTGAGCTTTCCTTTAGTTTCTGATCTGTTTTCAGTTGTGAGCCTTGTAGCCTGGCATAGTGAAAAGAACAGTGGCTGAGAGGTAGATTGTTTGATCTGATAGCTAGCTCTGCCATTTTTAGTACTACCTATATGTCCTTAGCCAAGTCATTTAGTATTTCTGAAACTGTTTCCTCATTTGTAATATGGAAATAATACTCTCTGCCCTGCCACTTTAAAGAATTCATGATCATAGTTTATGATCTAGAGGCCATTATGCCCAACTCCTACTTGGTAAATGAGGAAACTGAGGCACAGAATCTTTAAGGGACCTCCCTAGTTGTGAGGATGAAGCAAGGCATTGTGGATGAAATCACGCTAAAAATGGTATAGTGTCTTATGTATGGTATAGAGGTACTGAGTTGGTATATGGATCAAGCACTGAACTTGGAGTTATTAAGACCTTTGTTCAAATCCTACCTCAAATACTTAGTAGCTATGTGACCTTGGATTTACCATTTAATGTGCCTCAGCTTCAGTTTTTTCATTTGTGAAATGCAAATAGTAATAGTGCCCACCTCCAGAGTGGTTGTGAAGATCAAATGAGATAATATATGTGAGAAAGCTTGCCCACGTTATATTAATTGCGGTTCTCTTGGAGTGGAATAAATGGAGGGTAGGACTGGACCTGTGACTTCATCCATGGGAGGTAAAGTGAGTTGCTTAGGGATTGATAGCCAGTATGAATCAGAGGCAGAATCCAAATTCAGGTGTTTCTGATAAGAAGACCAGCTCTTTATCCACTGATCTATTGTTTTTCATATATTGAAGATATACTTGTTATATATACATTTATGCATTTTTTGTATTATATATATATGTGATGCTTATTCCTTATCCCAATTATTCTCCCCAAATTCACATATAAATATATATATGTGTATATATGTATACACATATGCACATCCAGATACATGAATATATACATTCATGCATGCATGTAGGTATGCATATACGGAAGCTAGTAGCATGGTGGATAGATTGGTGGACCTAGAATCAGGAAGAACTAAGTTCAAATGTGGGCTCAGCTACTTACTAGTTTTATTACCGTTGGCAAGGATCAAATGAGATAATATCTATAAAGTTCTTTGCAAACTACAAAAATAAATGTGATGATGACAACAATGATGATGATATTATTAAATGCCTTAAAGACAGATGGAAATGTGAATTACTGAATTACTCTTACTGATATCAATAAAGGCAGCTTGATGCAGTGGATAGAGAACAGGTTTTGGCATGAGGAAGACACGTATTCAGATCCTACTTCTAACATGTACTGTCTATGAAGCTCTCAATTAAGCCATCTAAAACACTAGTTCCCTAGGCAACTCTTTAAGAAAAGGCTTTTAACCTTTTTTGAGTGCATCATGAACTCCTTAGTGGTCTGGTGTAACCTATAGTCTCTTCTCATAATGATTTCCAATGCATAAAATAAAATCCATAAGATTGCAAAAAATCCCCAATTATGTTAAAAATAGTTGTTGAATAAATTTGTCTATACATACATACACACACATATGTATATATATGTATACACACATATAGAGACAGATTGATAGAGAGAGAAATGTCTGTCTCTATCAAGGTATCTATCTACATATCTATCATCTATCTGTCTTTCCATCTATCTATCTATCTATCTATCTATCTATCTATCTATCTGTCTATCTATCTATCATCTATCTCTCTATCTCTCTTTCTATCTATAGCTTTATCATGTTCAAAATCCCAGATTTAGAAACTCCATGAATTTTTGACTATATATTGCAAAGCAGGTACTGATCTACATCAGGGAAATACCCTAAACCATGAGTTCAATTCTTTTCTTGTCCTATCTTATCATCTTCCTCCTCCTCCTCATATTATTATTATTCTAGATTTATTTGCACTATACACTTTGTAAGTTTGAAAATAGTGACTATTTATCTCATGTGAAGATTCCTCATCTTCTCAGCCACTATACACCTTGGCAATACAAGAATCTGCCACTTCCAAATTTGTGAGAAGACTTAAAAGAGGTAACATAACCAGAGTACACCAGATATTTTATTTTTACTTTTAACTACTCATGCAGGTTTTCTGAGTGATCAAGTAAATTGGATACTCATTTTTTTTTTGGATTTTTGAGAAGGTTAGGAAGTTGATATGGGATACCCTGGAATTTTTGTCAAACTTTTGAGTACAGTTTGAGGATATTTTCATCTTGTTCTATCTTTGAGGCTCAGTTGACCTTTGAGGAGAAACATGTGACTTAATATGTAGAAAGAAAAAAAAACTTAGACACACACATAGGTATATTCTATATAGTGTAAAACATTTTGTTTTGCCTAAGAGATGATATAATCTCAAAAAGATTTTCTTAAGCCACTTTTCTCTGGAAACAACACAAAAACAAAAATTCCTGAAATGTTTTTCATCATGGCTTTTTAAAGTCACTTAATTATCAGAATGCAAGCCAAAAACAAAACAAAACTAAAGGATGCTAATAAATTGACCTTTAAGAAACTTCTTTGATTTAATATTTTCAATAATACACTTTTAAAAAGTAGGTTCATGACCGGGGTGGAGTCAAGATGGCTATGTAGAAGCAAGAGAACTCCAAGGCTCCAATCATAATCACCTCAAATACCTATTAAAAATGACTCTAAACAAATTTTAGAACTCCAGAACTCATAAAATGACAGAGAAACAAGGCTCCCACTGAAGGCAGCCTGGCAGACAAATGGAAAGGGCTCATTGCAGCACACTGGAACCAGAGCCCAGCCCCATGTGGTTTTAGCCTCAGGTCATCCAGGAGAAGCCCTGGCTCCTTTCAGGAGAGCGGATCACCAGCAGCTGTCACAGTTTCCAGAATTACCAACCCATAAGCATCAAGGACAGTGGAACTCGGCTAAATTTGGGGGAGAGGGTACAACTGACTGCCTCCAGAGCTAGAAGCAGTCTGAAGCAGCGGCCCTGCAGCCACCTCCAAATGGCTGCTTCAGAGCTTGTAGCCTACAGATTGCAGAGGGGCAAGTGACCATTCAGAAGCTAAGTGCTCTTGCCTTAACCTGCCTAGATCAGGATTGTGGTCTTGGGTGGGAGTCCTGAGGAGCATTTTCAGTGAGTCAAAGCTGGTGGAGGCTGTGGAAACTGTGGCCTCCTAATAACTCCAGCAGCTGTGAAAACCCCAGCAATTTGGGACAGAGCTCTCCCCTTTGAAAGCAGAGTTCTACTGAGCCCAAAAGTCAAGTAAATGACTGGCAATATGAGCAGACAAAGGAAGCAAAGAAAGTTCAGCAATCTAACTTTAGATTTCTTTTTTGGGGACAAAAAGGATCAAAGCATGGAATGGAAGGAAGACAACACAGTCAGAACTCCCTCACTAAAAGCTTCCAAGAAAAATGTAGACTTGTTACAAGCCATAGATCAGCTTAAGAAGGGTTTTGAAAACCAAATAAGAGAAGTGGAGGAAAAATTGGGGAGAGAAATGAGAATGATGCAAGAAAATCATGATAAGAGAGTGAACAAAATGACTGAAGAAAATAACACCTTAAAAAATAGACTAACTCAAATGGGAAAAGAAGCTCAAAAAGCCAATGAGGAAAATGCTTAAAAAGTCAAATTTTCGAGATGCAAAAATAATCTCAAAAGCTTGCTGAAGAGAGTCATTCCTTCAGAATTAGGGTGGAGCAAATGGAAGCAAATGACTTTATGAGAAATCAGTATACTATTAAACAGATCTGAAAAGATGAAAAATTAGAAGGCAATGTGAAATATCTCACTGGAAAAACTGCTTACCTGGAAAATAGATCCAAAAGAGAAAATTTAAAAATTATTGAACTCCCTGAAAGCCAGGATCAAAAAAAGAACCTAGAAATCATCCTTCAAGAAATTCTTGAGGAAAATTGCCCAGATATTTTAGAACAAGAGGGCAAAATAGAACTTGAAAGGATTCACCAATCACCTCTTGAAAAAAGATCCCCAAAAGAAAACTCCTAGGAATGTTATAG
>CM053590.1:193259994-193282631 GCA_028646515.1 Pseudochirops corinnae | reverse complement strand
GGGGGGAAATATACTGGAAACAGAGAATGAGAACCAAGTGGTGCAATAGATAAGTGTTGAACTCGGAGTCAGAAAGACTTGAAGGAGTTCAAAGCCTACTATGACTTCATATTCTTGCACTTATTGGTAAAATTAATTTGAGGAGAAAAGAATAATGGCATGGCACACAGTTCAAATGCTGCTGTAGCTCCAGCCAGTCAATGAACATTTACTAAGCATCTTCTTTATGGGAGGCACTGTGCTTGAGTACATAAAGAAAGTCAAAAGTCCATGACCGAGGAGAGACATCAGGTAAATATGTCCAAATATGCAAAATTCAGGATACGTGTGAAAGAACTGACAGAGCGGGGCAGTAGAACTAAGGGGCATTTGGCAAGATGAGACTTTAGCTGGGACTTGAGAGTAGCCAGGGGAAGCCAGGAAATAGAGATAAGGATAGAGAGCATTCCAGGAATGGGGAACTGCCAGAGAAAATGCCCAGAGCCAAGGATAGAGTGTCTTGTTGGTGAAACAGTAAGGAGGTCCAGTGTCATTGGATCAAAGAATACATTGTGAGAGTAGGAGGGTCTAAGACAGTGGTTCTCAACCTTCCTGATGCCGTGACCCTTTAATACAGTTCCTCATGTTGTGGTGATCCCCAACCGTAACATTATTTTCATTGCTGCTTCATAACTGTAATTTTGCTGCTGTTATGAATTGTAATGTAAATATCTGATATGCAGGATGGATTTAAATTGAACATAAGCCATAGATTGAGAACTGCTGGTCTAAGAGACAAGTTGTATCAAGAAAGAGACTTCTAACTTTTAGGAAGATTCATGCCACCATGGGGGTTGGAAGAAAGGTAAACTCTAAGAGAGGCATTATTGTGAATAACCCTAGACAGATGGCTTTGTCCTGTGAAGGACTACACAATGTCAATGCAGGGATCAGTCATTGCGAGGATGGAATACATCTGAGAGGTGTTTAGAGGGTCGCAGTGGAGAGTGTCAGACTTGAAGTTAAGAAGACCTAAGATCAAATCCTTCCTCAGACCCCGACCCACTGTGTGACTCAGGGTAAGTGATTTAACCTATCTCACCCTCGGCTTTATCATCTGTAAAATGAAAATAATAGCATCTATGTCAGTATTCTTGAGAGATTTAAATGAGATATCACATGTAAACCTTAAAACACTATTTAAATGCTACCTATCTTTATCTGCCCCCTACCTTGAGGAAACACACCACCCAAGGAAAGCAGTGTGCTGACTCTCTTAACTCCCTCACCACCAACGTCTCCATTAGTGCCCTGGAATAAATCTCAGGTCCTCGCCCAATAACTTCATTTTAGGCCAGGATCAAGTTAGGCTCAAATATGGATTTGTAACCTGCGGTCTGTGAATTTACTGTTTGAATATTTTGGTAGCTATTTCAATATAATTGGTTTCTTTGTAATCCTATGTAGTTTATTATATGCATTTACATGTTATCTTAGAAAGGATAAGCTTCATCAGACTCCCAAAGGGGTGTATGACATGGCACTCAAAATAATAATTAGAACACGTAGGTAGAGGAAGAGGAAAGGATTTAATTTTTTCATTCAGAGTCTTCACTACTGCATGAGATTTAAGGTTTACATTTACTTGGCAGCTCCATTCTCCCGCCTAGCCCAAACATTTGTCAAATGGAAAACTCATATCCTCGTTTCTTTCATGAAATGTGAAGGGTGGTGATCAGTCTACAGACCTACTGAACCTTTTCCCTTCACAGAATCTTCTATTCTTCACTATCTTTTCCTAGCTCCTCAGATCCAGTTTCAGATCTATATCTTAATGTCTCCTGTTTAATTGCTCTGCTGTTACCTAGCTGTGAAGTCCCTCCTTACCTTCCAGCTTCTACTCCTCCTCTTCCTCTGTCACAACCCTAAATTTTCCCCTTCCAACACAATCTCACTACAATGCTTAGACAATACCCTTTACTACTATACAGTAGTTAATTTTTTTAGTTCAATGAAAATGCATTTAATCAGAAAGTTTTTAGTGTCAGGATACAAAAGTAATTTTGTTAGTGATAGATATTAAGGAATTAAGTTTGTATTTTATGGCAGAACACATTCATTATACTCCAATCTGTAAGTCTGATTTACGTGAGAATCCCTCACTATATCCTATACCCTCCCCCAAGCACTCATGATTCAGACTCTGGCATCTCCTGATGTCTACAGCACATCTTCCACATTTTATCTATTCTCCCAAGGCAGAGCTTGTGCATTAATATGTTTTGGTTAAAAATAATGTCACTATTAATACAAGTGCCATGTGCTATGCCCACACTCAATCACTCTACAATAGGCATGGCCTTGTCTTTGACCTGTGATGAATCCTCTCTCCTGGGAAGTGACCATCTGTACACTGCCTTGGAGTGAAGAGGGGGATTTATTTAAAGCCAAAGGAAGGAATTGGACAAGAACCTGATTACATGAAGTGTCACCTTCAACATTTCCATTAAGAATAATATAGGGGTTGCAGAGTACTTCACTGGAAAATGGGCCACAGCTCTGTAAATGCTCCCTGAGTGTGGGCTGATTGGCTTTTTCCTGAAAAAGCCCATATCTGAACCTGATGATCCTGGTTTAGCGATTGTTGGGCATAGTCTTTCTCAGGTGGAAAAGCTGGAAAATAAATAGGGGTAGGTTGGAGAAATTAAGAAAGATTTTGGAGTCTTTAAATAGCAAATCATTTGATTTATAGCAAACAACACAGCTCAGGTTAGAGAAGAGGAAATACATGGAACTATATAATATAGAAGAGGGGGGGGAATTTTGAAAGATAAAATGATCTATAGCAACATGGCATGGAAAACTGGCAAAGACCCTAAAGATTGTGTAGTCTAACATGCTCATCTTGCAGATGAGGAAATAAGATTAAGAGAAAAGTAGTGGTTTGCCCAAGATCAGCACAGGTAATAAGCAGCACAACCAAGGTTTCAGCCCAAAGACTCTGATTACAAAATTATAGTTCTTACCACTACAACATGCTGCTTCTCCATTTAGGCGCAAATGAATTGATAAAATTGACATCAGTAATGGAGGAAAATAATTTTAAAATTTACAAAATCAACAAAAGTTGAGAGTAAGCATGTATTAAAATTAATGTACAATAAGGAAAACTATTTTTCTTAATTTTTAATTTACTAAAATTGGTTTTAAAAAGTAGCTAGTTGATTAGTATGAGTCAAATGATGAATTAACTTAGTCTATCAAGTATGTAGCAGTCAAGCGGAATCAAGGACTCATTGCCAGAAAGTTATCCATTAAAAATGATTTTTTTTCACCACTGGCAACTTAAAATGACAATATACTAAGAGACAGATATTTTAGAGTGTAGATTAAGTCTACTCAGGCTTGAATTCTGCAGCTCATATCAGTGGAGGTTATATCTGCACCAATAAAGTCACCCATCCTTATAGTATTGGACTTTTGCCATTATCTTAGAAATGCAAGTTCCAAAAGCTTTTAAACTGTACATACCCTTTGACTCTGTGATAATGCTACCAGATCTATACTCCAATGAGATCAAAGAATAAGGAAAAGAATCCATACATACAGTGATATTTATAGCAGTTCTTTCTGTGGTAGCAAAGAATTGGAAATTGAGGGGATGCCCATCAACCTCAGAATGGCTGAATAAGTTGTACTATATGAATGGGATAAAATCCTACTGTGCTCCAAGAAACGATGAAAAGGGTGATTTCAGGAAAACCTGGGAAATGCTGTCTGATTTGATGCAAAGTGAAATCAGGGTAATCAGGAGAACAAAATATACAATATCAACAATGTTAATCAAATTTGAAAGACTTAGGAAATTTAACACAATGACCAACTACAATTCCAAAGGGCTCATGATGAAACATGCTGTCCCCTTCTAGTGAGATAGCTGATAGACTCAGAGGGCAGATTGAGACATATTTTTGTTTCTTTTTATTTTATCTTTTTTTTGGGGGGGGGGGAGACATCCATTGCTAATGTAAGAACTTATTTTGCATAATTATACAAGTTTATAATGCTTTTCTTCTCTTCTCAGTAGGTGAGGAAGGGGAAGAGAGAAGGAGAAAATTCATAACTGAAAATAAAGCTAAATTTAAAAAAAGTTTTAAAAAGAAACGTAAGCTGTACCTTTAACGATATGGAGATGTCAATTTGAAATTTGTTTGAAAGAACATTAAAGTTGCCTATCAATCCATAGATCATCATTCCAGGAAGTATGTCATTTTTAAGCAACAATTGGTTTTGAGCTTGTATTTGAGGGAGTATTTATACTTTTGCCTCTATGCTCATGTACACCTTTATTTCTATATTTGTGCCTATACCTACAGTCATATCAACTTCTATAAATGGTTCTGTCTCTGTACATATATGCCTAGAGAGAAACAGAGACACAGAGAAAGTCTATTGAAAGGCACTGTTCAGTTTTTCAATCATATCCAACTCTTTGTGACCCCATGAGCCATATCATGCCAAAATTATCCATGAGGTTTTCTTGGCAAAGCTATTGGAGTGGTTTGCCATTTCCATCTCCACTAGATTAAGGCAAAGAGAGCTTAAGTGACTTGCCCAGGATCACATAGCCAGTAATTGTCTGAGGCTGTATTTTAACTCAGGTCTTTCTACCTCCAAACACAGTTTTATCCACTGCCACCTAACTGTCTCATCCAAAGGAATGTTTAACACAATTTTAGGCTTTTCTCCCTTACCCTCCACCCCAAAAAGAAATCTTAGAAATAACTTTTTTTTTCTAACCAGAGTTTCAGATTGTGTGGTATGAAAAACCCCATTCAAAATTTAATCAAGAACATGGAGATTTCTCAGGAAAAAACAGGAAATTTTATTCTCTTCCCCCAGAAGAAGAGGGCAGTCCTCCCCATGACTGAGCAAGGAGAGGAGGCATGCAATGTGGGTCAAATAGAGTTTTTAAACCCTAATACAACAGGGTCATATTTCTCCCATTGTCCTTCACTCCCATTGGTTGGGGTGGGGGATGAGCTGGGGCTGTCCCTGACTCCCACTGGCCAGGAGGAGGGACCCGCAGAGGCAGGAAAGTAGAAAAAGGACTGAAACTAGGTGGGGGTATAAGACTCCTAAAAGGGCTTGCTGCTGAATGACAGCAGAAATGAAGGGAGGAAAGGGTGAAGTCAACAATCAAAATTGACACCAAATTCTAAGATACATTCTGAGAAGTTTTCACTCTCCAGACAAGATGTTTTAGGAGATGATTTGACTTGGTCAATTCATTATTCTATTTCTTGCTTGAAATAGATAGTAGAGATTTTCCCTGAAATTGAACAATAGAAGTGAGACCAGCAGTGACATAAATCTCTGTTTGTATGTATTAGAACATATGAAACACAGATGTGTGCCATGACTAGTAATCCACATGCTGGGAGTAAGTAACATGAAATACATCCTAGTGGAGCCACAGTGGAGTGACCGGAGGGGAAAGGGAAAAACATGAAGAACTTACATGAGATTAAGTCACTGGGTTAAAGAAAGGTTCACCACGTAGTAGCTTTGATGATTTTGTGTAGCTCTGCCTCATTTAAGTATAATTCACACACAAGTCAAGACACAGTGCTTGTAACATCCTTGATCTTCTTCAAGAATGAAGGATGAACTACAATAACAATTTTAACCTGATAATTTTGTTGTTTGGCACTAAATTTTGTTGTTTCTAAGCTACTGGAAGATATGACCATTAAATTTTCATGCTGCCATAAATCTGGGATCTTGATGATCTTAAATTATATACTATCAATAATCAATTAAATTTGGTAACCAGAGACAAAATTCCACTGATACCATCCTAGTTGTGCCTGTGTTCTTCTTTCCCCAGTTGAGAAGGTGAGAGAATAAACCAAGATAGTTTTAGATAATGCAAACATAAGAAAAATAATTATGCTTTAGCCTCATAATATAAATCATAGATGGCCATAAAGGGTGGTGATAGACCATATGTGCTTTTTGGAAATTTATTACTGCAAGGCTGTTTTAAATACTTGTCGTTTTTAATAAAGGAGAATCAAGTAATATTCAGTAAACAGGTGGTACCAAATTGGACTGTGTAATGAAAATAAATATTAAAAAATAAACACAACAGTTCTGTCTTCATTTGTAAGAAGAAAAAATTCTAAGTAAATGAATCTGAGCCTCATAATATATCACAGGATGTGGACAGAGTTTTTGAGTGGAATTGACTAAGAATCTCCTCTACAATATATCCAACCAGAGATCAATCTGTATTTTCTTGAAGATCTTCACTGAAAGGGAACCCTTGTTCCTCTTGAGACAGACTATCTCTTTTTTGGATAATTCTAATTGTTACCAGGCTTTTGTTTACTGCAAGTCTAGGTCTGCCTACATGTTACTTCTACACAACCCATCTTACTCTACCATTTGGAGTCAAGTAGGATAAGTACAATTTCTTTTCCATATTACAGACCTTCAGATACTTGAGGTCAATTGCCTTTTCCTCCTTATCTTCCCTAGTTTAATCATCCCCAGTTCCTTCAACTAATCCTTTTGAGGAATACTCTCAAGGCTCTTTACCATTCTAGTTGCTCTCCTCTGGACACTTCAAAACTTATTAATATCCTTCATAAAATGTAATTCACAATACAGAATATAATGCTCCAGATGTGGTCTTATTAGGGCAGTGATGTGCTGGAGCCAGCTCTAACCAGCTCACCAGAACTGAGTGTTAAATTTTTAATGTGAACATTAATAACCCAGAAATCACAAGATGCTTCAAATTCAGGCTTGACTTTTTTTTATTCAGACTTAAGCAAATGATGGAGAAAATGTTAATAATGTGAATTAAACTAGAAAGTATATCATTCGTTTTTGGAAAGATGTACAATTACACATTTCTGAACTAGGGGGATTAGCACCACAGTATTCCTGGGCACTGTGTTTCTCTTAATACAACCTAATACTCATGAATAATTGCTACCATCCTCATCAACACTATCATTAATATCATCATTATCATCATCTTTATAGTAACTAACCTATAAAGCACTTTTAAAGCTCACATGTTTTACATGCATCATTTGCTTTGAGTCTCCCGCCAACCCTGCAAGTTAGGTAGTGCAGGTACTATCAACTCATTTTAGTGATGCAGAACCTGAGACTCAGCTTTAAGTGACTTTTTTTTCCACAGCCATCTTGGTCTTCCTGAGTTTAAGAGTAGCATTCTACTTAACTTTATATTTGTTATTCCTAAAAGTAAAGATTTAACTTGACTCAACACAGTAGTTTAGTCTTTTAGTCTTTTGGGATCTTAATGTGTTCTAACATGTTAGCTATCCATCCTACCGTTATGTCTCCTAAAAATTTGATAAAAGCACCTATTTCACAGGGTTGTTGTGTTGATCTAATGAGATAACATACATGAAATGCTAGCAATTGTTCCATGAAATTCCAAAGATCATGGCCAATGACTCAGAAATCACATTTCTCATTTTTTTCTCCATTACTCTGGGATATAGTTCATTACACCTGCTGACTCCACCTCTGCAAGTGCAGTTAGATTTTCTCACACTATTTTGCTCACATTGAATTTGAACTCCCTATTAGCCATTTTTTGTTCTTGCCTTTCCAGTCTAAACATCATCCTCCTTCTTTGACAGAAGAAGAAAAAATCACAGTTGAACAGTTCATGCATCTCTAGATCATCATCTTCATACAGAACACCCTGAACAGCAGGTCTATTCTTATTTCTTATTTCATCTTTGTATTTTCCCCAATACAGATTTGAGGACTGGATGTGTGATTTCATTAGCATAGAGAACTTCTGAATAAGTCAGTTCCTTCTACCAGTACAGGGTTTATATAATCTCTACAGCTTATAGCCTTAAAGAGTTACCTAAAGTTGAGCTGTTAAACTCAAGACCCAAAGGGGACACCAGCAAAACTCCCTGAATGAAACTGGACTAAAATTTAATGGGGAAACGTTTAACAAAATAAATTAAAATGCAATACAACATAACTAATGTTAAGGTGTGATTTTCTAAGTCAATATGGAACCTGCAGAAATCTGTATCTATTTGAGTTTAACACCACTGGCCTAGATAATCAAGAGGTTAAATAACTTGCCCAGGATAATGAAGCCAATATATGTCAGAGATAGGACTTCAACCAAGGTCTTCCTGGCTACTATGCAATATTAAGGTTTTTTCTTTGGTACTTTCCTTACAACACCACTTTAATATAGGTCACGTAAGTTTCACTATGCCCATTTTATGGCTCAGGAAACTCAGAGATATGAAGTGACTTGTCCAAGAGCAGACAGAAAGAGTAATAATTAGAATTAAAACTCAGATCTTTTAATTCCCAAATTCAGTGATTGCTCTACTTTAGTATCCTTTTCTATAAGCATCAATTAGCATACAAGTAGAAGGCAAAAAGAGATATAAATAAATTATATTTACCAGGGCTAAAAATTTCAGGTGCATGTATATGAAATCAGAAGGGATAGGTTTCAGAATGGGTTAAAGGGAACAATCAGTCATGAGCTGCATATACCTAAAATGGTATTTGTGATATGCAACTTCAGTACAGTCCAATCCAATCTAGCCTAACTTCTCAGTTGGGAAAAAGGAAAGCTAAAACTATTAGATTATTTGATAGATAAGGCTCTGAGCAGGAATTCTCTCATAAGGGAGAGAGAATACAGGAGTAAGTTTGAGGGAAGTATGGGGCTTTCTTGGAACCTTTACCTCTCCTAAGATCTGCTAGCCCAAACAGTGATCCAGCAGATGGTGACTCTAAAGGAATATAGTGCTTAACTACAATAAGGAGAGCCACTAAATTTATCTCTCAGCCAGACATAGATCAAGTTTATGTTTCTCTCTGACATTAATTACTCTGTGTTTCATACAAAAGTTGAGCAGGAGACCAAAATTAAAGCAGTAAAATCCAAGGGACCATTGTTGTAGGTATCAACCTTTTTCCTTGGATAACTCTTGTCATACTAATAACTGACTCAAGCTAGGGTTGAAAATTCCAACGGTTTTTTGGACCTGCCACCCCACCAATTTCCCCAATGAGAAATTGTAATTATCTTCTCAGTGAGTATAATAATGAAATATAATAAGAGAAACATCTATCCCCTCTCCAATCTCTAGTAGATAGTGGGTCTTCTTTCAAAGGTAACACATGATGGAATAATGAAGAGAAGTAGAGATCTCTGCTCAATAAGGTCTCTCCCATAGTGACACACATCTACAGTTTTGTGAGCACTCATGGCATTGTGGGTTCTGAGGCACTGATCTCATCCCAAATGATTCTTGTTGGTGGCAGCTTCCCATTTTATCAGTCACAGGAGTGGTTTTCATTAACCAGAACCATTCATCACTTGCTACTGCAAAAGCAGTGGTGTTTCTCACCTCCTCATCTAGTAACTAGGTCTTTGGCACTGGACAACTCAGTGTTACAATCTTAACACTCAC
The DNA here is from genome assembly GCA_028646515.1 of Pseudochirops corinnae. Classification (NCBI taxonomy): domain Eukaryota; kingdom Metazoa; phylum Chordata; class Mammalia; order Diprotodontia; family Pseudocheiridae; genus Pseudochirops; species Pseudochirops corinnae. The sequence continues at coordinate 193,273,146 of CM053590.1, read as the reverse complement.
TGCTTGTAGATAGCAAGTCATGGCAGGGCTCCTGCTTTCCTTTCAATTGGCAACTAAGGTGTTGTACAGTTTCTTCATAAGAAGTTTTTGTTTATCTGTTTGCTTTCCTTTTAAGGAGCTTGATCCTAGGTCTCTAGGAAGCTTAGAGAAGCAAGTATGTGTAATACCACAATTGTATATTTTTAAATATTCCCTTCAGCTCTGATTCTTCTAGGCCCACGCAAATTGAATTCTCATTTTCTCCAAGGTTCACTAACTTTCTGGAAATACAGTGAAAAATGTATTACTTCTTGTTAACAGTAGCGTCTATACCCTAGGTTATTTGGCAGCAACACTAAATTCCTCTCCACCTCTTCCTTCACAAGTCCTAGAGACACAATCCAAATACATTAAAGTACTCTAAGTATAACTGTGGAAATGGTCATAGTAGCAATATTAGTAGTATGAAAAGCAAAAACTATTCCTTCATTTGCTACAGTACTTTACAAACTACAAATTACCTTCACATATGTAAAAAACTCCTATGGTCCTTCCAACAACCCTGGGAGGTCAGTAAGGCTAGTATTGCTACCATCACTTTACATATAGCATTGTGCTCTGTCCAAAATCATACAGCTAGAAAGTGGCACAACTATCACTTCCTGCCAGAATGACTAAACACCGATAATGAATCTGAACTATCAAAATAGCTCATCATATTTCTTGAAAGAAGAAAAATATAGAATGAATTATTTTTAAAATACTGTTTTGCTGTTGACATTTCATTTTAGTTATCTATGTTATAATTACTCTAAAACTTTTGCCTTCATTTCCCCATAACTATTCAGTGTTAAGGCACATCTCTGTAGCATAGATTGGTTTTTAAAGTAATAAATTATGGTAACATTTATATAGTACTGATATTTTCTAAAGATAAAGTAGCCTCACTTCTTTATTTTTTAACCAATTTTCAATTTTTGACAAAATAATCAGATGGAATTAAGAGGCATATCCCTTTGTTCAGAGCTAAACCTATAACCTTTCAAATTTAGTAGAACTAACTTTAGTTAAAATATCCAATCTGATAAGTATTATTTATCCAATAACTACTTTGTGTAAGACATTGTGCTTGGTTCTGGCAATAGAAAGGGAAAGGGAAAAAATAATCTCTCTTTCAAGGAGTTTATTTTCTCTTTAAGGTATTGTATCAGCAAGCACTCTAGCACACCCAGGGTGGCTGCTAGCACAGGTTCTTCAATCTGCTTTTCTAAAGGAAAGCAACTCAAAATGGGTTAACAGTCTTACTTTAATCAATCAAACATATATCATTTACCTAGTTCCGGGAAAAAAGTCAGCACCCTGAACTTCAGAGAATACAAACAGAATTCAAACAAGTTACAAGCAGAAGTTACAAGCAGACAAAGAAACAGATCAGCAGATGGGCTTCCAACCATCTGACCATTACATCCATATCTAGTCAGGTACCAGAGAGGGAAGCACCAACACCTGGGTTTTTCAAAGCCAGGGGGCTCAACGGCTTCCCAAAGTCCCATCTGGTCAAATCACACAACTCTTCTCAAAGTAAGCCCCAAAGCAAAACCTCACATCAGCAGTATATATAGACTTCTCCTGGATCAGAGACTGTCCCAGCCCTCTTGACCCACAGACCCTCTTGACCCACACCCACTACTTGACCCACAAAGTAATAAAGCATGGGCATTCCTGAAGTACAAGCCTCCTGTAATGTAATGCCAAGCAAAGGCAACTTCCAAGGTTTGCATTACCAGCATAGCAAACCCCATTTATTCAGCAAACATTCACAGAACAGAGAAAGCCAAAATACAATGTAACTCATTCATTTAGGAAGTAAGTTCCCAATTCAATTGCAAAGTATCAAGGTCCAAGTATCCCACCCCTGGCCAGTACATTAGTCAAAGTTGCCCACTTCTCAGCAGTATATTTAGTCAGTCAACAAAGTCTCTCCTCTCAAATGGAGGTTAGTCTCCAATCATAAAAAAAGTACATTCATTTGGTCAATCACAGAGCACAAAAAACTCAAAGGCTTCCCACCCTTGAATTGCAATACCATCCATTAACACCAAGCACTTTCTCAAAAGGATCAGGAGAGCACAAAAGGCCATCCACCCTTAAGCTACAACAAGGTTAAGATAACATCTCAGCATTGAAAACTCAAGGAAAGGCCCTTCTTTCTTTTTGACTCGAGGCAAGCCCTCAGCAATCTCAGTTCCTGGGGAGACAAGGCTCAACAAAGGCATAGCCAGTGTCCTCATCAAGTCACTCTCTGCCTGTAGAACAGTCCCAGAACCCTTGAAAACATCAACAAAGCCCTCTTCCAGGATTTCTGTAAACATACAACAAAAAAATCCTCCTTCAGGGCCTCTGAACCAACAGCCAGGTTCCAGGACCTCTACAACAGCAGCACTGTTCTTCACCAGCTGGTGAATCTGGCAAAACAACATCAAAACAGACAGACAAAATACCAGCATCACAGCCATGCCTCCTCAGTTCTTGGCAGCTCCAGGTGGCAGTTCTCAAAAGTCCTGGGCAGCTCCAATGGGCTCTTAGCAGTCTTTCACTCAGCAACTCAGGCTCCACGATACTGGATACTGCTCTCCCAAAGTCCTTCTGGCCTTCCTTAGGCTTGGGCCTCTCTCCCAATTTACAGTTCCTCCCAGTTCAGCCCTCTCTCTTCACATCAACAAGTCCATCCCACAAATGGGATTCACAAGCTCTGGGTTTTAACACTCAACACAAAAACCAAGCCAATACAGGGGCATCTCCAAATTCTATTACCATTACAGGGATACAATATGTAAACAGTTAAATTAATAATAATGTTGATGTAGAAAACATTAAAAATTAGGCAACTCAGGAAAGGTTTACTGTCAGAAGTAGCATTAGAGCTGAGCCTTGAAGGAAACTACAGAGTCTGAATTAGTGGTAAAGAGAGAGTGGTTAAGAGATAGGTACTACTATCAGTGCAGGACAACAAATGAAATGATACTTTACATTCTGCCTATCACCTGAGAGAGACTACTACCCAAAAAGAATGGAGGTTTCACCAAGACAGTTGGTGACACTGTATCATAGAGATTAGATGAAGGAGAGGTGAGAATTTGCTACTCATAAAATAGAGATGTAAAACTATTCTGTTGGGATTCCACTCCTCAAGAGTCCTGTGATAGCAGAGGGTAAAGACAGTTCTTTCTCAAGAACTGGGTTCTTCTCCAGTTCTATTTGGTCAGGCTTCTTATTTAGTAAATAACTGGTCACTGAGGTCCACTGAAGAATGTAAGAAACATTTTTGTCAGTTCTTTGCTTCATCTCATGCTAAAAGTAAGATGTATATTCATAAGCATAGAAAATCTTGATGGCAAAAAGCCTAGTATCTGGAACTGTGATCTTAGCCAGAATTCTAGAGGTGAGAGTCTTGCTATCTGAAATCTGGGTTTGGAGGTGAGAAACTCTGGTTCTTATGGGAGAGAAAAGCACTCTGTCATCTGAAAATCTGATCTATCAGAGCTCTGTACACTGATGAGTCCAAAACTATTAATCAATAGACAAAAAAAATGGTATGATCATAGATTTAGAGCTGGAAGAGACCATAAAGGTAATATAGTTCAAACGAACTCCTATTTTAGAGAGGAGCGACTTGTCAATGGCTAATTATAGAAGAACATAGATTCAAACCCACTTCCTCTGGTTCCAAATGCAACACTCTTTCCATTACCTCTTTTGCCTTCATTGTATACCTGAAACATGTTATCAAGAAGGCAGATGGAAAACATCATTTCAATCCTAATTGTCACAAAGCTATTTCTTACTGGAGAATGACCATTCATTCATACCAAGTGAACAGTGTACAGATTGAAAACAGGAGTGGGGAAAAAAATTACCTGACATGTTTCCAAGTGTTTTAAATAATAGAACTCTTCAATTTCTTTTTTCCTGGATGGGTCCAATTACAAAAGAAGATAGATTCCTGACATGTGATGAGCCTTGCTCTGTATGTCACTTATTGAGCTCAAGTGAGACAATATGTCCTAAGAAACCCTGAGTCCTGCAGTAAGGCAACAGGCATTAATTAAACACTTTCTATGTGTCTGGAATGCTTCTAATCTCTGCTAACATGAATATAAACAAAAATAAACAAGACACTTGCCTTCAAGGAGTTTACATTATTATGGGGAAGGAATATACAACCTGAAAAGCTAGGCAGGACTGGGCCAAGAGGAATGAAGTTACAAGTTTCAGCTATGGTGTGGAAGTTCATAACATTGGAAGCTCAATCAGAAAGGAAATGAAGATTGTCTAGCCCAGTGGTTCTCAATCTTCCTAATGCTGCAACCCTTTAAGACTCATATGTGAGTGTATATGCATATGGGCAGACCCACCTGGAGATGGATAGAGGAACAGCATCTCGGTTCCTAAGACCATCAGAAATATGTGTTTTCCAATGGTTATAGGTGACCCCTGTGACCACTGTGAAAGGGTCATTCAACCCCCAAAGGGGCCATGACCCACAGGTTGAGAACTGCTGGTCTAGCCTAAGTTCTTCTCCAAAATGGAGGCCATGGAAGTAACTCTTGAATGTGAGAAGGGGCCTATCATTGTGGATGAATATTCCAGGATAAAGAAATTCCAGAAGCTGAGGGCAGTTCCAGAATGAGAGAGAAATCACAGCATCATATCTCAAAGAAATACTACTATATTACTGCACAGCTGCTCCTGTCATTGCTACTATTTTCCACCAAAGAAGAAGAAAGGCTTAGACCTTCTATATGATAGTTTTGCTGGATAAATAGGGTTTGAAAATAGTGTGTGATGGAATATTGGCAATACTGTTTTTTAAATATATTCTAACCTTAAACAAAAAACAAAAAACAAAAACAATGCTAACATTTGATCTGTTTTACTTATTTAAACTTAACAAATAGCTATTGGAAAATGTAACTAGTAAAGAAGTCTGAGAATAAAGATTGAATGATAATTAAGAAGTCTAACTTCTCAATATTCTCTTTAAAAAAACAGCAATAAGAACAGTAAAACTACTAGAAATTCTCCAAAGAAAATCAAAATCAATCAATAAATAAAAGATATCTTGGATATATTAAAAATATTATGGATTAAATGAAACCAAAGTTTTGTGAAAAAAATATACAAAAAACATATAGTAATATCAGAAATGAAATTAAGATTTTTTTTCCCACAATCAAAAGGATGAGAAAGATACTGGATGAATTAAAGGAAGAAAGGGAATTAGAGTACAGAAAAAATGGAAAAAAATGAAGAAAAAACTGAGTACAGTTAAGAAAGCTAAGAAAAAGATAATACTGACACAGAAATTTAGGAAATATATATGAATACCACCAGTAAAATGTAGAACTATTTCACTGGAAAACTTCAGTTGAAAAAAGTGCAAAAAGAGCAAAAATAGGGGTAGAGCCAAGATGGTGGAGTAAAAGCAGGGTCTTGCTTGAGATCTCCCCCAAATCCTTCTAAATACCTGTAAAAAAAAATGACTAAACAAATTCAAGAGGAGCAGAACCCACAAAATTACAGAGTTAAAGAAATTTCCAGACAAAGAAAACTTGGAAGGTCAACAGGAAAGGTTTATTGCACCACTCTGAGAGAGGACCACAGTCCAGTGAAAAACATGCCAGCAGAGACCTGGTCCTGGCAAACCTGGGGCAGGCCTCAGGGGACTAAATCACTGGCAGATATGGTGGTTTCCAGACTTCTCAACCCACAAACAACAAAAATAACTTAGAAGGTCAGTAGGAAAGATCTGTCAGACCTGAGTGAGGGAGGATCATAATCTGGCCCCAGTAGAGTGGAGGTGGAGGTAGAAGTAGTGGCAACAACTGTTTCTGGAGCTCTCAACCCACAGACAGTGGGGGGTTAAGCAGTTGATTGGAGAGGGATTGCAGGAATCTCTTTGGGGTCACTGAGGCAAGACTCTCTTGCTTTGCCTATGCTTTGGTCTGGGTCACAGTGCTGGTGGCAATACTGGGGTAAGAAGAAGTGCTGGCATAGTAGAACTTGTGGTGTTTGTGGAGAGGAAATCTTCCTCACAGTCCCAGGATAGACAAGAGTACTTGTGGTCACTCACAGGAAAGAAAATAGAGGAGTAAACACCTCTCCTTTGATCATACCACCTTGGAAGAACTGAAAATTTACAGATCTCTAGAAGTATCTCTGAAAACAGTGGCACAAAACCCCTGAAGCTTGAAATAGTACACCCTTCACACTAGAAGCAGAGTCCTATCTTAACAAAGAGTTAAAAAGTCAAATAATTGGCTGGGAAATTTTGCAAACAGTGGGGAAAAATATCAGAAAATAGAATCTTACTTTGATGACAAATAAGATTGAAACACACAATTAGAAGACAACAAAGTCAAAGTTCCTACATCCAAAGTCTCCAAGAAATATTTGAATTTGTTTCAGGCCATGTAAGAGTTCAAAAAGAATTTTGAAAATAAATAGACTAATTCAAATGAGGAAAGAGGTCTAAAATGCCTATGAGGAGAAGAATGCCTTAAAATGCAGAATTGGTCAAATGGAAAAAGAGGTCCAAAATCTCACTGATGAAAAAATTACTTAACAATTAGAATGGGGCAAAGGGAAGCTAATGACTCTATGAGAAATCAAGAAATTATGAAACAAAACCAAAAGAAAGAAAGAATAGTAGAAAATGTGAAATATCTCATTGGAAAAATCACTGACCTGGAAAATAGATTCAGGATAATTTTAAAAATATTAGGCTACCTGAAAGCCATGATCAAAAGAAGAGCCTAGACATCATCTTTCAAGAAATTATCAAGGAAAACTGCCCCGATATTCTAGAACCAGAGAGTAAGATATAAATTGAAAGAATACATCAATCATCTCCTGAAAGAAATCTCAGAAGAAAAACTCCTAGGAAAATTGCAGTCAAATTTCAGAGTTCCCAGGTCAAGGAGAAAATATTGCAAGCAGCTAGAAAGAAACAATACAAATATTGTGGAAACAGTCAGGATAACACAAGATTTAGCAGCTTCTACATTAAAGAATCAAAAAGCTTGGAATATGATATTCCAGAGGTCAAAGCAGTTAGAATTAAAACCAAGAATCATCTATCCAGCAAAACTGAGTATAATATTTCAAGGGAAAAAATGGATGTTCAGTGAAATAGAGGACTTTAAAGCATTCTTGTTGAAAAGACCAAAGCTGAATAGAAATTTTGACTTTCAAATACAAAATGAAGAAATGCATGAAAAGGTAAACAGGAAAGAGAAATCATAAGGGACTTATTAAAGTTGAACTGTTTACATGCCTACATGGAAAGATGAAATTTTTAATTCATGATACCTTTCTCAGTATTCAGATAGTTAGAGGAAATACAATTAGACAGATAGATAGATAGACAGACAGACAGACAGAAGCCATAGGGTTAATTAAATATGAAGAAATGATATCTAAAAATACAATTAAGGTATGAGAGAGGAATGTACTGGGAGAAGGAGAAAAGGACAGGTAGAATGGGATGAATTATCTCACATAAAAGAGGCAAGAAAAGGCTTTCATACAGGAAGAGGGGGAAGGTGAGAGGGGATGTTATTTTAATTGGATTTGGCTGAAGGAGGGGATAACATACACACTCAATTGGGTAAGGAAATCTATCTTACAGTAAGGGGAAAGGGGATAATAGATGGGGAATGTTAGGAGAGAGGTCAGATTGGTGGAAGGGGTAATCAGAAGCAAACACTTTTGAGGAGGGACAGGGTCAAAGGAAAGAACAGAATAAATGAGGGACAGGATAGGATGGAGGGAAATACAGTCTTTCACAACATGGCTATTATAGAAGTGTTTTGCATGACTGCACATGCATAAACTATATTGATTTGCTTGCCTTCTTAATGAGGGTGGGTGGGGAGGGAGGAAAGGAGAGAATCTGGAGCTCAAAGTTTTAGAATCAAATGTTCACAATTGCTTTTACATGGAACTGAGGAATAAGTTATAGAGGCAACAGAGTATAGAAATTTATCTTGCTCTACCAGAAAATAGAAGGGAAGCGAATAAGAGAAAGGGAGGGTGTGATAGAAGGGAGGGCAGATTAGGGGAAGGGGTATTCAGAATGCATACTATCATGAGGTGGGATGAGGAGAGAGATGGGAAGACAATTTGGAACTCAGAATCTTGGGGAAGTGAATGTTGAAAACTTAGAAGAAATTAATTAATAAAAAATGAAAAGAAAAAAGAAAGGACATAAAAAAAGAAAATAGCAAAAATAAACCTCAATTGGAAAAAAAACAATTAGTACACACTGAGAAAGAATATAAGCTCCTTTAGGGCAGGGACTGTATTTCACCTCTTTTATGCCCAGTGCTTAGCATAGTAGGCACTTTAAAATGTTAATTGACTAAGAGATGTGAAGGACAGATTAAAAATGAGAAAATTTAAGAATATAAACCAAAACATCCTCAAATTTTGTAAAATTTTTGCCAGTATCTGTCATTTGTACTCTATCACATTTGACCTTATATTCTGCTTTTCTGTGTACATTTCACATACTTCGAGTAGAGGGTAATTTCCTTTTGAAAAGAGAATTGTGTCTTTTTTGTCTTTGAATTAATATGGCTTAATACCATGTTTTGGTTATAGTAGGTGTTTGACAAATATGAGTTGGATTGCTCATTAAATTGAATTAGACTTTCTGAACACTGTAAAAGGAAGATAATATCATCACTCTTTATCTAACATATAAAAACATTTCTCAGAATTAAAAAAAGAATGTGAGAGAGATTGCAAATAGAAGTAACATAAAAAATGAATAGGGAAAAATTTCAATTCATGCAGGCATATCACTATCAAGCTTTGAGAATGCAATAACAAGAAACCATAATCATCTAGAAAGAGATAACATATTAGAACAAATTTCAAATTTAATAACCTTTTTTCCCATTAAAAATCAAGAAACAATAGAGGCTAGAATATGAAATTAGAGAGGTAAGGAACAATTGATTTAATCTGTAATCACTTGCCTTGTGAATGTAAAAATTTGCTTAGAGAATAAAATATGGGCAATTAAAACCAATATAACCAAGCAGTTCATGAAGGGCCCAATTGAACTGTTCTTTCAATTCACAAAATCAACAAAACAATTACAGATCATTGAATGACTTGTAGGCTGGAAAAAATAAAGAGGTTCTGTAACAGACATGGATTAACAAGTTAAATGTTTTAATCAATAGACACCTTACCAAAGAGATTAAAGACTTGTTATCTTAATGAAATCACCAGAGAGAATTAACAAAACAATTATAATATTGTTTTCCTTAACTGTTGGATGAAACAGTAGAGCAGCAGTTCTCAAACTTATAATTTTCTAAATATTATTGAGAACTCTAAAAAGCTTTTAAATTTATAAGGGTTATATTTATTGATGTTCACCATAATATAATTCAAAACATAAATTTTCAAAATAAGTGTTTTTAATTCATTTTAAAATGACAAAATAAACTCGTTACATTAATATAAATAATATTATATTTTTGAAATAACTATATTTTCCTAAAAATAGCGGTATTAGTGGCATTATTGTATATGTTTTTGCAATTTTCTTCATGCCTGAATTAATAAAATACTACATTCTCAAATCTGCTTCTGCAATGTGTGTTTCTGTTGTGCTGTACTGTTTTGGATGAAACATACAAATGAGTTTCATTATTTCTAAAATGAAGATAATAATAGCACGTACTGCCCAAGGTTGTGAGGATTAAATGAGATAATTATTGCAAAGCACAGGGTTTTGCACATAGTAACCATTATATAAATGTTCAACAGTAGTAATGATGGTAGTAGCGCTAGTCATATATAGTCCTATATGTATGTAGGTAGAAAAGGGAGTACAATGTAAATGAGGAAATAAGAACAGTACTAATTTGAAAATAGTTTTATCCTCATGGACTCCCTGAAAGGGTATTTGGGATCTTCAGAAGTCTGAGGACCACACTTTGGGAAACAGCGTAAGGGATGCTAAAAGACAAAAGGGTAGGGAGGAAATGGTGGATAGTGGATATGAACATTATAGTTTTTAAAAAAGGGAGGATAAAAAGCAAGATATTGACAAGGAGGGGGCAATCTCAATGTGAAAATCCTGTTTTTACTAATGTAGGGGGGCAGCTAGGTGGCGCAGTGAATTTCACCAGCCCTGGAGTCAGGAGGACCTGAGTCAAAATCCAGTCTCTGACACTTAACACTTACTAGCTGTGTGACCTTGGGCAAGTCACTTAACCCCAACTGTCCTGCCTTCCCCCCCACCCCCGCAAAAAGCAAAAAAAAAAGTTAATAATGTAAAATCAGGACTTTATTGCTTATATGGACATCTATGAAAATACATAGTTGGAGGAAGTAGAAGATAGGAAGCTTATATTCATTCCTGTTCAATGAAACATATATTAAACACAGGGGAAAATTCAAGTTTAACAATGATAACTTTTAATGGAAATGGATTTAATTTCCCTAAAAATATAATTCATTTAAAACCAGAATATAACTAGATGGTGTCCACAGTAAATATACCTAATTCAAAGAAATGTTTAAGATAACTACATAGGCCAAAATTTATTATGCAGTAACTAGTTTAAGCAAATCTATAGTTGCACTGATGGTATCCAACAAGTTTGAATTAAAACTAGAAATCACTGAGGGTTTTTTTGAAAAATAAATCATATTATATAAAAATGTGTCATTGATAATGAGAGCATACAAATATTGAACATCTATGTACCCAGTGGCATAATAACTAAATTTATAAAGAGAAAGATATTCTAATTCAAAACTAATTCAAACTATGTTTCATAAAACATATCAACTATAAAACATAGTTTCATAGTTTAAACTAAATCAAAAAATGATAATAGAGAATTGAGGACCTCACTAATATAATCACATAAAAAAGAAAAAAATGAGAGAAATTGCAGACTTAAATAGAAGACTGACAAAATTAAATTTGATAGATATGTGGAGGGATCTGAATGGGATATTACTCTTTTTTAAATTTTTGCAGGTATTCTATTTTTTTTGTGTTCTCAGTTTCTTGTTTGTTTGTTTGTTTGTTTGCCTCTTGGAGGGCTATTGGGGTTAAGTGACTTGCCCAAAGTCACACAGCTAGGAAGTGTGTCAAGCATCTAAGGCCACATTTGAACTCAGGTCCTCCTGACTCCAGGGCCGGTGCTCTATTCACTGCGCCACCTAGCCGTCACGTTGTCAGTTTTGTTAGCAGATAGCTATATATAATAGATTCTAGTAATTATTTTTATTTCTTCTGGTTTTGTTGTGACTTGACCTTGTTCATTTTTTATTTTGTTGACTGAATTTGCTTTTGCTTTCTTTAAGCAGACTGTCTAGAGGCTTATGAATTTTATTAGTCCTTATAAAGAGTTAGGTTTTTATATTTTTTGTCACAGTTTTGGGGGGATTACTTCTAATTTATCTATTTTTTAATTTTCAATATATCCCCTGTGTGTTTATTTTAAGTGTCTTTGTATGTCGAATTTCTAATTTTCTAAAATACATTTTCCATTCATAATCCTTTCTTTTTTATTTTGTTAATGTATATTTATAAGAATATTTTCCCCTGATAACTGATTCATCTGTGTCCCAGAAATTTTTCCTCATCATTAAATTTTTTTCACAAAATTATTAATAGTTTCCATGATTTCTTCTTGGGTTCACTCACAATTTAGAAGATGTTACTGTCTCCATATGAGTCTGTGTTTTTTGTTTCTGCTCCACTAATTATTTTTATTGTGGTACACTCTGTAAAGGATGTATTTACAATTTCTGACTTTTTAAACCTTTGATTGTGGTATTACTGTGTTTTAATATATGATCAATTTTATAAATGCTCTCTGTGATACTGAGTGATATTTATATTCTTTAGTAATCTGATTTAGAAGATGTCATAAGTCTTGTAGTTCTAGTTTCACAGCAATTTGTTAATTCCACATTTTCTTTTTCATTTATCTTTCTCTTAGAATTATCTAAAATTGATAGAGGAACACTGAGATATCCTGCAAGCATTTTAACTCTCTATGTCTTCTTTTGATTCATTTAATTTTGCCTTTATGGACTCCAAGTCTTAAATATTTGGAAAACATAAGCCTAATATTGATGTTGATTTATTGTTTTTGGTTCTTTTCAGTATAAAGTGTTTCCTTCTTTATTGCTTTTTATCTTTTGAATGTTTATTTTTGATTCAAAAATGAGGTTGCAAATTCTGCTTTTTAAATTGATTTTACATATAGTAATTTTTTCCAGCCACCTATTTTATCCTGTGCATCTTAGTTTTTTTAAATGCATTTAGCAAATGGTTGTATGAAATTTGTTGTCTTATCAACCTACCATTATTGTTCATTTTACTGGTTTGTTTTATCCATTTACATTTAAAATTGTGAGTTATATTATAATTTTCCTCCACTTGTCTTTTTTTCCCAAATTACAAAATAGGAAAAGTAACTGAAATGTCTATACCCCTTGACTGAGAGATTCCATTACTAGGTATATGCTCTAAGGAGGCTATAAAAAAGAAGGAAATCTGTGTGTGTGTGTGTGTGTGTGTGTGTGTGTGTGTGCATATAAGCATTTTCATCATAAGAAATAATTGGAGGGGCAAAGCCAAAATGGCAGCATAGAAGCAGGAAAACTTCATGGATCTCCTTATAATAGGAGATCCTAAGATCCTCAAATTCCCTATAAAATACCTCAAATGCCTATAAAATATGACTCTAAACAAATGTTAGAGCTACACAACCCACAAAGTGACAGAGAGAAACAAATCTCCTGCTGAAGGCAGCCTAGCAGACAGACAGGAAGGGTCCATTACAGCACACTGAGAATACAGGCCAGATCCATGTGAGCTTGGGTTTTAGCCCCAGAGTAACCCCAACCAGCAGTGACTGCAGCGTCATTGGGAGAGTGGATCACCAGCAGCTATGATGGTTTCCAGAATTATCAACCCATAGAAGTGTTATGGGAATCTGAAGATCTTTCCTGCCCCTAGGCCCTTTGCTAAAGTGGCTACGTGACTATGAGAACCTTCCCAGATTTGAAAGTAAACTCTGTTCCCTAATAGGCTGAATGTGGTCGCGTGAAGCCTGTGGTGCCAGG
>CM053590.1:193243541-193259494 GCA_028646515.1 Pseudochirops corinnae | reverse complement strand
GGCGTTCTCTTGCTCCACCCCTTCCTGCTACATCAGCAAGCTCAAGGGGCATGGAAGATCTCCAAATCCCAGTATCATTACACTGAGCATATATACTGCTTTTAAAACATTTATAGGATCATAGATTTGAAGCTGAAAAACAACCTTACAGGCCACATAGTACAGTAACCTCATTTAACAGATGAGGAAACTGAGACCTAGGGTGGGTAGGAGACTTGACTGAGGTCAACTAGGTAGTAAGTAGGATTCAAATATAGATCCTGTGACTCCAAATCCATTATTCTTTCCATTATGCTATTCAAAATCCTTATGCATTCATCCAGAACTTTTTTCCTAGAAAATGTTGAAAGCAGGGAAACACTGAGAAGTCTGGGACAGAGCAATACTCAAAGGAGCTTCAGAGCCAAGTGATTTGAGAAGTGGAAACTTCTTTTGAGTGTTGGTAATTTAGGTCACAAAATTTAGCAAAATTCTGGCCTCACTTAAAAACCTCAGAGATTAGAAAACTTTCTTCTAGGAATCATAATAATAACAGCAACTGGCATTTGTATAGCACTTTTAGTCTTGTGAAGAACTGTTCATAGGTTACCTTATTTGAACTTCACAACAATTGACCTTAATGTGGAGAGAGTGCTGATAGTATACTGATGCTAACTAATCACTTTTGTCTAGGATCTAGAGAAACAATTGGGAGTGATGGGGATGACCACAGATTATTTTACGTGTTTGAGATAAATAATTTTGAAGTAAAGTTTAAAAATAACAAAAATACCCATCTACCCTTCTACAAAATTTGTTCCCAAAAGCTTTTCTATCTCTCTATAATTTTAATGTGAGGAACTTTTACTGAAAATGAATTTGTTCCTCCCTCCTTTCCTTTTTTGTTTCCTTCCTTCCTTCCTTCCTTCCTTCCCTCCTTCCTTCCTTCCCTCTCTTCTTCCTTCCCTCCCTTCTTCCTTCCCTCCCTTCTTCCTTCCCTGCTTCCTTCCTTCCTTCTTTCCTTCCTTCCTTCCTTCTTCCCTTCTTTCCTTCCTTCCTCCCTTCTTTCCTCCCTACTTCCCTCCCTCCTTCTTTTCCTGCTTCCTTCCTTCCTTCCTTCCTGCCTGCCTGCCTCCCTCCCTGCCTCCCTCTCCTCCTTCCTTATTTTTACTTAATAGCTCTGATTCCTCAGTTGTTTCTTGTCTTTTCTTAGATATCTTGTTTTTTTCATAGGGCTCACTACCTTAGAATTACTAAGTACTTGATTATGTTTTTTCAGTTATTCTGTACACAATGCCATTTTATAAATCATTTTACAATCCCAGCTTCAGTGCTTTCTAGTTGTTACTTTGAGTAAGACATCACCTATCTTTGGTCTTCAGTTTTCTCATCTCTAAAAGGGCTTGGAATAAGTGATCTCCTTCCTTTCAACTCTAAATCTTATAATCACAGATTCAATACATAGAAGTAAAAAAGAGAAGAGTGAGCCAATCAGACACTTTAACATGCTACAATTAAATTCAGCTGATTTCAATTCTAAACGCACTTATTGTTGGGGTTACTATTCATTGAATAGTAGATTCAGGAGTACAGAATATAACTCAATTTTACAAGGTGTTTTAAAGTGCCTCCTCTTGCTAAGACATAGCTGCTGGGAATACAAAGACAAAGACATCAAACTCCTTGGCCTTAAAGGGTTTAACATCTCATTGAACTTAATGTATATGTAATCATGCACTGGATAATTTAGAGTCACATATTCTTGTTTTATTGGTTAATATGTATCTGGCATAACTTGCTAATGTGTTGTGGTGAGTATTCCTTTTATGGATAGGTTGTTTTAAATGATGACTGAAGTCTCTTCCCACTCTCAAAGACTATAGTTCTCTGTATAAGTCTTTTCACTTCAAGTGGAGTGAAAGGTCCATAAAGGTAGGGACTATGCCATCTTCTCTACTTCTGTCTTCTGTATGTAGCACTGTGCTAAGTACAAAAAAGGTACTCAATAAATCTTAGTTGATTTGATGACTCATAAACCTTGGAAACCCAGTGCTTCTAACAGACTACTTTTATGAAGTTTTTAAGCGGTACGTTATTGAATCATCAGTTTCATTTGTAATAGCTAGAAGGGAGCATTCAGATTAATTCAATGGCAAATTATTTGACCCTTTCATTTTACAGAAAAGCCCCAAGAAGGTCAAATGAGCTGCCCAATGTCACTATTAAAAAGATGTGGTGGAGAAAAATATAGAAATTCTACCTGATCCCTAAGTTTATTAATATCCATCACTTACTATCTTGCCAAATCCAGTAGGAGTTAAAGAACCAATAATTTAAGGGACAAGATGATTAAAATATATTCCATTGCTTAGGATGCTACTATAATGTTTACCAAAAGATAAATCGAATGAACCCACACAGCAGACTTAGAATTAACAAGGTAATTTGGGAAGCTTCAAATTTGACAAAAGGTTTGGGTTTTGTTTTGGTAGGGGGGTGGAATGAAGGGAAACATGATGTCATAAAAGCATGGCTTTAAATGAACTCTTCAGGGTGTAAACTCAATGGCTCTTTTTAGCTTGAGGGGGGCAGGGTAGTAACTTAAGTTCATACAAGGAAAAGCTCAGAGCTTTCACCTTGTACTGAACCTGAATATTTCATATTTTAATTGACAACATTCACATCTTGGAGCTTCTCATTTAGACTTTGATAAAATCAACTCACAGAGGCAGATGGCAGGCTGTTATTTTTAATTCACAAGCCATGTTAAATATATGCCATATGTTATAGAACTTTTCAGGCTCAGCCTTTTGAGTGCTACCACAATAAACTCACCACCTTACAGAAAAGGGAATATGACAGGAAGAATTATGAACTTGTGGGTTATAATTTTTGAAAAACCAAATCACTTACTTGCCTTTTTGCCTGATAAAAATCTCAGCAAATTGAAAAGCCACACATTGAAATGGTAATATCTGGAGAAAAGAGAAATTGGAAGTTTAAATGTTATTTTTCCTTGGGAAGCAATATGCTGCATCACAGCCATGAGGTCGCTGAAAGATATGTCAGAGGTTGTGGCATGGGATAGTGGCAGAGCATTGGGCTGGATGTCAAGAAACCTGAGTTTTAGTTTTAGCTCTGTTATTAACCGGGTGGATAAACTCCTTAAGTTGGCTGAGTCTCACTTTTTTCATCTCTAAAATAAGCAGAATGGACTAAATGATTATCAAGATTCTTTTTAGTTCTAACATTCTAAGGTTTTTCCAGATCCACACAATACACTACAGAGAGACAGCTCTTTAATTTAGCAAAACCTGAAAGATAACTTGTGAGAAGCAATGGATAGAAGTTGTAAAGAAACTAATTTAGGAAGTTAAGGAAGGAAAGAATTTGGAATTAGGAAGAACTGAGTTCAAATCATGCCTTAGATATTTGCTGTTTGCCCTGGGCAATACACTTAATCTCTCTCAGACTCAGTTTCCTGATTTTTAGAATAGGGAAAAAAATGACACCTGTCTTACAGTTGTGAGTGTCATATACTAAAGTAATCTGCAAAAGCATCACATGACTATACATAAAGTTCTTTGTAAAAATTTTTAAAAAGATGAAACGTGAATCATTATTCTTAATAATTATATCCATCCCAAAATGAAATGATTTGTCTTGGAGAAGTAATAGAATCCACATCATTGACAGTCTTCAAGCAACAGATTTCATGTGTTGAGATATTACAAAGGAGATTTACATTCAGATATGGGTTGAAAAAAATGACCTCTAAGGTCCTTTCTAAATCTGAGAGTCTGTGATTTGCAAATGCTAACAATGAATGAACTTTAATTTGGATGCTTTATAGCAGTGTTGAATTACTTTTTAAGAACTATGAATTCGTCTCTACATAACAAAATATACTGTCAAGTCTATTGGAAATTAATGAACGGACATTTCAGGAATGCAAGTTAAGAAACAGATATAATTGCTTAGGAAGCTATAATAGTGCTTATACGTAGACAAATAAAAAGAAGCAATAAAACAGCCCCTTAGATTTAGAAAGATAGCATTTCAGAAACTTAAGATTTAACACTTTTTTTTCTTTTTTGGTAGGAGGGGTGAGGAAGGAGTAATACATAGGATCATAGATCCCTGGTTATTAACTATTTTATCTATGGAGTCATAAAATGATGGGATGGAATTGCATGAGAGCATATAGAACTCAGTCTATTAAATCGACTTTTTCATTCTTTAGATTCACCAAAAAATTGCTATTGAATGCTTAATAAATAAAGAGCGTATTTGTTTTAGATATGACCTGAAATATTTGAATAAAAAATTAAAGGAAGAAAAGAAGGGAAGATCACAGAATTTCAAGACTTTGCCACTCTTACTTTCTTCTATTCCTTCATCATCCCCACCAATTTTCCATGCTCTCAGTTTTTTATTAATAACTCCTGGTATTCCTAACATCACCATGGGTGGCATAGCTCTAGAAGAGGTGGGATGATTTGAGTGGGTATCTCCAATAAATAAATTAATAAGGGAATGAATAAGTAAACAGACAAATAACTGGGTGAATTAATATTTCCCTCGCTGGCCTATTCCAGATTGTGAATTTTGACCAAGCTGTGGTTAATTTCATTCGGTTAAGCCTTATCCTCTCAAGATTGCTTTTGAAAATGAAAATTATCCTGAGAATGATATTAAGTCATTAATATGATCTCATTTATTGGATCAATTCCATTGTTTATAGAATAGACAAAGGCCAGGATTATAAAGATGGGTACTTGGTAAAATGAGAGGAAAGTTGGAGGGGAGAGATGTTGAGAGAGAAAAATAGAACTAAGAAAAGACAGCAAAACAGTTTGCAGTTTTTCTGATTTCAGTTTTTTTTCTCAGATTGTTGTTGATAGCTTGCATTTCTTTTTTTTAATTGACTAAATACGTCCTCTGGACATCTACTTATTGGGAAATGGCTCTTAATCTCATAGGTCTGTGTTGATTGAGTATAGATTTCGGATTTAAGACTTTTAAGGAAATCTCATAGGTCAGAGTTTCTTGCTTATGGTTCACTTGTCATTCTAGCTGGAAGTATGTCTGAACTCTGCAGGAAAAAAAAAAACCCCAAACAAGTTCCAGAAAGGGACTGGCCTTCAGAACAATAACAAGAGACAATGGAAAGATACCTGTCCTCAGAACACTTGAACTGAAATCTCACCTCTCTTAGTTTCTTCAGTTGCAAATGAGTGATCACATTAGATGGCCTTTGGGTCATCTTATAGATGTAAATCTATCATCCAACATTTATAAAATGGTGAAATGGGCAGTAAGGCAAACATTTAGAATGCAGAATAATCATGTAATTCTGCTATAAGTCTAGTTACCAGTATGTACTTAAGGATAACGGTTTCCCATAAAATACTTTGGCTCTTATTCTTGGCTCTTGTACTTTGCTTATATAAATGAAACACCTGTTTCATTAAGCTCTTTCATAAACACTATAGATACCATAACTGTATTTTTAAGAGGCAAATGGAATGTTGCAGAAAAGATAGTTTAGAGTTTCAGCTGGAAACAGCACCTCATAAGGTGCTTCTCTTTATGGGGTTACAAAAATATGTTTTTATATTTGCTCTATGATTATCTATCAGGTAAACCAGGAGAAAGGGAGGGAGGGGAGAGACAGACAGACAGACAGACAGACACAGACAGAGAAATAGATACAGAGAGACAGAGAGAGACAGAGACAGAGACAGAGAGAGAGAAAGACACACACAGAGAAAGACAGAGACGGAGAAAGAGAGAGAAAGAGAAAGAGACAGAGACAGAGAGAATATTTCTTTTGAAAACTACCATAACCTATTCTTTTATTAAGAAACAAAAAGAATTCAAATGCTTAGCATAGTGTGGATGAAGAGACTTTTTTGTTGTAAGCTTGAGAGAAGTAGAAGAAAATAAAAAGAAAGAGGCTGAAGAGATCTTTTATGAAGAAGCTGTTTTTATCTTTATCTTCTGATGAGCATTTTTAAGAAGAGACTTTATTGGTATCTTGAGAGAAACTGAATAGTGTAGTCCTGTGTTTTCACAAGTGAAGAGAAGTAAATCATCTCCTTATATCGTGAGGATTTGAGGTGACTCTTCTTTCTGCCTGGATAGTTGTCATAGTCAATATATTGTAAACGATGATACATGTCTTTATAATTGTTTTAGTTTGTTAATAAATTGCATATCCAATAATTTTAATATTTAGTAAGAGATGATCAAAGGATTTGCTATATCCAGAGATATGAATAAATGGCATTGAGGGAGGAGCTTACTGAAGTTTATTAAATATACAATGAAAACCACACTGGATTTCTAAATCTTTCATCAGAGGAGTAACAGTCTTTTGTACTTGGTATAACATTCAGCAACTGGAAATACTTTAATGGCTTATTGATTTCATTGATGTTGTTAACTTCCTTTGTTCTGGTCATACATCTCTAACCACATTCTTTACACTAGTAATTTGCCTGAGTTTTGGTAGATGTAGTGTTATAGCCTACTCATGCCCATAATATACCTCTTCACCATCCTTTAAGTCACTCACAACTTTATTTCTTTAGAGACTGTAACATACGATTACTTACAGATAAACAACGTTACTTCTTTGGCTTTGGTGTTTTAAAAGATAGGCTACTCCAGAGGAAAGTTTCAGGTTATTTTCAAAGCATTAATCTAGTGTCCTTACCTTCTGTTCAATTCTAGGCCAGATCATTGTCCATTCACAGCATCTGTACAGGATGCCATGATCTTCTCTGAGAACAAAGGAGAAACAACAATAACAACAAGCACCTGTACACCAACTCTATGGTTGGTTGTTCATCCAATGACTTATAGTCTGAACAATAGGCATTCTTCATCCACTTAGTTTTTGCTATGTGGATAGTTAAGGCATTCTCTTTTTGGAGTGATTACATTGTTGCACAAGCATTTTGTCACAAGAAAGTTTCTTGATTTTGATGCTGAATTTTAAAAAAAGTAAGCAGAATTTCTCTATCACTCACTGTTACTGAATGACACAGGAATTTTGATATGATTTGTGCAGCATCAGGGAGGTAAGGATGGAGGATAGTGAGAATTCACTACTCTACCTGCTTTTAGTTTCAGCTTAAAAGGCAGTCAAATAGTGAAAGAAACTCAATATGGAGCAGACTGTTCAGTCAGTTGTGTGCCAGGCATCATTTGATAAAGATAAGTATTATTTCTGATCATTTTTTTTACTCACGTGTTTTGGACTTTGTCAGTATTGATGTGTGTTACTTATATTCTCATTATGCCTTATGTGTCAATCATCTGAATACTTCTTGTTATACTTGTGGTGAGTTTGTGTGTCAGTCATCTGAGCAGTGTTTACTGTTTCAGGTGAGCTAACTCCCAAATCTCAGAAGCAATGCTTTTCTAGTTAAGAGGACAGGAACTTTATTTGGGATGTAAAATAGATGGTAAGGATGAGGTTTAGGGCCCTCAACTGCGTGTGAATGGAAAAGTGATAAGAGGGCAAGAGGAGTACAAACATGCTAAGTAGTGTAAGATGGTGTTGAGAGCAAGTCTACAATTGAATACAATGGGAGATTGTCAGGAGCTACATTTTAGATGAATCATAAGAGCATAACTTTAAAAAGGAAAAAAATAATCAGCTGATGTGGGTGCAGTAGATACAAAATTGGGCACGGAATTAAATTAGGGAGACGTGGATTCGAATCCTACCTCGGATACTAACTGTATAACTCTGGACAAGTCATTTAGTCCCTCTGGGTCCAAGGTTCTTAATTTTTAAAATGAATTTGTTGTATTTAATGTTCTCTAATTTTCCTTCCAACTCAAAATCTATGATCCTGTGATTCCTAAAACCAGTCAAAATCAACACAAAAATGCTGTGAGATTCCGATATTTTTAAATGTAACAGGGGGAAAAACAGGCAAATTTTTGCTGCTACTGTTGGTGCTGCTGTTGTTGATATATTTTGTTCATTGTTAAAGAGTCTCAGTAGAAACCGGGGTGTGTGTGTGTGTGTGTGTGTGTGTGTGTGTGTGTGTATGTGTGTGTGTATGTATGTGTGTGTGTGTGTGTGTGTGTGTGTGTGTGGAAATTCCATTTTAAAATTTTCATTCCTATTTTTAAATGGATACTAAAAGGAGACCCACTTATACACTGATTTATATTCAACATCTGTCTTTTCATTGCATGGTATATTGTAGTCTCTAAATTCCATAGGATGGAGAGTTCTTGAACTAATGACAGTTTGGACATTTGTCTTTACTTGTGAAAGTAAAAGTATGGAATTCCAGTCTAGGTTAGAAGATTCCATTACCACCACTCCATCACTCCATCCATGGTGCCATGCCTTTATTTCCATGAAGAAACCTAGGATAAGGATTCAGTTTATATCCCACTTCTGATGTAGCCTTGGGCAAGCCACTTCACCTCCATGGACCTTGCTTTCCTCATCTGTAAAATGAGGGCATTTGAACCAGATAACCTCCAGAGTAATATTCCAGCTCTAAATCTACAACCCATTAACTTTATAGTACACCCTTTAAAATTTAAACCTCTATTCTCTTCCATCTAAAGAGGAAACAACCACCCCCTCTTCTGTCCTTGAAAACAACATACCTTATTTTATATATTTCAAAGAATTTTGCTACAAAGCATTATAAAAAAACATATGGAGTATGGGATAGAGAAGGTTTATTATAAAGATGAACAGAGATAAGTGAGAGAGGTATTTTAAGCCAATGCTAGCTTTCCATGTAGAGTCACAGAAAATTCTGTTTAGCAAAGTCTTAATCTCTCCTCCTTTTGCACTGATTTCATATTCAGAATCAGTTCAGTAGATATCTCCTTAGTTTGACAATCTAGTTAATATATATGAGCATAGAACATAAGATTTTAAGCTGATAGGAACCTTGGAGATTTAGTCCAGAGATCAACCTTTTAGTGGATCATAGACCCCTTTGGCTGTCTGGTGAAGCCTATGGAATCTTTCTGAGAACAATGTTTTTAAAAGCACAAAATAAAATACAGAAGAGTACAAAGATAACAAATTACATTGAAATAAAATTATTTTTTAAAAAGTTCGCGGACCCCCATTTAAGACCCTTGATTTGTAGTCTAATCTTTTCATTTTACAGGTGAGGAAGTTGAGGACTAGAAACCATGTCTCAAGACCAATTTTTAATTTAACAAACATTGATTCAGTGCTACTTACAGGCAAGACACCTTTGCTAGGCTTTGCATTCACCTGAATAAGTAGCAAAACCAGGATTTGAACCTAGGTACCTTGACTCAAAAGCTAATACTCTACCACAGTACTACATTGGTATGTTGAAATCATCAAAAACAAAAACATTTTGGTTCTCTGGGAGTCACTGTTCCTAAGTGGGCACCACCTTGAATAGTGAATAAAACTTACTAAGTGTTTACATCCTGGTGTGTTTGAGTGGCTCTGGGGCAGAAAAAGCTAACACAGCCAATCAGATATCCTCTCTGATGACTCCCCTCCTACTTCTTCCCTCCTAGTACCTAGTTCATTACTGAAAATATGCTTCCAATATATGCATATTTAAATCATGTGCATCTTTTACTTTGCCACTGTGCAGTATGTCCTAAAAGTCTTAGTGCAGTTCTAAGCTTTGGTGACTTCATAAGTCTAAATGCCACAAACTTAGAAAAGTATCATTTGAAAGATTATATGAATTTCCTTTATACTTATTTAATTTTTTAAGTTCTAAATAACATTTTATCATCAATTTTAACAAGATGGGGAACTGTAATTATTCTCTGTGTATGTGATAGTTTCTGGATGATACCTTTTCAGACTTGTGGATTGGTAGAGGATGCCTTCTTGCTTGACTACCTTGGTCACCTGATCTATCTTCAATAGAATTTTTATTGTGTGGTTATGTTAAAACTGTTGTTTATATATCAAAATCATGTTCTTTGGCTGATCTGAAGCCTAAGATTACAGATCCATTTCTTCCAGTCACTGAATAGGAGCTAATGAAAGTTTTTTTGTTTTACAAAGTTCCAAAATTTATTAGAGCCATAGGTAGTATAATATGTTTATGCTGAATATTAATAAGAAACATAAAATTTCAATATTTTAAACAATTAACCTTAAATTTTTTTATGAGTTTGTAGCATTTATATTTCTGAACTTATTAAAGCTGAAAACTGCACTAAGATTTTTGGGACATGCTGTATGATGTATTTTGTAGAACATAACAAGAAATTAACACAAGGATTAATAAAGATCAATCAAGCATTTGTTTATTTATTAATGGTACAAACAGCCTTGTGAGTTAGAGCAGTGAGTATGAATATGCTTCATTATTTCCTAAAAAATCTGTGTATCTTCTAGGGGTTAGGGCAGACATAAAGAATTGATAGAAATGATGAATTATTCAGTTAATTCTATCTCTGTAGCTACTCAAGAAGGTAAATATTTAAAAGTGTACTTTAAAAACTGAATGATGAACAATATGTGTGCTATGTATGTTATATATATTTTATATGTATATATGTGTGCATGCATTACATATGCATTATTATTATTATTTTGCTTTTTAGAGGGAAGAAAGTAGGGCAATTGGGGTTAAGTGACTTGCCCAAGGTCAGATGGTGCGCATGTGCGCAAGCGCATGCACGCGTGTGTGTATGTGTTACATGTCTTATGCAGGATTTGACCTGAGATCCTCCTGACTCCAGGGCCGGTGCTCTATTCACTGCACCACCTAGCTGCCTCTCGCACACACATTCTTAATGCCCAAAAAACCAAATAGCTTTCAGCAGGAGTTGTGTTCCTCTATCTCTATCAATACCCAAGAACTGTAAGCCATTAAGTTCTTGTGGTCTAAAATTACAAAGCCTCACCCAAGTGTCATCACTTTTTTACTAATCTAGTTAAAATTGCATCATATGGGTGGCACTGATGTGAGGGAATAAACCAAACTACCTGCAAAAGTTAATTGTCTCTGATTTTAGTTAACCAGGAAGTATTGCCCTCTTTCTTCACATATTTCTGGCTGATGGATGGTATAATTTCTTAATTTTCTCTGCATGGATGGACAGGTTGGGGCTAGGTTGTGAAGATCTTTATATGATAAACAGAGGAGTTGATCTTTGATCCTAGCTATAATTGAGAACCATTGAAACATTGATTTGGGGGATGTGGTCAGATCTAGCTTTAGGAAAATCGTTTTGGCAGGAATGTGGAAGAGGGACTGTAGAAGGAAGAGACTCAAGGCAGGTAGACTAGGTAGGAGGCCACTGCTACATGATATGATGAGGGTGGAGGTGGGGAGGGAAAAAGGTGGTTAAATTGGGAAGGGAATTGTTTTTTTTTCACCAGTGATATCTACACAGCTGTTGCTGTGGGCACACTGGTGGAGGTTAGGTCATAACTACTGCAAAGGACACAGAAAGGGGAAGGACTTGCATGGCAGGGGGAAGGGTAAAGATTGGGGAATGTTTGGGAATGATGGCCAAAGGAGAGATTTGGTTGAGTTGCAGATGAGTCCTATGATTGGCTATTGCTGAGAAAGCGGGACGCCACACAGCTTTGTTTGATAGGGTAATCACATACTTATTGAAGTTAGGCTCCCCTTGGGGCTAGGGCCCCACTTTTGAAAGTATTATTCCGGACTATATCTTTCACAGTATTAAAAAAAGATACCCTACGATCATACATATAGAGCCACAGAGGCAACCTAGTACAACCTCTTCATTTATTCATGAGGAAATTGAGGTACCAGGTGGAGAGATGAGTTGTCCATGGTCACACATTTAGACTCTGGATTTGAACCTAGATCTTTTAGACCACATGTCCTACGTGCTATCCACTATGCCTTGTAGCTTTCACAATTCTTTCTACTGATCCAGGTTGCAAAGCTTTTTCTTGCCTTAATAGATGGTCTCTATAAGTTGCTGTCACCACCTGGTGGTAAGCTTTCTGGTGACAAGCCTCCATGTATACTACACTGTGCATCCTTAGGTAACAGAGATACAGGCTGTTATTGACCCTGTACACAGAAATGTGCTGAAGCCAGTTCTAACTGGCTCACGGGAACCGTTTGTTAAACACTTACCAGCACACTACTGTGGCCTGTACTCAAAACAATGAGAGCTTGGTAGGACAGTTCAGAGCTTATGCTGTCCTGAAAAACCAAATAAAACAAGATGAAACAGAACAAAACTTTAAGAACTCAGTGTGCTATATTGAAAGACTGAAGTTGGATCTCACCCCTATAGTAGATAGCAACATTTCCTATTTCTCCTTCCTTTATTTCGTCTTCCCTCCTTCTTCCTTTCCTATTCCCTCATTCATCAAGGCAGAGTTACGATATAGCCACATTAGGACTCTAAAAAATCTTCCCCTCGCGTTATTTTATAAGCCATCCTCTGTTTCCATGGCAATAGAGGCGGAAAGGCCTATGGCAGATAGCACTGGAGTGGGGGCTCCCTCACTTGCAAACTTTGGCTGCTGACTGTCAAGTGCTTGTTTGAGAAATCTGATGCAAACTTAAGGATTTTTTAAACTTGTAACATTTTACTAAAGTTTTAAGAGAGCTAGAAAGTTAAAAAAAAAGTAGTAAAGGATAGTCACGCATTATCTTTCCAGCATGCTTTTCAAACTTACTTTGGAGAAACTTCGAAAAACACTAGCTGGGAGACTTGATAAGATAAAGATCGAACACTAATGGCCAATGATGACAATGACAAGAAGGAGAATATGACAAAAACCTGGGGTCTTCCTCTCAAGTGATCAGTATGGGATTTCTTCCTCATTACAAAAAAAGATCATTTATTTTGCGTTTCCCTAATTGCCATACATATTTAGCATATGGAGCTGAAGACTAATATTTTGCATTAATGGCAGCACGATGAATATATTTTAAAGAAATTCCTAGAAATAATGAACATGGGCTGTTTTGGGGCTGTCATAATCCTTATGTATTTAGTGGGTATACAATAGCAGTTCAATTTTCATTTCAGCAAGCGTTTATGGAACCAGGTGGGCTGTCAGAGGTTATGACCTGTGCAGGATACCTGCCCTCACAGAAAATGGACTTTCACAAGAAATATCAGGCAAGTAGCAAGAAACTGGGTCTCTTGGCCACTCCTATTGGCCTTAGCCAATTCACCATTCGGTGTCTGCTTTCTTCCCTATGGATGTTAAAGTTTAAATGCCAAAATTATTGAGAGAGAAAATAAATGCTGTAGGATTTAGAAGTGGGAAATATGAATGCATTTAGGAGTAGATAGAGAAGGCATTATGATGCAGCTGGAATTTGACATGGACACTGAAAAATATATAGGATTTGAATGGGTGTTGGAAAAGTGAGAAGGGTAGCTCCAGTGAAAGAACAGTACGAACAATAGCTTGGGAATGGTTTTGGAACTTATAAGGGCCTTACTAAGGAGACAGACTCCACCTCCTGGCTTTCCTGGCTTCCTTCATGTCTCAACTAAAATGCCACCTTCTACAAGAAGCCTTTCTCAGTCCACCTGTAATCTCAGTGCATTCCTTGTGAGGCCATTCCCAATTTATCCTGTTCATATCTTATTTATACATAATCATTTACATGCTGCCTCCCTCATTAGATAGTGAGTTCCTTCATAATAGGGACTGTTTTTGCCTTTGTTTTTAAACCTAGCACTTAGCAAAGTGCCTGGCACATAGAAGGCATTTAATAACGGTAAGTTAACTGACTGATTTAGCTGATAGTTCATATTAAGTATCAATTTACATATAAATTATATTGGGATCGGGATTTAGAGAGCTTTGAATGAAAGAGGAGAAGTTTGAACATATTTCTATAGAGAGTGGAGAGAAGTTCTAGATCGTTAGATATGGGTATAGCATTAACAATTTCATCTGGCAGGAGTCTAGAGATCGGGAGACCATTTAGAGAACTATTGCAGCAATTTAGGCATGATGAGAATATAACCTAGGGCTGTGGCAATGGGAATGGAAGTATAAGTCCGGTGGATTTTCTGGAAGAAATATTGATTGAATTTGGTGACTGATAGAGTACCAGAGACTAAGGAGAGTAAGAGTCCAAGACCACTCATAAGTTTACACTCAGGAGTGGGGGAGAGGAAGTCTACTGACCAGATTTTTATGTCTTTCTAGGAAGTTTTAAGGGGAACTACGTGGCACAGTGGATAGAGGACAGCCCCTGGCGTCAGAAAGACTCATCTTCATGCGTTCAAATCTGGCCTCAGACGCTTACCAGCTATATGACCCTGGGCAAGTCACTTAACCTTCCTTGCCTCAGTTTCATCATATGTAATTGAACTGGAGAAGGAAATGGCAAACCACTCCATTATCTTTGCCAAGAAAATCTCAAATGGGGTCACCAAGAACCAGATGTGAGCAAAAAATTAGTAAACGAGAAGAGAGTTTTAAAATATTTATAATTATCTAGTAATAACAATAACAAAGATGATGATAACTGACATTTATGTATTACTTACTATGTGTCTGGTCCTGTGCTAAGCCCTTTGCAAATATTTTCTCATTTGGTTCTCACAACAGTCCTATGAAGTATGTGCTATTATTACTCCCTGTTTTATAGAAGAGGAAACTGAGGCAATTAAAGGTTAAGTGAGTTGCTTAAAGTATCTGAGGTCAATTTTAGACTCAGGTCTTCCTGACTTCAGACTGGCTGCTTTATCCACTGCACGTAGGTACCTCATTGCTAAGCAAAGGTTTTACTTATATAGACGGATTTCAAAATGATTATAACTGACTTTTATATAGCACATTTTAGCGTGTTTTATATTTATTATTTCATTCAATCCTTACAACAACCCTGGGAAGTAGGTATCGGAGATATTATTCTTAATTTACAGATAATGAAATAATAGTCTTAGTCTACAGACTTGACAGTGGGTGTATCAGTGTGAGAGATACACTTCTGCTTGGTCTCTCTTGACTCCAACCAAGACCATCATGCTTTAGAATATACCACATTGCCTCTTCACAAATTTGTTGTAAGAATCGCATTATCTATTGGTTTGAAGAGTACTACAAGATATAGAAGTGAAAAGGCATACATCAGATATGTATTTGTGTGTATGTATGTATATTATATATACATGTATATTATGAAAATTAAAAAATATATAACAGGTCTAACATGAAAATGTTAATGGTTTGTTCTATACAGTTGTATGTTCTGGAGAACAGTAATGTATATGTCATATATAGGATCATAAAGCCAGGGTTGGAAGGGATCTTAGACTCCATTTAATCCAGACCCTTCATTTTACAGATGAAGGATCTGAGACACAGGGAGGTTAATGACTTGGTAGTATGTGTTGGCAGGAGGATTTGAACTTTGGACTTCTGACTCCAGAAGCAATTCTCTTTCTATTGTACTCTGTCTTTATCTTATTATCTTTCTCTCGATCTCTCTGTGTATGTATCTATTGCTATCTCTGACACTGTTTTGGTCTCTGTCTTTATCTCTGTGCCTCTATCCCTCCTTCCCTCTCCCTCCCTCCCTTTGTCCCTTCATTTGTCTCCCCCCCCCCCCCCCTTCATAGACTTGCTAAAGCTGAATATCTTCTTTTACCTTATGGGTGAGAGAATTCTAGCTACAGCACACATAGACATGAAGATGTTTCTTTTTCTTATGAATTCTTAACAAATTATGGATTTCCTCCAGCTAAAGAAATGAAACCAGAGATGCTTTCTCTTTCTCCTTTATAATAATTGGCTTTTTTATAGGTTTTTTGCAATTTCAATAAAACACTGTTTAATAAATAGTTATTTTGCACCAATTAGAGGTACTGGTTTCAAATGCTTCCTTGTCAGTTTCTACTTGTGTGACCACAGCCAGTCATTTAGTCTCTGTGGATCTCAGTTTCTTCATCTGAAAAATGAGGGAGTTTGACTAGCTAACCTCTTAGGTCCCTTCCAATTTATTCTATAC
>CM053590.1:193171422-193243041 GCA_028646515.1 Pseudochirops corinnae | reverse complement strand
CATCAACAGGGGAGTTCATGCCTTCTCAACAATGGGACAGAGTTTGCACCTTCCACACTTAGCACTTAGTACTGTCCCTCCACTTAGTACTAAGTGCTAAGCATCCTGCTAAACCAATTACTATTACAGGTGGATAGAGTGCTGGGCTTAGAGTCAGAGAAATATGGATTCCAGTCTTGCCTGATGCTTTTTTTCCTGAAAGATACATGTAAAATGTGTTATATACTTCAAAATAAAAGCAAGATTTATATATGTGTGTATGTGTGTATGTGTGTGTGTGTGTGTAGGTGTGTATAAGATCCAGTTTAATGTATAGTTTTTTTTTCCATTTTATCATGTACATGATAATACATATTTCATTTAGTGGGGGAATTTTGGGGGGGAAATTTGAATTTTTTAACTTAAGTAGGTAGTTAGAGCCATCTATCTTCCTGTGATGAATTAATCACCTCATTCGAACTATATCTCAGGAATTTTTTTTAAAAAAGGATATTTCCCAATAGGTTAATGGTCAAAAATATGAAGTCAGGTTTCAAAGGAAGAAATTCCATTTATCAACCACCATATAAAAATGCTTCAAATCACTAATAATTCTGAGGTTCCATCTCTTACCCATCAGATTGACAAAAATAACAAAGGAAAATGGTGGATGTTGGAGGGTATTTAGGAAAACAGGCACACTAATTCTGGAAAGCCATTTGGAACAACGCACCAAGATTCATAATCTGTACATACCCTTTGACCCAGAAAATATACCACTACTACTGCTTGACACTTTCTTATTTTGTACCCTCAGTACGTCACTGTACCTTAATAAAGTCCCTCCATCTATAACCACGAAGTTATGAGTAATAAGTAATCTGTCTCAGTGGAGGGACTTCCCACACTGTTTCTTATTTTTATTCTATCATAAACGTGTGAACAGATAGAGCTACCCACTGTGCAACACTACCTTGTATGACCTTAAAGTGACAGCTAACATTTATATAATTCTTTAGGTGTGCAAAAGATTGTCTGTATATTATTTCACTTGATTCTCGCAATAGTGCTATGATGTAGATGCTATTATTATCATCATTTCTCATAAGGAAAGCTGACTTGCCCAGGGTCATATAGCTAGTAAGTATCTAAGGTCACATTTGAACTCAGCTCTTCCTGACTTCAAGTCCAGCTACAATATAAGAAGAATAGCAATAAACATGCACAGAAACTGAGTGCTGACAAAATCAAACAGGCAACCAGAAAACCCATGGACTTAAATATTTATACCCAAATACACAAAATACTTATAACAAGCAAGATGAATGAGAGCTCTGAATGTGAGAGGGTGTAAGTGTAATAAAGGCGGGATTATTGTGGGTTTTTTCTTCTTATTGGAGTTCAGTTTCCTTGAAATTTTGTCATTATTTATCTTGCACACTGTTACCTAAAGGCTTAAGGCTGAGGCTATATTGTAAATATCTGAAGGATAAATTTCCTTTGAACCCTGTTAATTCATAGCAGTGCTGAGTCAAGTAGATTTCATGTCTTCTGATTCTGAACCAATCAGGGACTGAGTCTTTGCTATTTATTCTGGGAAATTGGTATTTTGCTTTGGTGGTTCACTCATGAGAAGGATCTTTGGATTACCTGGTCAAGACTCTGAGTAATTGTATGTTCAGAGCCCCCCCAACTGCTCAGATGTCTGTGCTCCCCCAATCCAGTGATGTAAGTAAAGTGTATAGAAATATTGCTATGTTCAGTGTGGCTGGATAGTGCAGCGAATGGAGCACCAGCCCTGGAGTCAGGAGGACCTGAGTTCAAATCCAGCCTCAGAAGCTTGACACTTACTAATCATATGACCTTGGGTTGGTCACTTATATATATATTATGTATGTATATATATATATGTATGTATGTGTATATATATATATATATATACATAGCTATGTTCAGACAGCTCCAGCCCTGTCCGTTTGTCTTTGTGCTAATATCTCTTCTTGTATTTTCTCTGTTTGTATTTTCTCCACGTTCAGGGTGCTGACTTTTCCCCTAAACCAGTGAATATAATTAAAGGTAGGATGGTTAACCCCTTTTTTTTTTGAGCAGTCTTTCCTTTAAAAGAAGATCAAAGGACCTGGGCTAGCAGGCCATCCTGCATATGCTAGGGTGCTTGCTATTGCAAAAGGTCAATTTGACAAGATAAGTAACCCTGATAGTTAGTGGCATAGGACCTCTGTTCAGAATAAAGAAACAGCATGGCATAATGGGAAATATGCTGAACATGGTGCTGGAAAGACATAGATTCATATCTTACCTTAGATATTTTCTGTATGTGTGACTGGTCAAGTCAAGACTCTTTTCATGTGGCTCCTTGGAAGAAAAGATTTGGTCTCATAAACTGTAATTGGTTCTTGAGCAGCTCGGAGAGCACAAAGGCATCAGGAAGAGTTGAAATAAAGAGGCTCCTTAGACTTTATGAAGGAAGAAAACTTGCCCCTCCTACCCCTGTAAAGCAGAGAGAGGTTGACTTGTAGCCTTTCAGTATTCTCCCTCCTTTCACCATTACTCCTTATCATTACTTCAAACCTCAAAGATAGCCTCCCCTGAACTTATGCAACCTTGATTTAAAAAAAAAAAAAAGGATCCATGTTGTTCTCAGCATTATTGTTAGCAGCTATACCACCATTATTCTGATTACTATTGTTAATACCTTTGCTTGTTGCAAGGACAAAATGCATGAAACAAGAAATAAATAATTCATTGTTGAACCTGGAAAGTTTTTTTCTTCAAAGACAGCTTTTAGTACTAAAAATTAGACAAATTTTTAGCTTTTATCAGGCCCCATTCCCAAATCATAACCTTTTTAGTATGGATATGGGAGGGAGGAGGAGAGAGTAAGCTTGTTTGTTTTCCTCAAGGAATATTCTAATTAACTAAAGAAAAAACTCAACAGTTGCATTACTGAAATTATATTCTGAAAGGCTTAACAAAGTCCCAGTGAACTATATGTTCAAAGATTTTGATAGGAAAAATATTCATAATTGCAAAGACAAACAAATCTCAGTGTCCAATAATGGGCGAATAGTTACACAAATATGAATTTAATGTAATATTATGCTATTATATTACAAAAAGCTACGCTGGATGAGTAATCCAATAGTTAACAGAGTCAGAATTTTAAAGTTTCTTGAAAGCAAAAAAAAGGTCTCCCTTTTAAACTTTATGTAACTTGACTGAATCTAGAGTAAAATTCAAGAGATTAAATGTAAAATCTTATGGTTGGGGTGTAACACCATGCACAAGCAGCTTCCCAAAAGAATGCTACTGTGAACAGCTTTTAAAGTACTGATTACAGAGTATAGTGAACATTCCATTTATTCCATAACAAATCAAGGCAAACATTCACAATGAATCACAATATAATATTCACAATATTACATCTTATCACAGAAAAGGACAATATAGTGTTCACAACAGCTTAACATTAGAAGGGCCACAAAGTGGTCACCAAAGTGGTCACAGTATTTAGAACAAAGAACAAAAGAACAATCATTTGGTCTCCCTAAGGGGGAAACCCTCCTTACTTAATCATTCAATCATTTCACAATACAAGTCAGTCTTCAACTCATGGGGCAATCATAGGTTAACTTAATCAGTCACTTATTTAACAATCAATCACTAAGTATTGTTAATCAATAAATACAATCATTAGAAAATTATACAAACCCTCCACCCCTTGGTGTCTAGTAAACTTCAATTTCATTATACATTCAATATCCAAGGAGAGGCCTTTTCTTCATCTTGACTCTGGGGTGGTCTCTCAGATTCCCTGCATCCCCTTCTGTGATGCCAGCTCCAACCTGAATCCACTAAACAATTACCTGAATTCAGAGGCAGACAGCTCCCAGTTTCTTGCCCAGTCCTTGGGGCAGTTCTTGCTATACACTGAAGTTCACAGGGTCCAACACATCTCAAAACCTTCACAACTTCTGTTGCTGGGACCTCAAGGATCAACCAAGCTGCAAACAAAGGAAGTCTTATCCCAGTCATGCTTCTTCAGTGCTCCAGCAATTCAGCTGGCCCTAGGACCCAGAAGAAATCTCAGCCTTCCAGGCAGTCTTCTCTGCAGCAACTTCAGCTTCACCAGATTCTGGTCTCAAGAAAACTCCAACTCAGTTCTCAGTCCAGCAAGTAGCAGCCCAGCTTCCAGATGCTGGGAAGACTCTGCTTCCTCCACCAGGAGCCACCAGGAAGAAAATTCTTGATTCTGACTGTCTCTGTCTGGGGCTTTTCTTATACACACACACAGAAACACACACACACACACACACACACACACACACACACACACACACACACACACATTGGCTTCCTGTCTCAGCCAGCCCCTTCCTGTTATGTCAGCAACAGGAGACAGAGTTCACACCTTCTGTTTCTTTCACAGTTACTAAGGGCTTAGTTACTCAGAGCTAAGTAAGAGGTACTAAGTTACTAAGGGCTAAGTACCTGATTATTTGACATAAGAAAAAAGAGGTCTTCAAATTTAAATTAATTATCATTATATTGGGTAAAAAAGTCAACTTCAAAAGTCCAACATAGAGGATGTATGATTAAAGCCATTTGTCTTAAAAAGATGTGTGACTTTCAATGGACTTCAAAGCAAATTAGAATCAACAGGAAGATGTGACCACCAACAATAAATTAATGGGATCTTGTGCTAATTAGGAAAGACTTCCAGGAACAAGGAAGTGGTAGTCCTTCTGTCTCCTGCCTTTAACCTCAGAAGCATTCTGTCAAGTTTTGTGCACTGCAGTTAAAGAAGGACAATAATAAATTGTCAAAGGATATGAACAGGCAGTTCTCAGATGAAGAAATTAAAGCTATCTATAGTAATACAAAAATACTCTAAATCGCTATTGATTAGAGAAATGTACATCAAAACTCAGCTACCACATCACACCTATCAGATTGGCTAACACAACAAATCAGGAAAATGAGAAATGCTGGAGAAGATGTGGGAAAATTGGAAGACTAATGCATTGTTGGTGGAATTGTGAACTAATGCAGTCATTCTGGAGAGTAATTTGGAACCATGCCCAAAGGGCTATAAAAATCTGCATGCCCTTTGACCCAGGAATACCACTTCTAAGTCTGTATCTCAAAGATATCATACAAATGAGGAAAAGACCACACGTACAAAAACATTCATAGCTATTCTTTTTATGTTGACCAAGGATTAGAAATTGAGGTGACGCCCATCAGTTGGGTAGTCTCTGAGCAAATTATGGTATATAATTGTAATGAAATATTATTATGCTATAAGAAAGGATGAACAAGCAGATTTCAGAAAAAACCTGGAAAGACTTATATGAATGGATGCTGAGTGAAGTGAGAAGAACCAGGAGAAAACAGCAATAGCCACATTGTGTGATGACTAACTTTGATTGATTTATCTCTTCTTAGCAATGCAAGGATCTAAAACAACCCCCAAAGATTCATGAGGGGAAAATACTATTCACATCCATAAAAGAACTATGGAGTCTGAAAGTAGACTAAAGCATAATATTTGCTTTCTCTCTCTTTCCTCTCTTTCTGTGTGTGTGTGTGTGTGTGTGTGTGTGTGTGTGTTTCTTCTTTCTCATGGTTTCTCCCATTGGTTCTAATTCTTCCTTATAACATGGCTAATGTGAAAATGGGTTTAATATGAATGTAGAGCCTATATCAAATTACATGCCATCTTGAGGTGGTGGAGAGGAGAGATGGGGAGAAAATTTGGAAATCACAATCTTATGGAAGTGAATGTTAAAAACTAAAAATGAATAAATTTATTTTTTAGAAAGGACATTAATGTTATGGAGAGCATCCAGAGAAGAACAAACATGTTTGGGAGGGTCTCTGAGTCCCTCACATGAGGCTCAGTTGAAGGAAGTGAAACTATTTCCCCTAAAGAAGATAACATTTGGGGGATAGCGATTCTTCTTCAAATATTTGAAGTACTCTCATGTGAAAGAGATATTTGATTTGTTCTGTTTGACTCAAAGGCAGACCAAAGAGCAATGGTTAAAAGTTGCAAAAAGGCAATTTTAATATCATATCAGGAAAATGTTTCTTAACAATTAGAGCTGTATAAAAGTGAAATGAGTGATCCTGGGTAGTATTAGACTCTTCTTCATTAGTGATGTTCAAACAGAAGTTTGGTACACAATAATAGAAATTCCTTTGGGAGCATGAGGTGGATATATGCATTGTGAAAGCCTCTTGTAATTCTCAGATTCTAGGGTTCAGTAAGAAAGATAAGTATGAGGGTGATTACATGCTACTTATTCTCTCTCAACCTTTCCAACTTTCAATGTTTTCCCTCTCTTATGGCCTTGTATTTGTTTTAATATTTTATGTATATAATTACATATACATACATACATGTGCACATGCACATAATCTATTCACTATAATATAAGCTTACAGAGAGTACAGAGTATTTCACTTTTTAATCTTTGTATCTGTAGTAATAAACAGAGTCTGTCATATAGTAGACACTTAAATGTTTTTGATTAAGTATATAAAGATTTTTTTCATTACCTACACTTCAGATCATATTCCTCAACTTCCTCCCTTCCAAGGAAT
Source organism: Pseudochirops corinnae (assembly GCA_028646515.1). Classification (NCBI taxonomy): domain Eukaryota; kingdom Metazoa; phylum Chordata; class Mammalia; order Diprotodontia; family Pseudocheiridae; genus Pseudochirops; species Pseudochirops corinnae. Next base: position 193,236,435 of record CM053590.1, on the reverse strand, counting down.
CATCTTTATGACAAAGAATAAATATGGGAAGAACGGGGCAATTTATCAAAACTAACCAACCTATTAACCTATAACCTCCATATATATATAGTCCTTAAACTCTGAACAGAAGAAAGGGAGAGGCATTCTCATATATCTTCTTTTGGATCAAGCTTGGTTATTATAATTTCACAGCACTTAACTTTCAATTTTTTATTATTGTCCTTTCACTTACATTTTTGTGTCACTTATACTGGTTTCATTGTTCTGCTTACCTCACTTTACATCAGTTTATATAATTCCTTCCATACTTTTCTATATTCAACATATTAAATGTTTTAAACATTTCTTATTATGCATTGATATTTTGTTATATTCATTTACCACAATCCATGCATTATTTGATAATTAGTCACAACAATGATGCCAAACACCAATTGGCACAACTAAATCATCACATTTGTGTTGAACTGAAACCTAGTACCCAAAGGATTCTTCTGTATTTTATGGCTATTTTGACACTATTTCTGAAGTCCTAGATTTTTTATAACTTAATTTTTCTATGATTCTAATAATTTTTTTTTTAAGCAATGAGTGAATTCTATCGGGGGGTGGGGGAGCAGAGGGATGGAAGAGATAATTGACCATTGTGTAAATGAAACTACCAGCTGACAAGTTGGTTGCTTTGCTTTGCATCTTGGTACAGAGAATTAATGCAGATATTATGGATATTGTGAATATTATGGATTTATTTTGGATAATTATTGTGGTCACTTAACCTCTCAATTCCTCATCTACAAAATAAGGAAGTTGGCCTAGAGTATAACCTCTTATTTACATCAATCCTCCATGAATTTTAGTTTAAAGATCTTACCTTTAAATTCACACCATCAATCCCAATGTACTACAACAGTTAGAAGGACCAAGATAACCACTGAAAATTTATTTCAGAATATTTTTCCCCACAAATAATCATGGTGCCTTCTTCTGAAATACACTCTTCTCCTTGACATCACATAAGTGAATTTTTTGCCTGATATTTTATATTGTGTTTATTCAAAGAATTATATCACACGGGAGTGAGGGTCCTTGGAGCTGATGCCATCATAGACAGCAGCACAAAAGATTAATTAATGATGCATCTCTTAGGAGAACAATTTTTGGGAACACAGGAATGTTCTTTTATAAATAAACATTGTGCCTTTTGAAGGGTCACTCTCATTCTCAAATTCCTGAATTCTTTCTCCCCAATCCTAAAGCTACCATCCATCTACCACCCACTTAGTGTAATAGTAACAAATACTAACTGATTGGTGTGATTACTCTCTTCCAAATGCAGATTATTCAATACCTAGAAGACCAAAATTAAGACTTCCTTATTAGATATTCTAATAATTTCAATAAAGGGTAAAATACAACACAAAACAAGTCAGATATATAAGATTTCTTAAAACCTATTCTGAAATAGAAATAAAAGAATAGAGGTTAGTGGGGAAAGATCATCTACCTAGAAGTGAAGGAACATGATGATAAAGAGGAAAGAGAAAGCTAAGGAGAGGAAAAGGAGATGGAACAAGCAAGGAACTGCAGAGGTTTTGAGACAATGTCTTTATAGCATTCTCTGAGCTGACAGAATGCATAAAAGATTATAGTTGGCTGTTTTAGCCCTCCATCTCTCCTGGGAATGCTTCACTTGGCCCAATATCCCCCAAGGGATCATCTTTGAGAAATAAAATGCCTCAAGGGAAGTCTGTAGCTTCGAAAGAAGATTGTTTTTTTTTTTTCAAATTGAGCCCACCTGGCTCCAAAGATGGCACCAGTTCAAACAACTTCTTTTACAGTCATGAAAGCCTCAGCCTGAATAAATTTTGCACAGGAGATAGAAAAAAGCAGCTACTAGTGGCACATAGATTTTGCAGAGGAGATGGGAAACCAACTCAGATTCTCACAAATGGGCAAACTAAAAATGGCATTTGTTGTAGGATCAATGCAGTATCAATAGCAACACGAGATTAAAGCAATAAGACTGAAAAGGTCGGTTTCTGAGTAGGAAGGCAGAAATTATCAAGAAATAAAATCGTATTCTCTTGGATTTAAGTAGGCTTCTTTTCCTACATGGTGGTCTAGGGTCCAAATAGATGAGAATTGAGTTTTAATGGGGAGTAACTCAGATTAATCAACTTCATATTTGAAGTAACAGTAAGGTATGTATTTGTTTGTACGTGACATTATGCTTACTACATCAACTCCTAGACTGTTACAGAAATTCTTAAATGAGATACATAATCATTCAAAAGAGTTCAACCTAACTATCCAAACAGGAGAGCCAAGTGGATGAACATTTGCTGATGTCCAGACAATGGTGTGTGCTTGAATTAGCAGCTTATAGAGCTGGCTCACTAATAGATAGATACTATAGATGGACAATGAATTCTACCATGAATTGAATAGAAAGAGGTGGACAAGGTAGATTGCCTATGTGGTAAAATTCAGTAATTTTAATGAAACCAGGCAAAGGGGTCAATATTCTTCCAGCGGTGCCATGTAACGCATAGTAATTACTCAATAAATATTTTTGATTGATTGTCTAATAGTATGTATTATTAATATTATCCCAGTTACTGCCAAAGTTCCAACAGAAAGAGGAGGTTACTTTCCCTGGGAGTTGTTAATATTTCAGTTTAAAAAGGATGAGGTTCCTTTGGTATAATGGAAAGAACACTGGTTCTGGAATCGGAGGATTTGAATTTGAATACTACTATCTCTGACACTAACAAGGTGTGTGACCTTGGATGAGTCACTTAATCTTTCTGGGCCTCAGTTTCCTTATCTGTAAAATAAGTGGTTTGGACTAGAAGATGACCTCTTAGTTACCATTAAACCCTTATGGACTTTTTGTTTGAAAATCCTACCTTTAAACTCACATCATTAATCCCAATGTACTATTACAGTTAGCATGGCCAAGATAATGACTAGAAATTCATTTCATAATAAATTTTTGTTCCATGAATAATAATGGTGTTCCATCATTCTCCTTTTTTTTAATTAAGCTATTAAACTCTTCTTTGCACTTAAACATATTCTGGCTTGTATCACTCATAAATGGTTTCATGTACTTTACTCTTTTGAAAAAAAAAACAAAACTAGGTCTCCCTTATCTCTCCCAAGCTGGAAGTATAAGGATTACTCCTGTGGACTGATGCCACTTGGAACAGCATGGGAGTTTTGACTTACCTGAATTGGTTTGGCCCTTCTTAGATAACCTGGAAGTCCCTCCAAACTCTGCATGGGAGGGATGCCATATAAATGCCAAATTCATTTTAGACACCCTATCTCCTTAATTCACTATGAATCAGAACACTTGCACTTGAGATCTATATGGCTTAATTTCCCCAGTAAGAGGGATGATAGGTATGTGCTACCATCCTCAGCCAACGCTTCCATCTTCAATAAGACTCTAATTTTCTAGAGAAGAGAAACTGTTTTATATTTATAGAATGATGAGCAGTAGAATGAAAGTCAATGAAGGCAGGTGTTACTTCATTTTTGTCCCTATATCCATAGTGTCTAACACAAAGCCCTATACATAATGGTTACTTAATGCTTATTGAATTGAACATTTCTTTTTTTTTTTTAAGTTTTCTGACTGATGACTAACATGTCATATACATTACTATTTGTTCTATTATTTGTTTAATCTAATTTAATTTATTAACTTGTAGAGACAAGTCACTTAATATCACTGAGCCTTGGTTTCCTTAAAAATGAAGATAATAATTCCTGTAGTACCCGCCTCACAGACCCATTGTAAGACTTACATGAGATAATGAATTTAAATGATATGAAAGAGAATTTAAACTGTAAACTTATGATAGCAGCAACACTGTCCTTGTTGCTTTTTTTTTTTTGTACAACACTCCGTCTCTCAATTCTGTGTCTCTTCATTACTTGTCCCACATGCCTAGAACGTTTTCTTTCCTCTTCTCTCCTCTGGTTTCCCTTGCTTTTTTTATTTGATTCAATAAGCACTTATTAATACTTTCTATATAAAAGGTTATGTCCTGGATGCTAGAAATATAATGACAAAAATTAAAAGGTGGCTGATCTCAAGGAGTTTACACTGTCCTGGGGGGGCAGAGGAAGATTGGGTGTGTGTGTGTGTGCGCGTGTGTGTGTGTGTGTGTGTGTGTGACAATATGTACACACAAAAGAAAGGCAAAGCTGTTTCAGGGGCAAAGTGAGAACACTGACTACTGGGTGTAAAAGGGGATCTGAAAAGGCCTCATACAGGAGTCAGCACTTGAGCTGAGTCTTAAGAGGATCTAAGGATTCCAAGAGGCAAAGATATAGAGGGAAGACATTCCAGGAATGGAAGATAACTTCTACACAAGGGTAAAGGTGGGAAAAGGAAAACCACATAAAGGAACTTATAAATAGACCAATCTGACATACACATGCCCTCAGCTAACAAACATGGCAGGCAACACATCTGCATTTTAGTAGATCATTTTCATTAATAATCATGATGACAAAAACCAAAATCACCTTATGCCAGCTACCAGCAAGTCAGGCTAGGCCTCAGATTATAAACATATATGTCCCATATCGAATTTTAGCAACTTGGTGGGACATACCAGAGCATTTACTTTTCAGGCATAACCTTTGGGAACCTGTGTTCACCTTCAAACATAATGAGTCAATGGAATAGGCACTCTCCTTATAATAATAACTGGTATCTATATAACATGTTAAAGTCAATCAACAAGCATTTATTAAGTCCTTACTATATCTCAGGCACTGTGTTATTTACTGGTGGAAAAGGAAAGGCAAAAACACAGTCCCTACCCTCAAGGAGTCCACATTCTAATGCAAGACAACATGCAAATCACTCTATGTACATACAAAAAGTGTAAAGGAGAGGTGATGTTAAGTGGAAGGCACTAACCAACGAAGCCTAAAAAAGGTCTCTTGCTAAAGATGGAATTCAGGCTAAGTTTTGAAAAAAAAACAAGGGAAACCAGAGGAGAGAGAAGAGGAAAGAAAGCATTCTAGGCATGTGGGACAAGTAATGAAGAGACACAGAATTGAGAGACGGAGTGTTGTACAAAAAAAGCAACAAGGACAGTGTTGCTGCTATCACAACTTTACAGTTTAAATTCTATTTCATATCATTTAAATTCATTATCTCACATGACTCTTACAATGGGTCTGTGAGGTGGGTACTACAGGAATCATAATCTTCATTTTTAAGGAAACCAAGGCTCAGTGATATGAAGTGACTTGTCTGTGCAAGTTAATAAATGAGTAAATTTAGTAAGTTACAGGGTCCAGTGTTATCCACTAGACTATACAATCTTACATTTTTTGTTCTGTAGTTCCCATCCGTAAACTAATTCTTTAAAAACACTATTATTTTAAGTTTCCTAATAAATGAATGTTAAGACAGAGATTCAAAATAATGTTGATTGAAATATGTTCAAGTAGCTAGATGCAATGCTAAAATACTAACTGGGGTCAATTGCCTGGGGAATGAAGAAATAAATTGTGGTACCTGAATGTCATGGGGCATTAGTATACTGTAAAAAATTCTAAATGTAATGAACATAGAAAAGCGTGTCTTTTTCTTCTAGTTTTATTTAAAGCTACTAATTTTAAAACAGTCAATGTCATGCTTGAAAGTTTGTGATAAGCTTTATTTGTGTAGTGACTCTCCCAGAACCAAAAATCTGGAATCCTTGGCATAAGGGATAAAATTTTTAAATGGTTGGGGGTCAGTATAGGATGATTGGAATGTGATGGCAGAATATTAATTCTAATAAAAATTAAAAATACTAAAATGTCTTAAGGCTCCTTATTCGAAACATCCAAGGCATTTCCCACTTTTATTTTCTTTGCCAATCTTATCTCTGCCAACCAGGAACTGAAGAGTGTTGTTTGGGAAAGTTGGACAGAGCTCTTCACAGCACATAGGTTCCTAGTTGTAAAATTGAGAGGGACACAGACACCATGTAGTCCCACTCTCTAATTTTACAGATAAGTAAACTGAGATCCAAGGAGTTTAAGTAACTCAATCGATGTCACAGAGGTGGCATTTGAACTTTAGGTCCTCTGATTTGAAAGACAGTACTCTTACCACTGTACAATACTGCCTGTCTTCAAACCTACCCTCTTTCCATCACTATGCCCTTTGCCCCAACAGTATCGACCATCTATCCTTCCAGTGAAGCAAAGGAAAGGACAGAAAGCAATGAAACGCTGTTTTTAATGGATCAAGAGCCAGAATAAGGCAATCATCTCTTCTCTGTCCATCTTTGGTTAGATAAAGTCAGAAGGGTATTATTTCATATCACAAACTTATAAATGAGAAATCTTTGAAAGTTATCAAACCCAATAAAAGCTAAAGCTATTTGGTCCAGCAAGTAGTTTTTAACTATCAGAGGATACTAACAAAGCAGCTGCTATGACCACAGCAGACATGGCAGCACTGAAAAGATAGAAAAGAGAAATCTCCCTCCAATTTAACGAATCTAACCCAAAATGAAGGCCCCTTATAACACCAGAGCATCCCTCTTATAGAGCAAGTGCCAAACAAATCAAATCACATTCATCGCATTTGATTGATCTGTTGTTTTCTCTGTTCTATGCCTTCCTCTGTGTCTTAGCACATTGTAGTTGGAAACGAAAAGGTAAGGCATGATTCTGGCATTCAATCTGTGTGGTATTGTTGAAAGGGACTTCTTGAGGAGATCTGTGTTCTTCCAACAGCCTGCAGTCATTTTGAAATGAGTAGCTCATGATTAAGAGGTCAGTTCTTTTCTTTACCCTCCAACAGCAGCAGATGTTGTTGGCATTATCTGAGTAAACTGTTCACTGTCTGCAAAACAAAGTTTCCATTAAAAGAAAAAAATCTAAGTGTACCTTCCCCAGAGTATTACAATCCCATTTATTTTTTTTCCTGGCTGGGTGCCATGATATTTGGGGTTGCTACAAAGATACTCCATGGAAATTTTCTCCTCCTGGCAGATGCCATCATTAAGTTGGATGAGAATTTCAAGATTTGAGAAGAGATTGGATCATGGTACACAAACGTTTCTTGTTGCATGGCTGTGTAAGCAATCAGCCTTCTTTATTATTTAACCATCAAGGGGAGCTTTTTTTTTTCCTTGGTGTAAATGAAGATGAACCTCAGAATAAAACATTGCATCTTAAGCAAGAGCCAGAGGAGTTACTTGTCTATCCATCAGAGAATCTAGCCAAAAACATCCCCAACTGAACCACTTTGGCCTAAATGGCCAGAGTCAGGAAATTAACATTTTGCAGTTTTATAACACATGGACGTTAATGAGTGTGTGCACTGCATCCTTGATGACTTACTACAGTCTGCCACTGATTATGCTTCCTGACCTCTTGTGGAAAAAAAGGGCCTCCTGGTGCTCCTTCAGTTTTCCATATGACATTGATGCCAAGTTGTTTAAGAAAATTAAAAACAATTAATGTGATGTGAGAAAAAATAGAATATTCTCATTAAGTATCACATATTTGGGGAGTTATAGGTGGTTTTTTTTTTCTTCTTCATCTTCCTCCTTTTCTCAGACCTGTGCCAGAATGAATCTAATATAAAAATCTATTCCCCAAGTCCCAGAGTTGTGGTATCACAGAAGAGCTTGCCAGGCGGACAGTGGGCAACATCAGAACCACAGTAATGGATGCCTTAGAATCTTATGACACCTATGCTCTTGCCAAAGAACATCAGCTGGAATTGAACTGAATTCCATCTTAATTTTTGCTCCCCCTTAAAAACAAGAGCAAAAAGAAATTCAAGTACTATGTGTTTAAATTCAATGTGCCTGCATAACAACACATGTTCATGTTATTACATGAGATGATACAGTAAAGTGATTCAAAACCCTTGAAGAGTTTCATAAATGGCAGGTTTTCCTATAGTTTATTATCATTATCTTCTGCTCATCTCAACTGAGTTTTAAATATAAGTTCATTTTTGTCTTTGTATTCCAGCCCCTTACACAATGCCTAGGCCAGAATAGGTGCCTAGTAACTGATTCCTGATTTAATATTGATAGACAGAAACAATACTTGAACAAAATCTCTGTTATGATTTTGTATATTTAATATAGTATGGACTAGGGAAAAGGAACTGCTTTGTGTTATTTAATGCTTTTATCATCAGTATTTATTGTCATTTATAGTACTAATATAGTGCAACAGTGCGTAGAGAGGAAATGCAGCATATTGGATAGAGTGCAGGCCTTGGAGTCAAGTCCCTATTCTGACATAAGCTGGCTACGTGACCCATGTCAAGTCACTTGAGTCTCAGTGCCTTAAGAAATTCTCTAAGATTATAAACTGCAGAACATTGTTAAGGAAATCCCTTATTTATTGATGCAGTTACTGCATCAATGAAATTACAAATCTTGAATAATTGTCATAATAACAACAATAACAACATATTTATTAAAAGCAATTTTATCTATGACACAAAATAAACTAAAACACTATTTCCTTCTTTTGTGAGTTTATGATCCAAAGAAAAGGTCATCAGGTCTCTTGCTAATTAGTTGGAAGCCCCTAGGTATATCACTTAACTTCCCTGGGTTTCCATTTTCTCTTCTGTAAAATAGAGATAATTTATACATGGTCTTCCTATCTAAGTTTTACTAAGGATAACAGAGAGATAAAAGTGATGTGAAAAATTTTTGAAAGGTTAAAAAAATTAATAAAAGATATTTTTCTAGGATTGCCAGATTGACTCACTACTTTTTGCGTCATTGAAAAAACTGCAACCATGTAATAAAATTGACTTACACTCTACAAGTGACCCTCATCCTAACCCTCTGATCTGTTTGAAGATTGGGAGTAACAAGTTTCAGGTTTTAGTACTGCATCTGATGAAGAGGTCCTAGCTCTAATTTACGATGAGTTATGGGTCCAGAGCAGGTGTATACATGAGTCTTGTAAAATATTCAAATGTGGAATCTAACCTTACTTCTATTTCTTTCTTTTGAATTCTAAACAGAAAATGGGGATGGTATTCTAAAAGATTGCAATCAATAAGAGAAAAGAGACTATGAATGAATGAAAAGGCATTTATTTAGCATTTACGATGCTAAAAACACTCTCCTAATCATTGAGAATACAAATAGAAAGGTAAGAAAGGGAAAATGGCCCCTGCTCTCAAAGACCTTACATTCCAGTAGGGGAAGAGACACAAAGGAAGTTTTAACTTGGAGTCAGGTGAAAAAAAAAACGGTCATTATGGTACAGATTCAAAGTAGATGGCAATGCACCTGCATCTTCTGTAGCGTTACTTCCAGTAATAAAACCATTTCCAGTTCTGATGACAAACATCTGACAATGTCTAGGACTTTGGCAATGAGTACTTTCCCTCTTCCCCATCTTCTGGGGTTTCAGGAGCTATGACTGCTGAGAATGCTGGGGGCAGTTACTAGGTCACAATGCCCAAGATTTGCTTCCCTGGATTATTTGGGGAGAGCCAGACTGCAAGCAGGTCCTATTATCTATGAAGTCGCTGGAGGAGACACTTGATCTTCCACACCCTCTTGGGCTTGTCTGCCTATTGGTGGCAGTTGGTGCGGGTGATGGTGATGACTCTTCTGCACAGCCATTTCTGCCTTTAATGATTACCGTTTGCTATGTTGGGAGCAGGGCAGCTGGCCTTAAGGCATCAGAGGATGGGGAGGGACTTTAATTTCCAAGAGTTCTTGAGCTCTTGGTCCAGGCAGGGCAGGCTATTTCTGTGGGGTCTTTAGGGATGTGGTGGTTGAGGTGAGGACAGTAATTCGACCCACCTGGCACATGCTGCCTCTTGTCCCCCACTCTTAGAGCACCTTGTCAATTCAAGTAACATTCAACACTTGAACTAATGAGACATCATTGATTTGATTTTGTGACTTTTTTCTTTATTTTCCTCATAAATCCAGAAGACTATAGTTTGTCCCAGTTCCATTTTGATCTTCAAAAAACTTGTGAAGGTTAAATTCTCCAAGTCACTCCAAGTCTACAACTTCAGTCTCTGAAATTAAGAGTCTGAATTTCTATAGCTATTGTCTAAGAACAAAGAAGTTTGGTTTAAGACCACTCTCTACAACTGTCTGTGCTTCCTCAGGGTTACTGAAAACACTTTGTCAAAGCTCAGTCCTGAGATCTTTTAGGCCTAGGATCAGTTTTTAGTATTGTCACAAGATTCTGCCTATTACAAAGATGGTATTACCTCTAAAGCAAGGTGATATTTGGAAGTTTGATCATTATTTTGTTCCTGAGACCAACTGAGACCAACCTGTAGTTCATCTTGCAACATATCTTCCACAAAAAAATAAAATAAAATAAACCTAAACCTATTACTTAAAATAATTAACCAAAAACAATCCATTCACCCTCTCCAACTTCATAAATAATGAGCTAGAAAGAACCTTTGAGATAATCTAGACAACCCCCAACCCAATTTTATAATTGAGGAAAAGGAAAGCCCAGAAGATTAATTGATTTGTCCCAAGTCATTTAGGCACAAAATATTGCCATTAGTATTTGAATATCTGATTACAGAGCTCCCATTCTTTCCAGTTCCTGTACTTTTTTTTCATGATGTCAAGGGCATATATTGCCTATTTCTTTTTGTTTACTTGTCCTCTCACCCCTTAAACTGTCAGTCTCTTCAGAACAGAGCATTCATCTATTTTGGAGGTTCTCCCCCTCTTTCCTAGGGAGGTCCCCAATAACAAAGGCAATTCATTGAGCCCTTACTCCATGAGAGGTGAAATCCTACTTAGATGAGCACTCATCCTTTTTCCCCATAGCAATGCACGTGTGTTCAATGTGTTAGTCATACTGCAAAGACGCTCATAAAAGTGAGTCACAGATTTCTTTACAAATGAAGAGCTTCACCATCCCATGCTTTTGAATTTCCTTATACATAATTAACTATATCTTTGTCTCATTAAGTAAATGTACTGTTCCAACTAATACTGCTCTCAACAGCATCTAAAATTCTTCATGCTAGTGAACTTTACCTTCTAAGAATTATACACAACATTGATTACATTAATATTTTGGCACAAAAAAAAAGTAACTAGGAGGTTAAGTTTGAGGATTTTCCCTCTTAATTTTTTTTGTCAAAGCTATTATTAAAAGCTCTACATAGCATAGTTATTTTAATGAAACATTTTATTTCATTCAGTAAAACTGCTCAAGTCAGGATGGGTTATAATTTTTTTTTAACTTACTCTTTCCATAAACAAATCAAAGGTAATTCTCCAAAGGGCATTAATAGTCAGTCATGACAACTTTTATAAGCATGTTCTAATTGAATATAAATGGCTAACCCTCTCAGACTACTTTTCAATTCCATATATTGATTATTCCTTTCAATTTAGATGGATTTGGACAGAATGAATTATAATTGTAACACATACGCTGAGTATCATAGTAAACACTTCCTCCTCTACTTTCATTGCAACACAGTGAGACTTTGGTGGCATTTATGTAGTGCATTAAAGTCTGAAAGACATTTTACATAGACAATCTCATTTAACCCTCTCAATAAACCTACAAAACAGGTGCTATTAGACTGCTTTTTGCAGATAAGGAAACTGAGGTTTAGGGAGGTTCCCAAAACTGTATAGTTATTATTTAATGCACAGTTCACACCTAAATCTTCCCAACTTTAACTCCCATCTTGTTTCACTATGACTTATAAATTCCTCAATATTCATAATGATGAGAAATAAGCTCTCTGTTAATCAATGGTTTGGGGGAAAATGTATTAATGTCACATACTCTTAGATTCTATTTGGAATTCTAGAATCAATTATAGTTTCAGCAATATTTACTTTTTAAGAGTCCAAGGTGGCAACTTCTTCACTATCCTTCTTCACCAAGTAGGGATTTAGATCATAAAACTTTAAGAAATAAAAGATGACTGGTGGAAACAGGTTGAGGATGAAGGGAACTGGTCACTGGGAAGATTAAAAAAAGGTCTGCTAGAGGAGGAAGCACTTGAGCTGAGATTTGAAGGGAGCCAGGAATTCTGCAAAACATAGAAGAGTAGGGAGTACATTCTAAGAATTCCAAGATGAAGTAGAACCTTTGTAAAGGTATAATGATGGGAGATGAAATGAAGAACAAGAATAAAAATAAAAACAGAAATGAGATGATAAAGAATGCCGGTTGCCTATATTACCGTATCTAGTTGGACAAGAAACCCATTGCATTACCCCATCGGAACAGTGATCTTGGACAAGCACTGGAAAAGGACAGTGAAAGGGTTTTGTTATTAAATAGTAGGAGGAATGGATACTCCTTTTTCTGGGATAGATCACAACTCATTTATGCCTTCTCATCCTTTAAGACTCTTACACATGTCTATCTATAAATCTTCCATAGAAGAGTTATCAATTTCACTGGAGCTTTTCCTCTGATTCTCCTAACACTTTGTGGATAGCAGTGACAAATACAGTCTGTCTCTTAGTGTTCTGTCTTGCAACAAGACTAACCCACTGACTAACCCACCTTTCTTTTCAATCATTTATATCCTAATGTCTCTTACACCATTTTGAGCATGCAAGCCATCATTAGTAATATGTTGGATTCTACTTACATCCACTATGTGTCTTTCCATTGCCCTTTGGGTCACTTGCAATTTGGTTTCTTTTTGAGATCGTGGTGTTCTGTAATTCACAGCAATAGAGCATCACTGAGAGAATATTGATGTTAAAAAGATGGGCTTTTTGGGAAGTAAGCAGTATTGAAAGCTCTGTGCAGTTTTTCAAATGTGATTCACCCAAATATCCCCTATTCGATTCTGAGCCTAATTTGTCATCAATGTCTAGTGCTCATCTAAGATATATGCACTTGTGAATTAATTCAACAAAGTCCTTGCATCTCCTCTATGTCATATGTATCCTTTATCACCTTACTATTTATTTTCCTCATTTTTGTATTCCTAATGCAAAATATCCATCCCCTTTTATCTTTTCCTTTCTTTGCATGAGCTACTATGCCTAGAATGTCTTCTTCCTCTCTTTTACCTCTTAAAATATGTAGCTTCCTTCAAGACTGGGTTTAAGAACCACTTCCTGCATGAGGCCTTGCCTAATCCCCTTAGTAACTATATCCAACCCTTAAATCACTTTTTTATTTTCCTTCCACATACTTTGTACTTAAATGACATATGCAAATATGTTGTTTCAGATTTTGTCTTTGTGTCCCCAGGACCTATCATGGTGCTTGGTACATAGCAAGTCTTAACAAATGCTTGCTAATTAATTGGTTCATTTATTATATTTTGGGGGCATCTAGGTGGCTCAGTGAATAGAGCACCAGCCCTGGAGCCAGGAGGACTTGAGTTCAAATACAGCCGCAGACACAACACTTACTAGCCATGTGACCTTGGACAAGTCACTTAACCCCAATTGCCCTGCCTTCCCCCCTCAAAAAAGCAAAAAAAAAAAGAAGTCATTTATATATTTTTCCATTTGGGTGAGATGACTGATTTCTTTAAATGACAGTAGGTCTTACTGAGGAGAACCTATAAGGTTCTGAGATTTAATGCAAATAGTACAATGTGTTCCTCAAATAGGAACATAGACTCTTTTCATTCACAGAAGGATCCTTCTTTTCTCTGAATAATGCAGAGACATCTTCCATGAAAATGATAGGTAGGTGGTAGAGTGAATAATGTCATAGATCTGGAGTCAGGAAGACATGAGTTCAAATCCTGACTTAAATATTTATAAGTTGTGTGATCCTGGGCAAGTCACTTAGCTGCTACTTACCTTGGTTTTCTCATTTGCAAAATGGAGATTATAATAGCACCTGCCTTCGAGGATTGTTGTGAGAATCAAATGCCTAACAATAGTGAAAAGCTTTATAAACTTTAATCTCTATAGAAATTTACACTGAGTCTTTCCTTTTGAAGAGGCGGTGTCTTCTCCTTTTATGCTGAAGTTACTATTGATTAGAGGATCACTGAACAAAGTTACTTATCTAGTTATACCTGTCATGAATCTTTGTGTGATCTTAGCATATCAGTAGAAAATACTTTGAAGTTAGCTTTGAAAGACTATATTTTACAAAGTCAAATGATTCGTTTCTATCAAGGAAGAATATACATAACAGGGTCTTATATTCTTTATTTTTTCTATTAGTTGTGTGGTCATTAATAATGTGTATAAGGAAAGTAGGAAAGGAAGGGGATAAGAGAAGGGGGACTAATAGAAGGGGCAGCAGTTTGGAAGAGGTAAAAGTCAGAAGTAAAATTCTTTAGAGAATGAACAGGGTAAAGAGAGAGAAAGTAGGATAAACGACAAGAAAATAGGATGGAGGGAAATACATAGTTGGTAATCATTACTGTTTCTCTGGTAAAGATTTCTTTTCTCAAACATATAGAGAACTAAGTCAAATTTATAGAAATAAGACCCATTACTCAATTGATAAATGGTCAAAGGGTATGAACAGGCAATTTTCAGAAAAAGTAAGCAAAGTCATTTATAGTCATACAAGGAAAAAACCTCTAAATAACACTTGGTAAAAGAAATGCAAACTAAAATAGCTCTGAGGTACTACCTCATAACTCTCAAATTGGCTAATATGATAGAAAAGGAAAATGACAAATATTGGAAGGGATGTGAGAAAATTAAAACATTAATATACTATTGATGAAACTGTATACTGATTCAACCAATCTGAAGAGCAATTTGGAACTAAGTCCAAAAGGTTGTAAAGTCATGCATACCCTTTGACCAAATAATACCACAAATGCTTTTTAAAATAGAATTGGTCAAATGGAAAAGGAAATACAAAAATCAACTGAAGAAAACAACTCCTTAAAAAGAACAATTTAAAAGGAGGAACAAAAGCTAAGTGAGTAAAACAACTTCTTAAAATTTAGAATCTGGCAACTGAAAGTTAATGACTGTATTAGACATCATAAATCAATCAAATTTAAAATAATGAAAAATAGGGGAGAAAATATAAAATGCCTCATTGGAAAAATAACTGACCTGAAAAATAGATCCAGGAGAGACAACATGAGAATCATTGGACTACCTGAAAGTCATAATCAAAAGGAGTACCTGGACAGCATCTTTGAAGAAATTATCAAGGAAAATTGCCCTGATATCCTACAACCAGACAGTAAACTAGTCATCACCTCAGCAAAGAAATCCCAAAATAAAAATTCCAAGTAATATTATAGCCAAATATCAGAACTATCAGGTCAAGGAAAAAAATTACTGCAAGTGGCCAAAAAGAAACAATTCATATATCACTGAGCCAGAACCAGGATTAGACAGGATTTAGCAGCTACAACAATAAAGGATAAGAGGTCATGAAAGATGATTTCTCAGAATGCAAAAGAGCTAGGACGACAACCAAGAATCACTTACCCAGCAAAATTAAGCATAATACTTCAAAGTAAAAATGTGGGGGGAGGCATTCAATGAAAAAAAGGAGTTCAAGCTTTCATAAGGAGAAGACCAGAATTAAACAAAAATTTGATCTCCAGCATCAAGACCCACAACAAACTTAAACAAGTAAAAATGGAAAAGAAAACATAAGGAATTCAAGAGAGTTAAACTGTTTATATCCTAGATAGGAAGATGATACTTGCAATTCTTAAAAATCGTATCACTAATAGTATAACTAGAGGGAATATAAATGAACAGAGGATATGTATATCAGGCAAATTAGAGGGAATAACAAAAAATAATAAGGGATGATAAAAAAAAGAGTACACTGGGTGTATAAGGAAGGGAGAGGTGGATCAGGGTAAATTATTTCACACAAAGAGGCACAAAAGTCCTATTACAGTGGAGAGCAATTTGGGTGGGTGGGACAATGAGCATCACTTGAACTTTATTCTCATCAGTATTGGCCTAAAGATGCAATAATATACACAATCAGTTGAATATAAACATTTGTCTTACCCACCAAGGAAGTAGAAGTGGAGGCAATTAAGTAAAAGGGAAGGCCTCACAAAAGGGAGGGCAGATTGGGGAGGTAGTAGACAGAAGCAAAAGACTGGTAAGATGGGAAAGGGTGAAAGGAGAGAGATGACAACCATGAAGAAAAATAGGATGGAGTAAAATACACAGTTAGTAGTTATAACTGTGAATGTGAATGGGATGAACTCTCCCATAAAACAAAAGCAGATAGCAGAGTGGACCAAAACACAGAAACGTAAAATATTGTGTTTCCAAGAAACACATTTGAAGCAGAGAGACACACAGAGTAAAGATAAGGAGCTGGTGCAGATTCTATTATGCTTCACCTGAAGTGGAAAAAAAGCAGGGGTAACAATGCTGATCTTAGATTTTAAAAAAGCAAAAGTAAAAATAGATCTAATTAAAAGGTATAAGAAAGGAAATTATATCTTGCTAAAAGATACCACAGACAGTGGAGCACTATCAATACTAAACATATAAGCACCATGTGGGGTAGCAACCAAATTCTTGCAGAAGAAATTAAGTGAGTTATAGGAAGAAATAGCAAAACTACACCAGTGGTAGATTTCAACTGTCCCCTCTCAGAACCTGATAAATCCAACCAAAAAGAAAGAAAAAAAGAAACTAAGGAGATAAATAGAATGTTAGAAAAGTTAGATAAAATGAACCTTTGGATAAAAATGAATGGGAGTAGAAAGGAATGTTCCTGTGTTTCAATAGCACATGGTACTTACACAAAAATTGTATTGGTACATAAAAACCTTAGAATCAAATGTAGAAAGGCAGACATAATAAACATTATTTTCAGATCATAATGCAACAAAATTATATTCATCAAAGGGTAGTGGAAAGATAGATAAAAAATTAATTGGAAACTAAATAATCTAATCCTAAAGAATAAATGGGTCAAAGAACAAATCACAGAAAGAATCAATAATTACATTAAAGAGAATAACAACAATGAGACAATATAGCAAATTTTATGGGATGCAATTAAAGCAGTGGAAAATTTACTTCTCTAAATTCTTATCTGAACAAAATAGAGAAAAAACAAATCAATAAATTGGGCATGCAATTGAAAAAAATCCAGAAAGAGGACAAATTAAAAATCCCCAACTGAGCACCAAATTGGAAATCCTGAAAATCAAAGTTGAGATTAATAAGATTTAAAGTAAAAAGAAAAAAAACTATTAAACTAATAAATAAAACTAGGAGCTGATTTTATGGGAGGAAAAAACAATAAGATAGATAAGCCATTAGCTAATTTGATTTTTTTAAATAGAAAAAAAATCAAATATCCAATATTAAATGAAAAGGCCACCAATGAAGAAAAATTTAAAACAATTCTTAGCAGTACTTTGCCCAATTCTATGCCAACCGATTTCACAATCTGAATGAAACCAATGAATATTTATGAAAATATAAATAACCAAGATTAACAGATCAAGTAATACACATGTCTAAGTAACCCTATCTTAGAAAAAAGTAAATTTAACTAGTCATTAATTAACTCCCTAAGAAAAAATCCCCAATGCCAGAAGGATTCACAATTGGATTCTACCAAACATTTAAAGAAAAATTAATTCCAATACTATATAAACTCTCTGAAAAAATGGGCAAAGAAGGAGTCCTGCCAAACTTCTTTTATGATGTAAATATGGTGCTGATTCCAGAAAGAGCCAAAACGGAGAAAGAAAATTATAGACCAATTTCCCCAAATAACATTGATGTAAAAATTTGTCACAGGGATTATACACTATGACCAGATGAGATTTATACCAGGAATTTGGGTTTTGTACAACATTAGGAAAGCTATCAACCTAATTGACCACATCAAGAACAAAACCAATAGAAATCATGTGATTGCTTCAATAGATACTGAAAAAGATTTTAATAAAATACACCACCCTTTCTTATTAAAAACTATAGAAAGCTTATGAATAATGAAAGCATTCCTTAAAATGATAAGCAACATCTATCTAAAACCCTCAGTAAGCACTATTTGTAATGGAGATAATCTAGAAACCTTTCCAGGAAGATCAGGGGGTAAAACAAGGATGCCCATTATCACCATTATTGTTCAATATTGTACTAGAAATGTCAGCTGTAATAATAAGAAAAATAAATTAAAGGAATTTGAATAAAATAGGCCATGAGGAAACAAAACTATGACTCTTTGCAGATGATTTAATAGTATGCTTAGAAAACTCAAGAGCATCAACTAAAATAACTACTTGAAATAATTAACACCTTTAGAAAAGTTGCAGGATACAAAATAAACTCATAACAATCATCAGCACTTCTTTATATGTCCAACAAAGCCTAGCAGCAAAAGCTAGAAAAGAAATTTCATTTAAAATAACTGTAAACAATATAAAATATTTGGGAATCTACCTCCAAGATAGACCCAAGAACTACATGAACACAGTTACAAAACACTTTTCACACAAATAAAGTCTGTTCTAAACAATTGGAAAAATAGCAATTGCTCATGAGTAGGTGTAGTGTCAATTCAATATTTACAGCAATCATGATCACGATAAATATTGCATGACCTTTGAACACAAAATATACCAGATTCTCCAGGTAGAGGAAAAAACTGAAAATTTATTTAGACAGCAGAAAACCAAATCCCAAAGCCAGTAAGCCAATTCCATCATAGTACCAAAGACATTAAGAAGTGATAGTAATGCTGTTGTGGTGACAGCAACAGCAGCACAGCAGAGGCTGCTTCCAGAGCTCCAGGCCCACAGATGGTGGAGGGACCAAGAGGCAGGAGCACTGGTGTGGTAGAGTTTGTGGCAGTTGTGGAGAGAAAGTTCTCTTAAAGTTCTGAGGAAGTGCCTAGAAGTTGCTCTGACAACAGCTGCACAAAACCCCAGAAATTTGGGACACAGCCCTCTCCACTCTGGAAGAAGAATTCTGCTATGAGAAAGAGCTCAAAAGTTAAGTAATTGGCTGGGAAAATAAGCAACCAGAGGAAAAGAAATCAGACTATAGATCTTTGGTGATGAAGAATATCAAAACATAGAACCAGAAGAAGACAACAAAGGCAAAACAGTAATCATCGAAACTATTTGGTCCTGGCTAAGAAACAGAGTGGTGGATCAGTAGAATAAATTAGTTTCACAAAATAGTAGTCAATGACCATGGTAACCTAGTGTTTGATAAACCCAAATACCCCAGTCTTTGAGATAAGAACTGACTATTTGACAATACTACTGAAAAAAATTGAAAAACAATAGTGTACAAACTAGGCATAGATGATAGACTAACATCTCACTATCAATATAAGGTCAAAATAGGTACATGATTTAGACATAAAGGGAGACACAACAGCAAATTAAAAGAGCGTGAAATAGTCTATCTGCCACATCTATGGAGAAGGGAAAAATTCATGACCAAACAAGAGAGAGCATAACAAAATGTAAAATAGGTAATTTTGATTATTTTAAATTAAAAAAACTTTTACAGATGAACATCAGAGGTCCAAGTGGTTAAGTAACTTGACCAAAGTCATACAGGTAGTAAGTATCAAAAGTAGGAGTTGCAATAAAGTCCTTTGGTTCCAGTTAATGCTCTTTTTTCATTGTACTGGTCTGTTTTCCTTAATGCCTCATTATGTCTCATAAAACCAATGCAACTAAAATTAAAAGAAAAGTAGAAAGCTGGGAAACCATCTTCTAGCAAGTGTCTCTGATAAAAGCCTCATTTCTCTAATATACAGAGAATTGAGACAAATTTATATGAATACAAGCCATTCCCCAGTTGATAAATGGTCAAAGATAGGAACAGGCAGTTTTCAGATGAAGAAAGCAAAGCTATCTATAGGCATATAAAAAATTGTTCTCCTCTTCCTCTGTCTCTCTCCCCACTGCCTGCCATCTCTAATGCCACTTACACTGACCGAGGATCATACAACTTCTATCAGTCACTTGGGTCAGTAAGTGGGAAAACAGTAGCAACTGAAAAGCAAAGAAACTATGACCTTGAAACAGATTTCCAGCAACAAGCGCGTTGAAGGGTTTCAGAAAGTTTATGAGTGTGACAGTGTGGAACTAAAATGCAAAATAAAATTTGGAATCTACTTACCACCAAAGGCAGAAACTGGGAAATGTCCTGTTCTTACTTGGCTGTCTGGTTTAACTTGCACAGAACAAAATTTTATCACAAAAGCTGGCTATCACCAAGCTGCAGAAGAACCTGGCCTCATTGTTGTTGCACCAGATACCAGTCCATGTGGCCATAATACTAAAGGAGAAGATGACAGCTGGGACTTTGGTACTGGTGCTGGTTTTTACGTGAATGACACTAAAGAACCTTGGAAAATCAACTATAGGATGTACTCTTATGTAACAGATGAGCTACCTAAACTGATAAATGCCAATTTTCCAGCTGACCCAGAAAAGATATCTATTTTTGGCCATTCTATGGGATGCCACAGAGCTCTGATTTGTGCACTGAAGAATCCCGGAAAATCCAAATCTGTGTCAGTATTCTCTCCAATCTGCAATCCAATGCTCTGTCCTTGGGGGAAGGGCCTTCAGTGGATATGTAGGATCAGATAAAAGTAAATGGGAGGCATATGATGCTACTCATCTTGTGAGGTATTATCCAGATTCTCAGGTGGACATAGTAATCGATCAAGGCAAAGTTGATCAGTTCTCTAAAGATGGGCAATTACTACCTGACAACTGTATAGCTGTCTATGCAGAACAGAAAATCCCAATTGTTTTTCAATTGCAAGAGGGATATGATCATAATTACTACTTTAATGCAACTTTTGCTAGTGATCACATCAGACATCATGCAAAATCCTTGAATGCATTAAGCTCCATATACAAGTAATCTCACAATTATAAAAGTTACTGTGCAGACTGAACTTTTGAAAAGATAGAATTATACATGAAAAATTACTGCCTGTGAACACTGATTTCTAATTTTTATCAAAGGCTTGTAACGTTCTGAATTAGTATATAAAATCAAGCAATCAGATTCCTTTTTGTTCCCCATAGGTACCCTGATAGAAGGCATGTCATAACCTATGGGCAGGTTGAAAACCTTGTAAGATTAAGTTTAAAGGATCACAAAATATGTAAATGATCATAGCTGACGGTAAAGAATACAGTGATTCAGATGTATTTGGGGACATAACAATAAGTTGTTGGTCATTGGGCATATCAGTTCTTAGAGAACTAAATTATGGAATTGTATCAAAGTTACTGAATAAAGAGACAATGCATTAAAAATTGTTCTATATCACTTTTGATTAGACACATGCAAATTAAAACAGATCTGTGGGACTAGCTTGCACCAATCAGATTGGCTAATATGACAAAAAAAAAAGGAAAATGATAAATGTTGAAAAGGATGTGGGAAAATGGGGACACCGATGCACTGTTGGTGGACTTGTAAAAGGATTCAATCATTCTGGAGAGCAATTTGAAACTGTGCCAAAGGGCTATAAAACTTTGCATGCCCAGCCAATATCTCTAGCAATATCACTACTAGGTCCATATGCCAATGGCTGAACAAGCCATTGTATATGAATATAATCAGATACTGCTGTGCAATAAGAAATGATGAGCAGGCCAATTTCAGAAAAACCTGCAAAGACTTATACAAAGTGATCTGAAGTGAATTCAGCAGAACCAGGAAAACATTGCACACCATATCAGCAACATTGTGTGATGATCAACTCTGAATGACTCAGCTCTTCTCAGCAACACAATAATCCAAGACAAGTACGAAGGACTCTTGTTGCAAAATGCTATCCACATCCCGATAAAAAACTGATAGACTTTGAATGCAGATCAAAGCATACTTTTTTTCACTTACTGTATTTTTCATGTTTTAGTTTTCCTTTTGATCTTTTTCTTCTTTCACAACTGTGACTAATTATGTCGTACATAATTGCACATATATAACCTAGGTTAAATTGCCTACCATTTTTGAAAGAGGGAAGGGGGGATTTGGAATTCAAAATCTTTCAAAAATGAATGCTAAAAATTGTCTTGCCATATATTTGGGGGAAAATAAAATGGTATTTTAAAAAAGAAGAGGATCAGTCTAGATTGATGCCTGATTTTTTAAACTATTTTATCTATTTTATAGGTTACTTTGGCCAAAATAATAACAATAATAAACACCAAGTGGCCCAAGTACTAGTAATGACTCCCTCCAAACTGACCCAGACTGGTCCTAGAACAACACATATAGTCTGTCATTAGGAAAGTAGCTTGTTAGGATCTACTAGATCTTGGGCTCTGCTAACTTTAGCTTCAATGAATGAATACATGACTAAAACATTTATTTAGTAAAAAGTTCTATGTTAAGAAGTGGGCTACACATGGAAAAAATTGGACATCCTCTGCTCTCAAGGAGCTCAAATTCTAACGAGCAAGGTAACACATATGGAAGATGTCAGCTGCAAGGGAAATGGAAAGGGCCCATGGTCCCTAAAATAGAGTGGCAAAACAAATGACAATACCTCTTCTATAATGTCATTTACATTGATAAAGTCATATCAGTTTCTGGTGTTTAACCATGTGACAGTAACAAAGACATTGCAACAAGAACTCGCTTTTCTGGGTCTTCAATATATGTGACTATAACAACTCCAGGAGAAATTGTCAGCCACGGGACTGAAAGTATTGACATTACAAAGAGCTGTTTCAGGGTCATGGACTGTTTCCAGTAAGTTCTGAGAGGAGGTGGTGGTAAAGGTGGTGGTTTGACTTGCCTAGCACAGGATGCTAATTTCTCTCTCAGGGGACCTTGCTGCTTCAGCCAAGCTACCTTACCTGTCCAATGAGTGGCAGTAGGTTGATAGTTAGTTGAGATGACTGGCCACTTGTCCACAAGAGGATCAGCTTCCCTAGATGATGGTCATGAGGGACAGGCTAGAAGGAAGATTGGTGGTCTAGCAGAATGATACTATTCTCAAGGCTCCTGTGCTTATCTGCCTGTTCATAGAAGCTCATCAGCAATTGATGCTGATGGCAATGAGGCAGGTAGGCCCCTTTTCTACAAAGATTTCTCCCCTGAATGATGACCTCAGGGGCTAGGCTGGAAACAGGTCTGATGGTTTCAGAGACACTGCTATTCCCCAAACTTTTGTATTCTGATCCTTGGATGTCTCTTTCAAGGTCCAAGGGAAGAATGTGGTCAAGGTGAGCATGGGGGAAGGGGTTGACAAGCCTGATACATGTTTGTTCCTGTCGCTCCATCAAGGGACCTTGCTACTTTGAGAACCATTGACTTACATAATGACGCATTAAGGAAAACAGACCAGTATAATGAAGAAAGAGCATTGACTGGAGCCAAAGGACTCTAGTGCAACTCCTACTTTTGATACTTACTACCTGTATGACTTTGGTAAAGTTACTTAACCTCCTTGGATCTCAGACGTTCATCTGTAAAATTAGGATTAGACCAGTTGACCTCTGATGGCCTTCTAGGACTAGATTCAAGATCTTGAGATTTTTTTTTTTGTGGAGCATATGGGTACCACATATATATATATATATATGTATATATGTATATATGTATATATGTGTGTATATACACACACACACACACACACACACAAACATGGAGAGATGTATAGATGATAGATAGAAAAATAGTAGCTTTCTTTAAAAGAGAACTTCTTTGCAGAAAGTTACTATGCATGTGTCCAACTACAATTTGCCATTTAAAAATTGACACTGACAGTCTTTTCTCTTTTGTGCTCTAACCTCCATGTGGTTCCTCTTACCTAGTTAACCACCCTCTTCAGTCAGTAATATTTAGGACACTCCTACTCTACAGAACTGTGTTGAGACATACAAAGAAAGTTGCTGACATGGTCCCACCCATTGAGGTGCATATTTTCCCTTTCCATACCTCCCATGACATCCCATTGCTTCTTGCTAAAACATTAAGTGTCAAAAGCACAGGATGTTATTTCTAACTCTGTATATGATTTATTATCATACATGCACAGGAAAATCACACACATACAAAGAAACTGCTTTTACAGAAACAACAGTCTGAGGATCTCAACAAGAGGATGCAATGCACAATGTATATCCTCTTCAACCCAGATTACAAGAAGGTCAATTGAAAATGAAATATTTTTAAAGTTTTCCGATTAAGGGTACCACGAGCTAAGCAATTTTACTATTATAACCCATTTGTGCTGCAAGTTTCTTTCTATTTCTATCTTCTCTCTGTACACATGCCCTGAGAATACAAAACAAAGTCATCTGAAATGGAAAATGCTGATTTTATGTGAATTAGTTGCGAGGATTTCTGTTACACCAATTTTCCATATAAAGTTGGCAAAAATCAAGCTTGCATGGTCTATTAGGCCCCATGCACTTCCTTAAGTTGGTTGGAAAATTATTCAATTGTTATTTCTCCTTCAGGGCTACCCACCACTAACTGGATTGTTAGAAGTGCAGCTTTCATCAGTAATGGGAAGGAACTATTCAGGAAATGGGGAATATAAGGAGAAATACTGTGAGAAAAAGTGGGAGAACAGTAGAGATTCAGACAAGGTGATGCTATAATCAGATGCTACAGGACAAACTCAATCAAGCAGATCTCTTTCAGATGGAACAAGAATCCTTGCTTTTTCCACTAACATTTCAAATTACCTACCTCAAGGGCACCCCCTTTCTTAACTTTTTCTCTTCTCTGAGTATGTGGGAGTTGGGTGATAGTGCAATAAAAGGCAGCTAGGTTTAATGGAAAACAAAGTCATAATTAGCAATGTTTTCACCTGGTGCCAAAGCAGTTGGGCTGCATGTGGGGGAAGGAGAAAGAGGCAGTCCAAGCATGTGGAGAGAGCAGCCACATGGAGGACTGATCATTTAGCTACGAGTGCAATCCTGTTAGAAGAGGGAAAAGCCATACTGTCTTTAAGTCTGACACTCGGTTCTGCAAGGTTTAGGGTAAAAGAGCAGGGAAACCCCAGCACCTGGGACCACCATTTTGATGGGACCCTGGATAGTTCAGAGAAAACCGAAAGACAAAAAGTCAGCAATTACCATGGGAGAGAAACATGATCCCTTGGAAGTCAGCATGCCACCAGAAACTTACACTTTACCATTGGTTCCTCCACCAACTCTGCTCTAATACATGAGCCTTTTTTCTTATCTTGACATAGCCAAGCTCTTCCTATAGTATCTACACTACGTCCCCATTCCCTCCTTTCATGTATTGTCTTTTCCAATTAAGTGAATTCCTTAAGAACAGAGACTGTCTTATTTGATTTTATTTGTTCCCCCACACTTAATACAGTGTCTGTCTCATCAGAACTTAATAAATCTATTTATTTTTCCTTATCATTTATCTATCATTACATGTATATAATTCCTTGGAAACTCTAACAAACAGATAAG
Organism: Pseudochirops corinnae; assembly: GCA_028646515.1. Lineage (NCBI taxonomy): Eukaryota > Metazoa > Chordata > Mammalia > Diprotodontia > Pseudocheiridae > Pseudochirops > Pseudochirops corinnae. The sequence continues at coordinate 193,211,090 of CM053590.1, read as the reverse complement.
TTTATTCAATAATCTTTTTCTTATTGACATCAAACAGAGCATAAAACAAGAAGGAGTATGCTCATCGGTGATACTCCACTGGTACCCATGCAATGTCAAATTATGCACAAGAATGTCGTTCACATATTGGGTAGAATCGTTGGGTGGGATTTGCAGAACAAAACAGCTAAGAGTCACATAGATGAGAAAACATGTACAAGTTGCCATCTTTACGAGAGGAGGAGGATTCATATCGGTGACATAGTAGAGCACTAAAATGTTTAAAAGCAGACACATATATGTAGAATAAAGCTAAATTGAGATGCTATACTTACCTGAATATCCACCTTCCAACAGACTCATTTATTTCCCCCAGATTTAGCCATGAACCTAAAGTGTGAAAGGGATCTGTATAGCTTAAACAACTCTCAGAAAGTCCTTGGACTAAATAAAACTTGATCTCCTTATCCTTAAAGAATCTATTTACCTTTTAGTTCTAACTAAAATTCGCTTTAATGAATCATATATAGTTGTTCTATTTTAGAGTCCAAAAAGCATCTTAAAGACATCTAAATTCAAAACACTGAGTGAATGAGAGAAATAATTTCTGTAATCTACTGATCAAATGCGACAATATTTGTAAAGTGCTTAGAACAGTGCCTGACACATTGTGGGTATTAAGTAAAAGCTTTTTCCCTTCCCTTTCCCCATCCCCTTCCCCCCCACAGCCCACCAGTGTTCATGCCATCAAGCAATAATAGTGGTAAATAAATCTCAAATATCAATCTTCAACCGGATATTAATTTGGGATTTGGATGATTATGAGTGGTACAAACTATTTGCTTATTAATAAGTTACCAAAATGCAATTAATTGCTAGTCTTTTTCCTGAGAATCAAGCGTGTGCCAGGTTAAATGGCCACATTCAGAATGTTGTTCCCATTTTGCATGTCCTCACCATATTCCCACCTAGCTGCTGAAGCCTGCTGGGAGACTAAAAAAAGGAGTTTTATATGAATGAACATAAAATTAGTGATCTAATTTTCTACCATAAACACTTAATTGTCCCACAAAATGTATGCCCAGATGTAGGAAAGTAATTGCATATGCAAAACAATGATTTGCAAGGGAAATGACTTGCTTGCATGCGTGAGGACATATTTTACAGGTGCAATTTAGGTGCTAATTTTTGAAAATTTGAACCCAGACATCCAACCCATCATGAGCACTTCTTTTTTTTAAACTATTATGTGAAAAAGAAAAACTGTTTCAGCTCTGAAATCTACCACCATCTAGACATCTTCTATAGTGAGCAAGCGAATGTCTTGGGATATAGCGAGCTGGGAGGGAGAGATTTAAAGAAATAATAACTGAGTTGTTGCATTTGGGAATATAGCTCTTAGACCAGAAATAACTTTCCGTTTAAATGTCAAATTTTTTTTTCATGGACTCTCTATATACTCAAATATAGGACTGGCTGGAGTCAAAATGATGAAACTCACCTTTGGCTACTCCCCTTTCAGCTAGCACTTTGGCACTGAATTTCTCCATTTCAGCTCTTGTCCTAATCACCACCACCAATCTGCTAAACATGCACTGCTGCCTGCAAAAAGCATAGGGTGTATAGGGATCAACAGCATAGGGATGCCCACTGAAGAATAGAATCCCTTTCTGGAGAAGTCTTAATCCTCTCTCTCCTCATTGTTTCACTGTGATTTGTGTATGAGAGCATCTCATTGGTGGAGATTCACTCCCTAACTGCAAATCTCAGTCAATAGTCAAACAGCATTCACCCTTCTTGACATCTGCATTTGACACTGTTATCTGCAGTTAATATTCTCTTCTCTTTGGAATTTTCTAACTCTCTCTCTCTCTCTGTGTCTCTATCTCTCTCTGTCTCTGTCTCTGTCTCTCTGTCTCTGTCTCTCTGTCTCTGTCTCTCTTTCTCTCTCTCTCTCCCTCTCTCTATCTCTATCTCTCTGTCTCTATCTCTCTCTGTCTCTTTCTTTCTGTGTGTGTCTCTCTATCTCTATTTCTCTCTGTCTCTGTCTCTTTGTCTCTGTCTCTCTGTCTGTCTCTGTGTTTCTCTCTCTCTCTCTCTCTTTCTCTCTTTCTCTCTTTCTGTCTCTCTCTCTCTTTTTCTCTTTCTTTCTCATCAGTTCCCATGGTTTTAACTATCATTTCTGTGCAGATGACTGCATAGCATATATATATGCATACCTATCCTGCCCAGTCTTTCCCTTGATCTTCAGTTTTGTATTACCAATTGCCTATTAGGCATTTCAAACTAGATGTACCAAAGACATCTTAAACTGGATATGCCTAAAATTAAACTCATCTTTCTCCAGAATCCCTCCTTATTTCTAAACTCTCCTATTTCTGCCAAAGGCAACACTATCCTTTCCACCTTCAAAGTTCATAATCTCAAAATTACCTTGAATCCTCATTCTCCCTCACTCCACATACCTAATCAGTGGACCAGACCTTACCATTTCTACTGCAAATCACTCCAATTTGACCCCTTCTTTCCATACACAAAAACCACCTTAGTTCAAGCCTTCACCATCTCTCTCCTAAATCATTACAATAGCCCCCTAATTAATCTCATGGCCTAAAGCCTCTGCTCACTCCAGTCTCTTAAACACCACTGTGAAAGTAATTTTCCTTAGGTCCAGATCTCACCATTTGACTCCCTTACTCAATCTACTCCAATGGTTTCCTATTGCCTCCAGAGTAAAATACAAACTTCTCTGCATAGCTTTTAAAGTTATTCATGTCTTGGACCCACTCTATCTTTCCCTCCCCATTAGAACATTACTCCCATTCCTAATCTCCTCAATTCAACCCAGCTAGCCCTCTTTCAGTTCTTCACACACAAAACTTCATTTCCCACCTCTAGGCCTCTAAACTGTCATCTCACATGTCTGGAATGCAGTCTATTCTTACTTCCACCTCGAAGAGTCCCTCTCTTCTTTTAAGACATAGAGTAAACACAATGATCTCCACAAAACCTTTCCTGATTTCCCCAAATTATACTGCCTTCCTTCTATCTTGAATTAAGCACTTCATATATATTCATATTTTCTCCTTTCACATTTTTACTATGTGTATTTTACACAAACACACACACATAGATACTATCTCCCACATTAAGTACACATAGCTAATATATACAGAGAGAGAGAGAGAGAGAGAGAGAGAGAGAGAAATATAAAGAGTTTAACTCCATTGAGTCTCTTATGATTATTCTTTCATGTTTATCTTTTTATACTTCTCTTGAGTCTTTTCTTTCAATATCAAATTTCCTATTCAGCTTTGGTCTTCTCATCCAGAATGCTTGAAAGTCCTCTCATAATATCTATTTTTCTCCAAAATGATTAGACTCAGTTTTGCTGGGTAGATTATTCTTGGTTGTAATCTTAGCGTTTTTTTTACCTTCTGGAATATCATATCCCAAGTCTTCTGCTCTTTTAATGTGAAAGCTGCTAAATCTTATGTAAACTTGACTGTGGTTTTAGGAAATCTGAATTATTTCATTCTGTCTACTTGAAGCATTGTCTCTTTTATCTGGGAGCTCTGGAATTTGGCCATAATATTCCTGGGAGTTTTCATTTTGGGATGTCTTTCAGTTGGTTATCAATGGATTTTTTGGTTTTTATTTTGCCCTCTGGATCTAAGATATCATTACAGTTTTCCTTGAAATATGATTTCTGGACTCTTTCTTTTATCATGGATTTCAGATAGTCCAATAATTATTAAATTATCCTCTTAAATCTGTTTTCCATGTCAGTTATTTTCCGTTCAGATATTTCACATTTTCTTTTAATTTTTTTTCATTCTTATGACTTTGTTTTATTGTTTCTTGAAGTCTCATGTAGTCATTGGCCTCCACTTGCCCAATTCTTATTTTTAAGGAATTATTTTCTTCAGTAAATTTTTTGTCTCTTTTTCCATATGGCCGAGTCTCCTTTTTAATAACTTCTTTTCTTCAGTAAACTTTTGTACCTCCTTTTCGATTTAATCTATTCTCCTGTTAAAAATTTTATTTTCATCACTGAATAATCCTATCTCTTTTACCATTAGGTCAATTCTCTTTTTTTAACATGGTGTTTTCTTCTATATTCTTTGTGCCTCTTTTACTAAGCTACTACTTTTCTTTTCATAATTTTCTTGCATCACTCTCATTTCTTTTTCCAATTTTCCTCTACCACTAATCTCTTTCTTTAAATTTTTCAAGAATTGCTGGCCTTAGGTACAATTAACATTTCTCATTGTGGCTTTGCTTGTAGTTAGTTTCACTTTGTTGTTTTTTGAGTTTATATCTTGCTCTTCCTTGCCATAACAGCTTTTGATGGTAAAGTTCTTTTTTGCTTGTTTGTTTACTGCCCTAGTCTATTTCTTCACATTGAACTTAATGTTAAAATTGGGCTCTGTTCACCTTGGGATGGGAAAGCACTGTACCAGGCTTCAGGCTTTTCCTTGCTACTGTTTTCAGAGGTAGTTCTGTGGGTTTTCAGTGCTTCCAAGGATGTGTGGTCCTGGGAGAAGTATGTTCATTGCTCCCCTGGTCTGTACTCTGGATTTTACCCAGGAAGGGCCCCTGTTCCACGGTACCTTCAAGTACTATACTTTTCTTTTCTTTGGAAATATGATCAGGGATGCTGCTTTCTTGTGACCAACCATCAGTACTCCTTTCCACCCTGAAAGTGCCACCCAGAACTGCCAATAAACAGCAGTTATACTCAGTGTCAGGAACAGATCCACTGTAATTTCTTTTTGACCAGTTGTCTGACCCCCTTGCCTCCTCTGTACTGAAGGCTCTTGGAGCTGCTGCTGCTGTTCTGACTGCTATTGCCACCACTACAAATGTGGACTCCAGACAGGCCTCAACTCCAGTGTCACAGACTTCTCTTGCCACCCTCTTCAGTTTTCTTAGTTCATAAAAAAATGTCTCACCTCAATCTTGTGTTGCTTCTGCCACTCCAAAATTTTATTTGAAGCATTATTTTAAAGTTGTTTTAAGTGGAATAGTTCAGCTTGGTAGCTCCCCCATGTGCACCATCTTGGTTCCCCCACCCCGACAATAACCTATTTATTAGTCTTATTGCTTCAAGTTTCTCCTCCTTCCAGTCTTTTGTGCACATTTCATTAAAAGTAGGTTCCTTGTGAGTAGAGATTGCTTCATTCTATGGACTTATTTCCCCATCTTTTAGCACAATGCCTGAACCTATGTTCAATTAACAGGCATTTATTAGGGGTGGAGCCAAAATGATGGAGCAAAAGCAGGAACTTGCTTGAGTTCACCCCTGAATCACCTCCAATATGTGTAAAAAAAAAAATGACTCTAAACAAATTTCAGAGCTATAGAACCCACAAAATGACAGAGTGAAACATCTTCAGCTGAAGACAGCCCAGCAGGCCAACAGGAAGGGTCTATTGCACCAGTCTGGGAGTATAGCGCAATCTCATGAGAGCCATGCTGGCACAGATCAGGCCAGAGCAGACCTCCAAGGACTAAATCATTGGCACTTGGGGTGGTTTCCAGACTTCTCAACCCTCAAACACCAAAAACAAGATAAAAAGTCAGTGGAGCAACACTATTGACCTGGGTGAGAGAATAGCATGGCCCAACCTTAGCCATCGGGGATGTTGGAGATGGCAGCAGAAGCAGAAGCAGCAGCAATGACTGTTTCCAGAGCTCCAGGCCCTCAGGTGGTGGGAGGATCAAGTGGCTGATCAGAGGGCAATTACAGGAATATCTTTGCTGGCACTGGGGCAGGATTCTCTTGCTTTAACCTGCCTGGATCTGGGTCAAAGTCTTGAGTGACAGTCCTAGGGTGAGGACAAATGCTGATGTGGTGATTGTGGAGTGCTCCTCACAGTTCTGAGGGTGGCTAGAAGTATCACTGAAAACACCTATGCAAAACCCCAGAAATCTGGGACAGAGCACTCTTCCCTCTAGAAGCACAGTCCTACCTGGGCAAAGAGCTCAAAAGTCTAGTAATTTGTTGGCAAAAAGAGCAAACAGAAGGAAAAAAAGTCACACTATAGAATCTTTCTTTGCTAACAAAGAAGATCAAAACATATAACCAGAAGAAGACAGCAAAGTCAAAAGTCCTATATCAAAAGCCTCCAAGAAAAATATGAATTGGTCTCAGGCTATGGAGGAGCTCAAAAAGAATTTTGAAAATCAATAAGAAAAGTAGAGGAAAAATTGGGAAGAGCAATGAAAGTAATGCAAGAAAATCATGAAAAATGAGTCAACAGTTGCTAAAGTAGACCCCCAAAAATACCGAAGAAAATAACACCTCAAAAAATAGACTAATTCAAATGGCAAAAGTGGTCCAATGAGGAGAATATCTCAAAAAACAGAATTGACCAAATGGAAAAAAAGATCCAAAAACTCACTGAAGAAAATAATTCCTTCAAAATTAGACTGGAGCAAATAAGAAATCAAGACACTATCAAACAGATCCAAAAGAATGGAAAAAATAGAAGACAATGTGAAATATCTCATTGGTAAACCACCAACCTGGAAAATAGATCCAGGAGAGAAAATTTTAAAATTATTGTACTACCTTAAAGCCATGACCACAAAAAGAACCTAGTCATCATCTTTGAAGAAATTCTCAGGGAAAACTGCACTGATATTCTAAAATCAGAGGGTAAAATAGAAATGGAAAGAATCCACCAATTGCTTCTTGAAAAAGATCCCCAAAAGAAAACTCCTAGGAATATTATGGCCAAATTCCAGAGTTCTCAGGTCAGAGAGAAAATGTTACAAGCAGTCAGGCAAAAACAATTTGAGTATTGTAGAAACACAATCAGGATAACACAAGATCTAGCAGCTTCTACATTAAGACTCAGAACATGATATTCTAGAGGTCAAAGCAGTTAGGATTAAAACCAAGAATCATCTACCCAGCAAAACTGAGTATAATTTTTCAGGGGGGAAAATGAACATTCAATTAAATAGAGAACTTTCAAGCATTCTTCATGAAAAGATCAGAGCTGAACAGAAAATTTGGCTTTCAAATATAAGAATCAAGAGAAGCATGATAACACAAACAGGAAAGAGAAATCATAAGGAATTTATTAAAGTTGAACTGTTTATATTCCTACATGGAAAGACAATATTTGTAACTCATGAGACTTTTCTCAGTATTAGGATAGTTGAAGGGAATAGCTATATGTATATATGTATGTATGTATGTATGTACATATATGTGTATATAGATATGCATAGACAGAGGGCACAGAGTGAGCTGAAAATGAAGGGATGATATCTAAAAAATAAAACTAAGAGATGAAAGAGGAATATATTGGGAGAAGGAGATAGGGAAAGATAGAATAGGGTAAATTATCTTACATAAAACAAGCAAGAGAAAGCTGTTACAGTGGAGGAAAAGAACAGAGAGGTGAAAGGGAATAAATCAACCTTACTCTCATTGGATTTGGCTTAAGGAGGGAATACCATATGGACTCAACTGGGTATCTTGCCCTACAGGAAAGTAGGGGGGAAGGGAGTGAGAAGAGGGATGACAGAAGGGAGGGCAGATTGGGGGAGGGGCCAGTCAAAAGCAAACACTTTGGAAAAGAGACAGTGTCAAAAGAGAAAATAGAATAAATGGAGGGCAGGCTAGCACGGCAGGAAATATAGTTAGCGTTTCACAATATGGCCACCATGGAAATGTTTTGTATAACTACACATGTGTAAGCCATATTGAATTGCTCGTCTTCTCAATGGGGGTAGTTGAGGAGGGAAGAAGGGAGAGAATCTGGTACTCAAAGTTTTAAAAGCAAACGTAAAAGAAATCGTTTTTACATGCACCTTCAAAATAAGGTGTATAGGCAAGGGGGCATAGAAATCCATCTTGCCCTACAAGAACGTGAGTGGGAAAGAGGTAAGAGGGTGGGGGAGGGGGGAGAGAAGGGAAAGCAGACTAGAAGGAGTAATCAGTATGCTTGCCATATTGGGGTGGGGGTAGGGGAGACATAGGAAGAAAATTTGGAACTCAAAATCTTGGAAATGAATGTTGAAAACTAAAAATAAATAAATAAATTCTGGAAAACTAAAAAAAAAACTAAAAATAAGGCATCTATTAATAGCTTAGTACACACTAGGTATTCTGCTAAGCATTAGACAATTCATTTGTGAATTATTGAAATAGTGAGTTATATGACAGTGAGAAGTTATGTGACCTTCATGTGATTACTCAGCTAGAATATGTCAGAGGTAGACATTGAACTTAAATGTTCCAGACTCTGAGGTATGACACTAGCCAAGCTGTTTCTCTAGTCCCTTAAATCCTCATTAAAATTCTTCTCTTCTGTGGCCTATTCCCTTAAGAGTCTGTTCTTTATTTTCCAACATCTGACTAATCTGAATTTAAAAAGTTAGTGTGTGGCTTAGTATGTTATCCTTCTTAGATAGTATTTGTGTTTTAATAGGTAAACCTGGAAGATATAATTAATATTTAATCCAAAGCAATAAGGGGTCATAGGATTTCAATAGTTTTCTAAAGACATGAATTAAATCACCATGTGAAAAGATATACCATATCACTAATCCGAGGAATCACAAATTAAAATAATACTGAGGTGATAAAAGTGATTAAAGTATTGAAGAAGTTGTAGGAAGACAAGAATAGTAACGAACTGTTGGTAGAGTCATGAATTGGTTCTAAAAGTTGGAAAACAATCGAGAGGTATGCATGAGAAGTTACTAAACCATTTGACCCAATGATTCAACCACTAGACATTGTGCCAAAGAAGATATTTTTCATGGAAAAACAATGGAAAGAAAATTAGTTTCCATTAATTAGGGAACTGCTGAATATATTGTTGTGCATGAATTTATTGAAATATTATTGTGCCATACAAAGGAAATATATGAGAAATTTTTACAAAAATATAGAACTTGTGTGAACAGATTCAGGTGAAGGGAGAAGAATGAGAAGATAACATGTGATCACTACAATAATATGAATGAGAAAAACAGTAAAAAGCAGCAGAACTTAAATGAAAAACTAGCCCAATACTGGTGTGAGAGGACAGATGATGAATGACACATTCCTTTCCTCACAATCATTCCATTCCGAATGCTGGCTCTCCAGATTTCTTTTTCCAACATGCTCCAACAGTCTTCTCATGCTAGAAGATTCTTCCACCCCTGCAGCTCCTTCCTCTGATTGGTCATTTCTTCTAGTAAACTTCCACTTTAAAGATTTCCTGGGCCAACCATATTTGCTCTTTTATTCCTCTTTGCCACAACTCTTGAGTTTCTGATTTTTGTTCCTTGTGCAGGAATTGACCTCCACTTTTCATCACCTTTTTCTGTGTCAATTTGGAATATCCCTCCAATTATGCATTTTGCAACCCATTCATACCTGCCCATCCTGTGCCTCTCATTCATTTCTTCCTGAAAATTGACCAAAAGAGATCCACACAATGAGTTGAGAAGTCTTCCTCATTTTGTCCCGACATCCTGAGGAGGTCAGGGGAGCAATCTGGCCACCTACTTGTCTTCTGATGGTCATTACATGATCACATTTCTGTCTATCATGTAATTCTTTGATGGTATATTTTATTCCTATTCTTCAAAGTTCCTCATTGGATATTCACAGCAACAAAAATTCCCAGTGAGGAAACTTCCTCCAAAATATTAACCAGCAACTGTTTGGCAACTTCTAATCTAAGACTGCTACCTGGGCAAAGTGACAAGCTAAGTGACTTGCCTAGAGTCACACAGTCAGAATGTACCAGTGGAGGGATTTGAACCTTTATCTTCCTTTGATCCCCACAGTAACTATATTAGGCAGGTACTATGCTCTGTCTTTTAGATGAAAACACTGAGTTTGTGATAGATTAAGTGACCTGCCCAGAAGTCACACAGTTAGTAAGTGTCCAAGGCAAGATTTAAATTTAGGTCTACTTGACTCCAAGATTAGCATTCTTCATATCATGACCTCCTGGAATTAAGAAACATAGCTTCTGTTCTCTAGTGGCAAACAAGATCTGGCATATTTCCTAGATCAGAAAGTAGCTGATTCTACATGTATCATGAATAAAATATACATGATTCATCAGAATGGAGTTGTACTAAATTGTGCCCATTGTGTTCATTGTATATGTTATGGAGTTCTTTCCATCTAGAGATTTAATCCATACTGATCTCAATACAGGAAGAGTGACAAATCAAAAAAATGTGTGGTCTTTTAGAATGACTGTAAGTGTGTCTCATAGGAAAAATACTGTTTATAGTAGGAACAATGATGAATGAAAACCCTGAGAAAGTTTCTGGGTAGTTAATAATCAATGTATTAATTGGGCTAGTTAATAATCAACAAATTGATGATTTCTCTCAGAAAACCAAAGACAAAAACATGGAGAGCCTGGAAGTCTTAAATATTTTTAAAGAAAATGCCCCTGATAAGTGAAAATCAATCTTGATGTGTGGACATTTAATTAGGAAATAGGCTAGAAGCCTTCAGCTTTTCCTGAAAAGAATGTGGCTTGATCATGAGCCTCAGCAGCCTCCAGCAATCTGGGCAGGGGAATCATTTCCATCCAGACTTCTCTGGTTGTTTTTTCCCTTCATAATCTGGGTTACCCTAAATTCTAAAGGAGCAATAGAAGGACAAAGGCTTTCCCCGAGGTTTAAGACAATCTCATCCACTGACCATGTCCTTCAGAGATTTTTTTTTTTGCAAAGCTGGGTCTTGGATTCTAATTTAATAATTAGATAATATAATTATAATTATATAACATAATTATAGTTATATAATATAAAATGTTATATAATAATTATAAAAGAATAATTTACCTCAGATCCTCAGAATTTAGGGAGTACTAAAGTAACTAAAACAGATTCAGAGGCAAACGCAAAACTCTTTTTCACAGTGGAGACATAAGAAAGTTCTGTTGACTTTCCCAAAATTGGAGGAATATTGGAGTTGAAATAGACTCTCTCCACTGGACAGAAAATAACTTAAAATGCTCCCCCAAAATAGTTTTCACTGTTTTGTTAAGGAGTTAAACAAAATATGGAGAGTGGACTAGTGCATCAATAGGCTAGCCACAGCATTAAAAAGGAAACAAGAATAATTTTTAAAAGGATACATGAACTATTAAAAGGAACCCTGAGGTTGAACCTGGAATATATAGGTCCTAGTCCTGAGTCTGCTACGAGTTTCCTGATTCTGGTGGTCATTAGCAAGAAAAAAATCCTACGGTTTATTCTATTCTTAATCTCCAGTCCACTCAAATATATTCCAAATGTATCTGATAGGCTTTGAGCAGAAGCCAGTGTATAAATGTGACAGTCAAGGACAACACATAGATTTTGAAGGATACGGGCCAATGACCTTGGTTTTGATTCTTAGGAATATTCTAGAAAGTACCGATAAAGGAATGACCAATAAATACACAGAAAAAGATAAAATAGTGATCACAAAAAGCAAGCACAACTTCCAATCCATCTCTTTGCTTTTCAGGAGACTGTGTGTGTGTGTGTGTGTGTGTGTGTGTGTGGTGTGTGTGTGTGTTGTGTGTGTTGTGTGTGTTGTGTGTTGTGTGTGTGGTATGTGTGGTGTGTGTATGTGGTGTGTGTTTGTGTTGTGTGTGTGTTGTGTGTGGTGTGTGTGTGTGGTGTGTGTGTGTTGTGTGTGTGTGTTGTGTGTGTGCCTGAGAGAATACTATAGATAGTGTTTATATTTTAGCCAAAAAAGGCTATTATGCAAAATCTCTAATTCTTTTTTTAAACATATTAAAGAAATGTGGATCATTCGACTAAGATGGGAACATAACAGATGGAATATCAACTTCAGTGGATCTTGCCTAGAATGCCACAGGTATCTATGCTTGGCCCTATATCGAGCATTTCTATCAATGATTGAAAAAAATTATCTGGCACATAGTAGGTGATTAATAAATTTTTTTTAAATTTATTGACAAAAGGGTAGCTGACCTGCATATCAAATTTACAGATGACACCAATCTAAAACCAAAGTATATTATATATTGAATGAACTTCAGGATCCTAAAGAAAAATCAATATGCTAGAATACTAGGATAAATATATTAAAATGAAATTTAATGGAGATACAATGAAATAGGACATTTACTTTAAAAACAATACAACTTCACAGGTACAAGATTTGAGAGTGTAGCTACATATCAATCTGCCTTAAAACCATCCAGAGGCTTTAGTGAACTCCAACCTCGATGAGATAACCATGTGATTATGGTAGTGACAAAAGTTGATGTTATATATAATGCTACATTAAGGGAGACATATCATTTCAAAATACATAAGTGGAAGTCCCAACTATACTCCAACTTGATCAAACACTTGTAGAATCTTATATTCAGTTCTTGGCAATACAATTTAGCAAAGCCTTTCATTAGCTGGGAAATGTTGAGAAAGAAATAACCAGGATGGTAAAAGGCCCAAAGATCATGCTCTATAAAGAGCTGCTCAATCAATAGAGGATAGTTAGCCTGGATGAGAGAAGACCCAGAGGGAACCTGACAGGTGTATTCAGGTTTACTAAGACCTGTCAAATAAAAGAAGGATGGCACATACTATGTTTGGTCTCAGAAGGTAAAATTAGAAGTAATAACTGGGAATTATAGAAAAGTAGATTTAGTTAAGGAAAATCTTCCTAACTATTAGAGTTATCTAAAAATATCATGATCTCTATGATCTTGGAAAGCTCCCCTCAGTTCTCTATTCCTCAGTTTCCTTATCTGTTAAGTGGGAGAGTTGGACTAGATACCAAATGATCCCCATTTAAATGTTGTGTATTTAAAGAGGAATGTAAATTCCTTGAGGGCAAGACCTGTGTTCCCACACAAAGCACAGTGTAAGTAGGTGCTTAATAAATAAATATTGGATTGATTATTAGTAAATATCTGTTGGCTGGATCTTCTTCTTAGAAAAAGAAGGATCTGACTTACCAAATTGCCTGTAATTTATAATATGATAAAACCTTATAAAACAACTCTATATCCCAATAATTTACTCTTACTATATGCAAAGTCATATCCATCTCTCTTGCATGAAACCAGACCTGAGATTGCACTGATATTGGGTGCTCTCGTTGACCCATATACACTTAACTTACAGTCTTAGAAAATCATTTGGGGCACTAAGAGGTTAAGCCATTTGCCCGGAGTCATATAGCCAGGATGTAGCAGAGGCAGGATTTGAACCCAGTTCTTTATGACTCCTGTGGCTGGCTATCTACCAATGACACCCATGTCTCCAAACCTGGGTTTTGCTAGTGTGGGGATAATTGCATTGATGCCCATGTTCAGGTGGATGAAGAAGGGAACCTCCTGCTTTAGCTTCATTTTCCCAGGGACCTCGGCAAGTTGCAAATGGGGAGGAGTTGCACCACCTGGTGGTCTAAGAAAAAAAAGACTGGAGGTACTTCTATGTTCATAAATTTACAGGGAGCATGTACACCCACCTCACCCCTGAAACCAAGTCACCCTTGGGCCACCTTCCCAGCATTTACTCCCATCTCCTCACTTCTAGAAATAACTTGCAAATTGTCTTCCTGAAATATCTCCTGCTCCTCATTTTACCTTCAAAGCCGTCCTTGATACAACCTATGAGTCACCTATTTGATCTATATGTCACCTGCTTATGTTGAGAAATGGAATAGAAAAAGAGCCACACAGTATTTCATTTTATCTATTGCATGTGACTTTAGAGAGTATGCCTTCTAATACTTTTTCAAAAGAACCATGTATTCATTGGTATGGCTAAAATCTTTATCCACAATGAATATAGCCTCTCCCCTTCTTTTTTTTTTGGAGGGGTGAAAGCAAGGCAACTGGGGTTAAGCCACTTGCCCAACGTCACATTGCCAGTTGTGTCAAGTTTCTGATACCAGATTTGAACTCAGGTCCTCCTGACTCCAGGGACAGTGCTCTATTCACTTGTGCTACCTATCTGCCCTATCCTCCACTTCTTAAGTTACTAAGTTACTAAGGCCATGAGTTACTAAGGCCAAAAATAGTTATTTATTGGTCATTTTTCTTATGACAAAAGTGTTGTCACTTAGCTAGGCTATTCCCAAGAATAAAGACACATCACCCATCACCAGATACAGACTTAAAACTCTTCCAACTTGATAGGACCAGCAAGAGTTTACGCTCCACTGACATAACCTTCAAGAATCTAAGGTCACCTTCATACTACACTAAGACATCAGAGGAAGACATTAGTTGAGGGTACCCTAGACAGCAGTGTTAAAAGAAAGGTGTCTCATATAAAAATAAATATACTCCATTTATAGACATTGAACCTTGAAAAGATTCCAAGTATCAAAGACCAAGGAGGAAATGAGCACAGATGTAACCATGTGGTGGGTTTCTGCTGTTGTTCATTTTAGAGACAAATACAGTGAATGTTTTACAAACTAGCATTACTATGCATCCCTGGACATATTGTGCTTGTCACTTTATTATGTAGCATTTATATGTAGTTTCACTGTCATATATTATTTGTTATCAGGGTATAAAGGAGACTAGTTTTATCCCTATTTACCAATAGATCGCGAATGGCACCATAATGTTTATCTTATATATGAAGTATTTCAAGTCCATTCTCTGAACAGTTCTATCTGCTCAGCAGAGATCATAGGATTCAAATAGATTATTTTAGAAGTCATAAAATGCAACTCCTGAATTTTACATATGATGAAACTGAGACCCAAGGGATTGAAGTAATTTTCCCAAGGTCACATAGGAAGAAAGCTGTAGAACCCATGTCTTATGACAACAAATCCATCTCTTTCCACTTCACCTAGCTGCTACATCTTTATTATTCCACTTGGGAAAATGTCATGGCTTTTCCAATTCAAGGTCAGTAGGGAAGTTGAATCATTCAACTTTGAAAGTAAAATTAAAACAAATCTTATCGAAAATTATTATTAATAATAACATATATACACATATAAAATGTTTCACATTGATAGTTCTACTCTATTATTCCTCAGGCTGGTCAGATGTGTAATACTGTGCTAGGTTCTGGACACCACAGTTTAAGAAGGACATTGATAACCTAAAGACTGTCCACAGGAGTAAAGGAATGGTGGAAAAGAAGCCAGAGTCCATGCCAAATGAGTATTGGGTTATGGAAGTGAAAGTGTTTAGGCTAAAAAGGAGATATAGGGGAAACTTTGATAGCTATCTGCAAGTATTTCAAAGGCTGTGATATGGTAAAGAGACTTAGCTTCATCTATGTGACTCCAAAGGGAAGCATGAGGAGCAATGGGTGAAAGTTGCATTCAAGTATGGTAATAGTAATGGGATTTGAAGATCTTCCATGCCCCTTGAACTCTGTAGCAGGAAGGAGCCAGAGCCAAGTAGGGGCCAGACTGGAGCTAACATGGTAACTGGAAGTGGAGGGGGCAGCACGAACTTCTTCTGAGAGCCAGCCAGAACTTCTGCTGAGGACTGCCAGGGATGGGAACTGTGGGGGGCTGGAGAGTGAGGAGAGGAGGATCTTTGCCTGAGGAAGCCTGTTTTGTTTTGAAGGCTTGAGAATGTGGGTGTTTACTACATTAACTATGTGTGCCAACTCCATGGCTATGATAATGTCTTTGACTTTCTGGTTTTGCGACTCAGCTTTCTGGTATTTGAATAAATGTTCTGGCTATATCCCCCATGTAGAGAGCCTGTTACATTTTGTGATTAATAACTATACCAGCATATTTATAGTCACTGTAGGCATTGTGAATATTGCATTGCTGGTACAAGTATATTTAGACTTGAGATAAAGACAACCTTTCTAACAAGTAAGAGATGGAACCATCCAGAGGTGGAATCAGTTTCTTTAGGAGACAATGGGTTATACCTTATTGTGGAACTTTAAGCAGAAGCTGGATAAACACTTACCAAGTAGGTTGTCATGGGGATCCTTTCTCAGATTTGAGTTAAAGTAGAATCTCTGTAATCCCTTTCAATTCTGAAATTTTGTGGAGGGGGGGGAGGTTTATTAGGTTTATTTCTATAGTACAAGCAGAAAAAATGTAGCATTTGCTTGGAAATAGTTAGCATTCAGGAGAGAGATCACTCAGCTCAGGAGGCAGGATATAAGGATTCATTCTATCCTCTGGTCCAACCTTCTTTGTGTCCCTGCTTTACAAAGTGCTGCATCAGAGAAAATGTGGGAATAGATAGAGGAGGTAAGCCATATTTGTCATTGGCCCTCAAGACTTTGATATCAGGTTAACTGTTATTTAAAATGTGAGGATGATAAAATTAGCCTTTGCTATCCCACACTTCCTTTCCCCTATACACATCCTACTACTCCCCCAAAGCACTAAAGATTGTGGGACTTTTCTAAACTTAATAGAAAGAGAATTCCTTCAGAAAGATCCATGGTGGGCAAAAACCCATAACTGAGACCCTGGAAGTTGCCAAGAGTTATAGTACTGACTGGTGATGTGTTCAAACAAGAGAGTCCAAGGTTCTGTGGTCTCTAACACTCTGTCTGGACATTACGTAGAATAGCCTGAAGATCTAGAACCCTGAATCTCAAAAATCTACGGAAACCTAACCCTGCCATGTGGAGAAAAGCATAGGAACCAAGGTGAACTAGATCAAAATACCAGCTGACCCCAAAAATGCAATAAGTGATAAAGTCTGTTCCTGTAATGAGGTCCTTGTTTTGGAAAAAATCTGAAAAGAGGAAAAAATGAATTTTATAAAGAATTCTCAGAGATGCAGACGTACCCCAAATCCAACCAGAAAGAATGTCATCGTCACTGTAAGAAGATATTGAAATAATTGAATGGGTACTCTGCAAAGACTACTAGAAATAAATGAAGAAAAAGAGAGGAGGAGAAGAATATAAAGAAAGGGTGAGAGGAAGGAAGGAAGAAAGAAAGAAGGGAAGGAAGGGAAGAAAGGAAGGAAAGAAGGGGGCAGGGAAAGAGGGAGAAAAAAAGAAAGAGAAGGAGAAAAGAAAGAATGAAGGAAAAGAGGTAGGGGGAGAATGAAAAGAAGGAAGGCTCTGGAGGAAAGAATCAACAGGCAAATAAATGGTTTAAAGTAGAAAATGACAAGCCTTGCCCAAGTAAAAGATTTCCTAAAATTAAAATTGACCAATAGGAATCAATGGTTTCGTTCAACAAGATATTACAAGAAGTCAAAAGATTGAAAAAATATGAGGAAATATAAGATGATCTGATATCACATAAAACTGAATGGACCATTGGCCTCCTTGAAAGTAAAAATTAAAAAAAAAAAAACAAACCTGGACACTATATTTCAATAAATAAGAAATGAAAACAATACTGAAATATTGGAACCAAAGGCCAAAATAATTATAAAGATAATCCACAAATCATCTTGGAAAAAAGGAGCAAAAATAGAAATCTCTGAAATCTTATAGCCAAAATCCAAAAGCATCTACCTCAAAGAAAAAAATACTTCAAGTATCCATAAAGAGCTAAAAGTACCAAGGAAATGCATTAAGAATTACAAAAGGCATTGAAGCTTCTATTTAAACTACAAGAGAACTTGAAATTCATTATTCTGATAGGAAAAAGACATGACTGCACTCTTATGTGTAATTCTACAAGGGGAAAATAGACCTTTAATTGAATAAAGGACTTTCAAGTATTTCTGATGAAAAATCTAGCTGGGTAGGAACTCTGAAATGCAAACGCCAAGAGTCAAGAGAGAACTAGAAAGGTGGTGGATTCTAAGGGCAAAAAAAAAAAAAGATACATATATTTGTATATAGAGACACTACATGAATTTATTTTTACTCAAATACACTTGTTTGTTTCAAGTTCCCCTCACCCGGTTTTAATGGTGGGGGGTGGAAAGGAGAGGGAATAGATAGGGGGAGGCAGTAAGGCTGGCAATCACCATGCCAAAAAAAAAAAAAAGAGGGCCATTGAAAAATTTTAATGTACAGAAGGAAATAAAGTTCGGAAGGAAGTAAATGGAACCTTTTTTTAAAGTAACTTTTAGAATTAAACTTATACTTTCCTTGAGCATTATGAAATAGAAACTTTCACATATAATCCTAGTCTAGTATTCTGTTGTATATTTGGAAACGCTCCTGATTCTCTCTCTCTCTCTCTCTCTCTCTCTCTCTGTCTCTCTCTGTCTCTCTCTTTCTCTCTCTCTCTCTCTGTCTCTCTGTCTGTCTCTCTCTGTCTCACTCTCCCCATCTCTCTCCCCATCTCTCTCTCCCCCTCTCTTTCTCCCTCTCCATTTCTTCTTCCTCTCCATCTCTCTCCATCTATCTCTTTCTCTCTCTCCATCTCTCACCCCATCTCTCTCTCACTTCATCTCTCTCTCTCTCTCTCTCTCTCTCTCTCTCTCTCTCTCTCTCTCTATCCCTTCCTACCCCATTTTTCCAGCTCCCCTTTATTTTTTTGCCTTTTAATATTAGAACATAAGTTCCTTGAGACTTGGAGCCATCTTACTTCTTGCATTTGTATCCTAATTATATCCTACAATGACTGGCCCATTGTAGAAAGGATTTAATAGATACTGTATCTATCTGTTGTTTAATTGATCTATCTATCTAATAGAACACTTT
This sequence comes from Pseudochirops corinnae, assembly GCA_028646515.1. Classification (NCBI taxonomy): domain Eukaryota; kingdom Metazoa; phylum Chordata; class Mammalia; order Diprotodontia; family Pseudocheiridae; genus Pseudochirops; species Pseudochirops corinnae. The sequence continues at coordinate 193,192,535 of CM053590.1, read as the reverse complement.
TGATGGCGCTCTCCTTTAAGAAATAAAGGAATAAATGTCTAATGGTAGAATTTCACATAGAGTTACTTGCATGTGGGAGATACTATACCCTTCAGATATTGTCATGTAAATATTCTCCTAGTATAACTCCATCTGCCTGTAAGACTGACTTTCTAAGCTACTAAATTCAAAGAAGGCACCCTTTGAGGAAGATATCACTTTACAAATGCACTCTCTTCTTCCACTCTTCTAAGCTTCAACTTCAATCATTTTACTGACTAGCAACATAAATATATAAGGTTGCCCAGTGTAAAGTAGGTTTTATGAAAAATAGATCCTTAAAATGATTTGGTCAGTATTATAAATTGGACCAAAAGTGTAGTCATTAATGAAATTCTTGTATCTTGATTCCCTTTTCTATTCTATAATCACTAAACAACAATTAATATATATTTTGAATATAAATACATACAATAGTCTCAGCCAGGTACTTGTAATCATTACATGAGGACAAATATGGTGACATAATGCATCAAAGAACCATACTCCAAGGAGAAATCACCCAACTGGAAACATATTTGAATATCCCATTTCAACGAAAGTATAAAAAACAAAACCACAATTGTTACAAATGAAGCAGACGAATTCATAACTTCAAGAAGTAGTTTAAAGGTCCATGCAGAGAAATTGATATGAAGCCTGCTTCGCCCCCGACACACACAGAGATATAAAGCCCAAAGGAAATAGCAAAGTATATTGTAAACTGAAATTTCTCTAAACGTCAGTACCTCAGTAAGTCATGTTATATAACTTATGCAAAATTCTACTCCAATGCCTCATCCAGGCATCTTAGTTCTCCATGCCTTGACAGAGCTAACTGACAAATCTATATTTATTAAATGCCTGTGTATACTAGGCACCATTCAAAGTACTGAGGATATAAAAATAAAAATTAGCCGTGCCTACCTACATGAAGCTTATATTCTCTTGGAATACAACAAATTAGTGTGTGTTTTTTCAATGATAGCAATTTATGAATATGGTCTATGGAAATCATGAAGCTTTCAAGTTTTGAAGTTAACTGGGTAGCAAGGTAGCACAGTGAATAGAGTGTCAGACTTGGAGTCAGAAAGATCTAAGTTTGCATCCTACTTCAGACTCTTTCTAGCAGTTTGACCCTGAGCTGTTTTAACTTCTCTCAGACTTTGTCTCCTCAGTATTAAAATAAGGATCATAATAGCACATGCCTCACTGAGGTCTTGTGAGGTTCAAAGAAGGTAACCTTTGCAAAGTGCTTCGTAAATTTTAAAGTGCTATAGAAATACTAGGTTCCTTAGAGAAGATCAAACACTGAATAATAATAAAAAAAAAAACCTGCATCCCTAAGCAACTCATAGAGAGAATTACTGGGCTTCCTGGAGTGGTTACTCATGAAATACTGCCCACATTTACTTGTAATGAAAGTTATCACCATGTATGTCCCTCTTCTAAAAGTAATGTATTTTTGCTTCTTGGTGCATAATAGTAGGATTCAATGCCTTGCCAACCTCATGCAGCTGTACATCAGAAACTATGATTTTGAGGGACAGGATCCATAATGTATTCATTCCATCCAATCTGAATCTATAATAGATCCATCATAATGCACCCTCTGTGTATGATATATAAATATTTAAGCAAGTGAACACTGCCAGTGTATGGTTATTTAAAATGGAGAAAGTTAACAGAGCTGAGAATTGCCATGGAAAGTATTGAGTGGCTACATAAAGCATCCTTGAGTAAAAGGGAAACCCTAACTAGATCTATTTGTTCCCAAATATTTGCAACTATCCAAATATTTGAGTTCTGTCCTATTTATCTAACCTAATGATAATAGACATGTAGAACCATTCGATTTAAGAGCCAGAATGGACATTGATGTTCCTTTTCACGAGCATTTTACAGAAGAGAAAACTAAGACCCAAGGCACTACTGATTTATCCTAAGTCACACAGCTGGGGAGTGCAGAGCCAGGTCTTGAACCTAAGTTTTTTGAGTATGAGAGCAATGTTCTTTCTACTTCAGCAGGCTGTCTGCTTAGTATTTTCTCAAGGTAACAATATAATCACTATGTCCATGCAAATTAGTATAGGTCCACAGACAGGCTCCAAAAGGAATTAAGTCGGGTCTATTACAAAACCAGACTGCAAACTATAAGAATGTTAATTAAAACTTAAAGTACCAGCCTCAGCTCTCTAGTCTGCAAATGCTCACAACAGCACCTGCAATACTGCTGCGATAGCATGGGTGTAATTTTGTGTTAAGCCTACTAAGGGAGGGGTAAAAATCTTAATGTGAACTTGGGCTACATTAAGAGAGGCAGAGCATCTGGGAATAAAGAGATCATAGTACTTTTGCCCTCTGCCCTGATCAGACCACATCTGGGGGGTTTTGTTCAGTTTGGGGCACCACAATTTAGGATGAGTGTTGTTAGTAATAGTGATAGCTCCAAAGTCAGAATTCAAATCCCACTTCAGTTGTTTATACCTTTTGTGATCTTGGAAAAGTCACTTGAACTCTCTTTACTTCAATTTCCTCATTTATAGAATGAAGGGTTTGGATTAAATGGCCTCTGAGGATCCATTAAGCTCTAAATCTATGATGCTATCATCCAAAGTCATTTTAAGTCAGAAAGTGCCAAGAAGAGGGAAAGTAGGATTGTGACATCGGTGCATCTCATGCCCGAAGAGGGGACTTAGCTACTGAAGCCTTTGGCTTCCCTGAAGTCCCAACTAAAATCTCGTTTTCTATAGGGAACCTTTCCCAATCCTTCTGAATTCCAGAGCCTTCCCTCTGGTGATTGTCTGCAATATATCCTATTTGTTCATATAACTTGTTCATATATAGTAGATTGTATGTTATCTCCCTCATTAGATTATGAGCTCCTCAAGAGCAAGGGCTGTCTTCTGTCTTTCTTTCTAACCTAAACATTTAGCACAGTGTTTGATACACAGTAGGTGCTTACTAAATGCTGATTGGCTGGATAAATGACTATTTAGTCTTGAGAAGTAATGTCAGAGGGACACGACAACTGCCTTCCAGGATTTGAAGGACTATTGCAAGGAAGATAAATAAAATGTATTCGGTTTGGCTCTAAAAAGCAGAACTAAGAGCAATAAGTGGAATTTACAAACAAGCAATTTAAGCTTAAGGTAAAGAAAAGCTTTCTCATTTCCAAGCTAGCCAAAATGGAATGGACTGTCTAGAAGGAAAGAGTTCCCTTCACTGGAGGTCAGAGATCATAGACTTCGTGCTAGAAGGTCATCCAGTCCAGATGTGGATGCCAGCACAACAATCTGGAGTGCTGCCCAAACTACACTGAAATGTAATTGAGGGGACAACTAGGTGGCACAGTGAATAGAGCACTGGCCCTGGAGTCAGGAGGACCTGAGTTCAAATCCAGCCTCAGACACTTAATACAAAACTAGCCGTGTGACCTTGGGCAAGTTACTTAACCCCAATTCTGCCTTCCCCCTCCAAAAAGAAAAAGAAAAGAAAAAGAAATGTAACTGAGAAATATTTAACCAAATAAATAAAAAATAGAATAGAATATAGGTAAAGATGATATATGGTTTTCTAAGCTGATATGAGGTTCACAGGTCCTTTCATCTGACCCCTATTTTTATTTGAGTTTGATACTGCTGGTCTACTCCAAATACCTTATTTTATAGACAATGAGGAAAATGAGACCAGAAGACTTTACATGACTTGCCCAGGTCCCACAGATAATGAGGAGGAAAAGTAAGAATTCAAAGCTGGTCCCCTGCTCTCACACCCAGCACTCTTTTTTCTGTGTCATGCATCTCTTACATGGAAAGCTAGCTGAATATTTGTCAGGTAGAGTGTAGAGAGGAATCTTTTTCAGGTATGGATTAATGTGGTTGGCCACTGAGGGCCTCTGAACTACTTTGATTCTATAATCACTGGTAAATTTTAAATGTGTGTGGGTTATTTCTCAGACCAGGAATATTCAAGCTTGATCTACTGCATTCAGTACATACAGAGAATGCTGGTTTTGTTTGTTTTGTTTTGTGTTTTTTTCCCTAAATCATTGGGAAGGCATTTATATTCCATGTAGAGACTGCCTGTTGTGACTCTGTTCTGAAACTCTGTGTGTAAAACAATATGATATCTATTTAAAGGATGTCATTTTTTTAAACAGCTGAGCTTGAATCAGACATAAATCTTTATTTAAAAGCCACCATGCTAAAGAAAAATTAATAGGGATTTATAGATAGCTGAGTAGAGAAATTTTAAGTAATCAATTAAAAACACATTTTGCATTATGTGATTACCAAGAGATAGTGAGAGTGAGCTGAGTCCCCCCTCCCAAAAGAAAATCAAGTTCTGAGTTACAGACATAAGAAATTAAATGAAATTAAATTCCACCAACACTTATTAAGTACATGTAATGTGCCAAACACTGAGCTAGGTACTAAAGATATAAAGACAAAAATGAAAACTGTGCTTGCCCCCAGGGAGCTTACATTCTTAGTGGGGAGATATAATACATACAGTGTAATTAGATACAAAATGTAAACAATAAAAATTGAAAATCATGTGTGTGGGAGGGTACCACAGCCTAAGAAAGATAGATAAATTGTACATTAAACTACAATGCATTTTTCAAAGGCTATAATTCAGAATACAGAAATTTCTTTGCTTTATAGATGAAAATTGAACACACAAATCACACTGGAAGAAAGCCAACAAAGTGCTCTCTGTGAAGTAAGAAGAGAATATCAATTCATTTCCCAATGCTACAAATATTTGGGTACAGGTTGTTTACCCGCATTGGAATACAAATTCTTTGGGAAGCAGAAACTTGAGGTTCATTGTCGCTGTTGTCATCATTTATCTATATAACTCCAGCACCTAGCCTAGTGCCTTGCACATAGTAGGGATTGAATAAATGTTTATGGAATTGAGTAAGCACAATTAAAGGTGTAATGAATTGTTTTTAACTAACTAGAAATATTAACAATGAAAGAATCATAGATCTAAATAGGCAAGAGACCCTAGAGGTCACCTAGTCCAACTCCTCATTTAACAAATGGAGAAACAGAGACCTGGGTTAGCTTAAGGTCACCCAGTCAATGAGTATCAAAGTTGGGATTCAAATTCAAGTGTCATTGTTCTTTCTACCATTCCATTGCTATCTTTCCACCTGGGGAAAAGCAGCAATGAGCCACATCAACAAGGAAATTCCACTGGTTGGTAATTGTATCTTGACTGTGACCCGAAATAGAAATTTAATTCAACATATGTAACTCCATCAACATTTAGTAAGAATCTGCTGTGCCCAAAGAATGATGCTAAGTGTTAGGACACAATGAAAAATATTGCACAGAGACAGAGATCAAGGTGTTTGTAAGCCAATGGGAAGGGAAGTTGTACACAAATAACTGATACGAGTGTGTAGGGGGTTTGGTGTATTCCAAAGCTACCTAAAATGTCATCACCCACATAGGAAGCACTGGAGACCTGCTTCTAGGAGATACAAGAAATGGTTGACATGTGGACATCCTGCATTGGTCTATCACATAGTTGGGATGTAAAGTATTTGGTCTTGGCCTGTCATATGATCAGAAATGACCTATGTCCATTGGTTTCATGACCATCTCTGATTACAACTTTAAAACTACCTTATGTGCACAATCTGTTCTCTCTTTCCAGAATATTCAGGACTCAACTATTTCCCTCGGAGTCAGGGACACCATGAACTAAGAGAAGGAGGGTACCTGAGGTCCTCCTCTCCAGGCCATGTGTTCCCATTTGAGGTTGGAGTTTTAATCTGTTTTGTTTTGTTTTGTTTTTTTTCAGTCCTGCTTTCAGAGAGCAGAGTCCCAGATGCTGGAGCCTGAGCCAGGGGACCTTTCAAGTCAGGGATCCCAGACCAAATGTTGTAGCCAGCAGAGAATCCTTGAGAAACCAGGATCCCAGAATACTAGCATAAGGGGAGTTTTGGATTTAAACTTACTGGGACTAATACTATGTAGGAATTGAGTTAAACGATCCTTCTCTAGAGACGGATGTTCTAAGTGGGATTATGCCCCATCCAGGTATTGGGGGAGATGTTTGTGTGTTCATTCTTGGTATACTTTTGAAATAAATATCCCTCTGTAAAAACCTAATCTGGCTGTTATAAGTTTATTTAAAGTGTTTGGACTCCAAAAAATTGGGGGAACATAATTAGTGGAGGTTTTAGCCACTGGCAGAAAGGGAAAGACCCTCCCTCCACTTTATAGCCTCTAGATCAGTGGTTCTCAACCTTCCTAATGCTGCGATCCTTTAATACAGTTCCTCACATTGTGGCGACCCCCAACCATAAAATTATTTTTGTTGCTACTTCATAACTGTAATTTTGCTGCTGTTATGAATCGTAATGTAAAAACCTGATATGCAGGATGTATTTTCATTGTTACAAATTGAACATAACCCACAGGTTGAAAACCGCTGCTCCAGAGGGTACTAGAGAATTCTGGACAAGGAGTGGAAATATAACAGACCTAGTTCTCAGACAGGACTCTGTTGATTCCAGCATCAACACTTTATACTTTATTTGGTAGACAATATATAACCACTGAAGCTTTTCTTTGCTTGATTGTTTTTCATAGGGACTGATATGATCAGAATTGTGAATTTAAAAGGTTACTAGAAGCCACATGGAAATTGAATTGAAGAGGAAATAGCCTAAAGTCAGAGAGTTCAATTAAAATAGTTGGGACAAAGAGATGAAGTCCTGACCTAGGAATGGTGTAGTGGAAGTAAAAAGAAGATGGGACATATTGATGAGATTAACAAGAGTTGGTAACTGATCTTTTGGTGAGTTAAAGAGGTGAAGGAGAGAGAAACATAACAAAATCATAGAATTCTGGAATTGGAAAGAGCCTCAGCAGCCTTCTAGTTCAAACCATACTTAACGAAAAATTTTCTCTTTAACAAACCCAGCAATTGTTCTTGCAATCTTTGCTTGAAAACTCCTAGTGAGGGAGGGGATAGCTCTAATTCTAAAGAAATTTTTCCCATCTGAAATTTGTCTCTTTTCAACTTTCACTCATTGTTTCTAATTCTAATGTCTCTAGTCAAGGTGAACAAATTGAATCCCTTTTCCATGGAACAACCCTTCAGATATTAAAAGACAAGTTTATGTTTTCCCTGAGTCTTTTCTTCTCTTAACTATAGTCTACAACATAAGTTCCTTCAACCAATTCTCATTCATTCATTCCTTCATTTTGATCTGGAACTGAGGTATTCTAGATGTTCTAAGTGCTTTTGAGGTGTTCTAGGTAAATCTTTAATTTTTAGCTAGGACCCAGGAAGGTTAAGTGACTCCAATGTTCTTATTCTTCAACTCAGCCTCCTGGCTTCCCTGGCTTTCTTAGTCTCCACTCAAATCCTATCTTTTGCAAAATCTTTTTCCTGGTCTCTTTTAGTATTATTGTCTTGCTTATGAAATTACTTCCAGTTTATGATATGTAGATATAAATAAAGAAAGAAAGACAAGAAGGAAGGAAGGAAGGAAGGAAGGAAGGAAGGAAGGAAGGAAGGAAGGAAGGAAATGTAATGGTAATAGGAATTTGAAGATCTTTCCTGCCCCTTAATAGAATTTGAGAACCTTTCCTGATTTGAAAATATATTCTGCCCCCTAATAGGCTGAATGTGGACACATGGAGCCTATGGTGGGAGGCTTGTTTTTCAGGAAGGCACAACTTTTGTTACCTTGTAATTAAGTGGGTCGCAAGGATTGTAATGTTCTCTGACCCTGGAGAAGGCTATATATACCCTGATGTAAGATTTTGCTTTGGGGTTCACTTATGGAAGGGTTGTGTGATTTGGTCAGATGAGGCTCTGGGCAGCTGTTAAACCTGCTGGCTTTGAAAACCCAGATGTTGGTGCTTTTCTCTCTGGTGACTAACTGTATGTATGGAATGGTCAGAGAGTTAGAAGCCCTGTCTGTTGCTGAATGGTGTCATTTTCTCTGTCTGTATTTTTGTCTGCTTGTAACTTCTATTTGTATTTTCTCTGAAGTTCAAGGTGCTGACTTTTCCCCCAAACTAGGTAAATGATGTATGTTTCATTAAAGTAAGGTTGTTCCTTTTTGAGTTGCTAACCTTTAGAAAAGCAGATCAAAGTACCTGTGCTAGCAGCCATCCTGGGTATGTTACGGTGCCTGCTGCTACAGGAAGGAAGGAAGGAAAGAAAGAAGGAAAGAAGGAAGGAAGGGTGGGAGGGAGGGAGGGATAAAGAAAGATACATGTGTGTGCATATATATATGTATATATAAACATATGTTTGTGCATGTACATATGAATGAATATATAATGTACGTTGATGTTTGTTGGTCTCTCCCATTAAAATGGGAGCTCGAAAGCAGGGACTGTGTTTTTGCCTTTTTGTTGTTGTTAGCCCAGCACTTAGCACAGTACCTGGCATGTAGTAATTACCTGGTAAAGACTAGTGAATTTGACTTACTCATGGTCACACAGGAAGTAAGTGACAGCAGCAAGATTTGAACACTAGCCCTCTTCCTCCACATTCAACTTTCCTCCTGCTGCTCTACATCACCTGTTTGGCAGCTCATTCCTTATTAATCCTGGGGTGTTTTGTTCCCTGACTACAGGAAGCAGAGATGGATAGGGTAGGTGGTCCACAAAGTCTTTTGTCCTACCACAGAGGTCTGCAAACTGAAAAGATTCCGAGGTTCCCACAGGCTATCAGCCTGGGGAGTTTTCTTGAATAGTAAATTCACTTTAAAGTGACTACACTTAACACAAAGAAAGGAACCACAGACCTAATCCTGAAAGTGAGGAAGAACAGCAGAGACCAGCTAGAGCACTCCTGGCATCCTTGTAACAAAGGGACAAAGAGATGATGAATGGCAGTATGCATATTAGCTAGTACCCAGTCCTGCTAACAGCCTCTCACCTGCTGCGAAGGCCAACATTGGACTTACACCAAAGTCTTCAAGTGGAAGAAGAAACTGTGGACAAGGAGGCACAGCCCCTCAGGACTTTAGACCAGGATTGGAGGGTTATAAATAGAGAAACCCTAAACCCCTCAGCAGTCAAAGTAAAACTCATCAATAAAACTAACAACAAAGGTGGAAACAGTCTGAAAAATCCCATAAAAACCGAAGCATAGAATAAATGAAAGAAACTGTAGGTTATTCATCTAGGAGAAGAAGACCATCAAAAAAGGGAAAAAAAAACATTACTGATCACTGATGCAGGCGGCATGTGTATCCTATTGATATCATTTCCTTAAGGGCATTAAAATGGATATTAAGCAAAATAATAAAATAATTGAGAGGAATGGTTATGTATCCAAGTAAAATAGAAAAAGAAGAAAAGAATTTAAAAGTACCCCCTCCTTTTAAAATATAAAATTATAAAGCATTTTATTCATAATGATTTATAGAACAAATATAAATGTTTGCTCATAGAACAATTTGTCTCATCCTAGACTGTTTTTAATCATTATTTCCCTATTGGTTGCATTGTAACAACTGCTCTAACTAACCTTGTCCTTGAAATACGTTTTAAAAAAAGGCTAACATCTCTAAATCAAGCCTTGGAAAAAACTTGCTTCCACTAAAACATTTGGTGAGGAGGGTGGGGAAAGGGCACTCTATCTATAATGAGGAGCAGAATAACATATTGGATAGAAAGCCTGCCTTGGAGTAAGGAAACCTGAGTTCAAGTCCCATCTCTGACACACGGTTACTGTGCAGCACTGGACAAATCACTTAACCTCTCGATTCTCCCAGGCAATGCTCTAAAGTTCAAAGATGCAGGACAGACATTGATCTGCATTGTTAGTGAGTGTTCCCTCACCGAGAATTCCATTATACCAGTAAATCCATGGTTTGGGGAAACAAACAGTATAAAGATGTACAGTAAAAGCTCATTTTATACAAAACCTTTTCAACCAGAAGTCCCTATTAATGAGCACTTTTGCATTTCATCAATACTAGTAATAACTAATTCTTAGTAGTATAACATTGCCTAGAGTAGTGGCAAACGCCTGGAATCCTTGCTCCTGGGAGAGGCTGAAGCAAATAGATCACTTGAGGTCAGGAAGTCTGAGCTGCAGTAGGACTCAAGCTGGTTATATGTCCACACTAAGTCCAGAGCCAATACAGTAAGAAGCAGAACACGGTACCTAAAGTGGGGCAAAGGGAGCAGAAGTAGCTCAGGTCAAAAACAGAGCAGAATAAAACTTGTGTGCTGGTAAGTATTAGAAACAACCTATGAGTAGAGCTAGAGAGACCCAATTAGAAGAAGAAGAAGGAGGAGGAGGAGAAGGAGGGGGAGGAGGAAGGGGAGGAGGAGAAGGAACTCAAGTGATCTTTTTCTATTTTACTTGGATACATAACCATTCCTCTCAATTATTTTATTATTCTGCTTAATATCCATTTTAATGTCCTTAAGGATTGGTGGAAACCATTGACTTTACTATCTTGTACAACAGAAAGCTCTTTGTTATCTTTATTCAACTGACCAAAAGATAGTTGAGCTTTTGGATAACATAGTAATGCCTGAAGCCACCAGGAGGGAGTTTTGGAAGCAACGTGGTATTCTTGTTAGAGTCATCCGAAGAAAAAGGACAACGGGAATCAATACAAAGCAATCTACACATAGTATGGAACTATCAGGAGACGCCAAGATGATATAACAGGTAGAAGGCCTCACACGGAGGAAACTTTATATTTAGAAGAATACATTGGTGGACTTCCATTGTGGGATCTGTGCGACTACAGATTGCTCATTCCAAAGTACTCAATTTGGTTTTTGCTTCTTCCAGCAAACTCTCTGGAGGCAGTTCAGTGGTGAAGTAGCAGAGTGCCGGACCTGGGCTCAGCAATATCTGAATTCAAATGCTACTTCAGACACTTCTCAGCCATATGACTATGGCCAACTCACTTAACTGCTCACAACCTCAGTTTCTCCACCTGTAAAACTGGGACAAAAATAGCACTTATCTCCCAGGGTTACTGTGAGGATAAAATGATATATTTATAAAGTGTATTGAAAATTTTAGAGCAATATAAACAATGCTAGTTATTTCTATTAATAACATTAATATTTTCTGGGAGCCAAGATGGCAGAGTAAGCAGTAAATTGCTGTAACTCTCCAAAGTTCACCTCCCAACAACCATAACATGGTGCCCCCAAAATAAATCCGGGTGCAGCAGAAGCAGCACAAAGGTAGAGTGAAACAATCTTTTAGCCCAAGAAACTTGGAAGATTGCCAAGAAAGGTTTGTCTCACTTGGGCAAAACGGGAGTCAGTCCAGGACAAAAAGTGTCCTAGTAAACCAACATTAAGTCCCACCTCAGCAACCTAGTTGGAGATCCTGAACTCCACTGTGGTGAAGCAGGCAAACTCCGGCATCAGGAATCACCAGGTGCCAGGGGAATGGGCAGACTCCAGATGTAAGAACCATCACATGCTTCAGTACAGCCTCAGGCAGAAAAGCAACCTCCTGGGGTCAGATAGCCACATGCTTCAGTGTAGCACAAGTAAAATGTTTAGAAATACCCCATCAGCCTCAGCACATGCCAAATGCCAGCACTGGGCCCCCTGCTCAACACCAGGTAAGCCCTCTATGACCTCCAGCCACTCCCCCAGCCCACCCCCTCAACGGCAGCAAATTCGTGGGTCCCCAGTGGACCTCAGGAAAACCTCAGTGCAATACCAGGATGTGAACCAGAGCTGGCAGCCCCTGGCACAAGAAACCTGAGGCAGTGCCCCTTCTGTTGGGGTTTCACCTCTGCCCACCAAGGGATGCCAAAACTGTTGTAGTTTCATGATGTACTATGGCAGAACCATCTCAAAGAATTCAGTTAGACTGCCTCTAATCCAAATATAGGAATTTATTGAGACTGACCCCTCTAGTGAATGGGGCTAAATTCCAAGAGGAAGCAGCAACTTCAGAGAAAGCAAGATGGATTTTATAGGTTAAAGATGCAATTGCATAAGAGAAATTATTAATATTAAAAAGGCAGGAGGGGCTTGTTAAGGGATTATGTAATAGAGGAAGGGTCCCAGCCACAGTGGAACGGCACATATATAAAAAGCCATGGGGGGAGAGGAGAAGGCAGTGGATATATGATAATAAGCCTCTCTATGCCATAAGTTCACTTGAGGTTAATTAATGGGTCTGGGGGCAGTGGCTAGCTAGAGGCAGTGGCTGGAATGCTATCACATGGACACTTCTGCTGTTCCGTGAGAAATAAGAGTGTGGGGGTTGGGGGGGAGAGGCTAGCTAGAAGCAACAGTCTTGCTGTTTCAGTGAGGCTTATAAGGAAGTTAGAAGATTGGGGCTGGGGGCAGATTTATTAAGACTCTATCACTTCCACCCTGAAAGCAGAGCTCAAATTTAAAAGAAAGGAAAAAGGCCAAAAAAGATGGACAAAGAACAACAAAAAAGGATTTGACTACAGAAAGCTATTGTGGTGATAGGAAACATCAAGACACAAACTTAGAAGAGGACGACGATGTCAAAATACCTATGTGTTAAACTCCAAAGGAAAATGGGAAGTGGTATCAAGCCCAAAAAGAACTCATGGAATATTTCAAAAAGGAGCTTAAAATCAGATAAGAGAGATAGAAGGAAAATTGAGGTGGGGGGGGAGAAATGAAAGTAAAGCAAGAGAATTATGAAAAAAAGAGTCAACAGCTTGGAAAAAGAAAACACGCATAAAAAGTAGAAATGATCAAGTGGAAAAAGAAATACAAAACTCCACCAAAGAAAACAACTCTTTAAAAAGTGCAATTGACCAAATGGAAAAGGAAGTACAAAAGTTGACAGGGGAAAACAGCTCCTTAAGGGTTAAAATGGGGCAAGTGAAAGCTAATGACTATGAGACATCAAGAATCAATCAAACAAATTCAAAAGAATGAAAAAAAAAATAGAAATGCAAAATACCTCATTGGGAAAATAACTGACCTAGAAATTTGATCCAGGAGAAACAATGTCAGAATCATTGGGCTACCTGAAAACCATAATTGAAAATAGGACCTAGACAGCATCTTTTAAAAAATTACCAAGGAAAAAATTGCCCTGATGTCCTGGAACCAGAGAGCAAAACAGGCATTGAAAGAATCCACTGATCACATTAGGAGAGAACTCCCAAAATAATAACTCCAAGGAATATTATAACTAAATTTTACAACTATCAAGTCAAAGTAAAAACACTGAAAGTGATCAGAAAGAAACAATTCAAATATTGGGGGGTCACAGTCAGGATTACACAGGATTTAGCTGCAATGCTAAAGGATGGGAGGTCATAAACATAATATTCCCGAAGGCAAAGGAACTAGGAGGGAATTTGGGAACCTGTGGCCTCGAGGTCACATGTGGCTCTCTAGGTCCTCAAGAGCAGCTCTTTGACTATATTCAAATGTCATAGAATGAATGCCCTTAATAAAAGCATTTGTGCTGTAAAACTTGGACTCAGTCAAAAGGCCACACTCAGCCTCAAGGCCATAGATGCCCCACCCCTAAGCTAGGACTACAACCAAGAATCACCCAGTGAAATTCAGCAAAATACTTCAAGGGGGAAAATGGTCATTCAATGAAATAGAAAGATTTCAAGCTTATCAATACCCAATAGAAGTCTAAAGAGGGGAAAAAGGAAAGGAACACATAAGGGATTCAATGGACCTAAACTGTTTTTATTTCTACATGGGAAGATGATACTTGTAATTCATAGAAGTTGCCTCACTAATGATACAACTTGAAGGAATATAGATAAAGGTTATGAGTATAGAGTAAATTTGAGGGAATGACATTTAGGGGGAAAAAACTAAGGGATGAGACAGCAGAATACACTAAATGAGGAAGGAAAGGAGAGGTAGGATGGAGTAAATTGTTTCACACAAAGAGGCACCTATTACAGTAGAGAAGATGGGAGGGTGGGCAACAGTCATCATTTGAACCTTACTCTCATCAGTATTGACTCAAATAGGGAATAATAAACACAATCAGTTGAATGTAAAAATCGGCATTACCCAACAGGGAGGTAGGATTGGAGGAGATTAAGAAAATCAGGGAGAGAGACTGACAAAAAGGAGGCTGACTGGGGGAGCTGGTAGACAGAAGCAAAACACGAATGAGGAAGAAAAGGATAAAGGGAGAAAGAGGACAAATAGGAGGGGAAAATAGGATGGAGGGAAATACACAGTATTCATAAGCATGGATGTGAATTGGATGAAACCCCCCCCCCCCATAAAATGGAAGGGGATAGCAGAGTAGATCAAAAACCAGAATCCTACAATATGTTGCTTACAAGAAATATACTTGAAGGAGAGACATGCAAAGAGTAAAGGTAAGGGTTTGGAGCAGAATCTATTATGCTTCAGCTAAAGAAGAAAGAAAGAAAGAAAGAAAGAAAGAAAGAAAGAAAGAAAGAAAGAAAGAAAGAAAGAAAGAAAGAAAGAAAGAAAGAAAGAAAGAGAGAAAGAAAGAGAGAGAGAAAGAAAGAGAGAGAAAGAAAGAGAGAGAGAGGAAGGAAGGAAGGAAGGAAGGAAGGAAGGAAGGAAGGAAGGAAACAAAAGCAGGTATAGCAATGCTGATCTCAAAGCAAAAGCAAAAATAGACCTAGTTAAAAGATATAAGGAAGAAAACTACATCTTGCTAAAAGGTACCAGAGACAATAAAATAGTATCATTACTAAACATATATGCACCAAGTGGTATAATATCCAAATTCTTAAAGGAGAAGTTAAGTGAGCTATAAGTTCATGATCAAATAAGAGATAGAGAGCATTATAAAACGTAAAATACATCATTCTGATTATATTAAATTAAAAAAGCTTTTTCACAGGCAAAATCAATGTAACCAAGAATAGAAGGAAAGGAAAAAGTTGGAAAACAGTCTTTACAGTGTTTCTGACAAAGGTCTCATTTCTTAAATATGTAGAAAACTGAATGTATAAGAAAACAAGCTATTACCCAATTGATGAATGGTCAAAGGATATGAACAAGCAATTTTCAAATGAAGAAATCAAAGCTACCTATAAGCATTTGAAAAAGTGCTATGAATCACTTGTGAGTAGAGAAATGCAAATTAAAACAACTCTGAGATGCCACCTCACACCTATCAGATTGGTTAATATAACAAAAAAGGAAAACAATAAATGTTGGGGAAGATATAGGAAAATTGGGACACTAATGCACTGTTGGTATAGTTGTGAAGGGATCCAACCATTCTGGAGAACAATTTGGAACTGTGCCCAAAGAGCTATAATGCTGCTCATATCCTTTGATCCAGCAATACCACTACTAAGTCTGCATCCCAAAGAGATCATAAAAAAGAGAAAAGGACCTACTTGTGCAAAAATATTTATAGCAATCCTTTGGTGACAAAATATTGGAAACTGAGGGGATGTCCATCAACTGGGGAATGGCTGAACAAGCTGTGGCATATGAATATAATGTAATACTATTGTGCAATATGAAATGATTAGCAGGTCAATTTGAAAAAAAAACCTGGAAAGACTTCTACAAACTGATCTAAAGTGAAATGAGCAGAACCAGAAAAACATTGTACACAGTATCAACAAGATTGTGTGATGATCCGCCACCATGGGGGAGGGGGGAAGGGAGGGGAGAAAATCTGAAACTCAAGTGATTGTGGAACTGAATCTTGTAAATTAAAACTAAATGAGTAAATAAAAAAAATTTAAAAAAAAAAAGATTGTGTGATGATCAGCTATGAAAGATTCAGTTCTTCTCAGCAACACAATGATCCAAGACAAGTGCAAAGGACTCATGAAGGAAAATGCTATCCATATCCAGATAAAGAACTGATGAACTCTGAATGCAGACTGAAGCATACTTTTTTGTGTTTTTTTTCTTTTTGACCTCTTTCTTCTTTCAGAAATGTGACTAATATAGGAATGTGTTTTATGTGATAGCATCTATATTTATATCTGTATCTATATGTGATAGATATAGATATAGATGCTATCACATAAAACACATTCCTATATGTTTTATATGTATATATATATATATACATATATAATATATCAAATTGCTTGCTGTTTTCAGAATAGGGGAGCATAAGGGGAAAGGGAGAAAAATTTGTAACTCAAAATGTCATAAAAATGAATTCCAAAAATTGTCTTGACATATAGTTGGGAAAAAATAAAATAGTATTTTAAAAAGACAAAAAATAAAATGTAATTGAAAAATATTTTAACAAATAAAAATTCAGTAGAACAAATAATAATAATCTACAATACTATGAATCATGTGTTTACACTTAGAAAGTTGGTGTAATTATATTGGGTGACATAATATGTGACTGTCCCTTATTTTCTGAGCATATAAATGTATTAATTAAAAATAAGTATTTAATATGTGCCAAGTATTATGCTAAACCCTGGAGATTAAAAAAATAAAAGATAAGCAGGATGGAATCTTCACTCCAAGTTCCCATTCTACAGGAACATTCTCATGGGAAAAGGGGATTGGATAGTATCCTGTCAACAGAGTTATGAAGAGTCATGAGTTCTGTAGCAGAAAGCGAAGCATGGCTACTTGACTAGGATTACCTAGATCTAGTGAACCATATGACGCCTTCATCAAACAGGACAGAAGGGTCAAGAGCTGGAGTTTTGAGCTCACAGGGTTAAGTCCTCCAAAGCATGGTCTTTAGTCTGAGGGTTATGGGGAGGAAACGGTTAGATTATAAATTAGACAAGCCTAGCAAGTGTGGTGGTTTTTTGTTTTTTTGTATTCTTGTTCTTTGAAAATTGGATACTTATGGATGACTCAGGCAGTTCTTTCAAACATCTTGCCATCACCCACAGTAAAGGAGAAAATCACAGACACTTACTGTATTGATATATTAATTCAACAAATAATCATATTTGGGTGTTTATTTTGTACAAGACATTGCCGGAAGTGTTATGAAAAATTTACAGACAAGGTCCTGGCTTTCAGTGAATTAATAGTTGAATAAAAAAGCATTTATTAAGTACTTACTTTATGTAAAGTAATGCGCTAAGAGCCGTAAATACAAATAAAAAGGGCAAGACAGTCTACTCTCAATGAGTTCACTATCTAATAAGGGGAAACAACCCATATAGGTTTCAGCTACAAGTCAGATGAAAAGTCATCATGGTATTTACGGAGCAGCAGCAAAGTGGATAGTGACACATCTTCATTAACATTATTTCCACTGCTCAAAACTGTATCTAATTCTGATCTGGAACTATCTGAGAATGAACTGACAAGTGTCTAGGCCTCCACTAACAGTGGCTACTAAGGAGGTGGGGTTCTAAAAGAACAGAAACAGCCACCATGAAGTACCTGCAACAAATGTGGATTTCCTACAAGAAATCAGGGATGCAGGCTATGATCTGGAAATAGACATGACAGACAGAGGGATGGAATCTATATTCTGAGGCAGAAGGACCCAACATTCTAGGACAGTGGTTCTCAACCTGTGGGTTGCGCCCCCTTTGGGGGTCAAACAACCCTTTCCCAGGGGTCGCCTAAGGCCATCAGAAAACACATATTTCCGTTGGTCTTAGGAATTGAGACACCACTCCTCTATCTATCTCCAGATGGGTCTGCCCACATGCAGATGTGCCCACATATGAGTATTAAAGGGTCGCTGCATTAGGAAGGTTGAGAACCACTGTTCTAGGATGTCTCCCACCTGGTCTGAGAGGAGACAGTAGTCAATGTGATGGGAGTGGTTTGTTGTGTCTGGAATAGGCTCCCTGCTGTCTCTCCCTCAGGTTCTTTTCCTGTTTCAACCAGACCACCTTGTCTGCCTTGACAGAGGCAGTTAATGGGCAATTGATGGATATGCCTGTCCTTTCCACAAGGGTTGCCGGAAAAAGCTTAAAATGTACTAGTAAAGAAAAACTTCACACAGAACTGTACACAAAGCCATCTGAAGTCAGATGAGCATCTCCCAAAGGTACAGCATTCCATCTCCCTACCTTTGCATTGACTGTCTCATATACCTGGAATAAGCTATCTGAAATTTTAGCTAGTTCTTGTCACTTATCCTCTATTTATTCCAGTATCAAGTTTATCTTCTGTACTAGATTGCAAACACCTTGAGGACAGAACAATATATAATTTATCTTTGTATCTAATATTGTTCCTTGAATGTAGGAGAAATTTTATTGAGATCAGTCAAATGACTCAACATTATCCAGAAGATGGGAGATAAGGGAAAATTTGTTCTTTGGCTTGGCATTGATAATCTTCCACAGTCTGGCTCCATTTGATATTACTTCTCTTCTGCTTTCCAGCAAACCTGCACCTCCAATAGAATTCCATCTTCTGCCTCTGCATTCACATAAGCTATTATTCCATGCCTGGAATGCACTTTCTCCTTGACTCCATCTTTCTGAATCCTTATTTTCCTTCAAATTTCTTGTCAGTTTCTATCTCCTCTGTAGAACTTTCCCTGATTCCCTCAGTCTCTATTGTTCTCTCCTTCCTCAAATAACTTTTCTTTTCCTTTTCTGTGTTCAATATTATATCCATCCCCTAGTAGAGAATAAGTACCTTGAGAGCAGGGATTGTCTTGATTTTGTTCTTGTATCCCCAGTGCCTAACACAGCACTTAATTTTTGTTGATTAAAATTATCAATGAGAAATACATTTTTAATATATTATTAAGTCATAAGAGGAAAGGAAGGCAATATGGAAACATATATGGAAAACAATAAGAAAAAATAATTTTTCAGATAAATGTTTAATGATTTCAAAGCAGATGAAGCAATATTATCAAGGCTTACAAATTTTTGAAATAAAAACACTGACAGATTTGCCTTAATGAAGAGATAACACTTCTTAGTAATTAGTACATTACTTGTTTATATTTCATTTGGTGTGGATAAAGTGGTTTGAAGAGTTCTTGAAAATAGTTGTGTGCTAAACAACTTGCCTTGAAGGTTTACTTTCATTATTAGTTTTTTTTTCTCACTTACATTAATGATTTACTGTTTTCGGAGATGATATAAAGGTAAACAGTCGACATATTAATTATCTGAATTTTTAATTAATGAAGTCCACTTAAAAGTGTTTTACTGTGCCCCTGAGTACATAGCTGTATATACATATACTGCATTTCTATTAGAGTTGCTACTGTAAAAGAAAAAAATACTGTACTCTCCTTCATATATTCTCTGCGTACCTTAGAGCTAGGCTCTGATTACTGTGAATAATAAATCTCCTAAAGTAGTCTCATTTTTAAAAAATTTGTATGGCATATTTCTATTGGACTTCTGCCATATTTTATGTAATTATATTTGAATAGTGCAGATTGGAATACATGCAACCACTTCAGGGGATTATTCATTTGCACTAATTGGGACCTCACTCTACTCCTTAAAACTCTCAATTGCAGAGAGGTACTGACATGTATTTCTAGAGGAGATTTCCCACTGGGACCTCCCTATGCCAATGAAATCACAGCTCTGATCCCAGGCCTATTCTCTGTCAGGTAAACGGAAATAACTATTGTAACATTGAGATAGGAATACCACCTGTGATTTTGTTGGCCTATTTAGCTCCCAGCCAAAGACCTTCTTGACTAATGCAAGTATTCTTCTTTGTTGTAGTCTTAGAAAGTTGGAGAGATCAAGGAACTTGCCCAGGCTCACATAGCCAGAATGTTTCTGAGGTGAGATTCGAATCCAGGTGTGCTTGGCTGTAAGCTGACTCTAACTATACTTTGTTCTATATTTCAATGATAAGCATTCTTTGTTTCAGACTTCAGAATTTGTTTTGTCCATTGCGGCATGTTTTGCATTTCCACATTCTTTTTCTTTTTTGCTTTTTTTTGGGAGGGGGAAAGGTAGGGCAATTGGGGTTAAGTGACTTGCCCAAGGTCACATGGCTAGTTTTTTGTGTTAAGTGTCTGAGGTCGGATTTGAACTCAGGTCCTCCTGATTCCAGGGCTGGTGCTCTATTCACTGTGCCACCTAGCTGCCCCCATTTCTACATTCTTTTGGGATCATGACTAGGCTGTATTTTCTCATTTATTTGCTTCTCCTACTTTCTTCTACCTGTCTGCTTAGGTTTTGTCTCATGTGCCAGATTCCTTGACCTGTAGTCCTTTTCGTTATAAAACTTTATCCTAAAAGCACCACATTTCCTCAAAACTGAACTTTTTTTTTAAAATGCAAACAAAAATCTTTTCCATTTCTGAAATTTCAGCTTTGCCTCATATTAGAAAGTGAAGGATTGGTTTGCCTTCGCTGAGTGACCAAGAATATGAACTGGGGGTCTGATCAATACATTATTTTGGAGGAATTGTACACATATGATTACACTTTCATGGAATGGAATGACAGCAGTAATTCTTCTACATCCTATGTGAGTACTGGTCAGAGGTTCAACACTGGAAGGGATCTTAGAGGCTATTTTGTCTAACCATGTTTCAAAAGAGGAAACTAAGACCCAGGGAAATAAAATGACTTGTTCAAAGTCACACAAAAAGTGGCAGAGCTACATTTCAAACTCACGGCCTCTTATTCCAAGTCCAGCATTCTTTTCAGGGGGTTTGAATCCTAACTCTGCTATTTACTTTATCAGTGTGACTTTAAGCAAGTTACATAAATACTCTGGTTATCAGTTATCTTTTTTTTAAATTAGTAATTTATACTAGATTACCTCTAATGTCCCTTCCATCTCTAAACCCTGTGACAGATAATCATAAATAACAATGATGATAATGGACGAGTAAGTTGCACAGCGGATAAAGTGCTGGCCTGGAGTCAGAAAGACGCATCTTCCCAAATTCAACTTTGGCCTTAAACACTTACAAGCTGTATGACTATATCAGCAAGCACCCTAGCATACCCAGGGTGGCTGCTAGCACAGGTTCTTAAATCTGCTTTTCTAAAGGAAAGCAACTCAAAATGGGTTAACAGTCTTGCTTTAATCAATCATAAAATATCATTTACCTAGTTCAGGGGGAAAAGTCAGCACCCTGAACTTCAGAGAATACAAACAGAATTCAAACAAGTTACAAGCAAACAAAGAAACAGATCAGCAGACGGCTTCCAGCCTCTGACCATTACATCAGTTACCTATTCAGTTACCAGAGAG
>CM053590.1:193145093-193170922 GCA_028646515.1 Pseudochirops corinnae | reverse complement strand
GGGGGGGGGCTCAACGACTTCCCATAATCTCATCTGGCCAAATCACACAGCTCTTCCCAAAGTGAGCCCCAAAGCAAAACGTCGCATCAGCTCATATAGCCTTCTCCTGGATGGGAGAATGACACAGCCCTCTTGACCCACTGCCCAATCACAAAGTAATAAGGTGTGGGCATTGCTGAAGAACAAGCCTCCTGCCACAGGCTCCACGGGACCACATTCAGCCTATTAGGGGGCAGAGTATACTTTCAAGTCAGGGAAGGTTCTCAGAGCCACTTAAGCCACTTAAGCAAAGGGCCTGGGGCAGGGGAGATCTTCAGATTCCCATAAAAAAGACTGTGGGGAAATCACTTAATCCCATTTGCCTCAATTCCCTCATCTTTAAAATAAACTGGAGAAAGAAATGACAAACCTCTCCAGAATCTTTGTCAAGAAAACTTCAAAAGGTCAGACATGATTGAAAAAGGACTGAACAATAAAAATTGCTGCTGCTGCTGCTGCTGGTGATGATGATGACAGTAGAACTTATCTCACATTTTAGGACTTGCAAAGGCTTTACAAATATCATCTCATTTTATTCTCATAACAACAAACTACTATTGTTATCTTCATTTTACAGATGAGGAAACTGAGGCAGTCAGAGGTTGAATGACTTGCCCAGGGTCATACCTAACAAATGTCTGAATCTGGATTTGTGTCCATGCTTTCCTGACTCCAAGGCCAGCACTCTACCCATTGTGCCACCTGGCTGCCTCATAGATCAGCGATAAATAGATGATAGATATAGATAGAATGACAGACTGACAGATGGACATACAGATGAACAGTTAGACAGACGGCAGATTAGTTAGATGATAGATAAGGACAGATAATGTATGGATATTTATATATATACACATATGCAACAAAATTGAAGGATAGTTAATGTTTAATGGTCTAAACTCATTACTCATTCACATAAAAAGATGGAAAACCCAGCTGAAATATTTAAAACGTGCCTGTAGAATATTTCCCTCAGAATTACGCAAGTATGGGAGTGTCTAAGGTTTGGGAAACGGTTTCATATCCATGTTATCACAAAGGCACAGAATTGGGTAAAAATAAAGTAGCCTTAGTGAGCTATGTCCTTCTGTCTCTCACAGAACGTAAAAGTGCCCTTAATGCAACAAACAATTATGTCCGTGCATGAAACAGCACCAATTTCCAAAACAGCAAATGACTGTTATTTTAGGATTATGAAGGGAAAATAGTGCAGGATGAACAACGTGAAAGCACAGCGAATCACAACCGAGTACAATTATGAAGGAGGAAACAACAAACTGGAGGGACTTGCTCTTCAGCCTTTTGTCCTTCTTTTCTACTGAACGCTGACCATTGTTCTGACTGGCAGCCTTCCATTATAGCTTCCTGAATTCAGGGGTTAGGCGGTGAGTCACCGTACTCATCAGGGTGCCCCTTTTGCTGAAAGGCAGTCATTGGCCAAAGCACCCACTGTTCAGTGAAGACAGACAGTGGGGTACATGGAAGAAAACTCTGGATTTTTAGTGAGGAGACCACAGTTCAAATCTAGACACTTGACTCTGCAGCATGGCTAGGAAACAGAAGTCAAAATCAGGTCTCCTCATACTCTGAAACTTTTCTCAGCTGTAAAATCAAATGGACAAGAATGTTTAAACTGAACATCTTAAGTAATTTTTGTGAGAAAAGTGTTTTGTAAACTTTAAAAGATTGGGATAGGACTAGGCACTAAAAATGTAGCTTCATTGGTACAGAGAACTCCTATGGGAGTTCAGACCATTCCCTCTACCTATGCAAATTAACACTTTCTCTGTAACTTACCATCTAAAAACATTGCCTGGAGCAATGAGTGGATAAGTGACTCACCCAGGGACACAGCCAACATGTTAGAGGCAAGATTAGAACCCTGACTTCAAGGCCAGCTCCCTATTCATTATATAACATCCCCCTTCACTTTAAACTTCACAGCATTATAAACATGTGAGCTACAATTTTAAATAAGGATTTGAGGAAAGAGGATTAATGAGTTCAAGACACTGATGCTGAATTTGTACCATCCTATCTTGTTCATCACAGGTGACCAAAGGAAGATCAACCTTGTTTTATCAACAGGATGAGTGATGAATCCTCTTTGAAAGGGCTTTATTAGAGTATGGAGGTAACCATGAATTTCTAAAGACTATACAACAAGATCTGACTAAGTTAGAGAGGTATCCATTTTTCTTAGTCATGAAAATTATGCCGTACTCCTGCAGATGAACCTAATTAAATAGGGAGAAGCTCATTATCAGAAAAAAGAGATTAGCCAATAAGAGATTCTTTGGCCATGATGACTCATGAAACAGAAAAAAATATTAAATTAGCCCTCAATGATTGTGGTGGAATGGTAGGAAAGTAGACAAAGGGTGCTAAGAGTCAGTGTTCAGACCATTCCAGTGAATTTAATCACCCATATACTAACCATGAGATCTTCATACAATGAGCAGCAGTTGTTATGCTACTAAAGGAACTGAGTCACACTGATATTGATGTTCTTGCCATTCTTCTGACCCACACAGGCATCGTTACTCTGACACTTTCCTAGTTCCCAACAAACATCAGTCCTGGGTGTCACATCATTAGCATTGTTTACTGCCATATGTATAACTTCTTTGCCCAGTCCAAGCTCCAGCTAGGAAGCTCCTCCATTGTCCTTGGAGATCCTGCTCACTTGTCTATCACTGACTTGGCTTCTCATCATGTCCTATGGTTCTGCATTCCTGTGGTTTTACTCTGGTTACCCTTTCTCCTATTAATTCTGATTAATTCTATTACATTGGTCCAATGAGCAAATATTCCCATTCCTTTATTCTATGCCTTTGAAATGACATCCTTACAATATTATATTCCTAAAAATCAGCTTATACATTTCTAAAAATAAAGCAAGCAAGATTATTGAAAATTCCATTCAGGCAGGACTTATTAGGCATTGGAGTTGGAGTGGACAAGTTCAAATGGGCCCTTTTGAATTTAGGAAGACCTGAGTCAAATCCTACCTGAGACATACACCAGCTATGTGACTCTGAGAAAAGCACTTAACTGCTCTATGTGTTAATTTCCTCATCTATAAGAGAATTCTTCATGACCTCTGAGGTCCCTTCTAGCTGAAAAGCTATAATTTTATGATTTTTCTTCACAACTTCAGATCAAAGTTAGCCTCAGCTCTGGCCTTCCTCACCTCAAACCTTAAGCATGTAAATAATTCCCTCTTTGGAGCAGCATGTGATGTAGCTAAAAGAGAGCTAGACCTGGTATCAAAAGAGACTGAGTTCAAATCCTTTCTCTAATATTTAGTATCTACAAGTCACTTAAGTTCTCTCACCTTCAAATTTCTTTACCTGTAAAACTAAGATGGTTGTAAGGATCAAATGAGATAAAATAAGTAAAATTATGACTTTAGCAACACTGAGATTGTTCCATATAAAGTTTAAATGGAAGGATATTTCCAACCTAGGTATTGTGTGACAGGAATTTCATCTATCAAGATCAAATTCAATATGGATAAATGTAAAGTCTTATAATGATAGAGTGTCATAATTAAACTTTTGTATGAAAAAAATCTAGGCCTTCTAGTGGATTGAAAGATTAATAAGGTAGCCACACTAAGCTTATGCTTCATTCAAACATGCAAAACTTATAGGAATAAAAAGAAAATGGGTCCACTTGACCCTCCCTGCTCAGATCATGTCTGGAGTATTTTGTTCAATTCTAGGCTACAGAAATTAGGAACAATATTGATAAATTGAACAACATCCAGAAGAGAGCTAGGATGGTGAAGGACCTATAATATGTGCCATATGAGGCTCAATTGAAAGAATTAGACATATCCAAACTGTCTTCAAGTATTTGAAAGGCTGTCACATGGGAGAGGTATTAGATTCGGTCTGTTTGATCACAGACTGTAGAACCAGCAAAAGGGGAGGGAAGGAGATCCCACTGCTAGATCTATTTCTAAAGAGGATTAAGCAGAAAGGAAAAGAACCTATATGTTATAAAATGTTTATAGAACCTGTCCTTGCGGTGGCAAAGAACTGGAAATTGTAGTGATGTCCACCAATTGAGGAATGGCTAAACAAGTTTTGGCACATGATTGCAATGCAATACTACTGTACTATAAGAAATGATGAGCTCAATGATCTTAGGAATACATGGATAGACTTGCACAAAATAATGAAGAGCAAAATGAGCAGAACCAAGAGAATTTTGTATATAGTAACAACATTGTTTTGAGAACAATTTTGAATAAATAAGTCATTTTGACTTTTAGAAATACCCAAATTAACTACAAAGGACATATGAAGGAAGACACTATCTGCATCCGGAGAAAAAGTTGATAAATGTATAGAATGATTTTATTATATATGTACACACACACACACACACACACACACACACGGGTGGGGGGAAGGATGGGAGGTACAAAGACGCAAATTGAGGTTTGATATCAAGAATGACTTCCTCACAATTAGAACAACTCAAAAGTGAAATGGGTCTGCCTTGGTAGGTAATGGATTCCTGCTTGTTGGAGATCTTGAGAGACCAGATGACCACTTTTCAATTAGGCTAGAGTGAGGATTCTTTTTTATTTGAGGACACCCGCTCATGAAGGTGGAATTAGAGGATAGTCATAGGAATTCCATTTAGGGGCAAGACAAGGAAACCATTAACTCTCACTGGATGAGTCCAGGAAGACTTCTAAATGATGTAAGATTTCAAGAAAATTTAATTTATGATAGAAATCTAGCTTACTAAATGAAGAATGAAAGTGGGAACAAAAAGAGCTTTCTAGCTACATGGCGCCACTTATAAGAAACATTAGACCTTGTGGGAGAGACAATATTTAACTTTGACCTAGATCTTTTATATTCAATATGTACTCCTGTCCCGAAGGGGAAGTAAGGGAGAAGTAAAATTAGAAATCAGTCAAATTCAGTTCACAAGTATTTAGTAAGTGCTTATTAAATGCCAGGCTCTGTGTTAAGCACTAGGCCTACAAAGAAAGGCAAAGACACTAAACTTGCATTCAACGAACTCACATTCTAATGGGGAAAAGATATAAATAACCATATATATCCAAGATGTCCTATAGGATATAAAATCTCCTATATAAGGTGTAATTTCAGATCAATTTTAAAGGAAATCCAAGATACAAATAGAAGGATGTGAAGAGAGAGAATATTTCAGTTTGGCTTACAGACAGTTTGATGGCATGAAGTCAGGAGATGAGTACCATGTGTAAGGAATGGCAAGTGGGCTAATGAAGTTGAATGAGAGATTGTGGAGGAGAATGAAATGTAAGAGTATTCGAAACATAGGAAGGGGCTAGACAAGAAGGAGCCTCTCCAAATAAAGAGCAAAATACATATCTACCCATGGTGACTACTTATCACACATCCACTATGCTCTTACAACTGAGCTATATAGATCCCTAAGAATACTCATCTTTAAATATATATTTTTTTTAAATAGTGATAGTACCTAGGTCTAAGAATTTGTGTAGTCAGTATTTTATGTTGAAACAAAATATTAATAAGCAATCACTATTCCCAGATAACTGAAGCATTGATGTTCTGAGTAAAAATGTTAAGGTTAATGAAACAAGGTCTTGTTGGCTCAAGACCCATGGGAAGGTTAGGCTGGATTAATGGAAAAAACAAATTTTCTTCTTGGAGTATGAAAAACAAATATTTCATGGATGTTTTTAAACCTTTACTATTGACCTCAGAGAGCCAAGAAGTCCTTTGGGGGTCCACAAATGGGAATATAAAAACCTGAAATCATGAAAGATAGTTTTAAAAATAATCTTATCTTGTCGATAGGTAATTGTTTTTCTTCTGTTCTTATCATGTTCTCTCTTCTTTCCCCAATAAAATACCCTCCAAAACCCAATGCTAAATCCTTCCCTGCCTCTATAAAATTATACTTTGCTATATATCTCCCTTTAGATCTTTCTCTCTCATAAATCTCCTCCCTAGAACCTGAATTATATGGAAGTTTTCATATACTGTAGCTTTTGGGTTGAACTTTTTTGCTTTGTTTTATGGTGTTATTTATTTACTGAAAATTATTGAGTCAGATTTGTATCTTGTGGAATACATTGGGGAAATGTCATTGAAAGCAGGGGACTAATGTGTTTAAGGAAAAGGAAATTGTGCTTATTAACAATTATGCTAATATAATTTTATTTTTATTTATTTATTATGATCATTTCTTTTTCAAGGCAAGAAATTCAAAAGAAAAATAAATATTTAATGCATTGTGTTCCTGGCATATATGCTACCACCTATGGGGTGATAAAGATAAAGTGCTTGTATTTATTCAAAATTAAAAGGAAAAAAATGTTAAAAACAGTAAAAGAAAAAAAAAATCATAGGGTCCTTAATCATACTTCTCTTTTTAAAACCTTCAAACTTTAAAAAGCTAGTTGTGAAAGAAGGTAGAGGAAAGGCAGGGCTTGAACTCTCCCAAATTCCCCTTCCAGATAACTTTAAAATAATTACTCAAAATTAATTCTGAAACATTAGAACAAAAAAAAAAACAAAAGACGGGATGAAACAATTTTCCAGTTGAAGACAACTTAGAAAGTTGGCAGGAAAGGTTTGTCTCACGGGTGTGTGAGTAGAGCAGAGTCCGGTGCAGGCCATGCCCCGTAAAGAGAGCAACAGGCCTTAGGGACATCTGAATCTGCTATGACAGATGGCAAGGGGGTCAGATTACTAATCGGAAGGTGATTACAGGAGACCCTTTGCTGAAGCTGGGAGAAGGAATCTGTTGCACTACCCATACATGGTTCCAGGCTGCAGTCCCAGGATTAGGAAGAGCACTAGCAAGAGCATGGACTTGGGACATAGTTCCAGGGCAGAAAAGAGTGCTTGTGGTCACTCATAGACAAAAGCACAGTCCAGGAGAGCAGTGACTATTCCTTCCATTTTACCTGGAAAGAATTCCACAGTTACACACTCCCAGAATTTGTTCTGAAAACAGCAGCACAAAAAAGCTGAAGCTTGGGGCAGTGCCCTCTGCATAGCAGGAGAAGATACCAACTTTAACATATAGTTAAAAATCAAGAAATAAGTTGGAAAAAATGAGCAAAACAACAACAACAAAAAAAAACCTGATCATAAGAAGGTACTTTGGTGAAAGGAAGATGAAAACAGAAACTCAGACAAAAACAAATGCTATAACATAAAACAAAAATAATGTTTAACAGCCACGTGCAAAGTCTCAAGGAGAAATGTAAATTGGTCTCAGGCCCCGCCCCCCAAAAAAAGAACTCCCATAAGTGCTCAAAATGGGTTTTGAAAATCAAATAAGAGAGGTCAAGGAAGAATTAGGAAAACAAAATAGAATAACACAAGAAAATCATGAAAAATATTAAACAATTTGGTAAAAAAAAAAAAGAGGCATACAAAAATACTGAAGAAAATAATATTTTAAAACACAGAATAGGCCAAATAATAAAAGAGGCAAAGCCATCCACTGAAGAGAACTTCTTAAAAAGCAGGATTGGCCAAATGGAAAAAGATGTACAGAAATTCGCAGAGGAAAAGAATCCTTAAAAAGTAAATTTGAGGGAGTAAGGAAAAGACTTGACTGAGTTCTCCCCTAAGATCCTCCAAATACCTTTAAAAATGATCTAGACAAATTCTAGAGCAGGAGGATCCATAAAAAGATGGAATGAAATTTCCATTCCAAGACAACTTGGAAGGTCAGCAAGAAAGGTCGTTGCACCAAGATGAGAGAGGAGCATAGTCCAGAGCAGGCCATGCTAGCACAGACCAGGCCCCAGCAAACCTGGAGAAGGCTGAATCACTGGCAGCAGTGGCAGCTTCCAGATATCTTAGTCCACAGATGCCGAAGACAACTTAGAAGATCAGCAGGAAAGGTCTGTTGCAGCTGGGTGAGAGTGGAGCACAGTCCAGTGCAACCTGCACCAGCACAGCCCTGCCCGTAGGAAACCAGGAGCAGGCCTTGGGAATGACTGAATCAGCAGGGACAGGGCAGTAGCAGGGGCAGCAGCTTCTTGCAGAGCTCTCAGCCCACAGAAAGGAAGGAGGTCAAACAACTGGTCATAAGGAAATTACAAGGGTCTTTTTGCTAGCACTGAGGCAGGTCTCTGTTGCTTTCCCTATACCTGGATCTGGCCTGTGCTCTGGTCTATGAGAGACCACAGGCATTCTTTTCTGTCCTGGGACTGTGAGGAGAGTCCCTCCTGCACTGTGGCCACAAACTCTGCTATTCTAGTGCTCTTCCTCACCCTAGGACTGCCACCTAGAACCGCTACCCAGATCCAAGTATTTTTTAAAGCCAAGTCAATAGGCAGCCTGTCAGGATCCCCATTAGTGTTTGGTGTCCCCCATTTATTTTTTAATTTAACATCATTCTTCCAGGCAACTCAAGCTGTATTTAGTAGTAAAGATGCCAAATTATACTGGTAGAAGGAGTTTGGTCACAGTAGCCATCCACACCACGCACACACACACACACACACACACACACACACACACAATTTCCTTGCAGCCTTGAGATTAGACAGAAGAAAACTTGGGATGAGGGGATTGTTTGCAGAAAAGCACCCAAGTGAAGGAGGAGAGGAGGCCTCATGAAGTCAGCTTCATTTCCTTTCCCAAAATGAATTCCAGCAAATGGGAGGAGCGCAGAGCTGAGGAGGTAAGGGAAATGCCAACAGCAACCAACTTGGCAGAGTATCAGGTAAGAGGCTAAGATCTGCTGGCAAATACCGATCCCTGGTTGGGGAGCCTGACCAAAAAAGTTAATTCTTGACATTTCAGTTTCTACAGATGGCAAAGACTCCAGAAATATTGTACTCTTTTGTTCATGAGGAAGCCTGCAGGAACTATGACAGGCCAAATCTTTTGTTCATCAGTTCTTAAAACATGGATATAGTTTTAAGATAGGAAAACCAGAAACTACAAAATAAATCTTGATACAAGCATGAGATGGAATGTTATTGTGATACAAGGAGCAATACATATGAAGTTATCAGAGAATCATGAGAAGACTTATATCAACTGATGAAAAGTAAAACAGACAGATCCCGGGAATTAATGTGTGCAATGACCATAAAGATGTCAATGAAAAGAAATATGATCACAAAAGTAACTAAGATTGAGTACTATAACTATAATGACCATATTTGGTCGTTCTATATAAGAACAATTATGCAATAATTATGATGTATAGATGTTACCTCAGTCTTCCACTTAACTTGGCACATGTAGCTTCAGTCTAAATATGTTTTATGAGACTGTAAATATACACGCCTAAGAGAATTTTTTAAAAATATATGTTCATAGATCATGTCATGTTTTAGTCTCATGTAATCTCTTAGTAATGATTAGGAAGATTCTTTCTAATTTCTTTGGAATATGACTTTAATTGTCCATTCTTGCTTTTAGCAACTGCCTGGCATTCTCTTTGCCAGTTTCTAAAGCCTTGACCTTTGAATGCATAGTTACTCTCTTATTAAAAGCTATTCTGTTTTCAACACTGACTAAGGCAAGGGTGGGGAACCTATAACTTCAAGGCTACATGTGGTACTCTAAGTCTTCAAGTGTAGGCCTTTGACTAAATCCCAACTTCACAGAACAAAACCCCTTAATAAAAGGATATGTCCTTTGAAACTTGAATTCAGTCAAAATGTAGCACCCAAGGACCTAGAAGGTCACATGTAGTCATATAGTTAGTATATTTTTTTCTTTCAAGAATTTGGAGATAATTTCATCATATGCCATTGAGATAACTAAAAACACCTTGATATCTTCAGGACTGGACATCAGTTCTTGTCTAGTCAATAATTAAACCAGTTTATCCGCTTTATTCCATTCCCCCTCTTTTGTCTCTCATATCCCAAACTTTTTTATGCACTTCATTAAATCTTTCACCTACCCCACCAAGGGACTATGAAATATAACCCAGCCCTCCTTTATAGTTGCTCATAACTCCACTGAGACCAATTGGAATCCCAACTCATAATATTAAGACAATGAATCTGTAAATCACTAGATGTCTTTCAAAACACATGCATCATCTTGCTTGAGCCTCACCATAATCCCAGGTGGTAAGTAATGTAGGGATGATTTTCCTTTTTTGGCACAGGAAGAGACAAGATGCAAAATTATTAAGTGACTTGTCCAAGGTTATATGGCTGATTGAAGACAGACTTGGAACTAAAAGCTACATATGCCCAATTAGCAGCCATGTTTACTAAAACCCTTTTATGTATAAGGTTTGTACCTAAAATATAGAGATACAATGCTAACTTTGCTATTAGAAAGCTAAATTTAAATATGAAGATGTATACAAATAACCATGATCCAAAGGGGAAAATATAAGGGCCAAAATTGCTGCGAGAAATATGAGGAGGAGAAATCACTGTATCTGAGGACATTAACGTAAGGGTCTGTGGAAGAGAGTTAGGCCTAGATGATAAAGAGGGACAAATTAGTTAAGTGGAGATGGAAATTAGAGGTTGTGGAGGAGGCTTTTCCAGTCATGGTTATGGATAATGACATGGAGAAAGGCAAGGACAGGATGAAAAAGGGATTACTGAGAATAACACTATTTAGCTAGAACACAGGGGAAGTGATGCTAAGCAGTTCGAGATACTGGAAAGGCGGGCTGGAGCCAAATTGGCAAGGGATTTGAATGCAAAGGAAAGGAATTTATAGATTATTCAGTAAGAGGAAACTACTGTAACTTCCTTTGCACCATCCTCAAAAGCTCATAGTAGAGTGCTAAGCATATGTGAGCTGTTCAACAAATATTTACAGTTGAGTTCAATTGAACTGAATTGCATAGCATAAGGGAAAAGTGCCATAAGAACTACATTCTGGCACTGCTTGTGGTTTTGCCAGACAACTTTGCCTTTAACTGAACTATATACCACCAACAATCATAGATTCTCACAGTTGAAAGGGACTTCGAGGGACATCCAGTTCAATTTCCACCTGAACCACGAGCCCTCATCTCTACCCTTCATGACAGCTTAGATCATGCAGTCTCTACTTGGAGACTTCTGGTAAAAATTAACTCACTACCTAGAAAAATGGCCCCTTGCACTGTCAGACAGTTCAAATTGTTGTGCAGTTTATTTCTTTTTAATTAAAATCTAATCCACAGCTTTTACACATTGCTTCTAGTTCTGCCCCCAGGTCTAAACAGAAAGTCAGCAAGTCAGTACTACATGCACGAAACAAAGAAAAAAACAAACAAACAAAAAAACATGGCCCTCAAGAAACCCATATTCTAATAGAGGAGATAACATGCAAACAACTGAACTATAGCACACAAGATAGGTACAACTTCCATAGTAGATAAACTCAGAGAGGAGACATTAGCATTTAGGAGGCCAAGAAATGGCTCTAGGGGAAAGTAGCATTTGAACTGAGTTTTGGAGAAAGCCAGGGAAACCAAAAAAGAGAGACAGAGAGGGAGACAGACAGAGACAGAGACAGAGGGAGACAGAGACAGAGAGAGACAGAGGGAGACAGAGACAGAAAGACAGAGACAGAGAGAGAGACCGAGAGAGAGACAGAGAGACAGAGAATGAGAGACAGAGACAGAGACAGAGACAGAGAGACAGAGAGAGACAGAGACAGAGAGAGAGTATTTCAAATATAGAGGATAGCCAATGAAAAGACAGGGATTCAGAAAATAAAACTCAGTATACAAGGAAATGCATGAAGTACTGTTATGTTAGATGATAGAATGTGTAGTATAAGAAGATTGCAGAAGTAGGAAGGGTCAGGGCAGCTAGGTGACACAGTGCGTAGAGCACCAGCCCTGGAGTCTAAAGGACCTGAATTCAAATCTGCCCCCAGATACTTGACATTTACTAGCTGTGTGACCTTGGGCAAGTCACTTAATCTCACATACCTCACCAGAAAAATGTAGGAAGGGCCCAGGTTGTAAAAAGTTTTAAAAGACCAACAGAGAATTTCATATTTGATTCTGGAGGAGAGAGTCACTGTAGTTTATTGGGTAGGGAGGTAACATGGCTAGACCTGAATTTTAGGAAGATAACTTTAGCCCCTGAGCAGAGGATAGATTAGAGTGGAAAGAAAACCATTAGAGCTGCATAAATAAATCTGAGAATCATCTGCATAGAAATAATAAGTGAAAGAATATAGGAGGAGAAAAAAGAGGGTCAAAGGCAAATCCTTGGGATCTGGAGGAAGATCCGACAAAAAGACCAAAGAATTGATAGACAAGTAGGAAGAGAACCTGGAAAGAACAGTGTCATGAAAACCTAAAGACAAGGAAGTATCCAGAAGAGGATGACTGCCTGTGTCAAAGGCTATGGAGAGGTAAAGACAATAAGAAATTGAGAAGTGATCATTTGCTTCGGCAGCTGTAAGATTATTGGTAACTTTGGAAAGCAGGTTCGGATGAATGATAAGGTAAGAAGCTGGACAGCAGAGAGTTCCAGGGAGTACCCAGCAGGCATCTTGTTCTGTGGAGCAGAAACCAGGCAGGGAAGCAGATGAGAATGCAATAAGGTGAACTCCAGCTCCTACTGTCTATAAAGGAAGACATTGCAAGGAGTTTAGTACTCTGCTCTCCAAACAGAAGAAAGAGGACACTGAGAAAAGTGATGGCACTTAAGGCTTGAGTTAACAATGTGGTGGGGAGTTTAGAAGGTGCAACTGGGAGTGCTGAGCCTGGGGTCAAGAAGACCTGAGTTCAAATCCAGTCTCAAACACTTACTATTTGTTTGACCCTGGGCAAGTAACTTAACCCCATTTGCCTCAGTTTTCTCACCTATAAAATGAACTGGAGAAGGAAATGGCAAAACACTCCAACATCTTTGCCAAGAAGTGATGAATTTATCCTGGAGGGGCATCTTATTAATGGAGTTGAAACAAGGCAGAGAAACAAGGCCAAGCAGAGACAAGGAAGACTACTTTGAATACTTTGATTCCTTTGCTGGATGATTTCAAATTTATCCTCTATAAATTGCTTTTATGTGGTAATTTGCATCTTTTCCATCCCATTAGACTGTGAGCTCCTTGGGAAGAGGGATTGACTTTTACCTTTCTTTGTATCCCTACCACTTAGCACAATGTCTGACACATAAAACACTTATTTACTGCTAGTACTATTTCAGTTCATTTTGTCTTAAATCAAATGAATGAGGTTATATGTGTCCCTATTTAAATTTAACCTTGTTGTCTTCAAATCCTGACTCTTTCATTTACTATCTATGTGATCTGGACAAGTCACTTGCCTATTTTGTCCACAGTTGTTTTATTTGGAAAAAAAACATAGGACATTATATTACATGACTTCCAAGGACTTTTACAATTCTATGATACTACTTTGTGACCTCTCCATGGTATCTGGTCGAGTAGGCACTTATCCAGGCAGTTATTTTCTCCATCCCTCTTTTTGTTTGTGGGTAAAGGAAGTTTCTCATAGAAGAGTGCCTTACACTGAAAAAATCATGAGTCCAAAAATAAAAATAAAACCTTCAGCACAATTTAAGCTTATTTTATGATACTTTCAATTCATGAAACTATCTTAATAGAGATGAAGAGGCTACAATCTACATCAGTGAAGGGAATAGTACCCTCTCTGATGAAATCAGAAATACTTGAAATATGATACTTCAATCACTGGCAACTGTTTTATATAAAAAAATCCTACAGAAAAATTCAAAGGTCAATTTTCATTTTTAAAAAAACACTAAGCAAAACATTTTGGAATGCTCCATATCACAGTCAAATTAATCTATGCCTCCCCAAATTATCACAAATGAAAAGCAGCAAAATGTCCCTATATACTGAATCCTCACTGTCAAAGTTGTCATAAGGATCCACCATTTCAATTGAACAAAACAAGCATTTGTTAATTGCCCATGCTGTACAAGGCATTGTGCTAGGCACTAGAAATACAAAAAAAAAAAAACTTGAAAAAAAAATTCCTTGCATCAAGGAAATGGCATCCTACCACAGATAAAGTGGTCCCTGTTTGAAATCAAAAAGTGCTTCTAATACTTGGATGGGGTTCAATGTGAACCAACATTATATTGAATATCTTGTCAAAGTGGACCACATGTGATCAGGTATCAATAAATTACGTTTTGCCATTTAACAGTTTCTTTTTGTCATTTGAACTCTGAAAGTTTGTCAAGCATTATTGAGTGGGCACAAACCTTAAACCTGAACACCATTAGGCTACTAGTTTTTAATTATAATAGCAAATTTTAGGAATCAAAAATTCTTACTCTGTAGAATTTTCACAGTAACGTTTAGGAAGAATGCAGTGTGGCCACAGAACTCTGGAAAGCATTTGCTAAACAAAACATTTGTTCGAGCCAAGTGGACTTAGCAGTCCAAAAGTGGTGATGCTTTATAAATGTTTTCATTTGAAAATATTTGCTCTACCAGCAGACACTTCTAAAATGTGTTTTTGTTGTGGTGGCTGAAGAAAACATTTGTTTTAAAAAGCACTAGGACAGCAAGTGTTTTACAAACATTTTCAGCTCTTACTTGTCACCAAAAGTGATGCTTCAGCTGTTAAGATGCTTCCAATAACTTCAAAATATTTCTTTGGCAAATATCATGCATGGAATTTAGAGATTTCAAATTGATAAAATCCGTGTACTCTTAAAATGTTTTATTTGCTAGTGTGGGCATCAAAACTTCTCTGAAAGCATGACTTTGTCTTAGGGAGGACAGAGAGAAGGGAATGAAGAGAGGATAGAATTTGGAACTCAAAAAAACATATGTTAAAAATCATTTTAACATGTAATAGAGGTAAAATAATGTTATTTTAAAATAATAAAAATTAAAAATAAAAACATACTTTCATACTAAATGTAATAATTTGATAACATTTTTTAAAAGAATTGTGGAGACTGGTGATCATCAGATCAAGGCTGAACAATCACTTGCCAAGCATGTTCTAAGAAGTAGGTGAAAAGAGAAGGTTCTTCTTTAGACATGATTGGACTAGAGTGTAGGATTTGGAATTAGGAGACTTGAGTTCAAATCTCATCTCTAGTATTTATGAACTATGTGAGAAGGATCAAGTAAATAAAACTTTGAGGGCTCCAAGTGCTTCCTCTGGAAAATGGAGGTACTAATACTGATAGTAGAGGACCAAACTAGATAATGTATGAATTATGAACCTTAAAGCACTATTAAATGTCAGCTATTGGTTAGAGGACCTTGGAGAGATCCACCTCTTCCATCTCTGACATGCTATGATTCTATGAAATCTAGAAATAATAACATTTCCATGGGGTAAGCTAAAAAAAAAAAAACAAAAACATTTAAGTCGACTGAAACTTAAAAGAAAAGAAAAAATATCACTTTCTTATCCCTCTTTACTTCCCTGTTGTTGTTATTCAGTCATGTCTGACTCTTCACAACCCCATGGACCATATGGTCCATGGGGAATTTTCTTGGCAAAGATGCTGGAATAGTTTGTCATTTCCTTCTTCAGTAGATAAAGACAGATAGAGGTGAAATGACTTGTCTGCGGCCAGATTTTGAACTCTTGTCTTCCTGACTCCAGGACTACTACTGTATCTGCTAAGTCATCTAGCTGCCCCTATATCCATGTAGCTTCTGACAAAGTACAGCCCAGGTGTGACCTCCTGCTTGAGACTATTTGTGATCCATCTGGTTGTTAGTGCCCTCTCTTGGATATATATTTTATTTATCTTTGTACATGTTGTACTCCACCCCCACTAGACTGTTGGCTCAAGGGCAGGGACTACTTTGTTTTTATCTTTTTTATCCCAAACATC
Organism: Pseudochirops corinnae; assembly: GCA_028646515.1. Classification (NCBI taxonomy): domain Eukaryota; kingdom Metazoa; phylum Chordata; class Mammalia; order Diprotodontia; family Pseudocheiridae; genus Pseudochirops; species Pseudochirops corinnae. The sequence continues at coordinate 193,155,090 of CM053590.1, read as the reverse complement.
TATACATGAGCAAGTCACTTGTTGGGTAGTTTCAGTCTTTTCTGACTCTTTGTGACCCTATTCAGGGTTTTCTTGATGAAGATACTAGAGCAGTTTGCCATTTCCTTCTCCTGCTTATTTCACAGATGAGGAACAGAGGGCAACAAGGTTAAGTGACTTGCCCAGGGTCACACAGCTTGTGGGTGTCTGAAACCAGATTTGGAATCAGAAAGATAAATCTTCCTGACTCCCAGCCCAACATTCTATCCATTGTACCACCTAGCTGCCCAACTACAACAGCAAAATAGAAGAGATAAGTGGGTTTGTATTATGTGAGCTAATCACTTAGGCTCAGCAAAAAGTGACCTCACCAAGGTCACACAGCTAACAATATCAGAGATAGAATTTGAATCAAGTTTTCCTAACTCTTCTGTTTCATCCTTCTTGCACTAATGTTAGTATAAATATTATTATCCCCATTTTATAGATTTCTGGGCCTGATTCCTTATGTGTAAAAATGATGAGGTTGTAGTACCTTCCAGCTTTAAAATTCTATGATCATTAATTCTCCATTTTCTCTCTGTTATCCTTGCCTGAAAAAAAAAATTTACTTACCAAGCTCAAGCTGGTTTAATTAGGGAGTGAAAATTAATCCAAGTTTATGAAGAGTGCTCAGAAGGAGTTAATCCATCTTTTTGGAGGTAGCTATATACCCACTATCATTTTTAAGTAATGAAAATATTGATCATCTTAATAATTTCTTCCAAAATTATAAAAATGTTATGATTCAGAACCAAAAACTGATTTTAAGTGTTCATACTGGACTTCTGAAGGTTCCATTCATGGCTCTAAAGTTTCAACAGTTCTGATAGCATGTACACATAATAATAGAGGTAGAGGCTGTACTGTCAAGTACCCATCACTAATTTTAGAGACCTAGATTTCCTACAGTGAGCATTTAAAGGCCCTCTAAGATTTGGAGACATTCTGTGACATCCTATTTCTCTTGAAAGAAAAGGTACAAAGAGGAAAGACACATTAACCATAGAAAATAATGTGCTGGGAAGAATACAAATAGTTACTTAACCAGGGGTGGAAGGCTCCAAGGAAGCACCTTAAAGAAAATGTTTACATTCATTTTTAAAAAGGATTGACTGAACAATGCATTGAAAATAAAGACTTCCACAAATTGTTGATGATCCCAGCTGGAGAGTGGAGATAGAAGGCAAACCAATTTATCGCCAACTGGTTTTAGAAAGTTATTGGTCCAGCTCCTAAGAGAAAAAATTCAAAACTGTCCTGGAAAGAGATATAAAGAGCTTCTCCAAAGAGTAAGAAAATGTATATCTGTAGGTATATCTCTCTCTTAGGATTATTGGAATAGTGGAAGGTCTTTCTCATGTACGCACAAACAACAATAAAAATGGAAATAAGCTCAAAGGACTTCCTTCTTCTTGCACATCTAACCAAATATGACATAATGTATTAATTCACCAGTGTTTGTAGGTGCAGTACATAGAGCTAGAGCTGTCAAAACATTAAAGAAAAAACTCCTACCCAAGAGATTTCTCTACTGAAGATGAAAATGAAGAAAGACTGGTGTTTTCAAAAAAAAAAAAGCCACAAGTAGAGACTCAGGCCTTCCTCTCCTTAGCCATCAATATTTTTTTTTAAAAAGATAGATTTATAGCTCAAACAGTCCTGTTTCCTTGTCACCTACCTGAAATCAAGCTTGGCTTCTCCCTTTGATGTCTCACCATGTGACCCAACAAGTCTTTATTTACTGATCCACTTCTATAAGTAAGATATTAGCATCTATTAATGCTATGGAAATACCCAAAAGTTTCCTGCCCTCAAGATGCTAATATTTGGAGAGACATGATATGTACCACTAAAGATCTCATTAACAATAACAAAAGACTGGCATATGTATGCATGTATATATACATAGATATGTGAATACATACATGTATAGGTATATATACATATACCCAATATGTATGTATATAAACATTCATAATCTATTTCTTTAAAGAATTTGAAGGGAAATTCAAAATTTACAATATAAAAGTGTATAATTTTGAGTTAAAATGAATGAAAAATTGATATAGTCAATTATTTAGGATTAGACAGGTAAAGACATATGCTGAATTAAGCTTTGAATTTCCTGGCAAGTAAAGTAAGTAACAGGGATTATAAAGTTTCTTTAAAGACACCTCTGGAATCTCAAACTGAACTCCAAGAAGGAATTTATCTCATTGGTCTTTATATAAAGGACTTTGTGGAACCATAGCAAACACACTATTAAATATGGCTTTGGAAAAGATGGAATGTTAAGATGGACATTCCTTTTGTTGAGTCACATACTCCTGAAAGGTGGGGCTGTACCATTAACTAAATTCTGGGAAGGTATTTCTGCAGGGTTCTAAGATCCTAGTGAAAGATAGGGTTGTTTAGTGGATAAAATAGTGGCGTGGGGAAGGAGGGGAGAAAATTTGAAACTCAAGGGATTGTGGAACTGAATCTTGTAAACTAAAATTAAATAAACAAATCAATTTTAAAAAAATAAAATAAAATACTGTGCATTTGGAGTTAGGAAGATGTAGGTTTGAATTCCTCCTCAGATGCTTATTAGCTCTCTGAGACTCAGTCTTCTCATATATAAAATGGGGAGAATAAAATATATACTCTTTCCAGTACACAGAATGCTGAACTTTGAGTCAGGAACAACTCAAAAGCCAATTAACATTTACTAAACACTGTGTGCTACACCACACTGAGCACTGAGGATGCCAATATGAAAAACAAAGACAGTCCCTTCCCTGAAGCAACTTTCTATCCATGAGGGAAGACAACACACAGAAGAATGCTGAAAAGCAGGAGGATATGGTGTCTAGTTCTGGGGAATGGTGAAGAAGTTGAAGAAGTCCAAATGAGAGCTGCTGGAGAAATCAAAGAATTTCAAAATGAATATAGCCAGGTGGTAAATGAAGAAATGTGTGAGGAGATGTCTGCCCTGTCCTCACTCCTTAGATGGAGTTTATGGCTCTACTTTCCAGTAAGAGGGACAAAGGGTACTAATGAGGAGTGAGTAACAAAGCTAACTGAATCTTACAAAATGATAAGGTTTTCCAGTGACTGGGATCATGGTGAGAGAAACCAAAGAAATCCAAAGTGAGTGCTGTTACAGAAGTAAAAAATTTTTAGAAGGTTCAAAATGAGTCCTGCTGGGTGGAAAATGAGGAGATGTTTGAAAAACTGAGTTCAAATCTTATCATTATCACTAGCTATGTGACCCTGGTGAGGTCTCTTTTTTTGAGTCTCAGCACCCCCAACTTTAAAATGGGGGTTATCATTGTACTCTTTTCATAAATCTGTTATGAGGATCAAATGAGATATGCAGGTAATGTGCTTTACAGAGCTTAAAGTGCCATAAAAAAATGTCAACTATTGTTATTAGGTACATTACTTTCTGCTGGTCTAACAATATAGGAATAGTGCTTAGAAAACCTAGAGGAATGAAAATTTAACAAGTCCATCTGGTTTCCTTCTATCTCTCAAAAACAGATGTCTCCAAGCCAACCTTTGGCAAGTGCTGGATCAAAGTCAATTCATGATTGTATTCTCTGATGAGTGCCTCTAAGTGCTGATACTCTGTGTTGTTGATTAAAGAGGAATCAATATGCTTCAGATACCAGACATATGGGAGGTATAGTGGGTATTTTGTTGTGAAAGTTTAGGGACCTGACTTATATTCTCATCCAGATGGAGGGCCAGCTCACTTCTGCATTGAGATGGACCATAGGATTCCCTGCAGATAGAATCACAGTTTCCTTTTAAAGAATGTTCTGAACCAATGCAAGTGCTTGGACAAGTATTCAATTGAGACTCCACATTTCTGCACTTGGGACAGATGATTTCAGCCTGAAAATAATCTTTACACCAGGATTTACTAATCAATTGCCTTTTATCATGGAATAACCTCAATAAGAAACCAGTAGCATTTCTGATTTGGAGTGGGATTGAATTTTGTATAGGCCTCCCATGGTGTTGACTACAAAATGCATCAGCAAGCAATTGAATGAACTAACCTACTGGTCAGTGTTGCTTCATACTGTTCTTTTAAATATTGAAAAAAGTCTGCTAAATATAACAATTTTAGTTTCAGTATCAACTGATGCTCTGAAATGCCTTCTGGAAATAATTAGCCAGCAGTTTTGGATGTTTCTTAGGTCCACTCCTCGTTTAAGATAACAAAACCATGACATCACCACAAAGTAGGATGCTTATTTCCCGTTTGTTCTTGCTAGAGGACATGTAACCAATTCATCCCATAATGTGGCAAGTTATTTTAACATAGCATAAGCTTCAAGAGAAGAGGTGAATTAGGGAAGATTCCTATTCTACAGCTAATAATTTCACCTGTCAAATGGTTCATTTTGCCGATTGTGATTTCTACACTCAGATTATGATATAGTCTTGAAAGAAACATTAATCTATTCCAAGATTATACAGTATGTTTTGTCTATGGGATCAAAGGTAGATAAGATAAGATAAGATAAGATAAGGTAAGATAAGATAAGATAAGATGAGATGAGATGAGATGAGATGAGATGAGATGAGATGAGATGAGATGAGATGAGATGAGATGAGATGAGATAAGAAAGAGGTTATAAGCCCCATATGACAAGGATAATGGTGGTCTCCTCAATAATCATGGGAAATTTGGAAAAAGAGAAGAATTTAAAAAGGAAGGCAAAGTTTCACATTCACTGAGTTTAAGAGGAAATTCATGTTTAATAAAATAAATCTATCCAAGACAGATGGAATGGTCTATAAGCTTTTTTAGTACTTGTTTAACCATTAGTAACCCAGGCCTAGCTTGGCTTCTAAGCTGGGACTCTGTTTTGATCCTTTTATTCTTCTATAAGTTGAGAGCTCACGTCCTAATCCTTGTTACTCTACAAGAGAGAAGACCCCAGAGAGCACATCAGTCAGACCCAGGACTTACCCACAAAGTCACTCAGAGTAAGGAAACCCATTTGATAACTCCCCTCCCCTGATCAAAGGACAATAGAGCTTTTTAAATGGCTTAACATCAACCTAAAAAAAATAATTCAATGAAGTGGCACAATGGGTGTACTAAAAATGGAATCAGGAAGACTTGAATTCAAATACTACCTCAGACATTTTATTAGCTGGAACATCCCAGGCAAATCAATTAATCTATCTCAGCCAGCTTTCTCATCTGTAAAACAGTACTAAGCACAGATCTGACAGGGTTGTTATGAGACTATAACGAGGTAATATATGTAAAACACTTTCTAAAGCTGGAAGTGCATTGTAAATTAGTTATTATTATTATTATTATTATTATTATTATTATTATTATTCACTCCTAAAGATAACAAAAGCTACTCTCAGGAGAAGCACTCAGGAAGAGAATGGCTGCTCCATTGTGAGATACTAAGACTCTCTGAAATTCTAGTGGGGTGAGGCGAAGCATCGAGTTTCTAATAGGTCATAGAATCTAATGTGATTCTCTATATAGTCTATACTCCATTTAAAGGAAACACAATTACAAAATTGAGCTAAATAGTTGAAATAATAAGCAAGAATGATTTTTCAAAGTACAAGGGACTCATGTAAATGGAAGGGGAAAAAAGCTTCTTGGTGCCCTGGGTAACTGAGAAAGCAAATCTAAGATGCTCTACTGGGAAACACTTTGGTAGAAGACTGGCAGTGGAAGAGAACATGTTGGACAGCTACTAGGAAAAAAAGGAGCCCTGGGGGTCTTGCTTCAGCCTAGGACTACTAGGTTTTATACATTACTGGGAAGGAGCAAGCTAGAATCAGTGAAGCAAGACTCATTTGGTCCCACAGCTAAGTCAATCAGGTGCAAACCCAAAGCAAACAGTCTTCCTACTCCAGAACTCTGAGACAACACAGGAGATAGGGAATTGACCTATTGAATAAATAGCACTGATACAACAAACTTCCAGAAGAGTAAATTCCTTCTAATCAATAAAGGTTAGCACTTTCCATCCAACTTATAGTATTAGAATTAACTGGGGAACCGAGAATTTAGATGTGATTATCCTAGAGTCATACAAGTATGTGTCATTGAACTCAAGTGTTCCAGACTTAGAGTACATTATCTGCCGCACAATGAATATCAGGGACAGCAGAGATCATCCCATGCTGTGTTCATTGTCTATTTATCACAATTATAAAAGGAAACTTTTAAAATAATCATTGTTATAATCTCCAAAGGGTTAAATAGTCTATATTGTCTGAGCTGGGTAAGTAGGCATATAAAAGAATTAATGTGGATTCAGATAATGTCTTTTTGGAAGAGACATTGGTCGCTGTCTGTATCCATTACCTGAATGGGATCAGAAGATAGAAAGATAGGGATCATTGCTGATTGGCACGGGAGCTTTGATATCCTCCATTTCCAACCCAAGCAGTTCACCTATCTTTGGGCAGTATCACAGAAGTCAACTCTTGCAGACTCACTATGTTGGTGCCAGACTTAGTGTGGCTAACCAACATTTGAAATTCTAGAGTTGGAGGGTACAAACTGAGACCCATCTGAAATCACCCAAAGTTCCTATCTAAGCAACTTTAAAATAACACTTCAAATCAAATTTTGGAGCAGCAGAGCCAACGCAAGGTCAACCACTCTGAAAGAGATTACAGGGGATTCTTTACTGGCACTGGGTGCACTTGGCACTGATTAATAACTCAAATAATCCATAAGCAGTTTTGAGTATCAGGTTCAGGGAGGAGATGAGCACTTATGATTGGTCACAGGGCAACAGGAATCCTGGTTACAATTGCAGAGTGAAGAAGAGGAGAACTACTAGTTGCTGCTGCAGGGAAGCAAGAGCCCTTCTTGGGTAAAGATCAGAATGCAGACCAGCTGAACAGTGACCACACCTTTCCAAGGATAACACCACCTTGGAAGCACTGAAAATTTGCAGAACTCAAGAACTCTTGAAAACTCTTAGAAATATTGTACCCAAATTCTGGAGAGATCAGGTCAAGGAGAAAATATTATAAGCAGCCAGAAAGAAACAATTCAAATGCCATGATGTCATAGTCAGGATGGCACAAGTCTTAACAGCTTCCATATTATACTAAAGGGCAGAAGGCTTGGAAGATGATATTCATGAGGGCACAGAAGCTAGGATTACAACCAAGAATAACTTACCCAACAAAACTTGAATATAATCCTTTGCAGGGGGTAGGGCAGAACTGATATTTCATGAAATAGAGGATTTTGAAACATTCCTGATGAAAAGGTCAGATCAGAATAGGAAATCTGAAATTCAAACAGAAGACTCAAGAGAAGGATAAAAAGGTAAAAATGAAAGAGTAATCATAAGGTACTAGAGTTAAACTCTTTATATTCCTATATGGAAAAATGATACATGTAACTCCTAAGAACTCCATCATTATTAAGGAAGTTAGAAGAAGCTACATAGACAGAAGTGTGAGTTGACTGTACTGGGATAATTTTTTTAAAAAAAAAAAGGAAAAACAATGGAGAAGGAGGGAAATGTATACTTAATGATCACAACTGTGAATGGGAATGGGGCAAGCTAAGCCATAGAACAGAAGTGGATAGCAGAGTAGATTGGAAAACAAGATCCAACAGTATGTTGTATGCAAGAGAAGACAAACACAGAGTTGAAATGAAGAACTGGAGCAAAGACTATTATGCTTCATCTGAAGGGAAGAAGGAAGGGATAGCAATAATAATCTCAGACAAGCAAAAGCAAAATTAGACCTAATTAAAAGAGATAATCAATGAAATTATATTTTTCTAAAAGATACCATAGACAATGAAGTAATACCAAAAAAAATTAGCAAATTACTCTGATAAAGGCCTTATTTCTCAAATATTTAAAGAATTAAACCAAATTTATAAGACAAGTCATTTCCCAATTGATAAATGGTTAAAGTATATGAACAGCAGTTTTCAGATGAAGAAATCAAAGCTGTCTATAGCCACATAAAAATGCTCTAAATCACTACTGATTAGTGATTTAAATTATATAAAACACCTCCCATGTACCACCTTGCACCTATCAGAAATGATGAATGCTAGAACGCATGAGGGAAAATAGGTACATTAATGAACTTCTGGTGGAGTTGTGAACTGGTCCAAGCATTTTGGAGAGCAATTTGGAACTATGCCCAAAGAGCTTTAAAACTGTACATATCCTTTCATCCAGCACTAATACTACTAGGTCTATACCCCAAAGAGATCAAAGGATAAGGAAAAGGACCTATATGTACAAACATATTTATAGCAACTAGTTTTGTAGTGGCAAATAATTGGAAATTGAAGGGAATTCCATCAACTGAGGCATGACTGAACAACTGGTGATATATGATTGTGATGGAATGCTGTTTTGCCATGAGAAATTAAGAGGGAGATGATTTTTAAAAAAAAAGCATAGCAATGGGGCAGCTATGTAGTGCAGTGAATAGAGCACTGTCGCTGGATTCAGGAGGACCTGAGTTCAAATCTGGTGTCAGACAATTAACACTTACTAGCCGTGTGACCTTGGGCAAATCACATATGCCCAATTGCCCTGCTTCACCCCCCTCCAAAAAAAAAACATAGCAAGACCTCTATGAACAGATGTAAAGTAAAAGCAAGGAGATACAGTACAGCATGCAATACTGTGTACTGTATGCTCTGTACTGTGTACAGTAATAGAAATGTTGCGGTTATGATCAACTGTGAAATACTTAGCCACTCTGATCTATACACTGATCCAAGACAATTCCAAAGAACTGAGGATGAAAAAAAGAATGCCATCCACCCACAGAACAAGAACTGATGAACTCTTGAGTATAAAGTGAAGTATAATTTTCCCACTTTTTTTTGCAATAAGGGTAACATGGAAATATGTTTTGAATGATTTCACATGTATAATTGATATCATATTGTTTCTTTCTCAGGTGGTGGGGAAGGGGTGAGAGGGGAGGAAAGAATATGGAACTCAAAATTTAAAAAGAAAATAGTATTTAAATAAATGCTCTTTTTTAAAAAGACGTTCTTGGACAGAGCCAAGATGGCGGCGTAGGAGCAGCAAAGTACAGCAGCTCCCACACAGCCACCTCTAATACCCATAAATATGACTCTAAACAAATTTTAGGGCTCTAAAACGCACACAAATACACCTCCCGCTGAAGGCAGCTTGGCAGGAAGAGATCATCTCAGCACTGGGAGCCAAAACCAGCCCAGCCTGACACCGTGGTGTGGCCCCAGGGGCAGCAAGACAAGCCACAGCTAGAGCTTCAGGAGAGTGGATCAGCAGCAGCTGTGACCATTTCCAGAATTATCAAGCCATAAGAAAAAAGCACTAAGTGAAAGGTCAGTGGAACTCAGCTAAACTTGGGGGAGAAAAGTGGGTCCAGCCAAATTGCCTCCAGGGCAAGGAAGCAGCACAAGCAGAGGCCTTGCAGCTGCTTCCACATAGCTGCTTCAGAGCTTTCGGCCTGCAGACTGCAGGGGGGCCAAGCAATCATTCAGAGGCTAAGTGCTCTTGCATCGAGCAGCCTGGATCCAGATCATAGTCTTGGGTGGTGGTCCTGGGGTGTGTTTTCAGTGAGTCAAAGCTGGTGGGGGCTGCAAAAAAACGACAGCCCCCTAATAGCTCTGGCAGCTGGGAAAACCCCAGCAATTTGGGACAGAGCTTTCCCCTCTGGAAGCAGAATTCCACAGAGCCAAAAAATCATTGACTGGCCATCATGAGCAGGCAAAGGATGCAAAGTAAGAACAGCAACCAAACTCTAGATTCCTTCTTTGGGGACAAGAAGAATCAAAGCATGGAATGGGAGGAAGACAACACAGTCAGAACTCCTGCACCAAAAGCTTCCAAGAAACATGAAGACTGCCTAAAAGCCATAGATCAGCTTAAGAAGGATTTTGAAAACCAAATGAGAGAAGTGAACGAAAAATTGGGAAGAGAAATGAGAATGATGCAAGAAAATTATG
>CM053590.1:193095646-193137460 GCA_028646515.1 Pseudochirops corinnae | reverse complement strand
CTTTCTCTTCCTCCCTCGTCACCCACCCCCACTGGAAGGATAAGCAATCAAATACAGGCTGAACATGTGAAATTACGCAGAACCTCTCCATAGTGAGCACACTGTGGGAATCTGATTACATGTCCCTTCTTCCTATCCTGTCCCCCCAAACCACTCTTCACCTTGTCCCTGTCCCTCTACAAAAATGTGAACATTTATCAGTCCTCCCCCCCACTCTGCCCTCCCCTCCATCACCCCACCTCTCATCCTCCTTCCCGCTACTCTTCTATGTGGCAAGATGCCCAGTTTAGAGTTTATGTCATTCCTTATATTGTCATTTGTAATGAATGTTTGCCTTGATTTGTAATGGAATAAACAGAGTGTTCACTATATCATGTAATCCCGAAACTTAACAGCTGTTCACAGTAGCATTCTTTCGAGAATCTGCTGGTGTATGGTGTTACAGTAGTCAAGGATAACATCAAGGTTATGCACTTAGCTTCCTGTATGGACGATGGTGATGCCTTTGATATTAATAAGGAAGTTCAGAAGAGGGAAAGTATTTGGGTCAGGGGAAGAGATAATGAGTTCAATTTTGGTCATGTTGAATTGGCTATATTTGCAAGACATACAATTTAAGATGTCCAAAAGGTAGTGGTAACACAAAACTGGAACACAGGGGAGAAGTTAGACTAGATATAGAAATCTGGGAATCATTTGCATAGAGATGAAAATTGAATCCATGGGAGTTGATTTGATCATCAAGTGAGATAGTATAGAGGGGAGGAAGAAATCTAGGATTGAGTCTCAGAGGACACCAACAGTTAGTGGCATGACTTGCATGAAAAAGTTGCAAAAAAACTGAAAACGGACAATCTGAAAGGTAGGTGCGAAGCTAGCATTTCTAGCAGTTTTTGCCAAATAGTGAATTCTTTCACCAATAACTAGTCTATTTTGGATCCATTGGATTACTGTGGTTCTTTATTTCTGTATGTTGTGTGCCTGATCTATTCCACTAACTGACCACTTGACTTCTTATGCAGACCAGATTGTTTTGATTATTGTTTTGCCACTCTACAATTGATAAATCATCAAAAATTATGAACAGGCAGGTTCCTAAAGTAGAAATGAAAGCTATCAATAGTCAGATAATAAATGCTCTAAATCACTAATAATTAGAGAAAGGCAAATTAAAACAACTCTGAAGTACTACTTTACATCCACTAGTTTGGCTAAGATGGCAGAAAGGAAAATCACAAATGCTAGGATGTGGGAAAGTAGATAAACTCAGGTATGCTTGGAGGAGCTATGAATTGGTCTATAGAACAATTTGTAACTATGCCCATAAAACTAAAACTGTGCATGCCCTTTGACACAGCAATATTGCTACTAGATCTATAACCCAAAGAAATCAAAAGAAAAAGGGAAAAGACCCATATGTACAAAAAGTATTTTAGCAGCTTTTTCGTGGTAGCAAAGAATTGGGAACCGAGAGGTATGTGATTGTGATAGAATACTATCATGTTATAAGAAATGATGAATAAGATGGTTTTAGAAAAACCTGAGAAGAGCTATATGAATTGATACAAAGTAAAGTGAGCTGAACAAGGAGATATTGTACACAATATCAGCAATATTGCTACAATAATAAGCTGTGAAAGATTTTGCTGCTCTGATCAATACAATGATCTTCACAATTTCAAAGGACTCTTGAGGAAAAATTCTATCTACCTCCAGAGAAAGAATTGATAGTTTTTAAGTGAATTGAAGCATATTTTTAATTATTTTTCTCAATTTTTTCACAATGTAACTAATGTTTTTGCATAACATGTTTTGCATAACTTCACATGTATAATCAGTTTCATATTGCTTGTTTTCCCAAGGTGTGGGGAAGTAGTAGGGGGAAGGAGAGAATTTGGAACTGAAAATAAAAATGAACAACAAAAAAAGAAAAGAACTAGGTCAAGACAATGCAACAACAACAAAAAAAAACCTAGAAAGGCCAGAGTATCCAGGAGAAAAAGATAGTTAACAGAATCAAAGCTGCAGAGAGTTTTAAAAAGGAGGGGAGAGGAGGATGACCACTGAGAAAAAATCATTGCATTTGAAAATTAAGATTTCTAGTGACTTTGGAGAGATCCATTTCTGTCAGACACATGTCTGATCAAATCCCTTACTTGCAGCTATTTGAATATGAGTAATTTTGGTTCCATAAAAACATTTTATTTCATCCGTTTCATCATGCTTTGTCTATATAGCTGTGATTCATTGTTATTGTTTGTCAGTTCTTGAGTAAGACCAATGACATCAGGAAGGTGATGTCTTGACTTGAGGCAGAGCTATGGTGGAAATGGAAAAACCAGGTCCATTATTTGCATTCCATCATAACAATGCCATTCATATAAACCAAATGAGTTTTTGTAATCCTGGATCCAACTCCTCTATGTCATCCCTGCATTATCTGTGAGAATAGTTTCATAAATTCCTATTACAAAACACTAAATGTTTCTCTGAGTAGCCAGTCTGGTAAAGTTAATACATTCCCCCTCCCCCCCCTAAAAAAAAAGCTGTCTACACACTGCCAATGAAGGAAGGATTTACCAATGGAATCTAAACAACTGAGTTGTAATAACCTCCTATATTCTAGGCCAATGAGAAATTTCTAAAATATTAATGAATTTCCTAACATGGAAAATAAATATACAATATTATTTAGCTATTCATTTTAAGTGAAAGTTTAAAAAGTGTCAATTTCTTCTTACTTAAGCAATAATGTTTCATTCCCCCCCAAAACCAGTCATTATTAACAAGTGATGGTTTTTTACTTAACAGCCTAAGGAGAAGCCAAGGGCAGCCAACACTGTAACAAACTGGTTGTTAACTTCATTAATAACCAATTTCCTCAGGATTATTACTATTATAAAATGCATTCAATGATTTGGAACAGAGATGATACAATTTAATTGTGTTTGCATGTGTTTTTTAATCTACTACATGATTAGAGATATAAAAGAAATAATACTGTAGGTACGGTATCCTATTTCAGTTATTAATTGTCCTGTTCTCCTTCTCTTTCCCTTTTTCTTTTTTCTTTTTCACCTTTCAGGATCCTAGTGAGTTATTTTCAGTTAGTCCTATGTATAGCAGAGTTAATATGTGTGTTCAAATCAATGTTTCAAGTCTTCAGAACACAAGTCAACAACAAAAAAAAATCAAATAAAAACAAATGAAAAAATTAAAAACTGATTTTTCCATTATTTTAAAAGGTTTTATTAGCACTTCACACTAGTCATTTCTAGATATATCCTTTGTTCTGAACCCTACTTTATAACAAGGGAAAAAATTTAAAAAATCAACTAACTGCAATCCCATCTGACAGTAAAGGCAACATTTCACACCCATACTGCCCCACTCCAATATCTAGAAGTGAGAACTGTTATTTCATCATCAGTTTTCCTGGACCAAGATAGGTCACAGGATCATGGGATTATATCTCTAGAGCTAGAATAACCTTAGAGGTCATCATCCACCTCCCTTATTGTAGAGATTAGGAAATTGAGGGCTAGAAAAGTTGTGACTTGATTAAGGTCATACATATAGTAAACAGAAAAACTAGGATTTTGAACTTAGGTCTGGCTATTTTATTCTTCTGCAGGCTTCACTTCTGACTCTTCTCCCAGACTTCTAATATTCCCCAGAAACCTCTTCAACCTGGAAGTTCACTTTCTCTCTGGACTTAACACATTGGAAATATCCTCTGCCCCTTTGGCCACTAGTTTGTCCCAGAATTAGTTCCTCCCCATTTTAAGAAGGATGCCCAGGTCAGTCATGTCTTCATTCCTCTTCACACTGCACTCCTGACTTTCCCCCAGGACTTTCCTTAGAATTTGCCTCCATTACAGTCACTCCCTTTACAACCCTCTCAACATGTTGTAAACTTCTTGAGGTCAGGAATTGTCTTTCTTTCTGTTTGTATCCCCAGGGCTTGGTACAGTGCCTGACATATAACAAGTGCTTAACAAATGGTTTTAATTGTTCTTTATTGTTGTGATTGTTGCTATGGTATGTTTAGTGATCCTTTAACAACGATCTTTTTTAATGTTGCTCTTTTTGTGTTATTGAAGTCATTGAAGTCATGTATAAAATGTTCTTAATTGTATTTACCTTGTTCTTTATCAGTTCATACAAATCTTCCCAGGTCTCTCTGAATCTTTCATATTTGTCATTTCTTACTGAGCAAAAGTATTCTATCACTTTCACAAACCACAATTTAGCATAGTACTTGTCACGTAGTAGGCACTTAATAAATATTTGCTATTCAATCAACTGGGTCTTCATTAAAATGTAAACTCCTTCTGAATAGGGATTGATTCATTTACTGTATTTGCATTCTTATCCCTAGCACAATGCTTGGCACATAGTAGGTATTTAATAAATGGGTGTTGGTTGGTCAATTGACTTTAATTGATTCAGCTGTTCTCTAGCCTATGGGCACCCACTCTTCTCACATCTATTTTTAAAACACAAACCAATTTAATTGCCCTCAGTGTCCACTGGGAACTTTACTTTCTGTGAATTCCTTTCCTCCCTAACTGACAGGAATGCAATCAGAGGGAACTAGCGGAAAATGCCATGCAAATGACTCTTCCTGCACATGTACTGCAGGAATTCCAGTGGCGGTAGTTTACCTAAATAATGCAGGAGCGTGTGGTGCCTGCCAAATTCCACACAATGTTGCAAAGCCAGTTAATGTTTTATCTTTCAAGAAAGGGGCTCCGCATCCTTTTGGCAGCTGATGAGTTCAGATAGAAAACATGCCAGGAGTGTAGACCAATGCATTATCACACACACACATCCCTGCTGCAGAGCTGCGCTTCATAATATGCCACAACATTGGCAAGCACAGCTCAGAGCTCTTTAAGAACAAGAAGGAGCTCATAAATAATGGTTGAATCACAAAAGTGATAATTAAATGAGACAACTGAATGCCAACGGACTCCCCAGTGGAAAATACTCTTCAGCAGAGATCATTTCTACCTTTCTTTTCCTTTTTTTCACCCAGTCTTAATACTGTAGACACTTTTCAAACCAGCACATTTAAAGAAATTGTCAAACTCTACAAAACCTTTTGAGACATTTTCATATTACGTCTTTTCCCACATTAGATCATTTTTCATCTTTTTTTTAATACTGCCAACTCTAATGACATAAACCTGTTTATCATTTCCATAAGGCTGGTAAACAAACAGTTTGCTGGTTCCACTCTTTGGGAAAGCAAGAGAAAATTCGGTAATGCACAAAATACCATTGAATTTTGTGCCTCATAATGTAAGTAGCATTCATTCATTCTTTTCATTTAGAATAAGTACACATCAATGTTATAGCTATCTTCTCATTCTTAAAAAAATAGAAATGAGATTCACAATGAATTTCAATGTTCCTTTACCAACCTACTCAGAATTCTTTATCAGTGATTCTTAATGTTTCTAGCTTGACAGCTTTGTGCTCAAGGTTGACAGGATATTTTTAGTATACCAACTATTTTAAAGGATCTAAAAATCTAGCTATGACTTGCTTGTTTATCAAATACATTTAGCAGACAATTACAGTTGATTTAATATGCATTCATCGCCCTGTCTAGAAAATGCCTTCAGCATTTTTGGCAAAATGAGAGAAAATGTGTGTTTCCTCACACTGGAGCAATTCAAAATTGTGCCTGCTTACTGAGCCCTGAGGATAGGGGGAGATCTGTAGGAGTTAAAGGGAAAGGAGCAAGGAGAGAAAAGTGAAAATTTTTTTGACCTTACTTTCAGGTCAGCTCAGGCTTGGCAGGTCAATGATGGCCCCAAAACTGCCCCGTATAGATTTACAAGGGTTTAATTACCAGTGGCAGGAGAACCTCTGCTTATCAGTATTCAGGTGTGCTTTGTTTTACGCAAAAGACATGTCTCTGAAAAGCGGCTAATCAAATTTTTCTAATTGAAAATTGTTTAAAGTGCAAAAGGGAAGGTGACCATTTAAAGGGACCCTTTTATAAATTCTTTTGAAAAACGAGGAAAAGTTTTCAGTGAAGTGAAGGAGTACTTCCTGAAAATCTGGATTTTTATGAGCAAAGTTTACTTAATACTAAGACATAGCTATGATATAAGAATCCGACTTTCCAAAACCCCAAAGCCAACAGCTGGATCTTCATAATCACAGTTATACAGACGAGCCAAGTTACCTACTCACCCCACTAAAAACCCAGTCTGATTTGTCTCTTGCATTTCTCCCATCTCAGTGCCTTTGAACAGGTTGTCACCCATTCCTGAAATGCACCCACTCCTCACCTTTGCAACTTGGGATCCCTAAGTCCTACCTCCTATATAGGGCCTTTCCTGATCCTTCAAACTGCTAATGTCTCCACCATCACCCCTCACCAATTACCTTGTATTTATTTTGCGTGTGAATACTTTATATATTTTCATATCTATATATGTTGCTTCCCCACTAGATGTTAAGCTCCCTGAAGGAAGAGATTTTTTTCTTATTCTTGTCTTTGTTTTTCACTTTTGTCTTTGCATAGTTCCTAGTATGTAGTAGGTACTTAATAAATGCTTTTTTGATTTTTGAAGTAAATATAAATTACTTTATATTGAATTGAAACAAAAGTAAACTTGCCTGAATCATCCAAATAATTTTATAGCACTTCCCCTTTCCTTTTCCCTCCCTCCCTATCCCAGGAAGCTTTGTAGTACCCAACACATGTAATCATGGTCAACCTTTCTTCCTCCAAGAAGCTGGACACACCTTCATGACTCTTCACAGGTGTTGGATTCTATTACTCAAGCAATTAGAGGCCTCTGGGCAGGTACCCCTAAAATGCACTTGAGCTCAGTGGAGTTAGCTATACAATATGGGGATGATGGAGAAATGCAAAGACCTCGGTAGAAGAGGCAATAGAAGCCCCCAAGCACTGACTTAGAAGGACATCAGCCAGAAATCTCTTCAGTGACTTACGTAAGCCCTTTACCTAGTAAAATATTACCTCAGTTCTTTCCTCTTTCCTATAGATTTCCTGCTTCATATCCCCTTTACTTTACACTAGAATCAAAGAATTAATGCAGTGAAACTTGTGTGGACTCCTAACAGCCAGTAGAGGTACAATGCAATAGTTGCACCAAGAATTCTTTTAAAATCACTGCTACTTTTTATTTTTCTCTCTCTCTTTTTTTTTTTTGGAGGCGTTTGGGGTTAAGTTACTTGCCTAAGGGTCACACAGCTAATAAGTGTCTGAGGCTGGATTTGAACTCAGTTCCTCCTGACTCCAGGGCCAGTGCTCAATCCATACTTTTTAAACTAGAGCATTTCAGACTGATATGCATTTTCTTACTATGGCCGACAAGTTCCTTAGTACGTGAAGAGTCCTCGGTGATTTCTACCAAATATTCTCATTTTCAGTCCATTCTACCAATGTCTACCTTCTCTGTATGAAGAGGGAACCCAGAAAGAAATCTACAAGCCCTTGGCCCTTAGATTCCTGTCCCACTCCCAGGCTTTTCTTCCTTGCTGTTGACAAAATTAGGTCAAAGGCTGTGATTACAACTACTCTGACATTTATGACTCAGTGTATTAACTCTTGTCTTTTGTCATAGAGAAAGCAAAGCCTGATACAATTCAAATCAGTACTGATTTTTGAGTGTCTACTTTGTTAAGAATACTGTGAATACAAAATTCAGACAAGATACAGTCCTTACTCCCGTGGACATTTTAGTCTTGTAAGGGAATAAGAAGCAAACAGAAATAATTTTTTTTTTTAATAAGAAGTTGTGGGGAGTTTTTTAAGTACCAGCTGAGACCCAAGGTTGAGGTCATGACCAGTAGGAATCATCATGGAAGGCTTCATGGAAGCAGTGGTATCTAAGGTGAATTTTAATGAATTCATAGAAATTGAATAGGAAAAGAGTGGGAAAGCCTTAGACAAAGCTTTGCATAAGCAATAGCCCAGAGCTGAAAAAACACAGAATGTGTTCAAGTGACAGAGAGAAATCCATATTGCCTTGAACATAGAATATATAGAAACAAGCAAAACAAATCATTAGTCTCAATTGATTGTCTACTACGTGCCAGATACTCCTTTAAGTGCTGAAAATACAATGAAAAAGAGACTTTAAGAAATTTCTATTCTCCTAGTAAGAAGAATCCATGAGAAAATATGCAACTTGATCATAATAAAAGTCATAGTTTGCATTTCCTTCCTTTGCAATAGTTGTTGTTCAATCACGTCCAACTCTTCATGACCCTACTTGGAGTTTTCTTCACAAAGATACTGGAATGGATAACCATTTCCTTCTCCAGATCATTTTTCAGTTGAAGAAATTGAGGCAAACGGGACTAAGTGACTTACCCAGGGTCACACAGCTAGTATTTGAAGCCACATTTGAACTGAGGTCTTCCTGACTTTAGGTCTGGTGCTCCATCCACTATGCCACCTAACTGCCCTACTGGCAATAGTATGGAAAAACTATTTTAAAAATTTCTGTTGAAATGTATTGTACTTTACTATAGAATGATTATAAATTTGCTTCCTATTAAGAAATTCAATAATCTATGATTTGGTTTTTTTGGTAGCAATAGTTTAATTCACTTTGCTGAGCTGTCATTTTCAACTACTCTCTCATCAGCTTCCCAGAAGTACAATGTTACTTAGTCACTTACTTTTTACCATATTTATCTCTTAATTATTCAGTGATTAATTAATTAATTTTTGGATTATCCAAATCTTCTGCCTGCCTACTGGACATCTCAATGTTTATCAGGATCTCTCTGCTCTTATGAAGGATTTTCCCCATCAAGCTTTTCTGTCTTTCCAGACAGGGCAAATCTTTTCATAACTACCACTACCAGCACCTCACATGATAGAGGACTAAAATACAGACTCTCCCCAATTTCTTATCCCCAATTGGGCAATCTGTACAAAAAATGTAATACAACTCAATAAACAACTCAGTATGTGAGTTATCTAATGGGATTGGGGGGCAAAACCCAGTTTTGGAAGTTGTCGGTGGATTTTTATTATTCATAATTCTTAGTTTTCCAATTTACATGGGTAATAATTATTGAAATTATTTAAATATTTTTTAAAATCTTCTGCTAAAATATGGGTTTGCTTTTTTCAAGAAGTAAGATAACCTCATTCTCTAAAGGTTAGTAAATAGTTGCGATCTTGTTTTCTTGATTGTTGTTGATACATTTTTGGTACTTAGTGTTATCATCTAGATACCAGTTCCTAGCATTTTTCCTTTAAAAAGAAAAGAAAATATGTAAGGTGTGAAGCATCTGTCGCAGCTTCATACTGAGGGGAAATGGAACTTGGCAATACCTTTTCTCAGTCTTTTCAGTACAGTCCAGAATTCTCTGTGTAGCAAAAGAACACTGTGGTACTGAAGGAACTTGTGGCAGACCATGAAAAGATTTCTGGGATATGCTTCAATCTCTAAATCTCCGCCTTTTGTGTGTGTCCTTGGCCTTTATTTGCCTGTTATTTCCTTTTTTTTCACTTTATTCCCCCTCCCCATCTCTTTCTTTCCATCCTTGTTTTCGACTTCTCTCCATGTTATACAGAAATTAGATTGTTTAGCCTGGTGACTTAATCCCTTAATTACATTAAAGATTTTTATGAAAAGGATGCAGATCATTTTCATGGAAGCTTTAGTAAGAGGAAATGCCCTTAAAAACAGAAGAGACTTGGGTTAGACATGGTTGGCATCATTAAAGCACCAGGATGGACTTCCAAGAGGCTGAGTAGTCTCAACTCCTAAAGATATTTTTAAAGTATAAACATCCTTCTGTCCTAGATCCTCCTTCCTGACCCCCCCCTGGCTATGGGCTGCAATGACCTTCCTCCTTACCCCTCACATGGCATTTTGCTTTTTACCTCTTTAATGCAGTCATCACGTAATATTGTATATCAAAGCTATCTGGTGTTTGTGGTTTATACCCTCCTAGAATACCCTAGATGACTTAAACATTTTTTGTCTGCTGGGGAGGCACTGAGTCAAGGTTGCTCTAGAAATAAGAATGTCTTGATCTAGAGGGATTCACACATGGTAAACCATACATGTTGCCCTGTTTTATGTCATAAGTGGATATAAAGATGCCCCTAACCCTACACTAACCCATTCCCCCACAGTCCTGGACAGACAATACTGGTGACATCCTTCCAGCCCCCCACTAACCTTCAATGGAGAACACAGATGCATATGTAAACTAAGACATGGAATACACAGAAAGGTAAGAGAAGTTCCTATATCCATACTTATCAAGGAAACCTGTTCACTTTTTTCTCTATGGTGCTCCAAGGTGAGAAAAGGCACTGGGAAATCACTTAATGACAAATTTGTAATTTGAAAAGTAACGAGCTTGACTTCTCTCCCTGGCAAAATCCTAACACACCTTGAGTATGATTTACTTTCATTTTAAAAGAGAAAAAGTGATTAGTAAAAAAAAATAACGTGGATTTATTAAGAAATGGTCATGCTCAATGAACATAATTTTCCTTTTGACAGAGCAATGAAACCAGAATATAAGAGGTCTGTTGTTGACATAGTATACTTATATTGGTGGCAAGATGGAGACATACAGGTTAGATAATAGCATTGTTAGATTTCCAACTTATTGAATGACCAGATCCAAAAAAAAGTCATTAATTTGCATATGCTAACTTGTAGGGAGGTCTCTAGTATTTGCTTCAAATGTCTTTCTTCTTATACTGTTCAACATTTTTAACTTGGATGGACAAATAGAAAGAAGTACGCTATGTTTATCAGATTTCCAGACGCTAAGAATCCAGGAGGGATAACTACCACATTAGATGACAGAGTCTGGATCTATAACAACACTGAAAAGCTAGAATGAGAGATGAAATTGAGTTAAATTCAAAAAGGATTTGCTAATAATCTACTATGTTTCAGACACCATATGAGGCAGTAGGAGCACAACAAAAGTGCCCTCAAGATGTTTACATTTTACTGAAATTTGATTTTGGTTAAATTCAATGTGAAATATATAAATTTCTGCTCTTGGGTTCAAAAAATGAATTTTATAAGCACAGAACAAGGATATGTGGGGCAGCTAGGTGGCTCAGTGAATAGAGCACCAGCCCTAGAATCAGGAGAACCTGAGTTCAAATCTGGCCTCCGACACTTAACACAAAAACTAGCCATGTGACCTTGGGCAAGTCACTTAATCCCAATTTCCCTCCAAAAAGCAAAAAAATAAAAAAAAAACCAAGAGGATGTGGCTAAATAAGAGTTCTGTGAGGGAAAAAAAAATGATCTGATGCTTAAAAAACTACAAACTCTATATGAGTTGATAATAGCATGGCATGGCAAGAACAAAAGCAAATGCTTTCTTAGACTTAAATAAGACAAAAAATTAGACTCCCTGTAATGGTAATGGGAATTTGAAGATCTTCCCTGCCCCTTAATAGGCCTAAGGTAATTTGAAGGTCCTTCCTGCTTTAAAGATTTTACCTGCCTCTTACTAGGTTGAATGTAATCACAAGGAACCTAGGGGGGAGGAGTTTGATGAAGTGTGGAGCAGAGACCAGAGGAAGCTGGGAGTCAAAGCAGTTAAACAGAGGGAGGAGAGAGGATAAAGGCAAGGAGACAACTGGCTTGTGAGTGTTTGTGGGAAGGCTAAAGGATGGTGTGGGTCCCTGCTCTGTTATGGTGTATTAACTTCTTTGTTGCTATGATGGATTTAGTTTTCTGGTTTTGGGATTTGGCTTTCTGGTGTCTGAATAAATGTTTTTGCTTCTGTCTTCTCTATGCAAAGTCTGTTATATTTTGTGATTCAGAACTTTGGCGGCATATTCTTAGTCACCATTGGTGCTATGAATATTTCATTGGCACTACTCCCCTAAAAATAATTCTATGGCCAAGTTTCCAATATTGCAATCTCTAGCCTTGAAAGAACATCAATATTTTCTAGAAAAATGATTTATTGAGTAAAGGAGGTAATAGTTTTGCTATGTTTTGCCCTGATTAGTTCATATGTGAAGTAGTATCTTCAGTTCTGGGTCTCATATTTTAGGAAAGACAGAGAATCTACAACATGTCCAGAAGAGGGTGCCTGGAATAGTGGAAAACCCTGAGACTGTGTCATATGAGAATTGAGTGAAGTAACTAGGAATGATTAGTCTGGAAAAGAGAAGACTTAGAAGTGACATGATAGTTGTTTTTGTTTATGTGAAGGGCTGTCATTTGTTAAGTGAATCACTCTTATCTCTTTCTTTAACTGTTCCAGGAATTCTTCTCTTTTTTTTGCAGAGCAATTGGGGTTAAGTGACTTGCCCAAGGTCAGAGCTAGTTATAAGGGTTTGCAAGTTTTCACTGCTTCCAAGGTGGGGTGATCTGGCAAGAGGTGTGTTTACTTTTCTCCTGATCTATTCTCTAGTCATTACACAGGAAAGACCCTTGATCCCCTGTAGTCACAAATGGTAGCATTCCTCTTGTCCCTGGAATTGTGACTAGGCCCTGCTCTTCTGTAGCCACAAGTGCTAGGGCACCTCTCTGCCTTGGAACTGAGACCAGGACCCCTGATCCCTTGTGACCCATCACAAGTGATTCTCTCTTTCTGTAACTGTGACCCAGAACTGCTTATGGGTACTAGAGTGACACAAAAGAGACTCCTGTAATCTTTTTGACCACTTGTTTAACCCTCTTTCAATCTCTGCACTGAGAACTCTTGAAGCTGCTGCCACTATTGTACTCACCTCCAAGGCCCACCACTGGTACTCCTACTGAGATCTGAGTAAGCTCCCTACAAAGTATCGCAGACCTGTCCTTCCAATATCCCAAGTTTTCTTAGGCTGGAAAAAGCATATCACTCTGACGAGTTGTTGGCTCTGCTGCTCCAAAACAAATTGAATTGTGGAATTATTTTAGTCATTGGGCGGGGAATGTTGGGAGAGTTCAGCTGGACCTCTGCCTGTATTCCTCCATCTTGGTTACACTGTCCCTCTGAGGGGGAGCTTTGTATAATACTATGAATCTGCCACATACCCACAGCAATCGGATTGTGGAACCGCAGAAGAACTCAGTGAGGAACAACACTGCAGCATAGGTAAATACTGTGTCTTAATCAGTTGTAATAAGAGAACCCAGTACCATGAAATTCATCAAACATTTATTAAGTGCCAGATAATGTGCAAGGAACAAGGGAAGCAAAGATGAAAAGGAAACAATCCATGCCCTTGAGTTCACACTCTACTGGGGGCTGGAGCAGAAGGAACAAAAAGCGCATATATAGAAAATTAAAAGGGGTGGCTAGGTAGAGCAGTGAATAGAGCACCAGCCTCCTCAGACACTTAATGCAAAACTAGCCACGTGACCTTGGGCAAGTCACTTAACCCTAATTGCCCTCCAAAAGGCAAAAAAGAAAGAAAGAAAGAAAATTAAATCCAACATACAGATAAAATAGCCTCTAGGGTTAGGGAAGAGGGCAGAGGGTATATGACGAATATGAAGAGCAGTTTATTAACAATATAATAAGGTTCCTGAGAACACAATGGAAGAGTAGGAGAGAACAGTAAAAGGACATAGTAGGGATAGGACTGATATGGATAGATATAATAGAGTAGCATCCAGAAAAGAGAACTTTGGACTTTGCTTCAGAACTATGGAGATCTAGATTAAGTACAATGTGAAACAAAGTATGAAACAGTTCAAAGCCATAGAATGAAGGTGGTCCTTCATAAACATACTGTATAGGCTTATATGAACATGATACAAGTCGTCTGGCCTACTAGAGAATCGTGAAGTCATCAAACTTTAGAACAGTCCCAATCAATCACATCTGGAAGTGCTATAAGATGATGAAGCCCAGAAAGCTGAAAAGTACAAGGCAGTATGGGAAGAAAAGAGGTTGGTTTTCTATAATGATTCACTTAATCTATACCCGTTTGTAGTTCTGACGCAGCTCTAATTCATAGCATAAATAATTACCACCTGTAAAATGGACTTTCCAAAGAGTTTTTTGTAAATTCAAGATTTGGATTAGCTTCCTCTCACCCCAACCATTTCCTAAAGTACACCAGTTTAAAATAATTGCAGCAAAATCTATGACCTGTAAGTCAAGGAAATAGTTACCTAAGTAAAATTACAAATCCTTGGCAAATTGAAGAATCGTATTCACAGAGAACTGACTGCTTCCGAGTATGAACATGTTTGTATTCTCAAGAATTACAGCACATTACAAGCAAATAATTGCACAGAAAAATCAACATAGAGCAGAGAGAGAGAGAGAGAGAGAGAGAGAGAGCATATAATCAGAGATGTATATACTGCATCACTACTCACATGAAATTCAGAGACCTAAAGAATCTATGGTAAGACTGGACAAAAATTTCATAGGATGAACAGATGTAAAGTGGTTGTGATTGGAGTGAGTACTTCATTTACATGATGGATGGTAGACAAATAGATACAGATGAGAGAACTTTCTTTAAGTATTGACTCTGTGCCAGGCACTCTGCTAAGCATTGGTTTTACAAATATGAGAAAACAAGACGTTCCTATACTCAAAGAACTTCTAATAAACTTCTAAAGAAATTCTGAGAGAAGGCAACACAGGAAAGGAAACTTTTAAAAAAGTGGAAGAGAGGGAAAGAACAGATACCTGCATGGCAACAAGGTGGAAAAGTCCAGAGTCAGGAGTGGAACTAACAAAAAAAAAATGGGCATTTCTGGCTTCAGAACTTCCTCCAATAGAGGTTCTGGATAGGAACTTCCCAGTCTGAATAGGAGGCCACAGGACTATAGGTATGTCCAGCATGGGAGGGCAGCTGAAGCAGGAGAAAAGATTATAGAGTCAGGAATGTCAAGAAAAGAGGAAAGCATGGCTAGCCTAGGAACTTCATTGAATGAAGGTTGGAAATCACCCATCCAAGAAAGGGGCCAAAGAGGTCGTAAAGAAGGCAATTGGAGTAGAGGGTGGAAAAGTCCAGAGAGGGAAGAGTGGAGGCAGGAGAGAAGTAAGCATGGTTGGCCTGGATACTTTCTCATTTGGAGCTTCTGAGCAGGAACTCACCAACAGGAAGAAGAGACCATAGGAATGGAGAAATCTCCAGAGTAAAATAAATAAAAGTATATGGGACGGAGGAGGAAAAGTCTAGAATTAAGAGTGGAGGCAAGAGAGAAAGGATTGAAGATTCACTGAAATATTTAGGTGACAATTATTAGACTATTAATCATTTAAACAAGGTTAATTTCATTCTTAGCATATCTTGCTTTGTCATAAGTGCCATTATATTTAAAGATATTTTAAATTTTTTTCTAACTTCTCATATAATATTTGACTTTTCCCATATCTTTTCATAGATCTTCTATATCTCTTGACACTATATGAGTACCAATACAGCAAAAGAACTGTTCATCTATTTTTCTTTGTTTTTGTAACATGACTAAATGGAGCAGGTTGGTAACACAGTAGATAGAGCAGCAGGCTTAGAGTCAGAAAGACCTCAATTCAAATCTGGCCTCTGACACTTACTATCTGTGTGACCTGGGTAAATCACTCAATACTGTTTGCCTTGGTTTCTTCATCTGTAAAATGATCTGGAGAAGGAAATTGCAAACCACTCCAGTATCTATTCCAAGAAAATTCTAAATGGGATCACAAAGGGTTGGACACTACTGAACAAGAACAAGACCATGTTTTCTGGTCATCCATCTCTCTGGCAATATTCTTACACTGCTTCTTCTGTAAAATTCTTTGCTGGTAATATGCTTCAGCCTTCTCAAATACAATGTGTCATCCCCCTTGTTTTTAGATGGTCTTGAGCTTGACTTCTTAAGAGACATGGTTTTCACAGAATCAGAGTTGGAGAGTTGGAGAAACTCAGTGATCATCTAGCACAATATGCAAAAGGAATCCCCAGAAAAACATAACTGGTGACCATTTATCTAGTGCTTATATAGCCTCTGCTTGAAGATTTTTAAGGAAGAGGATCCCACCACCTCTCAACACATCCCACTTAACTCTTGGACAGCTATAACTGTTAAGAAGTTCTCCTGACACCAAGTCTAAATTTTTTCCTCTTTTCAACTTTTACCTTTCTCCTGGTTCTGCTTTCTGAATCCATATGGAGTAAGTCTACTCCCTTTGCAACATATTACAGCTGTCATGTTCCCCTTGAGTCTTCTCTTCTACAGTCTTAACATCTTCAATTCTCCCATGTCATCCTCATATGACACAGACTCAAGGCACTTCAGCAGCCTGGTTGCCTTACCTGAACCCTCTTCAACTAATCAATGACTCTCTAATATTGCTACATCCAGAACTGAAGTGAATGCTTTTGATGAAGTCTGAGACAGTGCACAATGGGACTCTCACTTTACTCTTCCTGGCAGTTATGTCTCTCCTAATGCACACTAACTGCATTAGCTTTTGTCATCATCATGTTATAATGCTACCTCACGTTGAGCTTGCAGTCCACTTCAAATGCCAGCTCTTTTTCAGAAGAACTGCTTTCTAACCATGCCTCATTCATCTTATACTTGTAAAGTTAATTTTTTGTAAGCCAGTATAAAAATGTATATTTACCCCTCCTAAATCATTTCTGATCAGATTTAGCCCCGTGCCACAGCCTCTCAACATCTTTGAATTCTGACTCATTCATTCAGTGTATTAAGTATAACTAATACTAACACACAGCCTTGTGTACCTACGAATGTACTGAGAATGTCATGCAACATCACTGGGAGAATATTAATATTGAAAAGATTCATCTTAGTTTCAAGAAGGAACCTGGGGTCATTAAGGGCACTGTGAATTGTTCTACAAAAGCAATAAAAATCACTATTGTCTACATATTCAGTTCCGGACCCAGTTCACTTACCATCTAGAGTACTGGATTAAGATATGTGCTATTGAGAAAGCTCTATAGACTCTCCAACCAAGAGCAAAAAACAGGTTGGTTAATAGGTGTTCTTCATCCACATTTTTCCTGGCAAGTATAGTAATTCTGAATACTTGAATGATTATGTATGCGCGCGCGTGCACACACACACACACACACACACACACACACACACACTTAGAAAGCTCTGCAATACTCAAGGGCTTGTTGTATTAAGAATAATATTATCTACAAACAAGAGTGAATAAACAGCTTTATCATCTATAGGGCTTCCTTTTTCCATTCGGGCTTTGGGCTAAACATCCTCCATAACATTGAAAACATTTTTGATGAACAAACAACTTCCTTTTGTGTGCCTCATTTGATGTTAAAAATCAGAGGGCCAAACAAACTTCATCATTATTGTGGTCTTCAAGGAATCTTGTGCGATTTCATCCTACCCATGGAAGACACCATGTTAGATTAGAACTTTAACAACGGAATTTTTCTTTACCAAATTGAATTTTCTATGCTCAGTAAACAATAAGCATAGAGAATTGCACATTCTCTGTTCTTTGCTTTCATTTATGTGACTATAAAGATTCTGTTTACTGTAGAATATCATTTGCAAATGTCTTTCTTCCCTTCTTATACCCCATTAAGGATTCTATTGATACATGCATAAATTATTCTCATAAAGATATTTTTACAAATGGGAAAAAAGAGACATATGGGCTGGTCACTATTGATATTCTCTCAATAGTAGCCATTTTCAGTAATAAACTCCATTATTTTTCCTCAGTATTTCAGATAACTTGAGAATTGATCCCGCAGTACTCTCAAAATTGTACCTGATCATCTCAAAAGAGATACAATAATGACGAATGAAAATTAACCAAGATGATGTCTTTGGAGATGTGTGGCTTTGATTTGGGATGGGTTATTTTTATAGCCTAACCTTGAACAATTGATATTTACTAGAGATGGGTCTGTTTTGCTGGCCATAGTGCCTATGATTATTTTTTTTTTAAATCATAGGCTTGCATAATCATACTGTGAAAGTATTTCTCATTCCCTGAAATCTATTCATTTTTGTGGTGGGGCTCTCACAAGGGTCCCCTGTGGAGCTAATAACTTGTAAGACACTTGAGAATCCCACCATAACACTGAATGGCTCTTTCATTTTTCATTTAAAAAGAGAAAGTAAAGAAGAAAGTGTACGTGCAATACATCATGTACTCTGAAAAGTTATGTGAAACAACTCCATGCACTTGTCAACTGAATAATGCATGATTAGCCCTTCCTCACCAATCCCCAATATCTAATGATCTTCCATACAAATCCTGTAGATCTGCAACTGCTTCCAATAGCAGAAATAACATTCAAAGACATAGCATTGCTTTGGGGTTTTATTCTCAACCTAATTCACTCCTGTTCTATTTGACTTCCCTACTCTAACAAAACTTTTCAATACTTTGCTAGCATTCTTTTCATCACCAGGTAGTTTTACTAAGTGTACAGCTAAGCTACTAGACATAGTGTCTGCCTTCAAAGATCATGTGACTTTAACACCTGTCATAGATAACAGTAAGTCAGATAACAAGTACTTTGTGTCAAGTACTTTGCTAGTCACCAGCAATACAAAGAAAGGCAAAAACATTCCCTGTCCTCAAGGACCTTACATTGTAAAAGGCGTGGAGGTTGGAACAACATCTAAAGAACTTAGGTAGATATAAGATATATAGCAAGTAGTTGGAAGTAATCTGATTATGGAAGACACTAAGAACTAAGGAGACAAAAAAAAAAAAGGTTTCCTATGGAGGGGAGGACTTGAGTTGAATCTTAAAGGATTCAGAAATACCAAGAGGCAACTCTGAGCAAGCAGAGCATTCCAGGCATAAGGCACAGGTGATGCAAAGGCATAAGAATGGAAAATGAAATATACTCTTTCAGGAACTTCAAGTAGGCCAGAGCAGCTATATTGTAGAATATATGGAGGAAAGTAAAATATAAGAATATTGAAGAGCTTCTAAATGACAAAGTGGATGCTGTAGGCAATAAGAAGCTTTGACAAAGCAGAAGGAGTGGTGGTGATATATATGGTCAGACATTGGTTGTTATTTCTTTTGTAAGCTAGATGTAGCTGACTCTTTGTGATCCCATTTGGGGGTTTTCTTGGCAAAGCTACTGGTGTGGTTTGCGCCATTTCCTTCTTCAAGTCATTTTACAGATGAAGGATCTGAGGCAAACAGGGTGAAGTGACTTGCCAGGGTCACACAGCTAGTATCTGAGGCCAGATTTGAAATCAGGTCATTGTGACTCCTGGGCCTGTACTCTATCTACTGCACCATGTAGCTGCCCATGGTCAGACACATATTTTAGAAAAATCACCTTGGCAACTAAAGGAGGATGGATGGAAGTGGGAAGTGACTTGAGACAGGAAAAACAATCAGAAGTCTATTGCAAGAGGCCAAGGATATAAGTAACAAGATACAAAACTAGGTCTGTGATTGTGTGAGTGGAAAGAAGAGGGTATGTATGATAAGATGTAGCTAGAAACTCTACACAGGATTGAGTTGCTGATGGGATATGTGGAATGAGTGAGACTGAGAAGTTGAGGTTGACTCTGAAGTTTCAAGCCTGAGTACCTGAGAGGATGATGATGCCCTTGACAATATAACATTCGCAAAATTAATTCAATGACTGCTTATTAAGATCTTAATCAATCAACAAACATTTATTAAGCCACTACTATATGCGAGGCTCTCGGTATACAAAGGAAAAAAATGATATAATTCCTAGGCTTGAAGAGTTTACATTCTATTGGGAGAATCATTTAGACATGTTTAAGGAAGCATTGTACAATGTTGGAAGGGAGATTTAAAAATTATATGGTCCCTGCCCTCAGTAACCTTTAGTAAAACTGGTGTACTTGAAGAAATAAAAGTTTGTTTGGGGTCAAAGAGTTAGTTGTTAATACACTTTTATACAACATCACCCCAATATTAGTGTTGCCCTCATTTCCCGCTATTTGATTTTCTGTTCTTAATGACAGATGAATGACTTTTTTTTTACTCTCAGCCTATCTCAGTCCATAAGGTATTTGTTCACTTTGATACATGTGTAGGGCTTCTGATTCTTCCCCTTATGAAATCTATTAAATGACATCAACAGAAATCATTTTTCACTAACATGACCTCTTCCTGTATAATTCCTCTTCCTTTTATATAGTATTCATATAACATAGCTAAAGGCAACCTTAAAAAAAATCTCTCCAATGCAATAGTTTAAGGTATCAGAAAATATGCAGCCTATGTGAGAAAATGTCCATCATTTTAAGAAATATATTGAGAGATAGCATGGCGTAGTGAATAAGGAAAATGGCCTCAAAGCCAGGAAGACTTAATCTCAAGTCGTACCACAAATACATACTAGCTGTATGACCACCACCAAGTCATCTGACCTCTCTGTGATCTAGGCAACTAAAACCATTAGCTACCTAAACCCAAAGAGGGTGTCAATTGGAAGAAAGTGTTTTCTTACCTGAGATTAGTTCCAGATCACAGACGAATCCCTATTCTAAGTATTAAACATGTTCCATTTAGGAATTAATTTAATTAAAAATAAAAGATAAAAATTTGATTTAATTTAATTTCATCAACTTAGAAATTACATCATTTTTCTAATTCTTGATGAATTAAGATTTAGGTGAGAGAATGAAGGCAGGAACTAGGAAGTTCACTTGCCCACTCCAGTAGGGATTGGTGGTGTCTGACAGATACCCATGGCTGAAGGTATGAATAAAAAGCATGAAGGTTGGACTAAGAGAAAAATTTATTCATCTTGCCTATAATAAGCGACATTTAAATAGTACATTAAGGCTCACAGTTTAGTGTGATACTGGATAGAGAGTCAGTCTTCATGTCAAGAAAAGATAGGTTCAAATCCTGCCTCTGACACATCCTAGGAATGGAACCATGGACAAGTTACTTTAACTCTCAGTACCCCCAAGTAACCCCCTAATATTGATTTCTACAGAGGATTTTCTGACTACATAAAAAGAGTCCCTACACATCAAGGTCTCCATGTTGATGAAATCACAGAAATGAACCACACCCACAAAATAAAGATTTGAATTTTTTACATTAACTATTTTATATTATATATATGATATAAAATAATTAATTGTATCATCTTATTCTCACAACAGCCATGTGAAATGCCATTGTTATCATTGACCCCATTCTGCAGAGAAGGCTCAGTGGCTTGCTTGAGGCCACGCAGCTAGTAAGTGTCTGAGTCAGAATTCACACCCAAGTTTTCCTGACTCCAACACTAAGACTCTATCCACTACACCAAACTGACTCTAAAGGGATCAGTGGTTTCGGCAGTTTATCATTTGGCATGCTGATATTTGGAAAGGGTTAATTCTTCTTGTACCATTTCCCAAAGAGTGCTTTGTCTACCACAGCATCAGACTATCAAAGATATTCGGTTGTGACGACCAACCTTGATAAACTGGACTCTTCTCAGCAATGCACAGCTATAAGACAACTCTACAAGTCTCAGGATGGAAGGAGATGTCTACATTCAGAGAAAGATCTAGAAAGACGAGAGTTTAAATGGAGACTAAAGCAATACATACTATCATTCTTTTTCATGTTTGGTTTTGTTTCTTTTTTTCCCATTGTTCTCTCCATTAATTACAACCCTTCTATACAACCAGATTATTGTACAATGCGAAAGTATTTGCAGATCCTATACATGATTGCACACCACCATGGGGGGAGGGGGGTGAAAGGAGGGGAGAAAATTTGAAACTCAAGGGATTGTAGAACTGAATCTTGTAAACTAAAAGTAAATAAACAAGTCAATGAAAAAAACATCCAGTTCTTTATCAAACAACAAATCTTAGTTGTTTGGGAATTTCAAGAGATAACAAACCAAGATTTTCATTGTCTGGGGATGAGACTGCTCCACATTATTGCCAGTTGTCTTCTCTGTTTGGCTTTCTAAAGTGATATCAACACAGGATCACCAAGAATTAAGCATTTCTTTGGACTATTTGCCATTGTTACAATGGGACATGTGGGTATCTGAAATCTGGTGAAAGGTCAACCCTAAGCAAAGTGGTAAGGTTTTTATTATTCTTTAATCCCTTTCTACCTTCCCTTTCTTCATCCCTCACTCATCATCTGTGGACACCTCTTCTCTACTGCCCTTCCCTGATTGCCTTCAATTGTCTTTTGTCTTCATGTTGCACTGCGTGCCCATTCAGCCATGCTCATGTTTCACAGTTGCCGCCTTTCATCAATTCCTGTTTTCCAAACTTCCATGATAATAATCTTCTATGATGATAAAATGGTTGGAATAAAAGGGGTTTAGCTAATTAATTCACACTGGGGTATAAATTACTAAGTCAGACTTTCTGTGCTATCTATCTCAGGAACATTTGCATTTGGGTAAATAATTCTTATCAACCTAAAGATATGAATCACTAATGGTGGAATTGCAGGAAGTATGTCCAAGCAAAGAATATAGACAGTGTGGTGCAACTGAGAACAAAACGTATTTTCCAATGTGTCTACTCTTCTTATTCATAAACCCACCCCTGCTAAGAGGATTTGGTCAGAATAACAATCCAATTCAATTGAGTATGCCATCATTCTTATTACAATTTATGTGGGAAATAGAGCCAAAAACTAGTATCTTCCAGGAGATATGTACAGTGTGCATGTGCATGTACAGTGATGAGCATGTAGCAAGTTTTCTGCAAAAACTTGTATTTGATAATGACTGCACTGCAACCTAGGTTAGGAGCCACTAATGCATTCAGGCTTAGCATGAAATGGCTTCAAAGCATGGGTGGTTATGGATTGGATCTGAAATAGATGAATAAGGGGTGTTTCCTCCTAATATAAGGAAGGATTGGGACTGTTGACTCAGTATTAGACAGCTCATGATTCATTAGAGGGCCCCAAATCTTTTGTGGGAAGAAACCTTGAAACATTTCCCAGAAACTTTGAATTAAAGGATAGGAGATAATGAATTTCCTAAGGGAAGAAAGAACCACTGCCTTTAGGACTTATATTCATGGGAACTATAAGGAATCCTGTGAACACAGGGTGCAGTGGTAAAAAGTGGTTGAAAAGGAGAAGCTATATAGGGCTTCAGGACTCTGATCTTGAAATTTCTAATGTAGAAAGCAGAAGGCATATAAAGAATTTACAGTCAAGGATGTTTTTAGACAGAGCCACAAAGAACTCGAGCATTTAGAACCCCTTGGAACTCCCAAGAGGCTCTAAGGGTCAGGGAAGGCCCTAGAACTGCTTCTGCTTCTCCAAGGTCTTTGAGGATGACCTAGAATGGATGCTTTGGCTTATACTAAACCCCTAGAACAATAAGAGGAGAGGAAGTTTCTCAACACAACATGATTCCCCATGCACCCACTGACATTCAAAAAGGCACCAAATTGTATAACCACCATCTAGGAGACTCTTCCAAAGGATAGAGCAATGAGAGACCTTCATATTCTGAGGGAATCTTTTAAAACTGTTTTTCTATGGAAAATCTATCTTGCTTAGTTGAATAGTAGTCACAGATGGAGAATATTCTTGACTACACAGACAGGAGCTTAATTGAGGACCCCTTTCCAACACAAACATAGCTCTCAGTTAGTTCTGCATTTAAAATTATGACATAACCCTGTTTTTCAGTCATTCCAGTAGTGTCCTACTCTTCATGAACATATTTGGGGGAGTTTGTGACAAAGATATTGGAGCGATCTGTCATTAACTTCTCCAGCTCATTTTACAGAGGGTTAAGTGATTTGCCCAGGGTCACCAGGTTCACCTTACCAGTTATCTGGTAAGTGTCTGAGGCCAGATTTGAAATTATAAAGATGAATCTTCCTGATTCCAAGTCTGCTGTGCCACCTAGCTGCTTGATATGACCCTAATCCAACCAAAATATTCAATGAACTGAAGAAAGTGTCTATCAGCTGAAATCTAAGCAGAAAAATTTCCATTGTTTACGACTCAGAAACATGTAAATACTTATTTTTGAATGTAATTTTAAAATGAATTTCATAAAATTAGTCCTTCAATAAATCTAATCCAGTAAGATTGTTAGAATGACAGCTTTGCATGTTTTTTTTTTCCCCTGTAGAGAATGTCTTTAAAAAATCCATTTACATACTACTGCATATTGACATGCAGCTATCATGTGTTTAGACTTATAAGAATGTTGGGAAATGTTTTATAGAAACATTTCCACTTATGCCAATATTTAATGGCTTTCAATTGCTTTTTATTTTCATCAGAATTTGTAACTTGATTTACTCAAAATTCAATCTCATTTTCATGCATTGCTGATGGCATTTAATGGTAGATTCTTATGGATGGGCTCAAATCTATATTTATTGAATTTTAGATGGATCTAAAATTCCAACTTAATTTGGCAATGTTTCCTTAAACTCATTTAATACTTTTTTAAAAATAATTCTCCCTATTTTTATAATTTGAATTTCATGTCAATACATAGTAACTGAGGAATCTATACTGTCTCTTGTTTTAGTTTTCAAATCCTGAACCCTTGAAGAAACAAAGGATACCAAGCAAGCTGATATTGAGGTAGGAGGGGGGAAATACCATAATACACAGGGTTAAATCCATTTTCTTTTCTGATTCCATTTCAGGGAAAGACCTTAGCTTCAAAAGGCCAAGGCCTCTCACTGCATCTCAGGCCATCTCCAGTCATCCTGATCTATATCTTGTTACTGAGCCCAGATGGCACTGGAGGAGGGAGTGAGGCTGGTGACTTTGCACAACTCTGCCTCACTTAAATCCAATTCACTTGCAAGTCATGACATCACTTTCCTGAGGTCATGATCCTCTTTGAGAGCAAAGGACAAACAACCTGTGAGTAGCATGAGCTGCCCCACTGGGAACCCAACTGATGAGTTCTAGTTGGGCAATACAGCTCTTCCCTTCATTCCCTCTTTCCTTCCTCTTTTCCTTCCTTCCTTCTTTTCTTCCTTCTTTCCTTCCTTTTTTTCTTCTCTGTCTCCTCTCCCTCTCCCTCCCTTCTCTCCCTCTGTCCACATAAGGAACCATAACCTGGGATTGCTCTGCCCAAAGGAATATAAATTTTGATCACTGAAACCTAGCAAGATATCTTGGGGTTTACAGGCTAGATTTCTTTTTATGGGCCATGCCTTAAACCAAATTACTCTGGCTCTCATGGACTGGCCAACAACAGGTCTCAGTCTGAACCTCACTGGGTCATTGGTTGGGCCCTGATAGCCCAGAGTGAGTGTAAAAAGCAATTGTATCTACTTTGGGCAGAAACCCTAAGGGTCTTCCTCTCCCAGATTGATTTCTTTTTTTTTTAACTAGGTAAAAGAGGCCATTCTTTGCCTCATCTCCGCCCACCCTTAATCACTGAATGGGTGTTGTCTCAGACAAACTGAGACCAGGGAAAGGCCTTAGCTTTATTATAAAAGATAAGGTCTTCCACTACACCCAAGGCCATCTCCAGTTGTCCAGATCTATATCTTGCTGTTGTACCCAGATGGCTCCAGGAGGAGAGAGTGAGGTTGGTGACTCGTCCCTGCCTCACTTAAATCCAATTCACTTGTAAGTCATGACATTGCCTTCCAATATTAAGGTCCTCTTCAAAAACAAAGGACAAAGAACAACTTTACTCCAAGAATGTTCTGCTATCTAAAGTGACTTTTTTTCCCCTTTTTTCTCCAATATCAGGGGTTTTTACAATACACTGTATCTCACAAAAAAGGGAATCATTCAAAAAGTAAAAGAATGATGCTA
Source organism: Pseudochirops corinnae (assembly GCA_028646515.1). Taxonomy (NCBI): domain Eukaryota; kingdom Metazoa; phylum Chordata; class Mammalia; order Diprotodontia; family Pseudocheiridae; genus Pseudochirops; species Pseudochirops corinnae. The sequence continues at coordinate 193,111,771 of CM053590.1, read as the reverse complement.
AGCCTGATTTTTAAAAATACAATAAATTTCAAATTTAAATTGAACAAAAATATGATTACTAGATGCAATTGCCTTGATGGACTGATAGCTACCCGTCAATCACTGAAAGCAACTATTTAAAAAATGCTTAGAAATCATAAGCAACAGAATCACAGAAACCTAGGACATTAGCACTAGAAAGGACTTTAGATATCATTTACTGTAATTCTTTCACTTTGTAGATAAGGAAAAAGAAGCCCAGAGAGATGAAGTTACTTACCTAGAGTCACATGGCTAGGATGGAACTTGAACAAACACCTTCTGACACCAGGTCTAGTGATCTTTCCACTTTTTTTTTTTTTTCATTTTTGGTCCAGGTGGTGATTTCATCAAGGCAGGGAACTCTTGATAAGGAAACAGCATCCATCCATGTAGCACAGTAATTCTTCTGTAATTATAGCCCAGGACAGTTGCCTGCGGGAGGGAAAAAGGGGGCTGAGTGTTTAGGTGACTTAATCACAGTCATATACTCAGTATGTGTCAGAAACAGAATTTAAATCTAGGACTTGACTCTAAAGTTATGTCAGTCCTTTATCAAATATGCCATGCTATCTCTCCTTTCCAGAATACGAGTGAACTTTATGATTATTCTATACCAATGTTCCTTTTATGAATACACCCTTGATCCCCTCCCTTTCCATTTTCTCCAACAGATTGCATGTACCATCATCTCCACTCTCAATCTAATCTTCAATTTCTCCCTAGCTACTGCTTCCTTACCTGCTGCCTACAAACACATTCATCTTTCCAGCCTTAAAAAATCTTCACAAGAGACTCCCATATCCACAAGCTATCATCATATATCTTTCCTCTCCTCCTCTAAGCTCCTTGAAAAAGACATCTACACTTGATGTCTCTACTTCAACTCTTACTCTCTTCTAAATCCTCTACAATATTGCTTCCAGTCTCATTATTTAATTGAAACTGCTCTCTCCATAGTAACAGATTGATCTCTTAATTGCCAAATCTAATGATGTTTTTACCACTGGTTTTCAGAAACATGAGATAATCAAACCTATAGAAATTTAATTTCATGTGCATGGATTGATGTTATACCAAGGCTTTCACATTTAGATAATGGTGTCTTTCCCTGGAAAAGACTTTTTTAAATTGATCAAAAATATATTCTTCCTTTGAATGACACAAGGTCCCTGTTTGGAATGATACAACATGCTTTGATTTGGCTGCTGGTTGAATTTATCTAATTGCAAATAAGTTCATTGATCATCCTTCACAAGAAAAAAAAGTCAGTCCCAAGTTTCACCTTTCTGACAGATATAAGTTGAGTTGATAGAGTGGGGGGAGGTGGAATAAAGTGGTTAGCCCAAGAGAATCCTGCCAGCCTGAATATAGAAGAAAGCTGTCCTTGTCCCAGAAAACCAAGAGAATAGAAACATAGAGAAAGATGATATTGCAAAGAATTATAGGATAGTTGTAACTTCAAAAGAGGATTTTTAACATGTTCCAGAGCAGGATCTTACAATATTTAACTATTTTCGTCCTTGCTGTTTTGGGGGGTAGGGATAGAGGAAAGAATAGATCTTTGCCTCCCAGGGCTTTTGCTAACAATAGGGGCATATTTTCACATCAAACACTAGAGACAAATCTTTTTTTCTAGTCTTTCTCAAAAAAAAAAATTGGCTCTTGGGAATGATATATTTGAAGTGATATTTCTATGTTTCCCTCTGTGACCTCATATTTGTTTATATTTTATAATATTATATTTTGGCAAAGGGACATCTTTGAAAATATTTGACAGGATTTGGTCCCCTATGCTCTTAAGCCTTTATAAAATGTGAACACTCTTCTCTATGATTGAGTTGAAAGAAGTCATATGAAAATTGCCTACACCCCCTATAGGACTTTAAATAGCTAAGCTTGCTATTTCACCATTTCTAATTAAGAGATTATGAGGCCAGGCATGGAGAATCTTTGGGAGTGATTCCTATACCTGTACCAGAAAGCAGCAAGGAAATGAGGGTTTTTCTTTCCTCTCTTTTTCATTGGCTACAACATCTAGCAGTGAAGTTACTTGTCTAGAATGATATGCCATTTAGCAAATAGAAAATCAGTTCAAGGCTGTATCAGCAATGCAGTATTCACAGTGCCTACAGTAACTATAAATATGCTGATATAGTTATTAATCACAAAATGTAACAGGCTCTCCACATAAGAAATATAGATAGCGCATTCATTTAAATACCAGAAAACGGAGTCCCCAAACCAGAAAGCCAAAGCCAACGCAGTAGTTATGAAGTTGGCACATGTGGTTAAAGTAGTAAACACCCCCCTTCTCAAGCCTTCAGAAGAGGGCAGGCTACCTCAGGCAAAGGTCCTCCTCTCCTCACGCAGGCAACTGCTCAGCGCCCAGGCAGCTCGCTCCCAGCAGCTCCGCCCCCGTAGTTCCCACCCCAGGCAGTCCTCAGCAGGAGTCCTTAGCACAGATTCTCTCCTGCTCAAAGAAAAAGGATTTCGCACCGCAACTGCTGCTGCCCCTGCCACCGCTTCAAGTCAGCAACCCACGGAGACCAGCTAGGTTCCGGCGTCCTCTTGCTCCACCCCTTCCTGCTATGTCAGCAACTTTAAGGGGCGTGGAAGATCTTCCAATGCCAGTATTGTTACTAAGACACAGTAGAAGGGGCAGAGAAGTAATCTGGGACAAAGATAAAAAGGGACAAAGAAGCAGCCACTTAAGGCCAAAAGCAGTTTAAAAGAGTTAACCCCTGGCAGCAGAAAAGAGAGTGAACCACGAATTAAAAAGAGAACTAGCCCTGTAAATCAAGAGTGAGTTTTGTGAGGAATCCATGAGATAAGAAAGGACATCAAAGCCCTAGAGTCTAAGAAGTGCGAGTTGTCTTGGACACATTTTCTATATCACGTGCATCACAATTATTGGGCTCTAAGTTTGTGCCCACTCTCCCCACATAGGTTGAGGGCATTTGTGTGAGAGCATATCGCAGGTTGGGGGGTGGGGAATATTTGATGATGCTATTCTTACAATAACATTTTAGTGAATTCCTTTGATTTAAGCTAATTGTGTCCACTAGCTGACTGTTATAAGAAAGGCATCTGTGGGGAATTTATGAACTTCAGTTTTTGGTTTGGTTTTTTTTTTGTTTGTTTGTTTTGTAATGAATACCCACATTGTATCCCTTGAATATAAAGATATTAGTCAATGGGGGGGGGGGGGGCAGGGCATGGCTTGTAGAGGCTGTTATATTAATATTTTAAAATATTTGGTTTTTTCTCTTTTCTCTAGGAATAGGAAGAAAATTTTAAAATACCAAGTGAATCATTAACATATGCACTATGATCCAAAGAACCTAGGATCCCACTTTCCAAATAAATCTATTAGTTTACTCAAAAATATTGAATACCTATAAAGGACCATAAATAATAGATTTACTTTCAACTTAACACTGTCAAGTAGCCTCTATATTCTGTGTTGTTGTTAGGATTGTTGTTCAGTCATTTCAATTGTGTATGGCTCTTTTTAACTCTGTTTGGGGTTTTCTTTGCAAAGATACTGGAATGGTTTGCCATTTTCTCTTCTAGCTCATTTTATAGATGAGAAAGCTGAGGAAAACAGTTTAAGTGACTCGCCTAGGGTCACACTGCTAATAAGTGGTTGAAGCCAGATTTGAGCTCAAGTCTTTCTGACTCCAGGCCAGGCACTTTATTCACAACGCCACCTAGCTGACGCCTATATTCTAGGTACTATGTCTTATTATCTAAAGGGCAAGAGGTTTATTTGTGGACTCCACTTTAACCTTATTCCACTGGGTTCCGCTTTGTATTCTCACCTTCACCTTCCCACAAATATATACCTTTCCCACCATGACCCAGAAATGACCAATGAATTGGCCTGGTAGTCTCTGGGTTGCTGTTATTAGCAACTCCCAAAGTAACAATAACTGAATCATTGAAACAAATTATTGCAATCAGAGCAAAGGCTCAATCAAGTATTTCCCTTCTTTGAATCTTTTTTCCTCTTTTCTTTCCTCATTTTTTCTCCCATTCTTTTTGTTTTCTTTCCCCCTTTTCATCTATACATACCAATACTATTTTTCTCCTTTGGTCTAGATGGGATTTTCTTAAATATGAACTTTAAATATTAAATACTAAGGTGTCCTACAAATCTAAGTACAATTTTAAGCTTTTGAAACTTAAATATATTGGGTATTTCAAAAAGCTTTAATAGTTTAAAACTGGACTTTGACCTTTGAGACATATTGTATATTAAATATGAATGCTCTGTTAAAGATACATACATAGAAAATATTTTTCTCTTATTCTTTCTTTTCATCTACGTTTTTCCTATTCCATATCATTACAGATTTAATAAAGGAGATACAAACCATTCTTTTTTTTTTTTTTTTTTTTTGCTTTTTGGTGGGGGGAAGGCAGGGCAATTGGGGTTAAGTGACTTGCCCAAGGTCACACAGCTAGTAAGTGTTAAGTGTCTGAGGTCAGATTTGAACTCAGGTCTTCCTGTCTCCAGGGCCAGTGCTCTATTCACTGTGCCACCTGGCCACTCCCAACCATTCTTTTAAATACAAAAATAAGAGATAATAGATTTTTAAGAGGTGGTGTGTTGGTACCTCTGTAGTATTAAAAGAACTATAAGAAGGCCTCCATTTCATTTAGTAAATCCTTTATGGAGGACTTATGGAATAATTTGTGTAAGAACCCCACAAACAGACAAACATTGTGAGCCACATATTCGAGTAAAAAGAATTTTGTATGTAGTGTCAAAGAATCTGAGTTTAGATGCCAAATCTGCCTCTTTATACCTGTGTGACCTTGGGGAAGTGAATTAGCTTCCACAGACCTCAGTTTCCTCAACCCCAAATAAGGGAATTGTCCTGGATGATCTTTGAGGTTCCTTCCACTCTTTAAACCTGTGACCATTTTCAATGGAGGTTAAAGATCAAAGGTACCTCCTTTATCTGATCTTTATTATACTCCTTACTTGTCTCTTTTTATTCAGATGAACTGAATTTATATTCAGTTCAACTTCTGCTCCAAATATCAAGTACTAACAACTGAGACTGGAGCCATCACACAAGGAAATTCAGCCATTCGTCTACTCAGGTAAATAAAAATTAACTAGATGTAATAGAAAAGACCTCTCCTAAAGGCCTCCTCCAATCAGTAGTCAATATACTTTTTAAGGACTTACTAATGCATCCGGTATTGTGCTAGGTGCTGGGAACAGAAACACAAGCAGAAAGAAAAGTGGCTGCCCTCAAGGCGCTTATCTTTTTCCCCTTTGGCCATTTCTTTTGCCATTAAATTATTTTTAATTATTTCACTAAATATTCCCCAATTCCATATAAAGGAATTTTTACAATCCTTCCTTTCAAGTTTTAAGTTCCAAATTTTCTCCCTCTCTCATGGCCCTCTGCCCTTACTGGAGAAGACAAGCCCTTTAATTTTGACTATACACGTGAGGTCGTTCCAAATATATTTCCATAATAGCCATGTTGCAAAATAAAATACAAACAGAATAAAATAATAAAAATAAAGGTGAAAAGTATGCTTCAATCTAGATCCAGAGTTCATCTGTTCTATTTCTGGAAGGTGCATAGCAATTTTCATCATGGGTCCTTCAGAATTGTCTTGGATCATTGTCTTGATCAGAGTAGCTCAGTCTTTCACCATTGATTATTCGTACAACATTGTTCTCACTGTGTACAATGTTCTCCTGGTTCCGCTCACTTCAATTTACATGAGTTCATATAACTCTTCCCAGATCTTTTTCTGAAAGCATCCTGCTCATCATTTCTTATATGATGATATTATTCCATCACAATTATATGCTACAACTTGTTTAGCCCTTCCCCAATTGGTGGGCATCCCCTCAATTTCTAATTTTTTGTCACCACACACACACACACACACACACACACACACACACCTGCTATAAATATTGTTGCACAAATTGGTGTTTCATCTATTTAGGATATAGACCTACTGGTAGTATTGCTAGTCAAAGAATAAACAGCTTTTCTAGTCCTTTGGGCATAGTTCCAAATTGTTCTCCAGAATGGTAGGACTAGTTTCAACTAGTGACTGGATACTTAGTTTTACCAAACACTAGGTTACTATGTTTTTTTTCTAATGTGGACTTAATCTATTCCACTGATCAACCACTCTGTTTTTTAGCAAGTACCTGATTGTTTTGAGGATTACTGCTTTGTAATACAGTTTGCAATCTGGAACACTCAATATTTTTTTTTCATTGATTCTCTTGATATCCTTGACCTTTTACTGTTCCAGATGAATTTCGTTGCTATTTTTTATAACTCTAGAAAACAATTTTTAATTGGCATGGCACTAAATAAGTAAATTAACTAAGGGAAAATTGTCATTTTTATTATATAAGCGAGGCCTACCTATAAGCAATTAATATTTCCACAATTGTTTCTATCTGACTTTATTTTTGTGTGAAAAGGGATTATTATAATTGCTATAGCTAGCATTTCTAGTACAATATTAAACAATAGTGGCAATAATGAACATCCTTGCTTCACATCTGATCTTATTAGGAAGGCTTCAAATTTATCCCCATTACAGATGATGCTTCCTTTGAGTTTTAAATAGATACCACTATCATTTTAAGAAAGATTCCATTTATTCCTATGCTTTCCAGTGTTTTTAACAGGAATGGGCATTGTGTTTTGTCAAAGACTTGCTCAGTATCTGTTTCTAAAAACAAATGACTTTTGTTGGTTTTTTTTATTGATATGGTCAATTATGCTGATAGTTTTCCTAATATTGAACCAGCCCTGCATTCCTAGTATAAATCCCGCTTGGTTATATAGTGTGTGATCTTTGTGATATATTGCTAAAATCTCCTTGCTAATGTTTTATCTAGAACGTTTGCATCAATTAAGGAAATTGGTCTGTATTTTCCTTTCTCTGTTTTTGCTCTCCCAGGTTTAGGTATCAAAACCCCGTATTTGTTGTCATAAGAAGAATTTCATAGGACTCTATTGCCTATTTCTTCAAATAGCTTATTTAGTATTGGGATAATTGTTCCTTAAATGTTTGATAGAATTCATTTGTGAATCCATGCGGTTTGGGGAATTTTTTTTCTGGGAAAACTCAATCCTGGCTTGTTCAATTCATTTGTCTAAGATAAGGTTATTTAAGTATTCTATTTCTTATTCTATTAATATAGGCAGTTAATATTTTTATAAATATTCATCCATTGTACTTAGATTGTCAGTTATACTGCTATATAATTTAGCAAAATAACTCTTAATAATTGCTCTCATTTCATATTTATTTGCTTGTGCATTTATCCTTTCCATTGTTGATACTAGTAATTTTATTTTCTTTTTTTTAATCAAATTAGTCAATGATTTATCTACTTTATCACATTTTTAATGAGACCAGTTCCTAGTTTTATTTATTAGATTGATTTTTTTTAACTTTTAATTTTATTAATTTCTCCTTTGATTTCCAGGATTCCCATTGTGGATTTTTAATTTGATGATTTAGTTGAGGATTTTTAATTTGTTCTTATACTAGTTTTCTTTAGTTGCATTTTCAATTTATTCTCAATTCATTGGTCTGCTCTTTTTCTATTTTATTGATGTGTTTAAAGATATAAATTTTCCCTTAAGTACTGTTTTGGTTGTATCCCATAAAATTTAGGACATTGTCTCATTGTTGTCATTCTCTTTAATGAAATTATTGATTGTTTCTGTGGTTTGTTCTTTGACACATTCATTCTTTAGTATTATGTTATTTTGTTTCCAATTAGTTTTTTAATCTATGCTTTCATGGCCCTGTATTAAATGTAATTTTGTTGAATTATTGTATGAAAAGCGTCTATTTAATATTTCAGCTTTCCTGCATTTGGTTATAAGGTTTTATGTCACAATACATGGTCAGTTATTGTGAAAGTGCCCTGTACAGCTGAGCTCCTTTTGATGCCTATTGTTTTCTCCAGAAGTCTATCACATCCAACTTTCCTAAGATTCTATTCATCTCCTTGACTTCTTTATTATTTATTTCATGGTTAGATTTAACTAGCTCTGAAAGTGGGAAACTAAGGTCCCCACTAGAATAAATTTACTTTCTATTTCCTCTTGTAATTCATTTAACTTTTCCTTTAAGAATTTGGATGCTGTAAGGAGATCCATCTTGACCTACCAGAAAGTCAGAGGGGTGATGGGGGAGGATGTAGGAGAGAGCAGATTGGGGGAGGAGGTATACAGTGGGATTGCTGTTTTGGAGTGGGGGGTAGGGGAAAGATGGGGAGAAAATTTGTAACTCAAAATCTTGTGGAAATGAATGCTGTAAACTAAAAATAAACAAGTTAATTTAAAAAAAAGAATTTGGATACTATGCCATTTGGTGCATATGTGTTTAGTACTGATATTACTTCATTGTCGATGGTGCCTTTTTAGCAAAATGAAGTTTCCCAGCTTATCCCTTTTAATTAGATCTATTTTTTTTCCTTGCCTGAGATCATATTTGCTATCCCCACTTTATCTTCAGCTGAAGCACTTTAACTTCTGCTCAAGCCCTTATTTTAACTGTGTATGTGTGTGTGTGTGTGTGTGTGCTTCAAATATGTTTCCTGTAAATAGCATGTTATTGGATTCTAGTTTCTGATCCATTTGGCTATCCACTACCATTTTATTGAAGAGTTCATCCTATCCACATTCACACTTACGATTATCCTATTTTCATCTATTTATCCTTCTCCCCCTCCCCACCTCTCTCTCTCCTGTCCCTCCTCTAACGTCTGTTTTGCTTCTAACAACTGCTTGCTTTTATCTCCTCGATCTATTTACCAGGTCAGTTATTCTTCTGATTACGTATTTCCCCATTCTGGAATGTTCTCTCCAATGTTAACCACCAATGATTAGAACCTCAGTTTCATTTAAGCAATTAACATCAATTAACTTTTATTAAGAGATATTTACAGTAAATATACAACAAGAATTTTAATTACAAAACATCTCCCCCAGTCAAAGGAGGGGGCAGTGAGAATGAAGAAAACATCCCATTCATCCAGTAGGTTGGTCCTTAGGAAAATGGACTTACCCTAAAAACATGTGCTATGAAAAAATTCACTCCTCAGCAGATGGATGGATGGATGGATGGATGAGTCTGAATCTCTGTTAGGCAGAGTTAAGCTAGTGGCTCTTGAGGATGGGGTCCACTGCCTCAATCCTTGTGTAGCTTTCATATAAATAGGTTCACTTTGAGGGATTCCTCACTTCTCTGTTTTACAGCTCCCTCTCCCACACCAGGAAAGTGGGAGTTGGGGGGGAAGGGGTGGTGGTGGCATAGCGAAACCAGCACCTAACAATACCACATGCTAACTCCAATTCCCCTTGCAAGAACACAATTCATGAATTTCAAGAAAATTTAATATCTATGAAAATTTTAAAAAGAAACAAACAGAAGCTTTAGAAAAATAACCCTTCAATAAGTTACCTTCTTAATTCATTTTAATAAGCATTTAATAAGCATTAGTTGAGTGTATTCTATGCACCTTGCTTTGCACTTAACTGTTGGGAATAAAAGGACTGCTTTCAAACAGTTTATGGTCTACTGGGGAAACAACATGTATACAGTTGGCTACAGTTCAAAATAGACCTATTTCTCTCTCTGATATTCCTAGAAATTATTTGTCAGTGTGACTCCTCATTGGCTCTTCCTGTAGTTCCACATGTTTCCTGTATGTACTAGTGCACATATTTTCTCTGTTACCCTGAAGAAATCACTTAATTTCCCAGTAATTAGGCAATTCTCTGAGACTCTAAATCACAGATCAGCTAGAGGTTTGTATGTGAATTGAAACACAGATTCAGTCATTTTCCCTCCTGAAAGTGGGGGCGGGGGCCGGAAAGACACCTTTCTCAAGCACTGAAGTGTAGCTCTTACAGGTTTTAATGGACAGTGAAATAAGCTATGTATTCCCCAAATATTTCAGTACATATTCCCTTGAAAGACAGTATTCTTTTTGACAAGAGAAAAGGAGGAAAATTTCTATTTCAAGAATCAGCTTTTATTTTTAAAAAAAAAATCTATATTAGGAGTAAAATGGTCCTGGGTTCAAGTCCTAACTCTTTTACTAACTAGTTGTGTGACATTTGTCAAGTCATTGAACCTTTCTTAGCCTTCATTTCACATCTGTAAAATGAGATGAGGTAACTAAATTCTCTTTCAACTCTAAAACTGTATGATTGACACTTTTTGTAGAACCTTTTTTTTTACTAGTTTAAGGTACTTCATCTAGAAGCACCTTAGTGTACTTACAGCATACCATGGATTGAAGAACTATAATACCTTACAGGTTTGCTGTGAAGATCAAGTGAGATAATGGGTATAAAACACTTCTAATGACGCTTGGAAAATTTAAAGTGCAATAGGCAATATATGTTATTTTCTCGATTGTACAGATAAGAGAATAGAGACTAAACATCTAGAGTCTGAAAGACTATTGGATCTAAAAATGCCAGTTTAATTTTAAAAGGCCACAGCATAACCACTAATACTTTCTAACCAGAAACTGATGGATTTGTGGCTCATTTGGGCTAAATTCATGGAGTGCAGAAGGAAAATAGAGCCTAGATAAGGAGAAATTGGTTTTAAGGGGAAAAAATAAAACTTATTTTTGTTCATTGTTTCCAATTGTTCTCCTTTCATTCCAAACCTACAGTTATTCAACACACATTCCATTTACACAATTCTTGAATCCTTACCAATCTATAAAATACTTATTGCAAGTTTTAAAATGTGCAAGATTCATAAAGTTGGAAACTACTGCACTGGAACCATTGCCTAAATTTCATTTCAATGAAGTAGCCAAGTTTTACTCCTTAGTACTTGCATCGTCTTGGGTAAGTCACTTAACCTTTCTAAAACTGTTTTCTTTTCTAGAAAAACAAGTGTTAAAGTACTAATCTCTAAGACCATTTCCCGCTATATGATCCAACATATTATCATATGACCCAATGATCTTAAGACATCAAGTTTAATTCATGCCCAAAGATTAAACCTGGAATCCCTTCTTCATCATTTATTATAAATGTTACTTGGTGAGATAGACAGAAGTCTAAGATATACATGTGAGTAGAAAGATACAGATATAAATATATATTGTTATATATAGCATGAAATATATATATATATATATATACATAGGTGAATGTATACATGGAGAGACAGAGACAGAGAGACAGAGAAACTCATGGCAATATGACTAGGTTTGATCAAATGTCTATTGCTCCATTCAATTAAACTACCAAACATTTTTAATTGCCTACCATATGTAATCTGTTGTGCTAAGTAAAGTCAATAAAAAATAAGTCATACTCAAGAAGTATATATTCTACTGAGAAAGGTCCCATTTGCACAAATAAGGAATTATGAGGAAGTTTGAGAATGGTTATTATTGTTCACTCAATTTCAATCATGCCTAACTCTTTGTGATCCCATTTGGGGTTTTTTTGGCAAAGATATTAGAGTGGTTTGTCATTTTCTTCTCCAGCTCATTTTACAGATAAGGAAATTAAGATAAACAAGGTTAAGTGATGTGCCCAGGGTTGCACAGCAAGTAAATTTATGAGGCCAGATTAGAGCTCAGATCTTCCTAACTCCAGGCCCTGTACTCTATCCACTGTGCCACCTACCTGAGGATGAGAATATCAGCAAAGGCTGCACAAAGGAAGTGATATCTTAGGTGAGCTTTGAAGGAAAAAGAATCTGAAAGGCAGAGTTGGTTTTAAAAAAGGAGAACATTATAGTAAGAGGGGTATATTCTGTTTATGAAAAGATATTAAAGAAAGAATGTGGATTAGGTAGTCCAGTTAAGCTAGAAAGCGGAGTTTGGTGAAAGAGGGTGGCAGAGAGGAAGAAGCATTAATACAGTATCTACCATGTGCCAGGAACTTTACAAATATTGTCTCCTTTGATATTTACAATAACTCTGATAAGCAGGTGCCATTATTATTCATATTTTACAGTTGAAGAAACTGAATATGAATAATATAAAATGAAGTTGGAAAAGCTATGTTGGAGCCAGATTGTAGAGTGCCTAAAATGCAAAGGTAATGTTTCTTTTTTATCCTAAAGACAGAGAAAGTTGGGAATGAGCTGGTCAGATGTGTTTCAAGAAGATGACTTTGGCAGTTGTGTAGAAGATAGATTAGAGAGCAGATAGACTAGAAATGGGAAGACCTATTATGAAAGTATTTCAATAGGATAAGGAGAAAAGCAATGACAGCCTGAACTAAGGTCATAGCTGAATGCGTAAAGAGAAAGATCATTATGGAGGTATGGTTGGCAAAACTTAACAACTGGTTGGAAGTGAGGAAGGGAGGGGAAACACTTAAGACTCTAAGGTTTTCAACCTTAGCAAATGAGAATATTATGGTACCATCAGAAAAAATAGGGAGCTTTGAAGAAAAATGGATAAATAGAAGAAGAAAAGGAGTTCTGGTTTCACATATATTACATTTGAAATGCTGATGGAACACCTGGATGGAGCTGTCCAGCAGCCAGTTAATAATGTGATGATAGTATGGGAAAACAATTAGGACTAGGTATATAGATTTTGGAAGTCTAGATATTATGATTAAATCCCTGAGCGAAACAAAACAAGAAAGCAAGAGTAAAGAGAGAAAAGGAAAGCCTTACCCCACTTGTGGGCAGGAGACAGATTACAGAACAGCAAAAGAGACAAAGAAAGAAGTAGCACACAGATAGAAAGAGAACTAGTGTCCCAGAAACCAATGAGGAATGATCATACAGAAGAGGGGCTGCTGACATTGTAAAAAGCAAAATCTACAAGGAGATGAAAGAGGTTGAGACTAGGAAGAGGCCACTGGATTCAGCAGTTAAAAAGACCTTTGATAACCTCTGACAGTGCTCTATATATGAGGCACAGTGGAATAAAGCATGATAAGACATCCTCCCTGTACTCTATCTGCAGAAACTAAACCAAAACACACATTAAATGATTAAAAAGAAAATATGTGCCGTGAGAGATTCAAAGAATGGAGGGAAGAGTCTGGGGCAAAATATTCAGAGAGTTTCATGGAGGAAGCAAGAATCAAGTTGGGCTTCAGTGATTAGGTAGAGTTTTTTTAGTCATGAGGGGAGAACGAAGACAGATATTCCCAATAGGAGGAATAGCATGGCTAAAGGTATGAAGATAGCAATGAATGGGTATAGGCTAAAGATATAGAATTGGAGGAGTGAGGAGGAAGTAGTGAGTTGAAGAGGAATATGTAATGTGGCTTTCAATATTATTCTTTATCTTCAGCTGGGCTCTCATTGCTATTCATAGCAGCTCATTCAGGAAAATATGCGTATTTTATTAAGTAGGTTCCTGCTATTACAGGCATACAATATAAAGATTTTGTGAAATAAATAGACTGTAGTAACAACAGCAACAACCATGTGTCTTTGAGCAAGTATGTAAGCTCTCAGTATTCTAGGCAGCTTTTTAAGACTCTAAGTTGAAAGGGTTTCTTTATGCAGGGATATGTCTACACCAGTAGAATCATAAAACTAGTCAATAAACTAAGTTGCTTCATCAAATCCTTGCATGGCACAGTTTCAAATTCCTTTACCCATCCTGTTTGCCCTTCTTGGATCCCCCCTCTATCTTAACAATGTGTTTTCAAAATTGTGGTGTTCAGGGCTGTACCACATTCAACGGTAAGGACCCTATGCTTTTACCAATGGATCCCAAAATTGGACTATATTCTTGACTGGAATCTCATATTGTTAATTCATAAGGGTCTTGTAGTCTATTAAAACCCCCAGGGTTTTTTTTCTTGTGAATTATTTTCTAAACATATTTCCTCCATCCTGAAGTCACCTGGTTAGAGGGTTGGTTTTTTTAAACCAAGTGTAAGATTTTACATTTATCTCTATTAAATTTCAGTCTGTTTGATTCTGTCAACCTGTTTTTGGATGTCAATACTGCTATCTATCATGACTATCTAGCTTTCTATTTCAGCTTTCAGTCATTTGTAAATTTTGTAAACATAACATCTAGACTTTTCTCCACATCATTGATAATAAAGCTGAACAAGACAAAGGAGGGGTAGTGCTACAGACACTCCACAAGAGTCCTGCCTCCAAATGGATATGGAGCTGTTAGTCAACACTGTATTTTATCAGTCAGCCAGGTTTTAATCCACCACAATGCCATATCTCTCTATCTTGTTCACAAATACTCCGTGCTTGGGATTGCAGGTTATCTTGACCCTAAAACCTTCCTGGTAACCATTATAATTGACCTTCTAGTCTCTGATCAACTGAAGGGACTCCATCTGGAAATATATACAGCAGCAACAGTAACTAGAGACCCTCCTTCTGTCAGATGGCCTTTTGCTGTCATTACCATTGTCTGCCATACCAACTGCTTAAGAGTACTTCATTGAAAGACTACATAGACAGAATCACCTTCAGACCAGATTTATGATTAGAGATTTGGGGCTAATTTAATCTATACACTTTTCTGGATTTAATACTCTCTCTCCCTTCTGGCTAACAAATTTCTGCCTCCTATTCCTCGAATACTTGAGATTTAAGTTACTATCTGCCAGAAAGCTGACTGGAGGAGAGGGGGAAGAATCTGTCCCTGTTATCTCTAAACTCTGATTTACCCCCATCTGATCCAGACTTACCCCTTCTCAGTCTCTATCCTCCTTTGACCACCCCTTCTACTGAACGCCCCTGAACCTCTGCACTGTAATCAACAAGATCTCTTCAATACAAATATTTTTCTCTTCTGATACTCACGGAATAATTAACTTATCCTATAGGCATCTCATCCCATGCCAACATTTTGAGTAACAGCCATTCTTTTGCTCATTCCTTCTGACAAACTGGCATAGGATGAAGAGTGAGACTATTCATTACTACCCACTCTCAATGCCACACCTTATTCCTGGAAATATCACTCAACACCTCTTCCTTTTTTAGTGTTCCCTTCACCCCTTTTGTATCACCCTGTGAGTATCCTTATTGTTGTTACTACTGATACCCTTCCATCTGTTCATCTGCTTCAAAAAATTATTCCAGGAATACTCTCTCTCTCTCTCTCTGTCTCTCTCTCCCTCTCTCTCTCTCTGTCTCTCTCTCTCTGTCTCTCTCTCTCTCTGTCTCTCTCTCTCTCTCTCTCTCTCTCTGTCATAGAAAGTGTGCTTGTAGGAGTCCATACTTTTACAAAGGCCCCTTAAATTATCTTACAAGGAAGTTCTTAGCCACTCCCACCCTTTTTTTTTTCATTTAACTGCATCAGGAAACAATCTTCATCTGCAGCTTTGTTTTCATGTGAGGGTGGAGGTAGAGGGGACGAGGATAAGAAATTTCTCAAATAGTCAAGTAGGTGAGAAATATATTAACCCTTTGTTCAAGGGTTGCTTGTCCATATGATTTTAAAAACATTTAATTTCATAAGAACTTTGTAAAAATTACTTTGGGGATAGCATTTAAAATGAAAAGTTTTATAACCCTATAAAATAATTTCATGGGAAATATAACATCCCAGTGAACAGAAAAAATACAAATTCTTTAATCAAATAAAGAGTATTATAAAATTTAATATTATATATATATATATATAAGTATATACAGATATACCATTTACACATATACCTCATACACATATATACTATTTACACATACACACTCTGGAGTATGGTAGTATACTCTAGAGTACATAGTTCTATACCATAGAGTGTGTAAATATGTGTACAGTATGCAATATAGTACTGTATTACATAGTGTATATGTATATACACATAGTATATATAGTAGTGTACATAATGTATAGTCTTAGTGAATGATATATATGTATATGTTGTATTGTGTGTATGTGTACACATATATGTATATACATGTATGTATATATTTATGTGCATATACAGTATATTATTGTATAAATACTATACATGCTATAGAGTTTGTTGTATGTATATATTATAGTGTATATATGCATATACTACTAATTTTGCCATAAGAAATGAAAAAATGTGAAAAATTCAGAGACATATTTGAAGATTTTTAGGAACATTGATACAGAAGAAAGAAAATAAA
>CM053590.1:192999701-193087556 GCA_028646515.1 Pseudochirops corinnae | reverse complement strand
TCCTCCCCCCCATATACAAACACACAAAATTGCGAAAATGAAAATAAAGCTGGGGAGGGCGGGGGGCGGGAGGAGAAAGCGGATAGTCCTATGACTTCTTTCAGATTACCAAGATTAAACAGGTTTTTTTTACGTGTCAATAATATTCACTTTGGAACTCACTGTCGTGCCAGACTTACTGTTACCCACAGGGCTAATGGATGAGAAAGAATTTATTGATAATCTCTCTCCCTCTCATTCACACACACACACACATTCCCCACTCCTTAAGATTTTCTGACTTTAAATTTTTGTCTATTACATTTAATTTTTATCTAAAAAAAGAACCACCACCCCCATTACTCATGCCAAGCAATGGTGGCTTTACCTTTCTTTCCCAAGGTATACAGGATACTCGAGAGAGAAAATATTAAAAAGGAGAAATACAACAGACCAGTCCCCGCCTCCCCTTTATTACTCCTCCCCTTCACCTCAGTGAATTTCCTTTAGGATGCCCTCCAATCAGTGATTCTTTAAAAGGTGGACCTGAGGGGAAAAGACACAGTTGAGAAAATGTCCTGTCTACTCTAGGCGCCTTTGAGTTAGGATTGAATATAAGTGTGAACTTGGGCCAGGGAGGGGGGAGGGGAGGACCAGAGATCAGTTTTTTTAATTCTAGATCTGAGTTCCTTATTATACTAAGGAAATCTCCCCCTCCCTCTTTGTTATAAAGAAGATGTTATATTTTGCACAATAATAGGATAGATCTTCACAACTGGAGGGAACTTTGGAGATGAGCCAAACTCAACCTTCTTCTTTTACACGAGGGGAAACTGAGGCCCAGAGGCTTGCCCCAAAGTCACAGACCGTAAGTAGCAGAGCCAAGATTAAAGTCAAAATCTTCCTGGGGACTCACAATTTTGTTTTGTTTTCATATCCCACTCTCTCAATCCCAATCCTACCTCGGCAGTTTCCAATACAATGCCTGGAGTCCTAGTTTGCCTGCAATTTACAGCTAGGGATGTAAACTCTTCATGCACTTGGCTTTCTGCAAATGAGTACAGAGACTAAAGGTTCTGATCCCATAAGTCGCACTCACAGGGATCTCAACAACACAGAACCTCCTTGTCCTGAGTTGAGTCGAAGACTTAAATTCACTTTACAGAATGTTCAGTGAGACTGGGACCAGGGGACGAAGAAAGTGGCAAACTGTAGTCTGCTGACTCCCGGACTTGTCTTCTTCCCCTCACTCCCAAAAGAATTTACAGATGAGAGTGAACTGTAACCCTTTATTCAGGATTGGAGGAGGAAGGTGATTTTGTTTCTTTTAGATTATTTCACTCTTTGTCTGAGTGGGGTGCGGTATGGTTTTCTCAGCAAGGAGGGTAGAGTCGCCTCAGAAGGCTTCTTGGAATATCATCAGCATTTGCATTATTTAAAAGAATAACTTCTGAAAGGGGATTTTAATTGAATCTGTTCATAGATGAAAAAACAATCTGAGCCTGGATTTAGGTCTTCCAGAGAGACAGGTGAGTTGTTTCTTGTATGGGGACATAACTGCATCATATTTTCAGTCATTTCATAAAGCACTACTCCTAAACATCAGGGAAGGAAATCAGGGTACTAGGTTTGAAGTCAGAAGAGCTAGGTTCTAATACTAGCTCTGTTACTTAACTCTTCATCATTTAACCTCTCTGGGCCTCAGTTTCTCAATTTGCAAAATGAAGACAAGCTTGTCCTTAAAATTTCCCTTCCAGGTCTAATCCTAGGATCCTAAATGTAATTATAATTGATAGATTACCAGGGTTCCAACAGATTTTAAACCCTGTTTAACACGGGTTGTAAATACAGTTGTATCCCCAGATTTGTGACCACACAATTATTATCTATTATTTAATTTCTTTTCAGGGCCCTTGCCAGCAGAACTGAAGTGATCTAGATTTGCAGGGACTTTGAGATCCTTCAGAAAATGTGTTATTGGTCCCTATAAACTCTCAATAATAATTAGATATTTCTAATCTGTATCTCTCCTTCCTTCCACGTATCCCTTTAAAAAGTTCATTCCAACAACATGTCTTGTTAGTGTTCACTTAATAATTTCTCATTAAAGTAGTCAGAGAACGGACCTAATGCCCATACTTAAAGCTATCTACATAAAAGTCCCATTTAGGCAGTTCTGAAAGCCATATTTCAGGCTTTGGAGAAATGTTATTCAGAAAAACAATAATCCATCCTTCTGCTTTTAATTTGTGTGAAACTATCTTATGAGGCTATTTATTAACAACTATTACAACATAGAGAAGGTTAACAATTAAGCAAGTAGGAACTTTCCAGGCTAACTGTTATCACCAAACCATTTTAAGATTTTTTTTTTATATATTTGCTATTAAATGTTAATTTTGTTTATAGAGTATTTTGAGAAGGAATTCTTCAACAAGTTAAAAACTGTCTAAATAATAGCTGTGATGCTACTTCTTTATTATCATTTGACATTTTTTTAAAAATAAAAGGTATTTTATTTCCACCAATGATAATACACACACACACACATACTCACACAAACACACACACACATACACATACACACACACACACACACACCACAAAATATTCTCCTAAATAAAAAGTAAAGATTTCCTGTAATATTATTCAAGTAGCATGGTGTCATAGTATTGCTAAACTATAAATAACTTTTGTTTTCATATACTTTTGGGAGAAATGTGATGACTTTACCCCACGATAAAAGCAAACATTTATGTGTGCATGTGTGTGTGAACATATTAAATGTGAATACATGAACAATTTTCTAGCACGTCTACTCTTATGATATAGTCTTATATATACCTTAGAAAGAACTAGTTAAAGTGTCTGCAAGGCAAAGTAAAAGCTAATTTAACTGTACTTGTACTTGACATGATCTAGAAATAGCATAAAAGTTTAAGGTTAGGATAATAATCACTATCATTGCAAACACAAAATGTTATATAATATCATGTTATCAAGCCCAGCATTTCATGTGGCAGAAAACTCATATTTTCCATGAAGGATTAACCTAACAATGGCAATTGATCATAAAATATTTTTTCAATTAAAAGTAATACTTTGAATTTTTATAGATTTTGCTAGTTTTACTAATGAGCCTCAGTGCAAAATAGTACTTAGAGATGGTACTATCATGAAAATATTCTTAAAGAGATTAAAGTATGAAATGAGTAAGCATGACATAAACTATGCTGTACATTAAATAGATTTATTACTTTGACTGTACAATTTTTCCTCCTATCTAGAGATGTACAGCATGCTAGCAATTTTACTATCTTCCTAATGAGCTACATTATTGGAAAACTGGCCACATCATTGGAATGGCTGACATTCTAGCATGCTGATATACTATTATAGCTTTATCGAAGTATAAAAATTTTGGACAATTACATCTGCGTTGAACTTACTACACATTAATAAAATATATGTATCAGAGTTAAACACTTAAGAAATTACTGCTAAAGGTAAAATCCAATGTAGTTTTAATCATTTTTCACAAACATAAATATAGCATATTGGTTTTGCTTTACAAATTCATAGTGCTATAATTATTCACGAGTGAGATTCTTAAGGATATATTTTTGCACCCAATTACTTTTAGGAATAATGTTTTGGAAAATTATGGTACCAAAATGTTTTTCTCCACAAAGACTGAATATTTTAGAGTTTTATAGCATTTGGGGAAAAAAAAAAAACATTTAGTTGTGATCTCCCAACTTGAACAGAATAATGCCTACTAGGAATAAGTATTTGCAACTCATAATTAACCTAGAATTTCTCAGAGTTTTGACAGTTTATTTCAAAGTATTTCTTAGGTCTTCTAAAGGATTTTGTAGGTCTGCTGTTTGATCGTCTGTTCTGTAAAGCATTGAAATAAAATACACTAATTACATAACTATTTTGAGATCTAATTAAGGGTAAGATCTGATAAAAGATGTATGATTTTTTTTAATGGTTACCACAATTTTAATAAAAATCCACTTCTAAATATTTGTTTTAGAGTTAATAGAATCTTAATCTTCAAGTATTTGTTATGTATTTCCTGTTTTAGAGAAATGCAGTGTTTGGAGACTTATGCTGATCCAAGATAATATTCTGAATAATATGTATGCATATATATATGCTCTCTCATTCTGAGATGCCGAGCACCTGAGAGGGGAAAAAATAGTTTATCACCACTATTCAGAATTCTAAGCTTCCAGCACACATATTTACATCATAGGGACAACTTTCCTAGTCACATAATGGGAATTAATATATGGGGTACTCAGGCAATTGCTAATCACACATACTTTAGATCACATACACCACTGTATCCAGATGACTTGGAAGGAGCAGAGAAGAATTAATGAATTCAAGGATGCCAAATAAATCAAATTTTCCCTCTCAAATTAAGCAACACATTCATTGACAACAAGGCTTGTGCTATGAATTTGAAGGATGTCTGCTTTGTTGCCAAAGACAAAGGAAGCACACAGGAATAAATATTGATTGAACTAATCATCTGATGAATAGAAATGAGATTTACCAGTGCACCAATATAATAGGCTGTGTTGACTAGCCCTTTCGTAGGGCATATGTTGCCCTTTCAACCCATAACCCTAGCCATTCAATTCTTAATTGGAGAAACCACAGGTGTTGTAACGACATTTTATATTACATCAAGCAAAATATATTAAATATATAGGTAGCTAACAGATTAGTTGAACGAAATTCTAATAAAAAGGAAAGATTGAGTTCAATGTAGTCACAAGAATATTATGTATTTTAAACTACATTAGAATTTTATTTTGTTTAGTTTCCTTTTTTACGTAAATTCCTTTGACTATCAATTGAATAATTGCCAAATAATTTTATTTGGTCATTAATGATCATTGTCATCATTCGGCAAATTAGACACTTTATTCTTTGGCACTTTTCTATTACTGCCTAGTGATAAGTTTAACCTTGATAATCTAATGTTTTTGCATTATATTTTCAGTATTAAGTTATATTTTGTGTTAGTTTAGTTTTTAAAATGGTGGCCATAGTCTTTTCCTTTTTCTCTTTTTGCAATCCAAGTGATGTAGTTTTTTTGTATAAGCATATATAAAGTAGAAATGCATATACTTTGTCAAAATGTGAGGCTGAATACAAATAAGTACAACAGTTCTATCTTCAACTCCTTTGAAAAAGATTAACGCAATTTAATATGCAGTTCTAATGCATATAACTTAGCATTAGTGTGAGTCGTTTTGATGAACTAGAAATGCATATGTACTCTGAATTCCATGAACCGGAGGTATAAATAAATTATACAAAATATAATAACATAATTTAGTATTGGGTAATCATCATCTGATTCACAGGAACAGAAAACTCCATGATTATGGGGAAATGAAGATGTGGCTATTTATTGATCAGTTTATATTCCCCTAGTTTATACATTACAATTTACTCTTATGAAGACAATATTTTGGCATTTTAGGTCACTTGAAAGATTGTGGATAACCAAACAAAATTAGGTATGAATAAGATTCTATTCCAAAGAAATGTTTTCCCCAGTGTTTTCCAATAAGCCATCTCTAACCTTCCATAGCCTAGTTTCTACAATTGCATATATTGTCAAAAGTTGTTTTAAACTGAATTTGATCAACATTGGGTCATATTGCTCCATCTACCTAACTGAGAAATTATAATAGGTATTTTATTATTGAGTCTGTTTATTTGTTGGAACTTATTTCTGTATCTTAGTTTGTCTGGTTTCATCCTGTAAGTGTTTCTGATACTATATTTGTGGGAAATATTATAATTTGGAAAAAATGAAAGGTCATGGGATTCATTTGATCATAGATCAATCAAGAACTAGAAATAACCTCAGAATTCATGTAATCCAACTCCCTCATTTTTCTAAGACATGAAAATTGAGTCCCAGAGAGGTTAAGTGACTTTGTAAGCCCTAGAGGTAAACTTTGAACCCAAATCTTCTGACTCCAGAACTAGTGCTATTCTTTCAACTGCTACCTGCTGAGTTCAATTTTAGTTCAATAAGCAGACAAAATCCATTAGGTGTATGACTAGAAACAAATGAGTCACATGAGGATTCAAATAATTTTGGAGAATTTTGTTATATCATAAACCTTTATCTTCTAATATGCTTGATTTTCTTTCATTTTACAGAAAGTCAAACTAGTCTATACTCACTAAATTATAATTTGTGAATATAAACATCTCACGTTTTTATATATTATACACTTGTGCATGTGTCTTTTTGCTTAAAATTGAATGACACTTTATAAATATTGTAATCAAAATACTTCAAAAAGTTGGATAGATACTATTATCCAAGACTGAAAATACCTTTGACCAAACCACATTAAGCCTATTAAATAACTGGCTTGCTGTCCAATTAATTCAAATGAGTAACATTATTATATGGAAAATGTTATAACCTTGGGCTCTCGTATAATTAATTTCATAGCATGTTGAACTTTAAATGACTTAATAAACATTAAGATGATCCAAGTATGATTTATAGACAGATATTTACTTAGAAACATTTGACTAGTGTATCGAACAACTTTAGCCAGCAAAGACTTTTAAACTCCCTTGTAAACGTTATTTTAAAAAGGAAAATACAGATGACAGTGGGAGAAAAAAAACAATAAAATAGTTGCATAAACATGAGAGACAGACATAAAGGCTAATACAATTTTACACACAGAGCAGATCTTATTGGCCATGTTGTCCAGCTCTCTCATTTGACAGACATAAAACTAAAATATGATTGTTGAACTAAGTGAATTGAAATTAATATCCCAAGAGGCTAAATGAATTACCCAACTAGCTAATAGCAGAAGTGGGATTAGAACCCTCATCTCTGGTTTTCAAGATATGCATTAAAGTTTTTGAGGCACTGGGATATTATACACTTACTAGAAAGAAAATTGTCACAATAGTGAACTAAATTATAATCTTGAGAACTGGACAAAAAAATGAAACTTTTGAAAATGCCAGACCAACTAGCATTGAAAATCTCAAATACTAGATCCCAAGGAAGATGAAGCTCACTGTATTATATTAATTCAATCCAATTCAACCTACTTTTTTATTAGTATTTTTTTCCAATTACATGTAAAGATAATTTTAACATTCATTTTTTAAAGATTAAGTTCCAAATTTTCTCCCTTCTTTCTCCCTAAAACAATAAGAATTTTAAATAGTCTACATTTATTAAGTGTCTATTATGTGCAAGACCCCTGCATGGTCAAATTATAGAAGCACAGATATTTTAAATTTCCAATGTAATAACTTTTTTTTTATGACTCATTCAATTCTTTTAAAATGCTGATTAAATGAAATTTATTAATACCAGATAGTACTGTTCTTCTGACACACCAACACTGGGAAATGATACTAAGTATTTTATTTGTTCAGTTTCCTTTTTAGAACTGAAGGTGTTCAACCCGTGCTTGAAGAGTTATCTTTCAGGGATGATATTGAATAGTGTTTCTCATCCTTTTCTGGGATTTGATTTTCACGCATGTGAAATCTTTTTCATAAACAATTATGTAGACCCTACATGTAAGTGATGGTAGATGTATTATTGCTTTCCAGTGATGAAGAAAGCACATATTTAAAAAGCTATATGAATTCAACAATGTTTTTAAATTAATCTTTTTTTTTTAATTTCTTACAATCGCATCTACTTTCATTGGGAAAAATAAATACACATACATGGGAAGCAGTATCATATAGTGGATAGAGAGTTGTACTTGAAATCAGAAAAAATCTATATACGTATCCAATTTCAGATACTTACTAGCTGTGTGGCTGCAGGCAAGTCACTTAACACCTTTCAGCCTTCATTTTTTCATGTCTGAAAAATGAAAATAATAATGATGCATCATCAGGTTGTTGGGAGAACCAAATGAGAGAAGAAACGTAAAATCGTTTGGAAACCTTAAAGTGTTGTATTCATATGAGCTATATTTTCATTCTACAGTAGGTATTCCTGTTTATCTCTTATTGCATGTAAAGTAATGGCAATACCCAGTTCACATATGTATCAGTGGATCCGCTGTAATAATTAAGCCACTACTTCCCTCTCTGGGACCCCTGGTCCAGTGTTCGGGAACCAGTGCAAAAAAAAGAAAACTCATTGTTGAACAAAAGGTAATGCAATATAATGACTTATATGTCCTCATGAGATTCAGAGTCACATAAGTGGAAAATAGCAGATCCAACCTAGAACACAGGTCTCCTGACTCCTACTTGGATAGCTACACCAGTATTCCTTTGGCGATTATGACTCAGGAATCTTATTTAAAATCATCATTAACCAAAAAAGACATATGACTCCTATGTAGAATCTAGTCTACTCATATTGTGTTCAAATACAGAAACTTTTTGGAAAGACACAGATAACAAGTCAGTCCAAAAATATGTGGTCCAAAACTGCTTTATAGCACATACAGCTTGTATGGAAACATTTCCTGTGTGATTTCATTTATGTAAGGAACTCTCTGTGAAGAAACTAGCTTTAATAATACAGATCTGTAACTATTGACTAATTTAAAGCTTTAAAGAATCATCTGGGTCAGGGCATTAACTTATCTACTATTTGTCAGAGGCAGAATTGAACCCAAGACCTTGCTCAGTCCAAGAATCTCTTCCATGCTGCTTCTCATGTATGGAAACATTCCTAGTCTTATTCCAGAAAATAAGTCCTGTGGGTTTTTTTCTATTTTGTTTAAAAGAAACCATTTCAAACATAAAAAGAGGACAAACCTACATCATAGAAAACAAAGCAGCTGGACCAGAATTTGTCCTTAATTAGTTATGAATAATGAACATTGCTATACTGTTGGGGCTTCACTTTCCTCATCTGTAGAGTTGGGGTTGGGGTAGACAAAATGACCTCTAAGGTCCTTTTCAGCTTTAAATGTTTGAACTTATGTTGCTAATCCCTTTTGTCATAAGATTCTGATAGGGAAGAAAATACACAATTTTAATTATTTAGCATGGTCTATATTAAAAGGATACTTCATTTCACATGACCAAAGCACATGTGGAGAATTGTGAAAATTCAAAGTGATCTTATTGGCATATGAACAATGAAAACTGTACTTGCACTTCTCCAGATTACATCCTTACTTTCTAGATAAAGAAGTCACCAAGAATCATCTTGGTCTAGATAACCAAGAGTCCTTTATTTTACAGCCCTCATTCAGTTCACTTGTTGAATAAGGCTACAGACTCAAGAAAAAGAATGGTAGCTCTTGGTTTCCAGGTTCTAAGTCTACATAATAATAGACCAAGTACAAAGAAAAAATAATCCTAAAATCACTCAACATGAAAATTTCCCATTAACTTATGTGGGAATTTTATCTGTCACTTAGCAGAAGAATTAAACGTATATTTAAAAACAATCCCAACCTTTTTCCAAAGTTCTGCAATTACTCTGTGTGGGCAAATGCCTTTGGCAGATAACGAGCAAAAGCGCTTGCTCTGGAAAAGCATAGCATATCATTAAAGTCTAGAAGGATTTCTAGAAACAAAATGTGTATTTATATTTTTAACTATTTAATATTAAAATTTTAAACATACTATAATTTTGAACTGAATGTTATAGACCACAAATTAAAGCAAACATCTAAAATATTTTAAGAATTTGGTACTTTTTCATTTAGACTAATTTAAGTAAGGGCAACGTAAGGGGTTTCTCTTGTATTTTTAAGCATTCTATCCTGTATGTTTTTCTTCTAGTCTTAGAGTATGAGGGGGGAGGCAGAGTTGGCAATGGACTATGACTTTTTAAATAATCTGGAGACACTAGAATAACACAGAAATCTAACAATAATGGTTCATAAAATCAAAAGAACTGGCAAATGGATACAATAGAAAAATAGTATTCAAATTCTTGACGTGTGTAAGTAAATAAGAAACCAAACACTTCTTTGTGCTAAGGAAAACTAAAATACAGAATATCATTGAGTTTTAATTGGAATCTATTGTCATTGTGTGAGTTTATTTTGAAGTACTTTTGTAAAAAATTGGATGTGTTTTCATGGTAATGCATGGCTTTGTTTTGGGGGGGGGGTCTTTGAAAATATTATTTAACATAATTCATTAAAGACTTAAAAAACCAAAAAGGGAAACAATATTAAATGAAATAAGTATGGCCCTTCCAAGGATCAGATGTTTTGACTCAAAAAACTAAGAGTACTTGCTCTTTATCCTGACAGGAATTTTAGAGCAAATCATTTAGAGCAAATCATATTGTCCTGCTATAAAATAACCATAATTGTGATTATGTTCAACTATTTTAAAGAAGACCGGTAAGAATTAATGTTTGTAAAGATGTTTGGAGCTACATCTAAAATTCTCAAAGTGCCAAATTATTTGCATGAATTCAAGTAAGATGTTCT
Source organism: Pseudochirops corinnae (assembly GCA_028646515.1). Lineage (NCBI taxonomy): Eukaryota > Metazoa > Chordata > Mammalia > Diprotodontia > Pseudocheiridae > Pseudochirops > Pseudochirops corinnae. Next base: position 193,077,126 of record CM053590.1, on the reverse strand, counting down.
GAATATTTCTAGCCTGTCTTGAGGAAATTATTTCATCAAAGGTTGTTAACAATTTCATTTCATAATCACTCACTAATGCATTCCCTGAAATATTTTCTCCCCATATTGGGAGTCAAATTAACAAATTGAACACCTTACAAAATCACAGGTATATTTCTTCCCTCCTCCCATGCTTCAAGGACTTGATTTAATTGTATTTTCATGGCACATTTTGCTAGGAGTTTTTCCTTGAATTCCTCTTTCATTCACTATTTCCATATAAAGTTAATTCATCAATTTGTACCTTTGATATTAGCACTGCTTCTATTTTTGTTGTTACTTTTAGAGCACAAGCTTTTCAATCAAAGGGAAAGGTTAAATACCCTAGAACATAAATATATATGGACAGGAGCGTAATGTATATTTTCTGACTGATTGAGATTGATCCCTCCATCAACATTGCATATTGACAATCATGCCTTTCTTTAATTTGTATTGAGGATTTATTAATGTCAAATCAGATCCTGTAAATAATATGTTTGAAATATTCTCTGAACCACTGTCAACATTTAAAGATGTTATTAAAAAAATTTTAAAATACGTTATGGCTAATTATGCACATCAATGTAAAGAATACACCAATTGAACTTCATATTAATGTTCAAAAAGGCAGAGTTCTATTCCATCCTTTTTAATGTAGCAAGTAAATATGCTGTGCCTTTTAAAAATGAATTATAATTTTCCTTATGACAAACTATCATCTTTTTATGGGTTTTCCTGGTGGTTTTGTTATTGTTGTCCAATATCTTTGAGACAACTTTTATTATTTCAGTATTATTGATTTATTAGGCTCCTGCAGTATATTCTCTAGTACATGGAACATAGGCAGAAGTATCGTCCCTATCTTAGCAGCTTAGGTTCTAGGGTTCCATTTGATGCTTTCAGAACCTGGTTAAATTTGACCACATATATTGTTGGGAAGAAAATAGGTTGAATCATATTGATAACTGTGACTTTCTTACATTACATATTCATTGTCAAATCTGTTTCACATAATTAAGTTGGAAAAGATTATAGATCCCAGCTTGGATAATGCTCCTCAATTTCTAGTATCTGAAATTTTTTCTGTGCTTGATTTTTTTCAGAATATTTAGACTTTTTCATAGACATTAACTGTTGGTCATCGTACTACAGATGCCTTTAAAATCTTTCTGAAAACATTTAAGAAGAGTGCTATATGAATCTGAGAGGATTTAACTAAATCTTTCTTATTTCTTTACACTTAATAATGATGACACTTTGTGTTTGCTTAATAAGTTATATTTTTCAAATTGCTTTTTCATATACCATTTCACTGATCCTCACAACAAGCTTGTGTGGTAGGTAGGACAGATATGAAAAAGTAATGTAGTTTTAATATCTTAGCAATTAAGTGGAGAAGAGTTTGATTAATAAAATTTTTAAACAAGGCATTAATTCTCATATTCTTTGCTTAAAAGCAATCCAATTACCACATTGCTCCTTCTTCTGAAGCTCCAGAGAAATTTATTCAGTTTTAAAATGTTAGGTATTCAAAATAAATTTAAATCAAGGACCCATATGCGTCTAAAATCTCCATTTTAGAGGTGAAATCAATTATTGAAATGCTTTCTTTTGGAAGATATATGTGTGTATGTATATGTATACATACACATACATATGTACACATATCACTATAAATCCCACACTTTTAAAATGTAATGCATAGGTAGGATCAAAATACAGTATTGCTGATACTCTAATTCCTTATCATTATATTGTCTTGGTCATGATTTTTTCTCTCTGTTTCAGCTCCTCCATTTGCAAAACAGAGTCAATATGTTTTTAAGTTCTTACCAATCATCAGATTAAATGTATATGATGTATAAGTAAAATAGTATCATATCATTTAATAACTATCATAATATGATCAGTTCCATGAATTATTAAGCATTTGTGATAGATCAAGAGAGAGACACAGACACAGACCAAGAGACAGAGACAGAACTGATTCTCATACGTACGCTATATAATATACTGCATACCATATATTATGTAATGTGTTTATGTACGTGTATATATATATATATACATATATATATATATTACAGAGATATATGTCAATAGAAGTAGAATTCATGTAGTCTAATGGCAGCACTAAACAGTTGAAGATTACTCTTTGACTATACCACTGACATAGTTCTGTGACTTTTGAAAATCAGCCCATTTTTCTTTCCGTCCCTGTTTCTTTCTCTTTATAAATGGTTTAGTTATTATGTCTGCCAACTATCTGCAATGGAGATGTGAATGGAAGATAAAATAATGAACCCTCTCTTCCTCCTCGGATTTAGGAAACTCTAACATTATGGCTAGCTAGATAAGGGGAAAAGTCAAGTGTTATATCTGGCTAGAAGCCATCCTAGGGTCAGACAATTTTGAACAAAGGGAAAAAGGTAAGGATGAGATGAGGGAGATAAGTCAATCCTTCCTTTCACTTTCCTCCTTCCCTCCTGTTTCCTTTCCTTCTGGTCTCTGCTTCACATTATAACTATCCTATAACAGAACAGGCAGCTATTGGCCAACTCTTCCCCACTGTGTGAGATATTTGAGATCAGTGCTCCTCTCTGGAAAAGGACTTTTTCCTGCTTTTCCCGTAGGATATATGGTTTCAGTATCTTTACATAACATCATTCAAGTGGGAGAAATGTTTCTCTTTCCTTCTTTAAAAAACATTAGGATACCTTAATCATTGTTTCATCCCCCTTTGCTGACCTCCTCACATTTGAGAGTAGACTAATATAAATATTTTACCTTGGGGGTGGGGGGAAGTTATCATGGATATCCAAAAGGACGCATTCTCAACCACAGAAAAAATTGTCATTTTTCCAAGGACTTCCAAAATAAAGGAGTGTTTACCATGTCTTAATTTGGTTAGATGACCAGGGAATGATGATGAGTTCTCAAAGATTTTTCCTACAGAACACAAGTTCCAACAATTCTTGTCTAGTTGATCAGGCTTTCCATATGCCCCAAGAATCATAATTAACATTTGTGTAGTCCTTTAAGGTTTGCAAAATGCTTTATGAGTGTTATCTCATTTCTTCCTCACAACTCTATAAAGCAGGTGTGAATATCACCCCCTATTCTATAGATGAGGAAACTGAGACTGGGAGAGGTTATGTCACTTTGCCCAGGGTCAAACTAATGCTGAGACAGGATTGATCTCAGGTGTTCCTAATTCCAAGTCCAACACTATCCACTACACCACCTAGCTTATAATTCTCTGAGGATCAGCCTGACTAAATTCAACAAGTGAACACTGGTCACAGGAGGCATCTTGAGATCAGAGAGCTTACTCTGATAAATATTGCTAGGGGGTTTTTCACCAGATGATGACCGCTTTCTGACCACAGCTACTCATAAGCCCATCTACTAAATCAGGGACTAGTGATCTGGGTGGAAAAATATCCATTCTGATTTTAAAAAATTACAAATTTTTTGGATCATTGAAATAGACTAAACGGTTTCATTCTTTCTCTTCCTCTTTCAGAAAATCAGCTTAAATCAGAGTGCCTATTAGAGCAGGGAGTCTGTGGATGGATTCATCCTGTGGTATAAGGTAGAAATGAAAGTTCAACTGTCATGACAAATTAAAGGATATATTCTTATTTTCTATGACTGATTTATAATTGTAGATTTTATGTTTATGAGCCAGTATAGTTTAGGGGCAAAACTGAAAAATGGAGGATGCTTCAATTGTGGCTACAGTACTCATGAAGCTTTGGGTCTTTAGGTCATCTTGGTACTGTTACCACACTCTCCATTCCTTTTCTTCTCTGTGGAATGGAATTCATTCTATCAGTCACCTACCTACCTTAGAGGTACACCATGAGGATAAATTATGAAATTATGAGCTCTTTTCAGATGTGAAAGGGCACAATATCTTCCCAACTTGGATAGGAAGCAATAGGATGCCTGATCATTGATTAGAAGAGGAAAATATGCCAAACTAAACTCACTGTTTTTAAAAGAGAAAGGTAAGATAGAACTACCTTGTGTCAAGGGAAATGAGCTCATGCTTTCTTCTGTAGCCAAACAGATAATTCTGGCAGAATGTGAGGTAACTGAGATCAAGTTCATAGGTTCAGTTCCTTAACAATGCAACTAATTTCACTTTGCCTGTATGTGGCTATAGACTAAAATTCCAAGTATGACTAACTACACATATGTATATATATATATAATATATGTGCATATATATTTATACATGTATATATATATGCATGTATGTGTGTACCATTGGTGAAAAAAGACTAGGCAAAATTACACATTAATAGATTCAAGGACAAAAGGGAAAAAAATACAAGATTTTGTAGTTTGAGATACCTAACATTTAATAACTCTCCGAAAATAATTGCATTATTTATTTTTAAAAGTGAGCAAGTACCCAAGAGATTACTAGCTCAGGACACTTTATGATAGTTTTTACATAGAAGTGATATGGTAGATCAGAAATCCCCAGAAGCAGAATTTCTATCTTCTATACCAACTCTGGGTACAGTGGGGAAGATGTCCACATTTCTTTTCTTATGATGAATCCCTAGAGTCACTCTACTGACAAATTGTCAATCCTTCCACCATTACATCTGTCTAATCTGCTTTCTTCTTTCTACGCATTTCTACCTCTACCCCATTCTAGGACCTCATCATCTCCTGCCTGAACTATTGCAAATAGGCTTTTAATCACTCTCCCTGAGTCTTGTCTGTCCCCTTTCTAGTTTGTCTTCCATACAGCTGCTCAACTGATATTCTTAAAATAAAAGACTAACCATATCACACTCTCAACTAAAAAAAAAAAATCATTAGTTCTCTGTTGCTTCTAACATATAATGCAAAATCCTCATCCTTATATTTAAATCCCCCTGTGTTTTTACCCCTACCTCTATTTCCAGACATTTCTTCTTATTACCATTCAAGTTCTTTCTCTTCCAGTCAAGCTGGCCTGCTAAGTATTTGTAGCGCAGGACTCCTCTTCTCCTACCTCCATCTGTGCAAATGATTTTCCATTTCTGGAATGTATTCCTATTCAACTCAAACTCCTAGAATTTCTATCTTCCTTCAAAACATAGTTCAGGTATAACCATTTTTGCTCTTCTACCATCATTACTTGCTAACATTCTCTCCCTCGTAAAATTAATTTGCATTACCTCAAATGTACTTTGTATGTACTTACATATATAAATGTTATATCACCTCCAGAAAAATATAAATTATATGAAGGAAAATAATATTTTCATTTTTTTTTTTAATTCTCACTGCCTAGTACATAGAAGGAAGATAAGGACTAGACCAATGATTTCGTTGGGTTAGAGAACACTTAAACTAGAACTTTCTTTACCAATGGTCAGCTCCTTCTCTACAAGTTAGAACCTAGAATAAAGGTGGGGAACTCATGGCCTCAAAGCCACATATGGCCCTCTAGGTCCTCAAGTGCAGCCCTTTGCCTGAATCCAAACTTCACAGAACGAATCTCCTTAATAAAAGGATTTGTTCTGTAAAACTTGGACTCAGTCAAAAGGCCACACCCAAGGACCTAGAAGGTCACCTGTGGCCTTGAGGCTGCAGGTTCCCCACCTCTGTTGTAGAGCAATGAAAAGTTAAAAGTCTTGCTCAAGGTCACAAACCTAGTATGTTCAGGGACAAATATGAAGCCAGATCTTTCTGACTTCAAAGAAAATCCACTAGACCATGCTGATGACGCTACCTTGCATATGTTCATTCTTGTTCAATCATTCAACCAAGTCTGACTCTTCATGACCACATTGGGGTTTTCTTGGGAAAGACAATGTCATGGTTTGCCATTTCCTTCTCCATTTCATTTTACTTGTATGGAAACCAAAGTAAACAGGATTAGGTGACCTGTCCATGGTTACCCAGCTAGTAAGTGTCTGAGGCCAGATTTGAGCTCAGGAAAATGAGTTTTTCTGATTCCAAGTCTAGCATTCTACCCACTGTACCATTTGGCTGTCCTTATAAGCTCTTGCATATAACAAGCACTTAATAAAGATTTGTTTTTGCTATTGTTACTGCATACAGTCCTCTTATTACACATAATCTATACACTAAATGTTTGTATTATCACTGGATAATTAGTAAAACCTATCTACGACCCTAAATAAGCCACTTTCTCAGGATTTAAGCAAATAATTTTATACAATATTTACTAAAATATGAAGTCCTACAGAACAAAATTACATACAACATGAGTGTGTCTTGAATCCTGGCTAAAGGGCCAGCCTCAAAACCAGGAGGATCAGAGTTCAAGTCCTGGCTCTGACACATATTGGCTGTGTGACCCTGGCCAAGTCACTAACCCTCTCAGTGTTCTGAGTAATTTTCAAAGACTAGAGAAGGTGCTGACTTGCCTAGGTAGGGGGAATTTCCTCAACTAGGAATTGCCTATAACAATGAAATCACAAGTTCAATCCTTATCCTAATCCACTTGCACGTTGTTTATACCAAACTTTTTGAACCTTCCTGTGCATATTTGAGGCACAGCCCATTCAACTTTGCTTTGTCCACATTGCTTTCTATTCCAATCATATGCCTCAGCCCCTGGAACTGAATATCCCTATTAAGTTGATTGTTCCTTAAGCCCAAGAAGTGTAATTCTCTTTGACTCTCACCAAAAGGTAGGATAGAATGACCCTCACCATAGGAGAGAACAAACACCAGCATCAGTGACACAATTTATTCACTGAATTCCCTTTGTATTCATTTAACAGAATGAGATGAGAAAATAGGGTACCAGGGGTGGGGAACCTGTGACCTCAAGGCAACATGAGGCCCTCTAGGTCTTCAAGTGTGGCCCTTTCACTGAGTCCAAACTTGACAGAAAAAATCTTTTAATAAAAGGATTCGTTCTATAAAAACAGTCAAAAGTCTGTATCTAAGGCCACACATGGCCTCAAGGCTGCAGGTTCCCCACCTCTGGGTAGAGAAAGACTGTCCCCTCCAATTTATAAGATATAATTTATAATTATCTTTCCTATGGTCATGCCAAATACTACTGTATTTTCTCACAATTTTCAAGTTTCTGAGTTCCGACAATGTTGATTTTATTTTTAGAAAGCGTTTTATGTGGGAAATCATTGCCTTTTTATAAACAGGTCTCTAATCAGTTACAGTCCTTTATTCCAGCCCTCTCACATTTGGTTGCCCAATAGCTCTCACCAAATGTCTTAAGACAGATGAGGTTTTTCCCTCATTCCCAAAGAAGGCTTTTGTCTTAGGGCAGACAGTTGATCACTCTTAAAATTCCTTTTCAGTCTGCTCTCAAATATAGGAGTTGAAAAACAAGCCAAAAATTTTCTAATCCTTTGAGAAATTTTCATTATCTTCCGGCCAAACTACTAGTTATCATTCTCTCCATACTTCGTTGTGTTGGTATTCAGACAGATGCTGAAGGCTGGTGTCAAAATTGTATTCAAGGGCTTTTCAGTAGAGCAGAGTTTGAAAAAACTTCTCTTTTAACAGAACCTTTGAGAACCCAGGACTATCTTCCCAACATGATGAGATGTCGAAGTAGGAAAGACTTTGAAAGGAATGAGTCTCAGAGTTTTTGGTTTTTTAATGAATTTTTGTCTCAAAATGAATGTTTGTTTCTAATCATTCTCCCAATTTAAGAATGCTTGGTCAATTTTATTTGATATTTATTTTCATTTCAGTGTGAAGTTCCCCTCCTCTAAAGTCCTTCTCTGATGGGGGTATTAAGGTTACTATAGGTTCTCAAAGACTATTCCAAGTCAGTGCAAGTTTTAGTAGATTCTACCAAAGTGCAACGTATTTTAGAATGGGCCTGATGACAGACTATGTCCATTGCTTGAGGACTAACCTCTCTGGGTTCAGAGATACTCTTCATTAGTTTGGTCATAAGGGGATGAATTTTTCAGACATAACAATTCTCAAAGACCATTTACTGAATCTGTGGAGAAAGTGTCTACATGGATGAAACCACAGACCTTAGAATTTCAGAGGTCTTGGTATTAAGGTTGTCAATGTCACAGATAGTTTGATATTAAACTTTAAAAATAATAACAGCTGGTATTTATTAAGCACCTGCTGTGGACAAAGCCCTGGGAGTAATACAAAAATAAATAAGATCCAGATTCTATCCTCTAGAATATTATGTTTTGGGGTGGCTAAGTGGCACAGTAAATAGAGCTCTGGCCCGGGAGTCATGAGGACCTGAGTTCAAATTCGGCCTCAGACACTTAACACTTACTAGCCATGTGGCCTTGGGCAAGTCACTTAACCACAATTGCCCTGTATTCCCCCCTCTAAAAAGCAAAAAATAAAAAGATTATGTTTGGTGATGGGCGATGGTAATAAAGCAAGTACAAAAATTAAGTATAGGGGGCAGCTAGGTGGCACGGTGAATAGAGCACTAGCCATAAAGTTAGGAAGACCAGAGTTCAAACTGAGTTCAAATGTGGTCTGAGACACTTGACACACTTACTTGCTGTGTGACCTTGGGTAAGTCACTTAACCCCAATACCGTGCCTTCCCCCCTCCAAAAAAATTAGCTATAATCAAAGGCAAAATATGGTAACTGCCATAAAAAAAAATACATAAACAAGGTGTTTTGGGTACTCAGTTCCAGCCTTCTATAGGAATCTGTGAAGTTTTATGCAGGGAATTACCTTCGAAATGGAAAAAAAAAATCATTTGCAGGACATTCCATATGAAAGGAACTTGAAAAGAAAAGGCAGAGGGGTGGGAGGATATGTCTTGGGAATTAGTAGCTACATTTAGCCACTACTTGCCTAGTTGGAAATAGAGGGGTGGTAGCTAGAAAAAAAGGTTAGGGTTGTATTATAAATGTGCATACACAGAACCTCAGATGTGCCTAGACACACCCCACTGCCTCCTTTTTTATGTGTCTCTCTAAAGTGTAAACTTTTTTTTCTTTTTTTTGGAGGGGGCAGAGCAAGGCAATTGGGGTTAAGTGACTTGCCCAAGGTCACATGGCTAGTTTGTGAAGTTGTGTTAAGTATCTGAGGCTAGATTTGAACTCAGGTCCTCCTGACTCCAAGCCCAGTGCTCTATTCACTACACCACCTAGCTGCCCCATAAAGTGCAAACTTTTAAGTAAAGTTTAGTTAATTTTTTAAAATCCTTAATTGAGTTATAGTTCCCTTAGCATGATGAATAAAAATAATGTTCTTTATGATTAAATATTCAATTAATTTTCACCTTAAAAGAATAACAAATATTCCCTGAGTACCTACTATAATGAAATGTCCTGTACATGTCTGAAAGGACATTGAATGGCAGGCTAAGGAGAAATGGATTTGCAAACAAAGGACATTATTGAAGATAAGACAAGGAATATCATGATCAAAGACCACTTGAGCATTTCTTGATACAATTTGTCAGTCTCCCCTAGACTAGAGTATAAAATGAATGGGAAAAAAAAAAAAAGAAAGCCAGTCACTAAAGTGAATTTTTATTTTCATAAACATGATCAACCAATACCAGATGTTACACATCATTGTATTTGTCAGTGGAGGGTGAGCCCATACCAGTTCAATCAGAAATCCATGAAGATCACAGGGTCGCTGATCATGCATTGTCACCTGCATATATAGAATTCATAAGTATGGTTTTCAGTTGACATTCCTGTGGTCTTTAAGGTTTACAAATTGCTTTAGGCACATGTCTCACTTGATCATCACATCAGCCCTATTAGGTAGGTATCATATTAATTTTACAATGAGGAAATTAGGGCTCAGTGATGTTAGGTGACTTGCCAAGGGTCACACTGACAATAAATGTTGAGGTGGGATTTGAACCTTGGTTTACCTTGTTTCTTTGCAATACTTTTTTACCATTCCATGCTGCTGATATTCTTTCCATTCTAATAAGCTGCCATCATAGTTTCTGCACTGTAAAGTTGGTAGCATTTTTGTTCATGTTTTTGAAATGAAACGTTTTGAAGATGGGCTTAAATTCGTTTTTACTTATTGACTTAGCATCATATAACTTGTAATACACCAAGCTCAGTCCCTTATGGCCCAATTAACTGCTCACTCAGTCAGCTGGCAGAAGGCTAGGGTGTGGTGGCGTAGATATTAACACCTTGTTAGCAGTAGAAAGTGTGCACCCTTATGCATGATTTATTTCAGAATACCAAGTTTAACAGAAATAAACTCAGAATAATGGAAAGAATTTGATTAAGTTTTACTAATCTTCAAACAAAAGTTTTGCCAGATGTATTTTTTATTTAAAACTTGGGCTTATCACTTTTGAAAAATGCCTGTTTTCTGAAAATCTTCTGTTTCTCAACTAATAGTAGAAATCTCTATTTAATACGTAGATGAGAGGATCATAATACTAGAAGAACCACGCACATCAGTTGTGTCAACAGATATAAACTTACCGATTTTTAATCATTTTACTATAATTTCTCTTATTTGTGCAGATATGCTTTAAATACAAATTATTACAAGGGGGTATTGTAATTTTACTTTGATATAAATTTTTTACTCCACAATTTCAATTTTCTTTGCCTTATGGATTAAAAAAAATGAATTGCATCAATCAACACAGCTTGGTCCTTTAAGGTATTCTTAAATTCTGGTCCTTCTTTAACCTTTCTGATGCCATGTAAGCGTTTGACAGTCTGGTGAAACCTATGTGAACACCTCAGAATAATGTTTTAAAATGCATAAAAATATGCTACATTAGTTTACAAGGGGAAATGATTACATTGAAATACATTTATGAAAATATTTTGTAAAGATTTCATAGATTCCAGATTAAGAATCCCTGATATAGACAGAATTATTTTAACCCTAAATAATTACAAACTATGTTTAATTAGTTGTATCAATGTTTAATATTAAGTTTATAATAAATTGTTTTAAAACTATGTGTAAAAATAATGTATTATTTATATTTTGAATAGTCTCCATTTGTAACATCTGTTACTTCATTTACATAATCAGTTCCCTTTTATCCGCACATGGATTACCCTCTTAGGTCTACCATCAACAGATATCTAACTAGGTCACAATTCCCTTTACACTCCCAGATTGGTCTAAGCTGATATTTTCTCAACTCAGGGACCTTTTGCAAGCCTAGCACACGTGTAAAGACTTCTTCCCTAATTTTCTAACCCAACTTCCACAATGCCAAAGCGCAGTCATTGTCATCATTCTATGTTTTGGGCTATTCATTGTTTACATACTTGACATGATAAAATAGTTGTCTATGACTTGAATACTTTAATGCATACAGGTTTTCATTGTTTTGGCACTCCCTCTACTGGTGCAGAGAGAAACCCCTCCATGATTTCTAATTCCATGCAGTTCTTTTGCATATATCATCATCATCACCATCATCATCTTCATGAGCGGCATCACTACTACCACTACTAACATCACATAGCACTTGAAAGTTGGCAAAATGTTTTACATGTATTACCTGATTTGATCCTCACCACACCCCATGGTACGGTTACTATTATTATCCTCACTTTACAGGTGAGGAAACTGAGGCTGAGAGGTTACATAACTTACCCAAGATCACATAGCTAGTGAACAGTGGAGGCAAAATTTGAACTCAGACCTTCGAAATTGCCAATGTAGCACTCTAACCACTGAGCCACATAGCCGCATAATGTCTTTTCATATCTACACTATAGAGGGTCAACCCAACATAGGGATATCCATGCAAAATTCAGACTGTCCATATGCTATTCTTTATTCTCAAGACAGAACAGATTCACTTCCTTCTTTAGTCATACTCAAGTAATCTCATTGATTCAGGAGTCCCCTTAGATTTTCCAGATCATAACCAATCCCTGCCATCCCCTGCAACTCTTGTCCATGACATTTCAAAAGTTTACCACCAGGAATCCACTCAACATTCTGGAGTACTTCCTTAATATCTCCCAAACCCACTAGGATGCCAGTGGAGCACTCTCTACCTATAATCCCTTCCTCTTAGCACCTGACCAACTCTTATTTTTTTGTTATCATATACTTCTTTGATGACACCCTTCACTTTTTTCTTTTTCAGAGTTACTTGTTGGCTCAATCTTGCTCACATCCATTATGCACCTTTCCAATTCATATACATGGATCATCCCTGATAGCATGTTGATGGCTAGTTACAGCTTCCTTGCATCTCTCTATTGTCTTTTGAGTTATTCGTAGTTTCTATTCTTCTGAGATGGAGGTATACCACGATTTTTAGGAGGAAAATGTACTATTATAAGAACATTTATATTTAAGAGATAGGCTATAATTTGTAGTAGCAAATCAGTCATTCCAATTTCCCCATCTTATTCAATTTTGATTAAATGGAATGGGCTGCTTCCAAATGAAGCAGAATTATCATCATTAGAAATTTTTATGACAACCATTTCAAACAAATGATTGTCAGGAATGTTGCAGAAGGGACTCAAATTCAGATATGAATTGAAATAGACAGTTTCTGAGTACCTTTCCTCCTCTCTGTGATTCTAATCCTACATATGTGTACATGTATGTGTGTGTGTGTATGTGTGTGTGTATATATATTTGTGTGTATATACAGAAAAAGAGAGAGAATATCTCATAGTTTCTGTTTTTCATCCACTTTGGGTTTTTTCCAATATAAATAGTTGAGCCAATTTATTTCTCATCTATTTGCATTTTACTAAGGAAATTCTGTAGTGTTCCAGGTCACAGTGCAATTAGCATGATGTTATTCACAAATAGAATACCTAAACTCTGCACGGGACATCTTCCTTGTCTCTATAGAACATTTTAAGTCAATATTTGTCTCCATGTCTAAAACTTTGCTTAATTGACAATCATTGAATGACTAAAAAAAGTTGTCATCTCCATGCTAATCTTAAGTAATTTTCATGGATGTATAGAACATTTTTTTTTAAGGAAAGACATCAAGGACATACTGTTTTGTGAAATCAAAAGATAATAGATTATAGTGGAAACATACCTTCAGAACTCTCAGGCAAGCTGTGAGACCATTAAGATGTGATCTGCTGTAAAGAATGATCAGTAAAAGGTCTTCGGTTTCTTCCTCATATTTTCCCTGTAGCTCAGGTTCTAGTGCCACTCTCCCAACTCTATTCACATTGACAGTACAGGTACCTGGAGCATGCTCACTATATCCTCTCATGACTCTAGAAACCCTTAGTAAATAAGAAGTATCTTTTCTAGTTTTATATAGTTTGTGCACCTTCTTAGGGCTCTCCCTCTACCACCATGATTATATTTATATTTTTATATCAATTGACATGATTTGACATCAATAGTCAGGCTTAATCAGGTTTTAGAATTTTTTTTAACTATGGTGGTTATAGTTCTTACAAGTGCTAGGGAAAGTGGACTCGAGCTTAGCACAAATGTGGAAAAGAAGATAACTCAGGACTCCTAGAATTTTGTTTGTTTGTTCATTTGTTTTGATTTGGTTTGGTTTGTTTTTGTGGTTTTATTTCTGTGAACATATTCATGTTTAATCACTTTCATTTTAAAATTTATGTCATTTAATCTACTGCCTTCCTACTATACCTAAGACAATATTCATAATATAAAGCTGTAAGACTTCTGAGTTGTCTGGAGGCCTTTGTTCTATTTGATTTCTTGGTCCCAAACCATATATTTCTGACACTTTTTAGCCATCCTCCCTTTACCCATTTTGGCATTGAAATATCCAAGTACAAATGTATAAATCAAGTTGGCTTTAGTGGATCTTGTAGCATACTTCATGGAACTTGTTTACTACTTTACTCTGTGCAATAGCTTCTGGCACTCAGGATGTGTCTGTCTGCTTTGGTTCACCAAAAGCACTGCCTTGAAAAACAAAATAACCCAAGTACAAATTCTTGTTGTATGGATGGTTTCCCTAACGTACAGGGTGAAACCAAACATGCTGACTATTTTATTCACCTCTAAGAAGGACCTACAAGCCATGCTTCCATTTAGATGGACCTTCTTCATGAGTTGGTTTTGTTTTTGTTTTGTTTTTGTCAAACGCATGGCAAGAATTTCAATATAATTAGGTTCATTTCCTACAATGATGTGTCAACTCATTGATCTTTGGGTGAAGATCACATGTTAAAAGTCCTAATACTTAAATGAATATTTGGACATGGCACAAAAACTGTGCAATTTTTAGCACCCTCTGTGCTCTTTTCAGCTGCTCTACCACTGGCATTTTAGAAGAAGGGCTTTTATGTACTTTTGTGCATTGCATTTCATGGATTTCAATGGCCGAGAAAAAAATCATTATCAAGTGGTAACTATGATGAGCCTCTCTGTGGACAGCAGAAACCTACTCTATCATGGAGCCCATAGTCACAACATTTTCAGATTGTGTGGAGGTAATCCTTAGCTTCAAAGTCTATACCAGATCGATGGGACCTATCAAAGCTTTTGCTCTATTCACGTAGACTTTGAAAGCTTAGAATCACCTCCATGATACCATGAAGAATTAGAGGAAGACGACTGGAAAAGCCCATCCTTGATGATTGAACTGATAGTAAGTTAATTAATAATATTGTATTTGGTAAATACTTATTAAATGTTCTGTGTGTGCTTACCTTTCTAAAATAAAAAGATGTCTTAATATTGTTCAATAAAAGATGTTATAACACTGTTGGAGGAGGAAGTGACTTTAGAAATTATCCAGTTAAATACTCTTATTTTATAGTTGGGAAAATTAAAGCAGAGAAAAACTAAACAATTTGTAATATAGCTAATTAATAGCAGTCAAACAGACTTAGAATCCTAGTATCTTGATCACTAGATTAGTATAAAATATTATATATAATGTATGACCGTCAGAACATTTGCTTTGCTAATTTTCTAAAAAATATGTTCTAAAGATTATAATCAATTTAATAGGAGGTATGTATATTATATAAAAAGAGAATAATGAGCAAACAAAATTCTTTTCTCTCAGTTAGCTTCCAATATTTGAGTTTTGTAATGTTTTCTCCCAGTTTTGATTACCTGAACATAATCAATCACCTTAAAAATGTGTTGCTATTGAGGTGGCTAGGTGGCACAGTGAGTAGAGCACTGGCCCTGGAGTCAGAAGGACCTGAGTTCAATTCCAGCCTCAGACACTCAGCACAAAAACTAGCTGTGTGACCTTGGGCAAGTCACTTAATCCCAACTGCCCTATCCTCACCTCTCCAAAAAGCAAAAGCAAAAAACAAAAAAAATATGTGTAGCTATTTCTATGAATGGCAAATCACTTCCTTAAGAATTTATTAGAAATTTAGTAGAAATCCACTTTCAACTATGGAACTTCTGATTTCCTCTATTAACTAACTTAGAAACCACAGGGAGAGCTAAATTTATTTTCTGAGCTATTACGTGTAGACTGTATCCTAAACATATATGAAATCTTCTATTTGACTCTGAAAGCCCTTCACAACCTGTTTATGTCCCATATTTCTAGTCTCTTTACATTTTACCCCCCTCCGTGAACTCTATATGATGCATCAGCACTGGCTTTCTTGCTGTTCCTTATATGGGGCATTCCAGTCTCCCAACTTGGCATCTTTTCACTGGTTGTCCCCAGTGCCTGGAATGCTCTCTGCCTTTGTCTCTACCACCCCATTTCCCTGGCTTCCGTCAAGTCTCAACTCATATCCTATCTTTAGCAACAGGCTGTTCTACGCATCTCCCAATGGTAGGCTCTTCCATATGAGATTACCTTTCATTTACACTATAAGCATTCTGTGGGTTCATAGGTGTTTGTATGTTATCATCTCTTTTAGAATATGAACTCCTTGAGGGAAGGAACTCTCTTTGTCCATTTTTATATCTTCTTAGCACAGTGCCTGGCACATATTAAGTACATTGTGCTCTTTGACTTGACTCACCTCTTAGACATTTCTGGTCTACACTAAAAACAATAGTTTACATGAAATGTAGAATAAAAATGCCTCCTAAGAAGCTTTAAAAAGAATTATATCTTATAAATGTTGCAGTTAATTGGTAGCATTATGCTGTGACAAATTTTATCTGAGGTTATTAAGCTAAAAATGATCCTTTGTGTATTTGTAAATTCAGGTCAGGTCTGGCCTTCTCAGTAGTTATAGTACAATTTTAGGAACACAAGGAAAGGCCTGATGTTTCCTCAAATTCTCCCCCATTCATTTAATTCTACCTAGAGCTTCATTTCTTTGTATTTTTTGATATCTTAAAGAGATCAAGAATCAATCTCTTCCTGGAAGAAGAAACAGTATCAACTCATTAATAAGCCTTTATTAAATTCTTACAATGTGCTAAGCACTATAACTTATAAAAGATATCAGTCTTTTAGACCTCAGTCTAAATAAATTTATCAGATCCTCCCTTGGTTAGAGGTTTTCAAAAGGCAAAAAAGGGGGAGACCAGAGACACACAAAGTGTTTGGGATGTGGTTACAGTGGCACCCCCTACCCCCACTAAAAGAAATAAAGAATGTGGATCAAGAAGCCTGGAGGTTCCGAAGACAAAACTACCATCGCTTTCATAATTTCGTCCAGACTGATATACATATTTTGTGTGTGTGTGTGTGTGTGTGTGTGTGTGTGTGAAATATTTAGTAAAGTGGGAGAAGGCTAGTCTGTGTGAAAGACTGGGGAATTCAGGGAAGGGAGATTCTTTAGCCTTTCCTTCAAATACATCTCCCTCTTGAGTACGTTTACTTCCATCACAATGGACTAGAAGAGATCCTTGTTTAGTGGTGCAGAACCCCTGAGACCTAATTTAGCTTTTATAGGAAATTCAAAAAGAGAGAGATGGAGCAAGAGAAAGAGAACAGAACAAAGATGTGAGTTTGTACAGGGAATATTGATACTTGTGAGCTGCTTCTATAACTTCTTTAAAAGAAATGTTCTAAGTAAATGCTGAATTGGACTTTCTGCTAGCAGAGGGCCCACACTGCCTCAGCTGAACAATAAGCTTTCCCAGTCATCTTTACGGCTCCTGATGGTTTGTCCTCTTGGAGGCTCAGGTTTGTTGTTTTCTTTGCTGTGAAGGTCAGAGAACCATTTGAAAAAACATTATTTCCATTTAATTCTTTCAGTGTGTCATCAGAAGGCTGTCCTGATGTAGGAAAGTTACACAAATGTGAATTAAAAACATTCCTGACAAGGCATTCTAGCTAATCCAGCCCAGTTCAGCCTGGGGGTCATTTTTTATTCACATTGTATACAGCAGTTTTCCAAGAATGGTGTTGCATCTTCTATAGATCATATCTCAATTAAAGCATTCTTTGAGATATAGGTACAATCAGGGCCTGTTGTCCTCTGTACTTTAATATAGAAAAGGCCCCCGATTTGCTAACTGTAGCACATAGTATAGAATTTTTTTTTTAATACTTGCTCTTAAAGATTTCAAAGATAGGTGAACTGAGGCCCACTTTTCCACTTCTTTACAGAAGAAAAAAGCCAGTGACTTAAACAGTATAGATCAATAAAAAAGACAAGACTAGAGAACTCAGGAGTTCTTACTGTCCCTTATCTATTTCAACCATTAAAGTTCCTGGTAGTGTCTTACACAAAGCCAGGTTGCCAGGAGAAGAGATCTGAAATCATTAGGGAAGAGAACCAGAACATTCTCCATCGATGTCAGGGTGAAGTAATGGGCTGTGCTACATACATAGCATCAGCTGTTTAAAATTGTTGGAATAAAATGTCAGCTGCTTTTGACATGTCCCTTAAATTTGTAGGGCTGTCTTGTTTTTTTTTTTTTTCCTGGTCCCTGGAGCCTGCACATAGAATATGATTTTTCTCATATCTTACATGATTATTTTGAGTCATACACTTGGTTACCAGACTTAGGTCTTTTCACATTACACAGCATGTTTGCTTTCTATAGTCAGTTTCTATAGGGCAATGGTTTTTAACCTAGAGTCTTTGAAGTTTTTTTTAACATTTTAATAACCCCAAATCAATGTAATTGGCATTCTTTGTAATCCAATTTATTTTATATATTCTAAAACATTATTCTTGCCAGTCCATAGTCTGTGCCAGATTACCAAAGTGGCACATGATATAAAAAAAAAGATTAATTGCCTTTCTATAGACGCTAAAGTTTCTAAGAGAGATTGTAGGATTGTGGTGGCACCTACTATCAAAGGGGAGAGAAACATGGAGGCACCGAAAAAAGAGTCTGTTTCACAATGTTGCCTAAACTAATATGTATATATATACATAGGATTCAATCTGGAATCTTAGGAGTAGAGAAAACTTGGGAATTGGTAGGATGTGAATAAAAAATGAATTAAAAGAGGCTACGCATTTATAACTCAGGTTATGGGCCTTTACAAACTTAACTAATGTACTCAGAGAAGCTGACATGAATCCATCATGTTGACTTGAAATAAATTAGTATTTTGTCTGTTGGTCAACTGATGATGACAGGATCATATTCTGAAGAAAAGAATCATAAAAAACTCAGCTAAAACTTGGTTATCAAAGAATAATAACCATCCATTTCCTACCACAGTATCCGGCAAATATCAGGTACTTAAAAAATACTGGGCAATTGATTGGCTGACTGACTGAGCAGGCTTTAGGAAAACCTTTATGTTTGTGTTGTGGTGTGTGTGTGTGTGTATGTGTGTGTGTGTTTCTGGCCTGATTTACATGAAGTGATGTTTTACTTCACCTAAGGAACTGATAAAGCAATAAACTAGTATTTATTAAGCATCAGGACTATGGATAAAAAATCAAAATGAGTTTATTATAGTAGAATACAGCTACAATAACAAAGCTGCCTATAAAAGAACTAGATATTGTTTGAACACCTTACAGATTTTTAGCAACAGATTCAACAAATCATGTGGATCAGTCTCTCCTTAGTTAAAATATTCCTTTTTTTTCATTACGAAACAAGCTGGTTATGTTACAAGGTAAATTACATTATTTGTTTTGCTAGCAGAAAATCAAATTCAGTTTTTAATTCCAAAGAAAAAGTAAAATGGAATTATTCATAGATTTTTAAGGACCCTTTGGATCAAATAAGTGGTATTAGAATCCAATGTATATTTAAAAAAAAAACCTCATCAGTTTGAGCTCAGTCGTATGAAATGGTATCTCTATTACTTGGGTAACAATTCATCCTTCTGTTGTTTTCCAGTATTCTATAGAACTCTTCAAAATTCAGCCCAGTTTCTATTATCTCTGCTCAGGAATGTTAGAACAAGTTACTCTTCAAAATTCAGCCCAGTTTCTATTATCTCTGCTCAGGAATGCTAGAACAAGTTACTGAAAAGTCAGATAAGTGGCACTGTGGGTAGAGTCCTAGTCCTGAAATCAGAAAGAGCTGAGTTCAAATCCAGCCTAAGAGACTAGTTGTGTCATCCTGGGCAAGTCACTTAACTTCTGCCTGTTTCAGTATCCTCATCTGAAATAGGAAATGGGAGTAATAAAAGCACCTACTTCCCAGGATTGTTGCAAATATAAAATGAGATACTTGAGAAAACACTATAAGTACTAGATATTAGAAGAATGGGCAGAGAAAGACATCAAGAGTCCAGAGCAAGAGAAATAGAAAGGGGGCCACTAAACCAGATCCCTTTGGGCACATATTGACTTAGTTTTAAAATGTAATATTATGCTGTTTTATTGCATTCTTACCTATTTGGTTAAGTATTTCCCAATTCTATTTTGATCTGGTTCAGGCTGCACTCAGGAGTATGGTGGGTCCCATGAGGCTGACTGCAGAGTATTCAACCCCTCTGGTCGAGAGCATTTTACTAATTCCACCAGGTTGCCACAAAGGAAATCGTTGCTGAAACTTCCTGAGAATTAGGCCACATCTCAGTTTTCATACCCTTAAAAGTAGGAGAACAAATGTACCCACTGAACAGTTCACTCTGAGATTTTTAAGGAATAATAAATAGCTTTGCCTCTCACAAGAAATGTAACTTATTATCTAAATCTTGCTCCCTTTCCTCTGTTTCAAAACTATTTGCCACTCCCGTGTTACTAGGAGCGCAGAGCATGCTGTCTGAGACTCTGGAGAAATATCTTTCCTGTCAGATCTTTCTTTTCTGCAAGGTTGGAATACTCTCTTTCTCAAATTGTTTGCTCTGAATAACTGCCACAGGCCCGAACCCCAACTGCCCCTTTTTGCATGTAGCTTGCCCTTCAGAAAAGCTGTCCTTAAAAAAAAAACATCCTTTGTTACAGACTGTCCAGTTGCACCTTTACATTTCTAGCCCTGTACTCCCACGACCCTCTTTAAATTTGCTGGTAGCCAAATTTGGCCCTATTGATTTCCACAGGGTATATTGAAAACTCGGCTGCCACCTAATGAACTGTATTGTCAATAGAGTAATTGAGATCACACATTTGTGGATCAAAAGTATTCATCATCAAAATTCCGAGGTACCACATAAAAAAAAAAGAAATCTGAGTCACCCTCCCCTCTATTTTCGAAAACAAAATGATCAAAATGAGTCTGCTCCGTGACTTCACTGTAATATTTCCTTACTCATCAGTATGGAGGTTGAATCAAAGCAGAGAAATTGAGTTCATATCGTTAACCCCAGCGGTGATCATAGAGCTGCAAGGCGGCAGTGGGTGTTTATCCCTATGAGGATGGGGACAGAGGCTTTGGATTTGCAGAGATGAATCATTTAAAATGCAGCACATTGTCTGGACCTCGCTTCCCCAGAGGATGGTGCTGATACCTGTTTCTAAAAATAGTTGCCAAAAAGAGAAGCAGGATAAATCAGTATCTGGGTAGGTTATTCTTCACAAGGAACAACTCATAAACCAGAGCCATTGTTTAGTCATCCCCAGTACAGAGATAATCAGCTAAAGAATGGGAAGAAACATTGTGATGAATAGGGGAGCCACAGCATATCACTATTGCCTTCTAAAAATGAGTCATACGTAAACTAGCTATGAAGAGTTCTCCTCGAGCTTAGAATGCCATCTAATCCTCATTAACACAGATTTATTTCTTATGTATTTGTCAGTATATAATGTTCCTATTTCAGTTCAAAAGAATGACAAAAAGCAAACATTAAATAGATTCTAAAGGTTATTTTGCCTTTAATAACTGTTGACCGCCCAATATTTTTTTCTCACTTTCATTCTTAATCTCTTCTATTCTAGTTTTTATCCTTGCATTATATTAATTTCAACATTTATTAAAACAGAAATATTGTGTTCTCTATCCTGTCTCCTTTCTGTCCTTTACAAGTTTTCCAGAATCTTAGATTTTTTTCCTTAACTCCTTTCCCCTTTACTTATGAAAATATTCCTTTTTTTCCCTTATTTTCCTATCTTCCCTCCATGTATTCTCAATATATTGCCCCCTTTTTTTTGCTCTATTTTCTTTTTAATGTCTTTCCCCAGTGTATTTTTCCCACCTCTCTTATTCACCCATTTCAAATCTCACATCGGCTTGAAATCAACAGAAAACTTGTAATGAGTGGCTACTGCTTAATCTGCCTCCTTTTCTTAACACTGCTTCATTCACTGATCCTGAAATGTGTTGAATAATTTGTCAATGCCACTTTTCCAAAAGATTTTTGGTGATAGTTTTAATTGATGCCATAGATGAATAGTGGAGTGTCACATATCTTATAAATGTGTGATCCTTACTCCCTGCCTTACCTCCTCAAACACTCAGTAAATCTGGAAGCAAACGCAGCTCCTTTAATCCTTGCTAAATAGATAATTGACTTCTTGATTTTTGCTAATAGGTTAATTTCTTTCTCAGCATCTGAAACCAGTGGTTTAACTCAGTGGAAGTCTACTAGCCTCTTCTCATTGTAGGAGGCTGAATATTTGTCTCAATGTCTGCCTAACAATAATGAAAATGATAATGAAGATACATTAAAATAGCCCGTATATCTTCCAAAGCACTTTCCCTACAACCCTGAGAAGGATCGTTTATGCCACTCCCCTCTGTTTTCACAATTTAACAAATAGTTATCTTCTGTCATTTAGGGACCCATTCTAGTGGGTGCTAAAAATGGAAATAAAATCTAGTTACCACTGAAAATGGAAAAAAATCCAAAAATTGCAATATTTGTTTCTTCCTCATATACTGTCAATGAAAAAGGAAAAAAAAAATGCTTAGTAGCCTGTGTTAGAAAGAATGTGCTTGCCAAATCTCTTATACGCAAGCTAATTTCTATATAACTGAAGGTGAACATAGAATAGTGGCTAGAGGGTCTTCAGGGCAGAAGGCCTTTAAGAGGGTCAGTGGATTGAGTACTGGGCTTGTTGAACTCAAGAACTGAGTTCAAATCCTGCCTCAGTATTTATTGGAAATGTGACTCTCAATAAGGCACTTAAACTATCTTAGCCTCAGTTTCCTCATCTGTAAAATGAGAATCAAACTTGATAATCTCTAAGAATAATAAAAGATGCTTTCTAGCTCCAAATCTATGACCCTAGTGGTACAACCATCAACAAGTCACTTAAGTCTCAGTGTTCCAGGCAATTCTCTAACAAAAACTGGTGGAGACATTTCTTTTTGGAAATCCCCATTGGTGTAGGAGTACCTACCTTAATGAAAAAAATCAGAAGCCTGGACAAAACACACACACACACACATTTATATTTAATATATTTACATTAAATTTATATTTTATTATATATACATGCACACATATTTTGTTGTTCTTGTTGTCCTCCTCCTCTTCCTGCTCCTCCTCCTCCTCCTCCCTCTTCTTCTTCTTCTTCTTCTTCTTCTTCTTCTTCTTCTTCTTCTTCTTCTTCTTCTTCTTCTTCTTCTTCTTTTATCTCCTACTCTTCATGACCCCATGGACCATACTTTCCATAGGGTTTTCTTGGCAAAGATACTAGAGTGGCTTGTCATTTCCTTCTACAGTGAATTAAGGCAAACAGAAGTTACATGATTTGCCCAGGGTCATACAGCTAGTATCTGTCTGAGGTCAGATTTGAATTCAGGTCTTCCTGACTCCAGGTCCAGCACTCTATTTACTGAGTCACCTCGCTGCCTCCCTACACATACACATGCATACATACACAGAAGCACATATGCATATATGTATATGTTTGTGAGTGTATGCATATGCATTTATATGATCAGTTAAAACTTTAGAAAGCAAAATTAATTTCATCTCAATTTTGTTGCATCATGTATGAGTGCTGGGTTGGTATACCAAAATACTTCCCGAATTAAATCTTAACTTATAAATAATTCTGCTCACTTGAACCAATAGCCCCAGCAGTGGGAAATTAAAATCATTGAGTTATCCAAGCTTATAATATAAACAATAAATAATTATAATCCTTAGATGAGGAATAAATTTGTTCAATTACCTCATTATCTAAAACTGGGCGGGACCTTAAAGAACAATTACTCTAATTTCCTCACTTTGCAGATGGAGAAACCAAGACCCAGAAAGGCAAAGTGACCCAAGTTCACACAAAGGAAAAAAAACCGAGGCAAGATTTGAGATTTTCCTCTAGGTCCGATGGCAGAGCTCTTTTTCCCTTCCCCCTGTTACCCTACGCAAAATCAGTACTGTTCAATATTACAGAAGAAAGGATAAAATTAAACTTAAAAATGTTCTTAAAGTCTGTTATCCCTATCATTTCTTATGAAACCCTTGTAAAGGGAAAAAGTTATAAGGACTTGAATTCTGTATCGATTTTTCATTATTAGCTAAGAGTCTGCAGACTGTATAAAATGAACTCTAACATCCAGGCGCTAAGAACCTGCATTTCTCAAATTCTTTTCCAGAAAGCAACAAGAAAGCAAATGGTTATTTCATGAATAAAGTTGTGGTTACAGAACAGTGGACCTTTATTTCTGATGTTTTCTATAAGAAAGCTATACAATTACCTCTATAGTGAGTGACCAAATTCTTCTCACTTTCTTATTTTCCATCTCACAGGTGATGAAAATAGCCAGTATTCTCCACATGTTGCTAAGAGTACAACAGTCTAAAGATTTATGGCATTAGCTATGTCAACATATAGAACGTCCCTGATGTCTTAGTGCAGTTTTAACTATCTGCCTTTAGACTTTGGGGACATCTTGTATTGACTCTGAAAGCTATTGGAGGACCTTTTAGATATCCCTCTGGAAAGATGAATGATTCAAGGGACTCACCCAATTTTCACCATGATTCTAGTGTCAGCTGTTTTTCTTTTTATTCTGATTCAAAGAAACCCTTCAATAAACTCATCATATTGTTTTCTGAATTTACTAACTGAAACATACAGATATGTTGGCAATGATATCTTAAACAATCAAATACTATCTCAATGCACATTGACAATATCAAATCAACCATATATGATATGATTAAAGATCTTGAACTGGCAGGGAAATCAAGTCAAATCACTCATTTTATAGATGAAGAGTCTGCAGCCCAGAAAAGTTAAATGACTTGCCCAAGATCAAAAACATCACCAGGTTTTGACTGTATATAGTTATAGTTCATATTTATACAGAGTATCGGCATTTGTAAAGGGTTTTGTATACATTGCTACAATTAATACTTGTAGAAACCTATTCTTATCCCCATTTGATAAATGAGATCATTGAAGCTGACAAAAAATAAATGACTTGCCAGAATCAAACAGCTAATAAATTTCTAAGAGTTGATGTCAATGTCGATCACTCTGTAACACACCGCCTACATGGCTTTGTGTTTGTTTACATGCTCTATTAGGTATAGTATATGGCATATTTACTAACACATTGGAATTCAGTTGATAAGAAGTGGTTTTATGAAAAAATAGGGTTTAAACAACATTGTGCCATTTAAACTATAAAATTATAGCTGCCCTTTCTATTCCACTTTTCCCCCAGGCAAACAAAGGACTTCCTAGCACTTTTCTACTTAATCCTCATGACATCCTAGTGAGTAATTGAAGGCATCTCTTTAATTTCACAGCCAAAGCAGCCAAGCATTTGTCATTTATCCAAGATCATAGGAACACAGATTTTGAACTGGAAGGAGAATGGAAAGAGAATAAGTATTTTTACTGTGCCTACTGGGTACCAGACACTGTCCTAAGCACTTATAAATATTGTGTCATTTAATACTTAAAACAACGCTGCAAGTCAGATGCTGTTATTATCACCATTTGAGAGTTGGGGGATGGCATGAGACAAACAGAGGTTAAGTGACTTTCCCAGGGTCACACAGCTAGTAAGAGTCTGAGGTCAGATTTGAATAGGTCTTCCTGACTCCAGGGTCAGTAGTCTATCCACTGTATCACCCAGCTGCCTCTCTTAAAAAATACAGTTTGCTATATTTTGACAATTGCTATTATTACGATATACAAACATAGTATGCAAACACTCATCTTAGAGTCAGAGGGATCTGAGTTTTATCCTTCCTATAACATTTACTAGTTGTATAACGATGGGCAATCTAGGTAATTTCTCTGAGTGACTGTGTGTCTATAAAATGAGAATTATATTATCTGCACCATCAACCTCACAGAGGTAGTATGAGGAACAAATGATATACGTTAAGGGTTTTGAACACACTAAAATATAGTTGTCATTATCATGTGGGCAGCATGGCATATTAGATAAAATGCTGGACTTAGGGAAAAAGTCTCATTTCAAACTGTGCCTCTGACATTTACTAGCAATGTGTCCCCAGAACCTGCCTGATCCTCAGTTCTTGCACGACTAGAACAGAGATGATAATGCTAGGAGTGTATACCACATATGGTTGTCACAAGGCTCTGTTTGAAAAGATCTGTTAAAATTTCATAGTGCTACATAACCGACAATTATTACCATATAGACACATACTTATTGGTCATTCGAATGATTGGCTACAGCAGTAGAAAAGTGAAATGTTTTGAAGTAAGCTATGATATTTTCACGTTTTTCCAAACAGAAAGGAAGTGAATATTTCTGTTGCTGATATATTCATATGTTAGATTGGAATGTAAATTCCTAGAGGACAGGAATGATTTTTTATTTTGTTTTGATACGCTCAGTACAATCCTTTATATATAGTAGATATATATAATAAATGATTGTTGAATTGAATTGAAGTTAGTTAGAAAATAAAACAGATAATGCAAAAAAGCAAAAGGACCCGTATTCTAAATAGAAAACAAGTTGTACTTGGGAGGGGGTAGGAGATCTAACTGATACAGGTAAATATTTCATCTGAATCTCCTTTTGCCAAAACAAAAGAGATTTTGGCTAGGAAGATGTTTTTGCTTTTTTTTTTTTTTTTTTTTTTTGGAGGAGGGCAGGGCAGTTGGATTTAAGTGACTTGCCCAAGGTCACATGGCTAGTAAGTGTTAAATGTCTGAAGCCATATTTGAACTCAGGTCCTCCTGACTCTAGGGCCTGTGCTGTATTCACTGTGCCACCTAGGTGCCCCAAGGAAGATGTTTTTAATAATAGATTTTATTTAGTTGGGTTTTTTAATTTATTTATTACCTTGATTTTGCCTTGCATTCTCCCAGAGCCATCCTTTATAGCAAAGGATTTTTTAAGAGGGAAGGGAGAAAAGAATTATGTCAAGCTGGTTAGCATATCAAAAACTGGCACTGCATGCAAGTTCACCACAAAACAGGCAAAGGGAGGTGTCTTCTCATGTCTCTCCTTTGGGGCCACGCTTATTCATCATATTTCCTCAACATTCAGTTTTGATTATTTGGCAGTTGTTGTCCTTTCCATTTACATTGTTGCAGTCATTTTGCACATTATTTTCCTGGCTCTGCTTACTTTGCTTTGCATCAGTTCATGTAAGTTATTTCATGCTTCTCTCTATCCATCACCCACATCATTTCCTATTGCTAAATGCTATTCCATTCCATTCATTTTCTACAATTTTCTTAAGCAGTCCCTAATTAATGGATATCTATTTTGCTTCTGGTTCTTTGCTGCCACCAAAAAACAAGTGCTACTGTATATATTTTCTTTTTGTCAATGAACAAGGTAAGTTTTGGAAGTAGCGAAAGGATAGAATTTAAACAATGGGAAAAGGGGAAACTGTCCTGAAATGTGGTACCATGCAGATGAAGGCTTGGAACTTGAATCTTGAAACATAGAGATGTATGACTGCTAAGGAGTATTTCTATCCCTCTCCCACCCAATACTTGAATAATCATTTATTCTGCACCTGTTTCTTTCTGTTTCTTCCTGGAGGAGGAGTGAACTTGGGGGGAAAAGTCAGTCTGACTTGGGTCAAGATCATGGTATTCATGTAGGAAGAGATTTTAACGTAAGCCAAAGTATTTCAGGGGATACCGAAGGAATGCCACGGTCAGCCCTAAGCATTTATCATCATCACCATCATCATCATCATCATCCAAGCTAGCACTTATGCAGCACCTCCTAAGGGCCAAACACTGTGCTGGTTTACAAATATTATCTCATTTGGTCCTCACAGCTCTGGGAAATGGATGCTATTAAGCCTGATACCTGATTCAAAATCAGGTCTTCCGGACTCTAAGTCTTGCACCCAATCCACTATGCCACCCAGGGGCCAACTGAGTCCCAGAAAAGTCATGAGTCCCTCAAGCTTATGCAGCTAGTTACTGGCAAAGCCAGAAGCAAACCTCCTATCTCCTGACTACTTATCTCCCATATTGCCTGCCTTAAGCAAGCATAAGATTAACTTGAAATTCCAAGAAAGTATGTAGGGGGAAAATGCTGCATAACTGCAGTTGTAATTCAGAGTTTAAGGTAGTGATTGACTACTGTAAAGAGAGAAGAAAAATGTGGAGGCCTTTGGAGTGGTAGATAAATCAAACAACAATTTAACAACACTGTCTGTGAAAAGCTAACCAGTTATAATGCCTACATTTGACAAGAACAGAATTGAAAGCATGATAACTGGCATAGTGTTCCTGTGAGGCAGGTGAAGCGATGGTATTATCCATATAAAGGGGGAGGCTACACACAATAGAAGCTTCTGGCAGAAGCTAAAAACTTTGCCATCCAGTTTTTAGAGGTTCTCCTTTCCAGAGACTAAAGTATCAGGGAAAAGAATAGCGATTTGGTCCTTTTTCAAGTAGTGATATTAGAAAAAGTGCCCCTAATGTGATGGTCAAATCTCAAACTGAAAGTGATTATGGATTACGACTCTCTTGCATTGGGGTTTTTTTTTCTGAGTGAAATAAAATGAGCTGAAAAGCTCACTAGATTCTGACTCCTTATCTTCCTATGTGACATACAATGCTAGGATGATGATCAGATTCTAAAATGATAATAATAAATATTATTAATAAATTAATAATTCATCTGATAATAAAAATCAGAAGGACAATTTACCTGCTGACCAACATAATGTAAAAAGAAAAAACTGTGAATACCCATGAAAGAAAGACCATCAACAAAACACTTTAACATGCAGGGAAAAAAGAACTATAGGAGATGACGCTTAATTACTGCCTCATTAAATTCAATATTCCACATCACATAGCTTTCATTTCAAAACAAACTGTACATAACAGATGTTCACAGCTTCTTACACAGTTCTTTCTTGTTCTTTGTATGTTTAAATGTTATGATTTTGCTTACCTACATTGTTACAAAGGAAGGATTTATTAAGAGGTGGGAGTTGTTAGGAAAAACAATATCTTTTTTTATTCAGTCAGCATTTTTTTTCTTTTAAATAGTACTTTATTTTTTCCAATTACACATAAAGACAATTTTTAAAGTTCATTTTTTAAAAAATTTTGGGTTCCAAATTTTCTACCACCCTCTTTTTCCTCCCTCCTTAAGATAGCAGACAATATGATATGTGCAATCATGTAAAATATATTTCCACATTAGTCATGTTTGTAAAAGAAGAAACAGAACAAAAAAGGGGGAAAAAACTATGAAAAATAGACTGAAAATAGTCTATTTCAATCTGCATTCAGACTCCACCAGTTCTTTCTCTAGATGAGGATAGCATTTTCCATCATGAGTATTTTGGAAATAAGGTAACAATATCTTTAAAAAACCACCAGTAAAAATTATTTCATTTTTAAATAATACAGTCTTAGCACTTGGGACAGACAGGAATAAAAGTAATCTCAGGAAAAAAGAAGTGATTACACTCTTATATGACAGAAGAAACAGATTTGGAAAAGAGGTCAATCCTCTGTGCCCCTTACATAGCACATAAATGCACATACCCAAACAGTTCATCATAGCCTTGAGTGAGGCTCTTCTTGATGTTTCATGTACCAGTTTATTTTTTTTTTAATTTAAGGAACTAGTCCCTGAAGATTCATATAAGTTGTTTACGTAAGAGAGTGTTAGGGGGAAAGGTTGCTGGCATTTCCATGCTCTTGAATTAAGATGAGGTACTATCATAAAGCTTTTTTAAAAGATTCCATCCTTGTAGCACATTTCTTAGAAAGTTACTTTTAAGAGATGAGATTCATATGTTTTGAATTTATTTCCCTTCACACAAAAACTTTTTTTGAAGTTCACCAACCTATTCAGACTACTGACCATGTTTATATGTTGATTTAACTGGAAAGAAAAAGAAAAACCACCACTAAACTTGTTGACAGCTTTACATGTGTTAAATGTCATTATTCATTCAACTCATTCTATTCCCTGACTTCTACTTGTGTGTTGAAGAAAACTGGAGGGGGTGGCTAGGTGGCACAGTGAATAGAGCACTGGCCCTGGAGTCATGAGGACCTGAGTTCAAATGCACCCTCAGACACTTAACACTTACTAGCCATGTGACTTTGGGCAAGTCACTTAACCTCAATTGACCTGCCTTCCCCCCTCCAAAAAAAGAAAAAGAAAAAAGAAAACTAGAATATTCAGGATGCCTGAAATCATAAGATCAGGCCAAAAATTCTGGTGTGATTATGAATTAAGAAGCTAATACAAAGTTAGTCAAAAGAAAGGCTAATTCATGACTAGGGAAATGCTAAATGAGACAGAAGAATTGCAAACAAACTGTGAGATCTCAAAAGTGTCTTTAGCTTTCCAAGGTGGAAGATGAGGATCTATCAAAATGTAAGCTTAAGTAAGACCGAATCTGTTTCTATCAAGTTATTGTCAATATACTGGGATTTATGGCTAGTTTCTAGATTTTTTAATAGGAGATTAATTTCAAAAGATAACATGGCATAGTGAATCAAGCAATGGCTTTAGAGCTGGGAAATCTGAGTTCTAGTCTTAGCTGTGACACATATTAGCCAGGTGACCTTTGGCAAGTCAATTAACCTCAATAGGACTCAGCCCTGTGCAATGGGAGTATCAATTTACACTTCCTCAGTGGGTTGTTGTGGAGAAGGGACTTTGTAAACCGTAAAACACTACATACATATGAGTGATTATTAAGTCACAGACTGTAACTGGTTCACTGATTTTATTGATAAAGACAACTTCCAATTGAGGAAATTTACTCTACCAAAATTAGAGCCTCTTCTTAAATGTGTAGTCTTAGATACGTCTGCCTAGATCACTGAAAAAATCTGATGATTTGCAGAGACTCACACATTCCTCATGTATTAGAGACATGCCTGGAACCCAGGTCCTTCTCACTTTAAGGCCAGTTGTCTATTCACTATACCATTCGGAAAATCTTTTAAATTGTATGCAAAAAGAAGCTTAAAATATTACAAATGGACCCATACTATAGAACACAAAATGGCAAATGATAAAAGAGTGTTTTTCATGATCATTTTAATAATGGACATTATTAATGGACATAATAATGGACATTCTGCATTCATTTCAAGTAGAAATATCATGTAGACGTGAAAACTTAATCTTTGAAGAATTTTATGAGTATGTCAATCCCTTCATTTTGTGAAGAAGGATACAACAACTAACATTGTGAACAGCTTTACATGTGTTAAATGTATTTCATTCTATTCCCTGATTTCTACTTGTGTGTTCGAGAAAACTAGAGTATTCAGGATGCCTGAAATTATAGGGTCAGGTCAAAAATTCTGATGTGAGTATGCATTAGGAAGCTAATACAAAGTCAGTTAATAGTAAATCCAGTACCAGACAGACTCTGTCTCCTACCTTCTGGTCTGGTGAACCTTCAAAATATCGTGCTAGCCCTCTTGGAATTCTGGAAGTCAGGATTACCCCCTCCCCATTCCCTTCCATAAGAATACTTTTTTCCCTTTAAAACATTCATCTTTTTGTAGTGTTTTTTTCTTCCAAGACAGGTTAACCAGTTGATATATTAGATGGCTATTAACACCATGGCATGGGCAATGACAGTTCAACATTATTTCCAAATGGAATTAAAGAGTCACCCTTATGAAAACTGACTTATAAGTGGACAAACAAGCAGATGATGAAAAATATAGTTTGTCATAGTTATTCTTGTAAAATATACACTCAGCCACTCTGATAGATTCACAATTTCATCGGTATTTGTTACTCCTCTTTACCAATAAGATTTGCTGTCCCTCCATACCTTGTCATTTTTTGTGATTCTTTTTTCACATCTTTTTATAAATCCTCTGTAAAGAAGCAATCTGTTCCAAGAAGGGTCACCAGATAATGAATTTCTTGGGCATAAACACTCATGAAATAAACAAAAAAAATCTAAATCTATTCTATTGTCTAAATTTAAAAGAATGTCTTAAATGAGTGAAGTCAATATATTTTAGTGATATGAAAAAGAAAAAATAATTTACATATATGTATATAAACTCCAGAAAAACTGTATGTATGTGAATCAAGTGTTTATAGTCCACACATTGAAAAATCCTTTCAAGTGGGATTATGAGAAGAAATTTGTCTAAGTAAAATGACCACTTTCTTGGTTTTTCTGCACTTCCTGTACTTGCTTTACTGAAAAACAAATGTTTACTGTTGTTAGAGACACAGTCAAGGCTGCCACAGAAGTTGGATCCTCCATTGCCTCAGGCACCACGAACTAAGCTGTCAACTCAACTCAGTTTGTGCTGGAGAGGAAAGGAAAAGGCCCTTAATCAAATTCTTATGTCTGGGGTGTTTTTGGAGTGGAGGGAATGAACAAATTGACTTTCAATGCCCGTTCTACATGTAAAATTCTCAGTTGGTGATATTATAGACTTCACTGCTTTACAGTATAGTCAGAGATAGTCGGGAAGCAGAAATTTTAGGGAGATTCTATTTTCCTGACAGAGGGAAGGAATTGAGTGGAAAAGATATCATTAGCTATGGATGATATTAAAATTAGGCAATTTTCAAATGGGAAAGAATGACTGGTTAGCAGCAAGAGTGGTGAACAGAAAGACTTTTTTTTAATGAAAGATGAGACTATGACAAGGTAATACCAAAAAAAAGGAAAACCACTGACCTTGTGAGTTTAACCACTGGTTAAAAAGAAGAAGAAAAAAAGTCACACTAATTTTAATCCCTAAGTATCCTTACCTGTCTTTTCTAGGTTCATAAGATTGATTTCTAAAGACCTCCATGTTGAAGAGATAGCCACAGTGTAGAGAAGTATAAGAAGAAGATCTATAATTTTCTCTGCATCCATAAAAATACTTATTATTAATTAAAGAGGGGAAATATGGCAGAGTAAAAAAAGAGAGCTAACTTTGGAGCTGGGAAACCCTGAGTTTTCAGTCCTCCCTTTGACATCCCCAGTTGTGTGATCGTGGTAGATCACGGTAAAGTACCTCTCAGTTCCTCAGGCAACTCTCAAGACTATAAATTCCAGATAAATTGCAATGGTAAAGATCTCTCTAATTGTAAAACACATTTATCTAATTACAAATTCAGATGATTCTGGTCAATGACAGGTTCCTGTCAAAACTTCCTATTGTTTTTAATTCAGAAAGAAGCTAATCTATAATGTATTATTAATAATTAGAAGGTTTATAAAACACCAAGACTATTTTATTATTGAGCTCAAAACTTCTCTTGCAGCTTGTGAAAACTGCTCTTGAGAAGACAGTGATATCCCAAGAGGCAACCCCTCGTACAAATTAATCTAGCACCGTGGTGGCGCTTTACTGGAAGAGAGCAGTGCTGTCTATCAGTATGAGCTCACACCTTCTTAAAGATGCAAACTGACAACCCAAACACTGGAATTTCACTGATTATTTTACCAAGGTGACAATTGACTAATCAAGTCACAGAGCTAATGCCACGCTGCCTCTTTTTAAAGTTGCTGCCACCACTTCATTGTTATCCAAGTTCACTGGATAAAGCACATCAGCTCTGACCATATACTTGGTCCAATCAAATCTTATTTTAAAAAATTTTCTATTGTTCACCTGTAATAAATAAAATGACTCATATTTACAAAGCACAAATTTGGCAAAGCGCTTTACATACATTTATCTAATTCAATCCTCACATTAGCACAGGTATTGGTGTCCCCATTTTATGAATAAGGAAATTGAAGATGGGAGGGTGACTTGTCTAGGGTCACACAACAAGGAAGAGCCTGAGTTGGGATTCAAATGCAGGGTCTTCTTGACTACAGTTGCAACACTCGTCACTATGTTACACTGTTATCATTAAACCATGAAAGCAGTGGTGAAGTTATATTACCCTATTAAAATAAATTCCCCTGAAAAATTAATAATAATAATTTTCTTTTTTGAACAAAGATTTTCTGTTAAGGTTTCAATATTATAATTCAAACTTTTGAGGATTGTCTAATATTCAGGAACGTGTATTCTTTGTGTGAGTGAATGACAAACAGATATTATCATTTGAGGTATCAAGGTGGCACAGAGAATAGAGGAGTTCCATTCCTCCCTTACTAGTTGTGTGACCCTGGGCAAGTCACTTACCCTCCATTTTCTTCAAACAATAAATATTTATTAAGTGCCTCCCATATGCCAGATACCATGCTAAGCATTGGGAGGTACATAAAGAGGTAGAATATATGATCCCTGCCCTCAAGGAGTTCACAATCTAATGAGGGAGACAAGAAGCAAACAAATATGTATAAACAAGCTCTATGCAGGATAAATGGAAAATAATTAAAGAAAGAAGGCACCAGAATTAGGAGAGGTTGGGAAAAATCTCCAGTAGAAGACAGGATATTTAGTAGGAACTTAAAGGAAGCCAGGGAAGACAGTAGGCAGAGTTTAGAAGAGAGAATATTCCAGGAAGGAGGGGCAGCCTCAGTTTCCCCATCTGTTAAATGGGAATAATAATAGCAATGTCTCTCCCAGGATTATTTTGAGGATCAAATGGGAATATATTTATAAAGTGTTTTACATACCTTTACATACAGACATAAAGGCTAGCTATTCATATTTCATTTCATTTTTTGGTGTATTTCATACCAATCACACTCCTGAAAGAAGAAAAACAGTCCCTAAGAAGCAGCTAAAGATAAATGTATTCATTTCCAGTCAGTAGTGATCATAGAGAATTTAAAGATTTTATAGACATTTCTATAAATGGGATTGGTCTGCACTTGCAAAAATGGAGAAGTTATGTAAAGGGGGAGAAAATACCATTCTTCAAAGTGCTGAAAATATTGCCACCTTAAGTTCAGCAGTCTCGACCAATATTAATGCTAAGTGATGTGAAGGACTATCTGTGTTCCTTTTCATCTAAACCAACACACTGTCACTCTGGATGAAAATAAAAGCATGCAGGGTATGGGGAGGTGGTTTCCAAGCAGGATTTTCTGTCAAGCTTACCAGTCCTTCTGCAGATATCCAAGACTTGCACAATTCTGTCTTTCTCTTCTTCCTGTCACCACACACACACACACACACACACACACACACACACACACACACACACGATCACAAAGTGGATACTGTGTTTTAATTCCTCCCAATATCTTTCTGCAAATGCCTCAATGAAATATAATGATGTTTCAGCAGCAGCAGCATCTTGTAATAAGTATCTGTGAGGAGAAAACAAAATGTAACGTCAGAGACCTAGAAAGTATTTTAAAGGAATCCTTTGGTTATTTCAATTTACTTGAGGGAGGAGGGGAAGGGAACAGAGGGAAGGCATTTTCTATTAGGGTTTTATCCTCATACCTAGAATATCTATCTCCAAGCACTCTTTTGGAGGGGAAGGGAAGAGGATTTGATCTATATTTATTAACAACGTAATTGTATTCTTATGTGTCTTTGAGGGCATGAATTTTCTCATTAATAATGAAATCAGCCATATTATGCCTGTATAATTGCAGTGCCCTTGTTGCAATGTTGTTTTGTAGATGTTTTCTTCAGTTCTTTCATATGCACGTGTCCCTGTTCTGCAACTAGGTTTCAAGCACTTTGAGCAGAGGATTTCCAGTAATAGATTTGATATAAAACAGACTCTTAAGGAAAAGGAACCAAATAACAATAAAGACTCCTTGGGTGTTTGTTGTTGGCTACAGCACCAAGTACAGGGTTCTGCGCACACTGAACAATACATATTGACAGATTCATAATAAACTATAGGTTATTCAAAGGCACTAGAATCCATATTTCAGGCTTACTTCACAATTACGAACTCTCTATTAGGGCATATGATGACACATTTGGACACATTGGGGCAGGGTGGCCTATTCAATAAAATGCTAGACCTAGACACATGAAAACCTGGATTCAGATCTTGACTCTGAAATTTCCTGACAAATGTAGCCATTGATAAAGCACTAAAACTCAGAATCTCAGCTTCCTTCTCTGTAAAATGAAGGCAATGATATCTGTAGACTCTCCATCCCAGAGGCAGTATCACTGTGGCGATTAAAAAGATTTGAGAGATATAGTTTCTGGGTAATTTAATCATTTTATTAATAAGACTAGAACATTTATTAATAAAAGGATGGCCATTTGGCCATCTCTCTTAGACCAAAGAGAATCATGGTAGCAGGCTCAGGGCTTATATGTTTGGGGTTTGGTTTTTTTTGGAAAGTGGAATGGCTATCAACTCTGATTCATTAATAACTTATGAGTGAAAGAATATTATAATGAGGGGCTGAGAGTGACATCATGTCAGCCTTGGATAGACTATCTCTGCACCCAGACCACCCCCAGCCTTGTGCAATCAATTCAGAGAATTTATGCTCTTCCGGAGCATGAGCAGAACACAATGATTATTCCACATGAGTGGCATCTTGAACAAGAAAGTTAGTCCAGTCTCATTATCAGCAAAGCCCTTCAAGAGATTGAACTTTTTTTAAAATCAGGACTTTAGAAAGAGGAGAGAGCTCTGGATCTCCCCAAATCATTGGTTATTCATAATCATTTCTTTCAATCGTATAGTAGTATTGGTATCAGGAAGATCTAGATTCAAATCCTGCCTTTCACATTGCTAATTGCATGATATTATATATATATATATAATATATATAATTATAATATATATATTATATATATACTATACTATATATATATTATATATATATAATATATATATTATATATATACTATACTATAATATTATAATTATAATATATAATATATAATATATATATATATATATATCACTTAGTCTCTGTCGGCCACACTCAGGCAACTTCATAATACAATAAGATAATAAATTATATATGTTATGTTTTTTAAAATGCTATGTAAGGGGCAACTAGGTGGTGCAGTGAATGGAGCACCAGCCCTGGAGTCAGGAGGACCTGAATTCAAATGCAGCCTCAGACACTTAACACTTACTAGCTGTGTAATCTTGGGCAAGTCACTTAACCCCAATTGCCCTGCGTTCCCCTCACTCCAAAGAAAATGTTATATAAATTGTTGGGATTTTTTAAATTAACATTGAGTAAGACGATTATTTTTTCCTACTATTTTCTTAACTACCCCATGAAGACCACTTGTTAAGGCATAGAGGCATTATAATCTGAGTCAGTGAAAGAGTTGCCACACTACTGAAATTTAAAAAAAATAATAATAACCAAATCATTGAAGTATTGAAGTATTTCAATTCCAAAACTTATAGAACATTTTTTGACATATTTATCTGAGTTCCCATTCAGCTCCTACAAATCCAGGAGCAAAAGCAAAATGTGTTCTTCCTAGAAGTCCTATTTAATTTCATGAGAAAACGTCTACTTGAAATAATGATTGTTTCAGTAGTTTGGAAAAGAGTCATTGAAACTTTTTTATTGAAACTTTAGCACTTCTACTTGTCAACACACGATTCCAAGAATTAATATCCTTGCTATTGTTCTTTTTTCTAGAATGAAAATTATCGTTTAAACTTTATGTAACAATGATCATTTTAATTGGCAAATGGGGGAGAGAGGAGTTAGAATTTTATGTGACCCTTCCCATCTACTTTTGACCCTGAATCCCAACCCCTTTCCCAGTGCCATGTACAGAAATAGGCTCAAGTTTTTGCCTCGGATAGCACGACTTACTTTGGAGTTTAACAGAAATAGAACGTAAAGAGGTGTGTGCGTGTGCGTGTGTGTGTGTGTGTGTGTGTGTGTGTGTGTGTGTGGAATGGCACTAGTTTAGAAGAGCACATCAAATATATTTAAATTGGTAGCAGAAATGACCGTAAGTCAAAAGCTAAGTAATACCACTGTTTTCATGGGTTGCATTCATTTCTGAGTAAACAGCCAACATTGGCGATTCTTCCATCAAGAACATATTTTAAAGGGTTTTTTTTTTAATTATTAGCATTATGTACCAAAATTTTAGAGTTTTGAATATGTTAAATTTGTTCCTAAGTCTGAAGAGGAAAGTTTGGTGAAATTCTTGGAGACATAATCTACTGGCTGACTTTCTTGAAGGGTGGGGAAGATTTTATCTAGCAATAGGAAGTTTCCTATTTGACTTAGTATGAGGGTTGCGAGGAACTGAGCAAGAACACTAAAGTTGTGTGTACAAATATGAAAATAATCTGTCACTTCTGTTAGTACAGCAAAATATATATAGATGTGTATATGTAGAAAACATACAATATGTATGTATACATACACACATAGACATGTATCTGTATATACACATGCAGCTGGTTAACAGTATGGCCCCCAAATAACTGATTGGCCAATTCAATTACTTATTAACTGAGTGGGTTAGGTTTGTTTGGGACACAGCCCAAGTCTGATTTTCCACTCTAGTTTTATTTTGCCTTCTAGTTCACAATTAGAGGAGGCAGCATAGTGCTGCAGTATCATATTTCCCATGGAATTTTCTGCATGCATCACAATTTCCAAAAGTGAATAGAATGCTGGATTTTGAGTCGGGGAACCTGGGTTCAAATCCCACCTGTTCCACTTGCTACCGATGTGACCTTGACAAATGACTTAATTTCTTTGTGCTTCTCATTTTTCTTATCAGTCAAAAGAGAAGGTCGGACTCCATCTCTCAGGTCCCTTCCAACTCTGTATGATCTTATGAAATATTACCCTCCTCTGCCTTATCCTGAAGATGAACATACTAGACCAGATACAGAGAAAAGGGAATTTTTTAAATGTCTTAGTATTTATTCTCACTAAGAGAGACCTAAGAAAGAAGAGGCTTCTCTCAGATAGGGAATCTTTCCATAAGAACCAAGGTATATCTTCCACAGAACAGCATCAGTTAAATATGATTGATCATGGCTTTTTTATAATTTCTTTGATCTTATTTCATTGCAGACTTTTTTTCTCTTTAATCCACATGAATAGTAATGAATACAGCTTAGTGGAGCTGTGAAGAAGTAGATAAACCATTGTGAATATTTTCCCTTCTCAAGTTGAACAAGAGCACATGGGCTCTCACATCTTTAATGAGGATGTGGGACCACACTATTGCCAAAGAACTGTATTTTAGTCTGCATTCATTTGGCTATATCTTTACTGTTATTATTGTCATTTTTGGAATGAAAGTGATTATTTACAGTTTT
The DNA here is from genome assembly GCA_028646515.1 of Pseudochirops corinnae. NCBI lineage: Eukaryota > Metazoa > Chordata > Mammalia > Diprotodontia > Pseudocheiridae > Pseudochirops > Pseudochirops corinnae. The sequence continues at coordinate 193,038,406 of CM053590.1, read as the reverse complement.
ATACAACAATGATCATTGTAACTAGCAAATGGGGGAGGAAAGATTCGGGGAATTCCCTTCCCATCCACTCCCGACCCTGAATTCCGACCCTAGTCCCCAGTGCCGTGATACATAAATAGGCTCCTCAATGCCTGGAAAAGATGCTGAGGTAGCTGTTGGGGCCCTAGAGTAGAGACAGAAGACAGAATGCTCAGACTATTTTGACATAATGACTATAATAATATTTTTTCTCTGCAGTTACTGTACCCCAAAGTGGGGATGTCAGGACATTACTACTTCTCTTTCTGTTTTCTCAACCACAAAACTAGGCTTAGAATTGGATTTGGCAGCTGCTGAGCTGCCCTAATATAGCAGCAGACGAATCCAGGCAAAGAACAGATCTATCACTGTATCTGACTGATCTTTCTGCTTATGCACAGTGACAAATTCTCACCTCTCCATATAGATCAGCAGGCTCTGTAACCAGTCAGTCACACAGAAGTTGTGACAGCACCTCACAAGACTGGCAATTTGGAGCCCTAGAGAACAAGGTGAAACATGCAGTCATTTTACATGAAAACTGCCGTCTTTCCCATAGCAATATGGAGGGTTTGTGTGAGCATCATCCTCCTCCAGAAGGGCATGTTCCCCACTTCATTTTATTAAAATGGTGAGAGAAATCAAGAGAAAATGGAGACCAAAAAAATCCCCAAATCTTTGCTCTACAAATGAGTGATTTATACTGCCACTGTATGAAACCTGCCTGGGACTCTTCTTCCCTCCTTCTAAGTCAAAATCTAGGATGACTTAATCAAGGAAGCATCTGGTTAATAAAAGTGTGCCTACTTGTCTCAAGGATGCCAATGCAACACTCAGTATGACAGTATGAGGAAATCTCAGATTGAATTTTTAAGTTCTTCCCTTCCTACTTCCAATAAAAGTGATAGACCCTGGGGATTTCTGTTTTCTAGCATAGAATAGGAATCATCTTATTTCATCACTCAAACTTTGGGTAATACTGCCATTTCAATTAATTTAGGGCAGATTTTTTTTTTTGCTATTGCATTTTTGTGAAAATAAATAAATCTTACAAAAATACTACTACAAAATTTAAAGGCATAAAGGTGAAAATTGCTCTCATGTGCTCAATAGAACTAAGTGCAGTCAGAGGCCTTTTATGGCAAAAAAGTAAATCTGGAAGGAGGTGATGGTTTGCTAATGGAAAGTGTTCGGTTGAAAAGAGCATCAATGAAAGATTAAAAAAAAAAAGAAAAGAACATACAGAAGAGAACAGAAGGAAGTTCATAAGGGGACACAGACAAGCAGGGATGATTTGTTACTATTATCATCAATTTAATATATCAGATGTCCCAAGAGTCTGAATGAAGTCCTAAGCTATTGTCTTAGGATGGTCTTTTAGGATGGCACCTAAAATTGCACTAAGTGGGACACACCGTATATTCTAAAAAATGAACAGCAAGAAACAGTGCACAACTTTATATACAACCTTTGTTCTTGTTTTTGTATATTGAAATGTTGATGTTTAAGTTCATAATAAAAATTTAAATTATATGTTTTGGGGGCGGCTAGGTGGTGCAGTGAATAGAGCACCGGCCCTGGAGTTAGGAGGACCTGATTTCAAATCTGACCTCAGACACTTGACACACTTACTAGCTGTGTGACCTTGGGCAAATCACTTTACCCCCAATTGCCCTCCAAAAAAATAATGTATTTTGTTTCTAAAAGTATTGGTCATATGAGAAGTATCATGGTGTAGTAGATAAAATGAAAGCCATGGAGACATGGAAACCTGAGTTCCAACACTGCTTTTGACATGTTATCTGTATCACCACTAGTCAATCATTTAACCTCTTAGTGCCCCTGGGTAAGCTCTCTAAGACTAATCCTTGCAGATGACTTGCTTATGTGCACTGGTGAAAGGGGTTTCTAGGGAGATCTCTACATCAATGAAATCATACATCAATCACTGGTATCATATAGAGTAACCCGATGGACTAATAAATGGATATCGATTGATTGATTTAGAGAACAGGAGGAAACTAGTAAGTTAACGCGAGAGAGACTTCTACAATGGAAATTGCAAAGTCATTTTTTATAAAAAGGAAAGCAAGATTTCATGACAAGATTCATGCAGGATAACAAATTCCCTGGTTTATATAAGCTGCTGGATTTTACCTCTGAGCTAGCCAGTACTAGATTCTGTCTCTATTCAGTTTATATTTCATTATTCTTTAGATAAATAAAATGATGCTTTGTCATTTTAAACAATTTTATTGTTGTTCATTTGTTTCAGTTGTGTCTGGCTCTTCATGTCCCCCTTTGGGGTTTTCTTGGCAAAGATGCTGGAGTGGTTTGCCATTTCCTTCTCCAGCCCATTTTACAGATGAGGAAACTGAGGTAGATAGGACTAAGAGGTTTGCTCAGGGTCACATGACTAGTAAGTTTCTGAGGCCAGATCCGATCTCAGGAAGATGAGTCTTCTTGTCTCTAGATCTGACACTTTATCTACTTTACCTTCTAGCTACCCATTTTACAGATGAGGAAACTGAGTTAAAGAAGGTTAAGTGACTTGTCCGGGATCGCCCAGCTAATAAGTGTCTGAGGCCATATTTGAACTCAAAGAGGAGTCTTCTTGACTCCAGGCCTAGCACTCTATCCCCTGTGCCACTTACCTGCACATAAATACTAGCTACTATGACAGTAAGTCTTGGGACCAGAGTGTCCTATGGAACAAGGCAGTTACACTCAAGGTTCTGGACCCTAGTTCTTCTAATTCTTATCATTGCTGTTGTTCAGTCATTTTGAAGGTGTCCAACTTTTTATGACCCCATTTTGAAGGTTTTCTTGACAAAGACATTGAAGGGGTTTGCCATTTCCTTCTTCAGATCATTTTACAGATGAGGAAACTGAGGCAAACAGGGTTAAGTGACTTGCCCAGGGTCCCACAGCTAGTAAGTATCTGAGGCCAGATCTGAACTCAAAGGGAAGTCTTCCTGACTCCAGTCTTAGCACTCCATCCACTGCACCACCTGGCTGCCCTCTCTTTTAAACAATGGAGGGAAGCCTACTGCAGTGCTTCGCTCCTAGGACAGCATCACACATCTGTTAGGCACACTGCACATGTTTGTTGATTTCAGCGGTTTGGGAGAATGCATTAACTCCATCAGATGAGGCAGCATTTGCTGTTTCAGGCCACAACTATGCTAGTAAGCTAGCACCGAAGTTAATCTGAGTTATTTGGAAATTATTTTAACTCTAAGTCTTCTCGTTCCTTTGAGATCTCAGTCTGACATTCAAAAAAAATTACGAGGCAAATCAGAGTGTCAAGAATTTGATCTTCCCATTTTCCTACTATCAGCTGCTCCTTCAACCTTATTACACATACCTTAAAGTTTAGCCCAGAGAAGCTCAGTGGCTTTTCTATGGTCACACAGAGAGTGGGAAGCAGCAGAGCTAGCATTTGAACCTGGGTCCTCTGACTACATCAGCAATCTTTCTGCTTCATCACATTGCCTCTTTCATCAATGTGGGAATTCATTTCAGATTGCAAAAGTCTTAATGAGTTGTTTTGTCCAAAAAGGATAAACCTTGGTGACTAACCCGCTAGTGATAAGCATCTCTACATGGACTACTTTTTGTTATTGTTCAGTAGTTTTTCAGCCATAACTGACTCTTTGTGACCCCATTTGGAGTTTTCCTGGCAAAGATACTAGAGTGGTTTCCATTTTCTTCTCCAACTCATTTTGCAGATGAGGAAACTGAGGCAAACAAAGCTAAGTGACTTGCCCAGGATCACACAGCTAGTAAGTTTTGAGGTCAAATTTGAACTCAGTTCTTCCTGACTCCAAGTCTGGCCCTCTATCCACTCTACCATCTAGCTGACCCTACACATGAACTAGGTTGGTCATCAGATGATAGGTTATGGGACTATAAGCCTCATATAGGTAGAAAAAAATCATCTTATGCAGATGTGGAACTCAATCCTTTTCAAGATGATTTCACAAGTCTTCCTATACATACTCTGATACTTCATCATAGTATGGAAGTAACATATTCTGACAGGCTATGCTACAGCAGGTCTTAACCAAAATGGAAAGAAGTTCAAATATGGAATTCAGTGACTGATTAGACATTCACTACATGAGGACCAGCCTAGCCAAGTTTATCATAATTCATCATCAAATAGACAACAGAATGTGAATTTTTCAGACGTAGCAACTCTCAAAGCCCAACTAAGAAATCATAGATGGCTCTGAATTTATTGGTGAAAGGAAAACCCACACTGGCAAAAGCTCAGATTGCTGAAGATTAAATTAATTAATTTAAAAACTTTTATGAGGTCCCTACTGTGAGTCAAACACTATATTAATTGCTAAACATACGAATGCAAAAGCAAAAACAGTCTCTCACATTCTAATGAGGACGACCATATACCAAGGGGAGTTGTGGCCAGAAAAGGGTATTGTATTCTGGAAGTTACTGGGATAGTGAGGGGGACCATAGAGTAATATTTTGGTATATTCCACCTAGGAATAATGGCAGAGTCCATTTGATCATGGTTCCAGATGGCTTTGAAGGGCAGGGAAAATGTGTAGGAAGATAGCAAGGAGGTTGCTATTGGTAAGGAATAGAGCAAAAGAGGAAAGCAAAAGATGGCCAAAAATTTCTGTGAAATAGTGATCTGGAATAAGTAATCACCAATAAAGAAGGTAGGGCTCCAGGGGAAAAATTTCTTCATGGAGACAAAGAACTTGGCAAGGAAGAACTATCAGGAAAATTGGGGGGGGGGGGGGCAATCAGGAACCTTCAGGAGGGGGGTTTTCTATGTGAAATCTTTTTAGGAAATTTTTTTTATGAAGAATCAGGAAATTCTCAAATATGTTTGTTTTCCTTTTTCAATGGCATTCAATTGCAAATTAGAGGTAGCAAAAAAATTATATAATTTATCTCGTTTGATCTTCACAATAACCCTGTGGGATAGGCGGGACAGTTACTCACATAGCACAATGGAGACAGAGTTTATATGACTTTCCTAACTACTCTCTTACCACCATCAGGGGAAAAAAAAGAATTCAGCTTGTTCACTTAAAGAATGGATTTGTTTATTCAGTAAAATAAAGCACATCAGACAAGAGTGTGTTAAACAAAAGGTCATTCTGAAAGCAAAAAAAGGGCAAATCTTCTGCAGTTATTACTATGCTACTTAAGGATTTTTCTAGCACTCATTCTTATCCCCTCTACTTTCAGTTCATTAAGAAGTACTCTGGATGCTTCTGAAATTGAAAAACATTTATTTTCTCCCCATGTTCATAAGTGGAGTTTGTCTGGGAAGATGAAAACATGAGTTAGTTATGAAAAAAGATTCCTCAGCTATTCATGTTATTCTGGCTTTATCTTAAAACACACTATTTTGTATCCATTTAGAAGTAGCAAGTACTTCTATTAGGTTTTATCAATGTTTGGGGATTTAAGGGAACTCCCCATGTGGAAACCCCCTTAAATCAACTCCTCTAAAAATCAGTATTTTAGCACATTTCATGAGACGCTGAGGGGTTAAGTGCTTTGTTCGTGGTCACCCAGCAAATACATGTCAGAAGTAGCATTTGAACCTAAGTCTTCCTGCCTCCAAGGCTGACACCCTCTCCATTATACCACCTTGCAATTTCATATTTATCAGAACAAAATGCAAGCACATAGAATTAAAATCCATTTGCAATGAATTTATAAAGACCAAGTTGAGAATGATGTGTTCTGCCAGTGAGAATTCTTATAGTAGTATTTCTTACCAATGCCAACCTCCTTGCTCCCCTCATACACATTTTTCTCCCCACCCTTAACATCAAGTGGTGAGCAAGAGCAAGAAACCAAAAGAGAATGGCCAATGACCAATCATTTGTAGGGATGGATGGATTTTCCTCCGGGTGTTTGGAAGCTTTGATTTTGTTTATTTTTGCAATGCGCTTTGGAATTGGTAATGGTTCTATAATATGTTAAGGTATGGTTTGCTTTGGATATGGCAGCCCCGTGTAGCAGATAGAGATAGCCTTTGAATCAGGAAGAACTGAGTTCAATTTACACCACTGATACATTTTCTTTATTCGACCTCAGTTAACTCACTTAACCTCTCAGGGCTCTAGGCAAGTCTTTAGATTATGAATTCCCAAGAAGATAAAGATTTACATTGATAGAGAAAGTTTTCTTATCTAGGAGTTTGCTAAACCAATTCCCTAAACCTAACCTTACTTTTCAAAGTGAGTTCATAACATTTCCAATCTGGCTTCTTGGTAGAAGGGACAAGAAACGTAAAGTCCAATCACTCTCTTAATGCTTGGGAGAGACTAATCTGGAACCTTTCCGCAGGCAGCTAGGTGGTACAATGGATAATACCAAACTTGGAATCAGAAAAAACCTGAGTTCAAATCCTGCCTCAGAGGCTAACTAGCTGTGTAATCCTGGGCACGTCACTTAAATTTTCAGAGGCTCAATTTCCCTATCTGTAAAATGGGAATGATAGCACCTACCTCACAGAGTTGTTGTAAGGATCAAAAAGATAGAATAAGTAAAGGACTTTGCAAATCTTAAACTGCTATTTAAATAGCAGTTATTATTGTGATTTCTTGTTATTTCCAGAATGGAAATTATTTTTAAGCACAATTTCAGAAAAAGCTTTCTGGTTGATGTTGCAATTCCCTGCCCCCTCCCAATTTAAAACATTAAAGGGACAATCAGTCTTCCCTTCACACATTCAAATTATTCCTATTTACAATGGCAGCAATCATTTCTGGACTTGGAAAGGGAGGGGAAACTCCATTTTGTTCAAGGGGAAAGTTTGTCAGCTACACGTCAGAGATGTGAATATAAGATGAACAAAAATAGGAAGTCTCCCTTTCCTGGTTCATCTTTTGTTCTGTCTGTGTAGGAAGGTCTCTTTATTCTTGGCTGTCTCCCAAAGAGTAATAGACTGTATATGTTTATCTTTAAGTGTTGGTTACCTAAAGATGGGGGGGGGGGGGGTAAGGTGCCACCCATTTTGATTAACAAAAGCTGAATTCCCCATTCCTGTATCTGAGTACCAAAACAACAGCCCACAGGAATTAGTCTCCTCTCAATCCTGGAAACCCTGCCTTAAGTTTGTTTGTTTGGGGGGGTTTATGTTTTGTTTTGGCACCACCAACCACCTAATGTTTTACTATTATCATGTCAACCTTTTCAACAGTAATGGATTTCCATATTCCCAGCAAGAGAGCAATTGTGTGCCACTTCATAGGTCAGAGATTCTTTCCTCTTTTCCTTTTGCCAGCATTACCTGCCCCCTGGCTCTCATCTCTGGTGGTGGCTGTAGCGGGCAGGCGGCTGCAGCAGCTCTGAGGCTTGAAGAGTGTGGCTGTGACCTCAGAGGAGTTCAGCTTGCTAGAGCCACCGTCTCTGTCCCAGCTTGGTCTTTCAGTTTGTCTTTTCAAGGTTTCTGGAGAATCATCAAATACCCACTTGCTCTTCTAATTTCAAAGAATCTTTTTCAAAAGATCATTGTAAACCCTCCTCTGGGGAGATTCAGATAGTTATAAAGAAAGATGTGGAGTTAGACATGAGGAGAAGAAAAAAGAAAAAAGACCTATACATGAAGTGGTGCACATGTACATTAATGAAGGCAAATAGAGTCAGTAAATAAGATCTCCCTAATCACTTTTACCAAAAGCTAATAAAATACTGTACCAACGATCTTTAAAAGAGGATTGGGAGATGTTTTCCTTTGTAGTAATGCAGAGGAAATTAATAGCATTTCATCAAAGCAAGATAGGAAATTACCAGGAAACACAATCTCAGCTAAATGAATATTATATGAAACCTAGTTTCAACTATACATATAGAATAAGGTGCGATGTGGGCTTGCAATTAAATAGAACACCTTGAAGCTGGAGGGATCTTGTTTCCAGTCCCCAGAACCAGGGTTTAAATTGGATAGAATCTCACAGGATATAGCACGAGTGACTCTTTGTGGTGGTGTGGGGGCTGTGAAATGTGCTGTCAGCTGGCACGATGCCTTTTCAGTTTCTTATTTTGACTTCATTACTGTACCTGAAACACCCGCCCCACACACACTCCAACCCCCCACTTACCCATAAAGCCTTGAGCATGTCTTGTGCCTCTCTGGCTCTGGCTCTTCAGGTGTATGTCATTCTTCTCATTTAAGGACAAGGCTATTGATGTTGATTGCTATCTGTGAGTGGGTGAATGTGCCAGAAAAGACTAATACATGCCCAGTGCACTTTTCTATACTTCATGCATGTAATAACTATTCTTTGGTTTCTACGTACTGTCGGACAGCTATACTCACCTCACTCTTGCACGTCATTTTTTTTTTAAAGGAAACCTCTAGGTTTTATTTTTTTCATATTTGTACCATTGTAGAAGCAAAAAAAAAATGTTAATAATTTGAAGACTAAACTGAGAAGAGTCAAACACATAGACCTGACTCCAGGCAATGTTTTGCTTGTCTATAATGTCCTGCCTTCTCTCTGGCATGCTTTCCTAGTTTTAGGGACCCCTGATTACTCTGTACATGAATGAATTAATTGATTGGCCAAATAATTCATCAGTCTAAGAAAAACATTTGTTAAATGCTTAATATGTGCCCAGTACTGTATTAAGTGCTGGAGTACTATGGCCTCATGCTGTCTTTCACTACCTCCTCCCCACCAGCCAGTCATGGCTCTCAAATATGTGACTTCTTTCCACAGTCTAAATAGGCTTTTCCTTATATAACTCTTTTTTCAAATTAAATCCGATCTTTCTAGTGCCCTTCCCTTCATTCCTTGGCCTGTTTTATGGGTAAAACTAGCTATTCTGATGAACTTTAATACAAAATAATGCATGAATTGGTAATAACGACTGGATGTGGTACCCTTCCCAGGTAACATATCTTACTTGAAACAATCTTCTGGATATACAATTGCTTAATATTCAAAGAACTGACTTTAATGGTGAGAATTTTAACCACTAGACTTTTCCCATTTATTGATAAAAGCTCTTGGGGGAATAAATACCTTTCTGCATCTCTCAGTTTACCCCTACAAATAGCTATATGTAGGGCCAGGTCAGTGGACAATCAAATCCAATCCAACAAGAGTGTGTTAAGCTACTATGTAATAGGATACCAGATACAAAAAACTTTAAGGAGTTTACATTCTACTGGGGAGATATACCATGTATGAACAAATTAATAAATGAATGAGCATTTATTAAATATTAAGCACTGTGATAAACTGGAAGCAGAGATAGAAAAATGAGACTGTCTATGACAGGATCAATATCTACTGAGATGCCCTGCTCCTTTCCCCATCTTCCTACACCATGAATTAAAAAGGCAACAAAGCTGGGACTAGATTGACTTGGGGTGGGGAGCAGAAGCTCAAACTCCACCTCCCAGGAGTCAACTTCCTTAATAGCCTCTGGTTGGCTTAATGTAGCTTCCAATTTATCCAAGGACATAAAAAGTCTACCTGCTGGCCAGGAGCCTACCAAGCACCAACTAAGTAGATGTCCCATGCACATCTCCATTCTGCTTTACTAACCAGATATTTCCATATGAATATGGGAGAAAATGGCATCTGGTCTGCTGGAGCTCACTTTAACCATATCCTTATAGAATTATCCTTTCAATTTTAGGAGTAAGTAAGCCTCCTTTTATTAACTGTTCAATGACCTTTGAGAACCTCATTTCCTCCCAGTACAGAACTTGATCTAACAGCCCCACCCAATCATACTCTGGACTCTAAGGAAGCTCACATCCTAATTGGGAGAGACGATACACACACAGAAAGGCCAGCTTCAGGGCCAATTGAAAGAATCCAAAGTTCTTACAGAGCAGAGGCAAGACAGATCATGATATATCTTCTTTAGTTTCAGTCCCATTAATGAAAACATATCCATATTTGCCCTTGAACCACCAGACAATGCAAGGATTTCAGTGACAAGAACTTCTTAGTCTTCCCCAGAGAGTTTCTAAAGAAGCAGGGTAACATCTGCAGAGGCAACTGGCTGGTTTAGGGGGCTGAGTCCCATAAACAGTGACTTCATGGAGCTGGTTTGGAGGCTTGAATATGGAGTCCTGAACTGCTTACTGATGACATCAAGAGAGATAGTAGTAGTTGATGTGGTCAAAGTGATTTGACCCCCTACTCATGAATCTTGTGTCTGGAGAGAAGATAAATAATAAATAATTATAATTAAATAAATTACCATAATCAGGGTTGGGAGACAGGGCTAACAAGTAAATGGATCAAGAAATAACTGCCTTTAAGTTCTCCTGATCTTAGCTGCCATGGACCTTCTATGCTCTCAGATACTACATAACACCATGTTTGCTATGTTATCACTATCTCTGTATCCACCTGAAAAACTACATCCCACAAGGAAATGAGTCCTTTGATACTTATTGCCTGTTGCGGAACCCTCCCCCCTTTCCTAGATATCTCATCTGTATCACAAATGTAATATGTCCAAAAGAGTACTCATTTTATCCCTTTCTCCCCCAAACCCATTGCTCTTCTAACTTCCCTATTTCTGACAAAACTGGATCATTTTTTTTAAACCTGATACTGTGATTTGTTAGATTTATCAATTTCCAGATAAAATTTATAAGACAATAAATGTTGTTTTATTTAGGATAAAATAGTTCAGTTTTGAGTTATTGGGTGTAAAAGATAGATTCACATTTTCTACTCCATTGAAAGAACAGTTTGTTGGGTACGATAAAAATTCAATGCCAAGGAACCTAGTGCATAAACCCAATGCTAGATATGAGCCTTCTACTTTGTAAAAGATTTCTTTTATCTTTCAGGATTCATTGTATCCCTTTCTGTCTAATTCTTGCTAATGTGGCCATTCCATGCTTTGCTTTTCTAGAATAAGGGAAACCATCAGGTAATCATTTCTCCAAGAGATTTCATTTCTCACTCTTTGGGGCCTGCCTAATTTTAGCAAGTAGTAATATAAACACCAATTATTCCAAACATAACAAATTTTATATGCAAGCATTTTCATGTATTTCATGGTTACTTCACTTAATTATTGTTTCTTATTTTTAAAAGTAGAATCTATTTTGATCTGTTTGTAAGCAAAGAATAAAATAATTAAGTGATTTTTTTTCAAGATAATTAAGAGTTATACACAGGCAAATGACTGCCTGTAACTCAGAGAGAAACATCACACTATTTTAGAACATGGAGAGTTTTCCATACCCAATCCATTATTGGGTGCCAATGAAAAAGAACCTATTTTGTTTCCAGTAACTGTACATCTGCTCAACAGGATGCCAGGCAACTTTCTCTTAATTAGGTAACACCTGTCTTCAATCCTCTCAATCTTTCAGTTGGCCAGCTACAGCCCTTATGAGTCAAGTGACAGTTCAGTTGTAAGCCTAGGATTGGATATCACCTCAAATTATTTTATCTTTCTTCATAAGAGAAGTAAATCCTGAATTCTTGACATTAGTGAGCATCAAAATCCAGCAAGTGATCCAAAGAGAACACTGAACATCAACTGTCTGTCACATGCTACATGTTGTGTAGAGATGAAGTATGCCTGTTCAAGTGAATTCAAGTCCATCAGGGCCATTGATTGGAGGGTTGGAGACATAGAATGATAAATTTTAATCAGTGATTCAAACTGGATCTAATCTCAGTGCAGGTCAGCTTTGATTGAGAAAGTATATCTTCAAATTTATTAGAAATCGAGAAAAATTTTGTCATAGATTATGGCTGGTTTGAACCATCTCTTTTATGAAAATGTTATTGGGTGAATTTTCAGTCAGTGTTAAAAAGGAAATAAGAATTAACATCAATATATGAGAGATGTGACCCTGGTCACACTTGATCTCTCTGATGCCTAAGTGCCAATCTGAATGAGTAGAGAAAGTTTCCTCACTGGGAGTTGCCTAGAGGCAGTGAAATTAAAGGTCTACTCTTTCATAGATTTTATATATATATATATATATACACATATATTATATATAATTCTATCTAATATACTAATTATTATTAATGTTTTTTATTAATTCATCTTTAGAGAGAGAGAACATTAGGTGACATAATACTGGACCAGCAGGTGGAAGACCTAAGTTTGAATCCTTACTACCCTTAGTACGACCCTTTGTCTCCACTTTACTGCTGTCTGCCTCAGTTTCCCCATCCATAATAATACTAATAGCACCTACCTTCCAGGGTGGTTGTGAGTTCAAATGTGGTGATATACACAAAATGCTTCACAACCTTTAAAATGCTATGTAAATGTTAACTCATTATTATTGTATCTATGGCAGTATGGCAAAATGAATCAAGTTCTGGGCTTGTAGGAAGGAAAACCTGGGTTCAAATTCCACCTCTGTTTCCCAACTATAGGCAATCATTTTGAATTTAATCATTCTGAACCTCAGACAACTCTCCAAAACTGAAGTTACAAATGGGTTATAATCTGCTTTAGTGTGGGGAGGCTCCAAAATTGTTAAAGTCATAGTTTGTTGACATATAAAAGTGGAAATAGCTAATGACAATCTTGCCAAAGAAAATTACACTGAATCAGTTCAATAATTCTAGCCCATATTTTAATAGGGTTTTTTTTTTCAGGGCCACAGGGAAGCAATCGGTGTTAAGTGACTTGCTCAAGGTCCAACAACTATAGTGTCCAAGATTGGGTATGAACTCAGGTCCTGCTGACTCTAGGGCCAGAGCTGCCCCTACTGTATTTTTTAAGTAATATCTCTAGGTAGAAATGTCTCTATGTACCAATATCACAGTTAGCCTACCTATTTCCAGCCCCAGGGGCTTTTTAAATATGTGGGACGGCCTCCCTCAAGATAGAGAAGAAAAATATTTTAGAGGCATACTGAGGCATGGATTTTTTTTTTTAAACTTGAGGTATTTGAGAAACTCTAGCAGCAGACATGTAACAAAAAATGGAAAGGGTAGTTTTGGGGGCTCAAGACTTTGGACTGCCTACAGGTCTGAGAAGCAGTGTCACAAAGCGTGATAAGCTCTGAAAAAAGCAGCTGCTGCCCATGTACTTTATGCACAGGACAGGTGAGAACCTATCACTTTATCAGCTTCAGAGGGGCCTTCCTTATCCCTAAGAAATAAATTGCTACCAAGGAGAATCTAGACCAGCAAGGATCACTGAGGCCTATAGTGTTACTCTGAACACAACTCTGAAAGAAAATCTTTGTCTCCTCAAAGCACACGTCTCCACCAATTTCAGTGGTATTCACTTGATCTTCACTGTCGTCTTTTCCAAGAAAAGCAATGTCATGCTGGCGTAAAAAGAATGACTGGTCAGTATAACACCACAGAGAAAGGACAGTAGAGAGAACATCAAGTTCAATCTGCTCAATTTTCAGATGTAGACAAGACAGCATGTTTTCTTGCTCTCCAAAATACAGTGCCAAGGGCAAAATCGTTGGTTAGTTTTGTTTTTTATGCTAACAGATGTAAATAATAAGGATGGGCATGGGAGGGGTGGAGCAGGAGGTGGATTGCTTCCCTTGCTAGTTTTTGTTCTGATTTAAATTCTTCTGCATGCCAAGACAAAGGATCTAGGGGTCAGGAGGATAGGGGGATGAAAGAATCATACCCAAACAGCTTTGGGGGGCTTCTTTAGTAGAGTCCCCTTACATGGGCTTGGGGAACACAAAAACCCAATAAGGGATTAAACAGGACTTACAAGGACATTATAACCTTAAATCAGATAAACAAAGTAGTCAAATCTACCATCTTACTCAGCTTGGGGGCCCAGTGTCTAGCTTTTGTCCAGCAGTGGCCTATTAGCTAGGCATTGCTAACTTGTAGAGTCATCTATGACTAAAGAACTATCTGCTGCCCAGATCAAAAAGAGGTTTTCTCCACTCTGCACCCTAGCTGATGAAAACCGACATGGTCAGCCATCCAGTGACCCTGAAGAGATAAAGTCCTGGAGTGAAAATACCCAGCAACAAACGAAAGTGCAGCACCCAGCATAGGCAACACGCATGTCTAACAACAACCATAAAACCAACAGAACAATGCTTAGTAGATGACACAGTCGTCTGAGAACAGTATAATTCTGTCAGCAGAGGGCATCCACAGCTCTGTGTCCGAGGAAGAGTATATTTGTTTGGCAACCTGAGGTTTTGGCATGTGTTCTTCATTTGTGGCATTTGGTCACAAACATGCCTTATGTATGTTCCCTATATGTGCACCCTCCCTTTCTAGTAATGGGGAAACTATGGAAGATTATCCTATACCTGAACATGGGAAGAATCTTATCTTGTCACTATTTGCTATGCTACTCGGTTATATCTTTTGTTTCAACTGTATGGCTAACTGGTAGAAGTAAACATATTAGTGGGGCCATCCGAGCTATTGTGTTGAGTGAGTGCTGAATCAAACAATGTTGAATATAGCTTTTCCAAGACTCATGTGCAAGAGATGGTGTCCCAGGGACTTTAGAGATGAAGAATCTTGGACTTACTGAGGTTAAGCAACTTGCTTACTAATGTCCTGAAGCTAGGTAATCATAGAACCTGATCAAAAGAACACAAGTATCATCATTTTGTATACTTTCCACAATGCCGTGCTTCTTCCATCAATGGAAGAATAACAATATAAAAAGTATGTCAGAATAAGGAAGTTGAGGTCTACGATAGACTTTATAATATGTCCAGTCTACTCTGATAACATAGGTTATAATATTGTATTAATTATCTCCTGATTTCATCCATAAGGGCAATTCAGGATATTAGAAAACTCTCTAATCCAGGCAAGACCTGGACACTAAGACCTACAGGTCATAAAGGTTAAGTAATTTATCCCAAAAGGGCCACACAGCAAGAACGTATCAGAGGGAAAATTTAAATTCAAGTCTTCCTGATTCCAAATTCAGCACCTTTTCCACACTCCCTCTTTTCATATTAGGATACCTCAGAGTAATCACTGATGAAGTTGTGATTACATTACCACAGAAGAATCTTGACATTGTGGACATCCATCTCTTCATGAAAATGACAATATAGAAGCATATATTTTCAAAAAAAGTAAGTGTAGCATTTCTACAAACTAGGAATAATTAGACAGGATACAGAAAGAAAGAGTAAGGAAAAGGGGGGGGGGGAAATCAAAATATTATATGTTACTTTCCAATAAAATTCCTTCTCCTTCCCTCCCCAGAAAAAAATAGTTCTACATGTATTACGTAGAGCTTGATATTGCTAAAGGCAGAAGCAGAGTAAGCCATGTGTTTTGGTGCCTTTCTTTGTGAATTGGGGAGTCCATATTAAGGTGATCTATGAAGCGTGTCTCTCTGGTGTTCCTATTTTTATTATATTTCACATTCTGTACTTGATCTATGCCAATCCAATAGGAAACTTTCTGACGAATAGATTATCATGCAGGCAGGAGGATATGTTACCACAAACTAAGGTGATTCCTGAAAGAAGAGTTGACATTCTGGCCCAAGAGGTGGTTTACCAAATTCCAGTTTTAAACAAATTTCAATAAGCTAGATAATAGATTCATAGAAGTGGCAAAATTCAAGTTCCCTACCGTTCTATTAACATAAACTGTGATTCCTGGAAATTCCAAGGAAATCTTTTGCCTTCATCTTGATTAAATGTCTTTTTATCCTGTATCTGTTACATTAGTAATATATTTTTGAAGAAGGAGGCTACAAGATACTAGATAATGTGAGCCATGAACAACAACAAAAACGATGAAATTGACTATGTCATATAAGACAGGAAATGATTGATTACCAAATCAAAAATCATTCCAGAATCAGTTATCTATGTCGGTGGATATCATGGGTTGCTTAGAGCAAAGTTGAAAATCAAAATTAAAGTAGAAGAATAAAATGAGAATAAAACATTGTATTGAATTGTAATCACTTGAAAAGGAACTATATGAACAAGCTATTGACTCAGGAGAAAGGTAAATGGATAAAAAGGAGACATTGTCTCTGATTACAACTATTTCCTTGAGAGGTTTAAATAATGGGGAATAGTTACCAAAAGCAGGAGATCATATTAGTCCAGGAACTACCACTTGATATCCTTGCTAAGAATAACACAGGAACTTAAAACATCACTTCCTTGGAGAATGAGATCATTTTTATTCTGAACAGTATCAATTCACTTGACAGTAAATAGTGAAGAAGTCTGCAGAAAGCTTGGCATGAGTACCATCTGAGCCAGACCATGCTTAGAGTATATAAATGAAAGCAGAAGACAACTAAATTCAAATGTAAGAAATTTGCCAGCATTTCCATAGTGCTAGATTCTTGTCATCAATGTTAGCAGACCCACTACATTTGGACTCTGTTATTTCAGGGAAAAAAGTACTAAACAAGGAAGTGGAAAGCACCTTCATGAAAATGAGATCATGAAAAGTGTCTGGATTTGACCAAGCACAGACTGAAGAAATCTGCACTGGAGACAGCATAGTTTTTAAAACCAACCAAGAGTGAATTTTCAAGATATGTGATCAAAAAAACAAATGAGAGAACATTAGTAACTCCTGACCGAGTGCCCATTCTCTCATCCCAATAAAAGCTTTCTGAAAATGGTCCATGCAATTATCCAAGTTAGCCTTGATAAAAATATAAGAATATAATAGGCAGGATTTCATAAACCGTTCTCCCTGCCACATTTTCATAGTGGACAATTTCTTGGAAGCTCTAGAAAATATGATAGTGATGGATTTATCACTTATTTTTTTAAACACCCTAATATTGACTTGAAAGAGCAAAAATCAACTCTAAAACTCTCCTCCAACAATGCCTCCCATGCATATGTTAAGATTGTACAAGCTTCTTCTATAGAAGAAAGCATAGGGATAGCTTTAGTCAATTGCTCTCTTATTAGGAAAGTCAAGTGAGATTTTTAAAAATAATATCCCGAAAATTTATATGTTCACCAAAGATGTTCAGCGATGTCACAGACTTATGCACTGACATCTATGAATATTTTAAAAGAACAAAGGGGGTTTTGAACATGTTGTGGGGATCCTCTATGAAAGATATATAGGCAAACACATAGGCAAGAAGCACCTGGGAGAAAAAGCAATGGATGAGTTACAAGATGTACTAGTTTATCCATACTAATGAGATTACAGAATCACAAGTATTTTATATTCATTGATTATAAAATATATTTTCACTTCATCTAACTTTGGATTTATAAGCACTTTGGATTTTTTTTAAATAAGCGAAGTCTATACCCTTGATGTTCACATCTTGAAATTTTCACAACTCGCTTCAATGCAACCATCAAGCATACACAAAGGAATTAATGACCCCAGAAACATAAAGAAGAGAATTTGAATCCTGTGATTTCTTTTCTAATGGAATTTTATTGCTATCACTTGCCTTTAAATAATCTAGCTTTCTCCCTGTATCCTTCTACCTCCCTCCTTTCAGAGAACCACCACTTACGAATTAATTTTTTTTAGAAAAGAAAGAAGAAAAGAAATATGACATCACATTCAATGTAGATGTCCCCCCTCTGCAAAGGAGTGAGGAAGGGAGGGAGTAAAGAGTATCTTTTCATTTATCTTTTAGGGAACATTCTTGTTCTTTGTAGTTCTGCAATACTCAGTTAACCATTTTGTGGTTTTTCCATTTACAATGTAGCCTTTCCATTTACAATGTAAACTTTACATTGTTAAAGTTATTGTATATTATTGTTTTCTTGCCTCTTCTTGTTTGACTTTGCATGAGTTCACATAAGTCTTTCCATGCTGCTCTGGGTCTATCATGTTCGTTGCTTCTTACATCTCAGTAAAATTACATTACATGCTTCAGTTAATCAGTCAATAAACATTTATAAAGTGCCTACTGTTTCACAGGCACTGTGCTATTCACTGAGGACACAAAGAAAGGTAAAAGACAGTCCTTATTCTCAAGGAGCTCACAGTGCAATGGGGAGAAAAGATGCAAACACACATAAACAAAATGTATCCAGGATAAATTAGAAATAATCAGCACAGGGAAAGTACTAGAATTGGGAGATAAGGAAAGGCTTCTTATACCACAATTCAAATGGACACTGACGACTTCAAGTTGCTTCCACAGAAAGTGGTAGCAAACTTAAATATTTTGATGTATTTGGAATCTTTCTTTTTGTCAGTGACTTCCTTGGGGTAGATGTAATACAAAACCCTTATGAGACATATTTAACACAAACTTTTGGGGTTTTTTAACCAGTCAATGATTTCCCTTTTATCATAAAGCTAATAATTTTGTCTTGCAAAAGCTTTCCAATTTCACATAATGAGAATTATCCATTTTACCTCTTGTAATTATCTCCATCCTTTGGTTAAGAATGTATCTCCTACCCATGACTTTAAAAGGAATATCATCTGCTTCTCTTTATGATATGATCTTTGATATTCAGGTCACATATCTATTTTAAATTTGTTATGGAACATGGTGTTGATCTGAGTCTAATTTTTGCCACTCTATTTTCCAGTTTTCATAGTAATTCTTATTAAGTATGGAGTACTTTCCTAAGTAATTTATGTTTTCTGGATTATTGAACACAAGTTCCATTATTTCTGATTCCCTTTTGTCTCATATCTTCAGTTGATATAATTTTCTATTTTATACCATATTTTTAATTATTGTTGCTTTAGAATAATATAGTTTGGAGTATTTCCCCTAGACTCCTATATTTTTTCATAATTTCCCTTGATATTTTAGATCTTTTGTGCCTTCATATTAATTTTGTTACTTTATGCAGTTCTATAAAGTATCCCTTTGAGAATTTGATTGGCATAGCATAAAATCTGTGAATAAACTCTGGCAGTTTTGTCATTTTTATTATATTAGCATGACCTAGCCATGAGCACTGAATATTAATCCAGTAATTTAAATGTAGTCTTTGTTTCCTTGAGGAACACTTCGTAATTAATCTACAGATGCTTTGCTTAAGATCACATAGCCAGTTAGTTGTAAATCCTGGATTAGAACCCAGGTGTCCTGGCTCCCCATCCAGTAAATGAACATAATGAATACTGCTTCCTTCCTCCTACTGTTGGAACTGCAACCTGAGAAAGATCATTTGCGTCCCATCGTCATTGCTTTTTGTCTATGCCTTGCTATCCTACATCAAGAAAATGTCCTCTTCACCAAGGCACTTTGGTGCTTTCTTTTCTTTTGGAATAATTGCAGCCACTTGTTGTTTGGAAGCTGCATAAATAATGAGCAGGCACAGCCAGCCCTGTTTTGCTACAGCTAAACCTTAGAAGAGAGCCCAACACTACCTGAGGTCCAGCTTCTTCCAAATGCAATTTGAATAACTTTAAAAAAAAAAGAATAGAGGTCTATTATCTCTTTTCACAAGCCCTTATCTGATCATAGCTTCAATACAAGCTTTTTTGTGGAAGAAGGAGTTAATACAAAGGTCCCAGTAGAAGTGGAAAGATAGTTGAAATACTAGCCTGAAAATTCAGATGACCAGTGAATATTTGGTAGCACCCAGAGCTTAGCTGGGGTCCCCCTTGCTTTCCCTGATGGTAAGATGGTATTACAAATTCAGTCCATGCTCAAAAGGGATCTTGTCATCCTAGAACTGTACCTGGCATCTCCTTTCTGCAGTTGTTAATATATCCAAATACTATACAGTTACCTTGATAGTTGTTTGTGTGTGTGTGTATGTGTGTGTGTGTGTGTGTGTGTGTGTGATTGTGATTGTGAATGTGTGCTTGTGAGATGGGGAGGGGGAAATAAAAGACCATCAGGAAACAAGTTATTTAGAAAAATCGCCATTAGGAATATGTTATGGGAGTAAACCAATAATCAAAACAACGCCAATTCTATTTCCACTGCCTGGCCTAAGTCATCCCACCTCAGCAGGCCCCTCCCAGTCAGGTTTATTCCCCTAAGCACTGAGGATATAGCACGGCTGGCCTCTTATGTAAGTCCGAAATCAGATCTGGCATGTGGCTTGTTTGAGCCTGTCACAGATGCAGTGTGCTGTATCCCCCTCGACAAGGCTGTTCAGCATAGCATATGACTGTAAATCTTCTTGTTTCATGCACTACAGTGGAGACCTTTGTCCTGGGGCAGTTTAGCAGCTTTCCCTAGACCCAGAAGGGGCCAGTGATCAGGAGATATTTTAAGTGGGAGTTTACTCATTTGGATGGACAAAAACCAAAGGCTTTTGATTTGGTAGAAGGACAATAAAACCCAGTAAACACAAGCACATTACTACTTCAACTTCATTATGCCTTTATTACTACCCCCCTCATAAAAATCATAAATAATTGAATAAAAATAACTAAACTTCACAAGTGGTGAACAAAGTGCATTTTAAAATAGGATTGTGTTTGAGAATCTATTTGTCATGTACTATTATATTTTCCTTTTTAAATACATTTTAATTTTTTTCAATTATCAAACATGTTTTCTCTCTCCCACCAGCCCCTACCCACTAAGAAAAGAAGAAAAAGGTAGAAAAGAAGGAAAAATGTGAAAAGAATATAAGGACCGAAGGGAAGAAGAAAGAAAAAAGGAAGAATGAAGAAAGAAAGGGGGAGGAGAGGAAGGAAGGAAGGAAGGAAGGAAGGAAGGAAGGAAGGAAGGAAGGAAGGAAGGAAGGGAAGGAAGGGAAGGAGGGAGGGAGGGAAGGAGAGAGGGAGGAAGGAAGAAAAGGAAGGAAGGAAGGAAGGAAGGAAGGAAGGAAGGAAGGAAGGAAGGAAGGAAAGAAAATCCCTGTATCATATAAGCATTGCCAAGCCAAAAAAAAATTCCCACATTAGCTACAGCCAAAATTGTATTTCTCATTCTGTGTATTAGTCCATCCTTTCTCTCTTGTGATGTAGGCAGCATTTTCCATCATCGGTCTTCTGGGATCATGGATATCATTGCACTGATGAGAGTTTTTAGTTCCAGGTTACTATTTCAGAAAACAGTTGGTTTAAGGGACTTCCCCACCTATGTTGTCAAAATCCTGCAGTGTCTGTTGCACAGGTTTCAAATACATGGTAATTCAAATTAGAGCTCAGAGCCATTGTTGAGCAGTAGCTGCAAATAAGAACTAATAACATTTCTTCCTCCAGTTTATAAATGTATTCTTGACATGGGAGTTTGCATATAGTGTCAGCATGGAAGGAAAAAGGCATTAGTTACTGGAAAGACTAGCAAGTTTCCCAGGGAAGACACATTTCACACTCTCATAGCCGAAAACACAATTTAAGGAGTATTGGGATTTTTTGTTTATTTTTGTGGGGTTTTAAAAAATCATTTAAGCCTAAAATCTTGCTATATATTTATTTATGCTTGCACACTCAGCTCTATCTCACTGTCATTTACAGCAGTCCTGAATTACCACTTAGCAGGTTTGTTACTATCTGACATTACCATTTCCATCCAAATGCACATGAAATATTTTTAGAGATTTAAGCATGATGGCCATTGCATAACTCTTGGGCATCGCAGTAAAATAATTTTAGGAGTATTTGGATTTGCTTAGAGAGGAAAGGGAAGTATCTATATGAATTCAAAATAGGATTATTATTAAACTTTTCACAGATAAATGCAATTACAGAAACTCCATGACCACTGCTGCAGGTTCTTTCTCATGGTGAACAAGTGTTATATGTCACTCAAGGGGTAAAATGAACCCTTGCAGAATTAGCTCTCTGCTTTTAAAAATTGCCATTGACAATGTTATCTAAAGCCAAGAAGGGAGCTTGAACCTGATTCAGAGAAGCTAGGGTTATCTAGCCAAAATGAAGCATAGGGTGGCTCATTTATCTGATGAATCTAGGACCATCCACATGCAGGTAATTCAGGACACAAAGCCCAGCATTCCCTGAATTCTCTGGTTTCATGGATGAGTCTTGGATTTCCCTGATAACCACACAAGACACTATCTTGCCTTTTTTTTTTACCGCAGCTATTTACTGGTCTACTCTGAGGTAGGTGGCATAATTATAGACCACCAGTGAAAGCAGGGAGCCAGAGAAGGTCTTGGAGTAGGGAAGTACCATGGCCAGACTTGGATATTGGGAACTACTAAATACAGCAAATGTTTACTCAGTTCCTACTATGCATCCAACACTATGCTAAGTGTGGTAGGAGAGAGAAAAGTCTATGATACAAATTCCACTCCATGTTGGATTTTAGTCTCAAGGTCAAAAAATACATTTGTTGTACTGCAGGCATAACTTTTGACAAGTTTGCTGAAACGCATCCCAGGCATACTTCAATTCCTGGCACATTGTGAGTGCTTAATAAACATGTATTAATTATCTGATTGATTGGATGAATGAAAGAATAAATAAGCAATTTTTTTTTAGGCAGGCAATATGCTAAGCTCTGGGGATGTTAACAGAAAAGCAGGATAGTATCTGCTTTTAAGGATTTCATGTTCTAAGAAAGAGAGACAACACATAGAACAGATTAGCTGTGATTCAAATGCGAAGACCCTGTGGTCCAAAGAGTACAGTGGCAAAGAGGATGTTTCTTTACTGTCTTTTCCCTTGATAAAATCATGTCTGTTTCTTAACGTTGAGTCATCCAACTGTCCAAGGTAGCAGGAACATCTTTTCAGAGTCTTCAGGAGCTGTGGTTGCAAAGTAGGTCACATGGTCAGGGTGGGGGTGACGAGGTTGTAGAGAGGGAAAGGAACCTGCAGAGAATCTCATTCATGTGATTATTCCCTCCTTTGATACAGATCACCATCCATGCTTTCTTTCTCATCCTAGATTGTTCTTGTCCATGTCTCACAACCAAGTTTGGGGAACCTGCTACGTATCTTTACAGTAGGAGGGTATCAGGAGCAGTTGAACCTTTGCTACTCCAGAGTCAGAAGTGAGATTCAAATTCAAGTCTTCCTGACTCTAAGCCTGTTGTTCCATCTACTATGCCCCCTGGCTGCTTCAAATATATGTAAATATACTAATTTAGTGGACTAGGATCTATGTATGTATGTATAATCTATATATGCATATATAGCTCTATGCCTTCATGTATATATGTATGTGTGTGTGGAGAGAGAAAAAGAAAGAGAGAGAAAGAAAGAGAGGGAGAGGGAGAGAGAGAGAGAGAGAGAGAGAGAGAGAGAGAGAGAGAGAGAGAGAGACCAGATACAAGGCAATCTTGGAGGCAAAGGCACTAGCATCTGAAGGTACCATGAAAGGCCTCATGTAAAAGTGTCTGTCAGTCAGTCAGTCAAACAAAAAGTACACCAATATATGGTATTTCATCAACTTAAAAAATGATAGAAAAAATCCTTACAACTACCATAATGGCCTTTCTAATATTTATGTCTAGCCATGCCACTGCCCTACTCAGAAGCCTTCTCTGACTCTGCTGTCTATAGAATAAAATAACTGTCATTTAATGCCCTCCCTCCACAACCAGGCAGACTCTGATGGCCTTAATGGCCATGGACTCAATGGGACTCAATGGCTTCAACTATAAATCATAGGATAGGACTAGATGTCCTCTCAGATGCCTTCCAATTCGGACTGCTATCTTTTTTCCGTATTTCACATTATTCCCATTCATAAACTCTTTCTTCAGGCAAACCAGAATGACTTTCTTTTCTTTTTTTTAAGTTTTTAATTTTTTAAAATTTATTTACTATTAGTTTACAAATTCAGTTGCACAAGTTTTTGAGTTCCAAATTTTCTCCCTTCCCCCCCGCCAAGGTGCCATGCAATCCAATATAAGTTCTACATATACCTTCACATTAAACATTAGTCAAGTTATAAAGAAGAATAACCAATAGGCTGAATAATGAGGGAGAAGAAAAAAATGAAAAAGAGAGAGAGAGTAATTTGCTTCAATCTGCATTCAGAATGTAATTCTTTCTCTGGATGTGGATAGCCTCTTCCACCATAAGTTCTTCGGAGTTGTCTTATAACCTTGCATTGCTGAGGGGAGCCCAGTCCATCAAAGTCAGTCATCACAGATAATGTTGTGTCTTATAATTGCGTACAATGCTCTCCTGGTTCTTTCACTCAGCATCAGTTCATAAAAGTCTTTCCAAGTTTTTCTGAAGTCTGCCTCCTCATCATTTCTTATAGCACAATAGTATCTCATTAAATTCATATACCACAACTTGTTCAGCCATTTCCCAGTTGATGGGCATCCCCTTGATTTCCAATTCTTTGCCACCACAAAAAAGAGCTGCTATAAATATTCTACATACTGATACTCCTCCCACTTGTATGATCTCTTTGGGATACAGCCCTAATAGTGGTATTGCTGGGTCAAAGGGTATGCAAATTTTTACAGCCCTTTGGGCATAGTTCCAAATTGCTCTCCAGAATTGTTGGATCAGTTCATAATTCTACCAACAATGCATTAGTGTTCTGATTTTTCCACATCTCCAGCATTTATCATTTTCCTGTTTTGTCACATTAGCCAATCAGACCAGTAAGACGTGGTATCTAAGAGTTGTTTTGATTTGTATTTCTCTAATCAACAGTGATTTAGAGCATTTTTTCATATGGTTGTAGATATCTTTAACTTCCTCCTCGGAAAACTGCCTGTTCATATCCTTTGACAATTTATCAATTGGAGAAAGACTTGTATTCTTGCAAATTTGACTCAGTTCTCTATATATTTTGGAAATGAGGCCTTTATCAGAGACACCGGTTGTAAAAATTCTTTCCCAATTTTCTGCTTCCCTCTTAATCTTGGTTACATTGGCTTTGTCTGCACAAAAACTTTTCAATTTAATGTAATCTAAACTATCCATTTTGCATTTTGTAATGCTCTCTATCTCATTTGGTCATAAATTCTTCCCTTCTCCATAAATCTGACAGTTAAACTATTCCTTGTTCTCCCAGATTGCTTACAGT
Source organism: Pseudochirops corinnae (assembly GCA_028646515.1). Taxonomy (NCBI): domain Eukaryota; kingdom Metazoa; phylum Chordata; class Mammalia; order Diprotodontia; family Pseudocheiridae; genus Pseudochirops; species Pseudochirops corinnae. The sequence continues at coordinate 193,013,570 of CM053590.1, read as the reverse complement.
ATTGGCCTTTGTATCTAAATCATGAACCCATTTAGACTTTATTTTGATATATGGTATAAGATATTGGTCTATGCCTGATTTCTGTCATACTATTGTCTAGTTTTCCCAGCAGTTTTTTGTCAGATAGTGAGTTCTTATCCCCAGAACTACTTTTTTAATCTCAATCTGCCCTTTCCCATTTCTGCATCCCAAATGCCTGAAATGTACATGCTCCATATCTTCCTCTTCAATACAGTGTAGACTCAGCCCTTAGCACAGTATCTGAGAATATAACAGGTATTGTATTGAATCAACAAATCAATTTATCAATCAAAGATTTATTAAATGCATATTATGTGCCAGATGCTGTATAGACAAAAACAAAACAGTTCATATTCTAGAAAAGTATATAGAGTTGTATATATAACTAGGTGTATATTCTATATAGCTATGTATGTATATATAGCTGTATGTGTATGTGTATATATGTATATGTGTGCATCCATCTGTGTGGAGAGAGACAGAGGGAGAGACAGAGAGAGGGAAATCAGATTCAGATACAAGGCAACCTTAGAGGCAAAGGCACTAGCATCTGGAGGTACCAGGAAAGGCCCCATATGGAAGCATCCATCAGTCACTCAAAAAGTATTTAAGTTCTTAACTATATGGCAAGCACTTAAGTGCTAAAGATACAAATAAAAGTGGAAATAAGCACTGCTCTCAAGGATCTCCCATTCTAAAGGGAGGTAAATCTTGATGGAAAACAGAGATTTTAAGAAATGGAAAACTATAGAACATCAACTAGACGAGACTTTAGTAATCACCTATTCCAACCTCCTCATTTTGAACATAAAGAAAATGGAACCCAGAGAAGCAATGAGGCCACTCTCCCTGGAAATATTCAAGTAGAGTCTGGGGTCAGCGAGTTGCAGATATCGTAAAGAGAGGGAGAAGGGTAGCGTAGATGCTCTTTAGAGTTTTGTAATCTAATGATTCAAGTTAAAGAGCTAAGACAAAATCAGTCAGTTCCCCAAAGTCCAGGCTAACATATAATGGAAATTAATTGTAAAAGGAGTCCCTGGAGCTGCTCTCTTCCCTTTGCAATTCACCCTGGATTGCGATTAACAACTTTCCTTTCATTTTTTTTAAAGAAGTCACACCACAGTTCAGCATGGTACAGTGGCAAGGATGCTGACTTTGGAGTCAGGTTCAAATCCCAGACTTCCCACTTGTGTCTATGACCTTAGGCTAGCAGTCTTATGTCTCTGGACTCAGTTTCTTTGTCTGCAAAATGAGTGAAGTGGACTAGATGGTTTCTGATTTGAGATTTGTTCTAATTCTAAACCTATGATCTTGTTTTCAGGGTGCTTATGGTTATGCATGTGGAATAGCTTATTATCTGTGAGCCTGAAAAAAAAAATGAAAAAACAGGCAGCTAAGTCCTTACTTAATCTATTTATTCTCCTGAAAAAAAAACCCACAAATTATTTGGCATATTCTTTCAAGAATACTTAGTATAGAAATGTACCTCTACCGGAAAGCATAACGTCCCCAGAGCTAACCTTCTCCTGGGGAGGCTGTTCTCAAACAAAAAGTCACAGAGTGAGCTGAGAAAATGTAATCCTCCAGCAGCTTTGTCCCAAACTAGCTATACCCCAAACCAGTCGTGCCCCAGTATATTAAAAGGAGGTTCAGATGAGCCTGATCAGGAGTTGACCCAATGACAGAACTATGAAGGTGGGTGAATCTACATTTTGGAATCTACTGCCCTTGATGTAGCCAGCATTTGAATGCATTCCTGTTATCTTTTATAAATCTTCTTCCTTCTGCTTTCATTGGCCATCTCTTTCTCTATTCCCCACTTCCCACCCCCATCTATCTCTAAGCAGGCACATCTGTATCTGTTGTTTTCAGCACCTTAACAAGCTCCAGAATTCTTGTCAGCAGTTTCAATTCTGACCTCATGTTTCAACCCCTTAGATTTCCCAAGTCCAATTTCTCCCACTGAGGTTTGAATGCACATGTCAGTGGTACTATTGTGCATAAGCAGAAGAACCAGCTAATTGCCAGTGAGCCCAGGACTTCATAGACTTTAGCTGGAACAAGTTGCTGAGCACTTGTCCACTGTAGTACAAGCCCCACAGGAGAGGGTTCATTAAAAGAGGAGGCATGTAACTAATACCTGTTAGCGGAGTTTATAAAAAGAAAAGCCTAGGGGAAGAGTATGATTGACCCAATTAATTAAGACTCCAATCCCTGGGATTATGGGACAGTTGTCACCTAGCTTCTAAGTGCTTTGCTAGCCTTTTGTTTCTCTTCAATGAAAGAATTTACTTATTCTCCAAACCAGATCCTCAAAATAATAGTTTGTATAATCCTGAGGGTTTCCTAGACATGGCTAGAATAGCTTTTCTCCCTGTCTACAGTCATCACCATTTCAGATTTGGCCATAAGATCATAAGTTAAGAATGAAAAGGGACTAAGGATAATAACAACAGGAACACAGGGTTAGAGAAGTGGTGTCCAGCTCACATAGAAAAGGAAGCCACCAGACCATGCCTAAGGATCCCTGCAGGTGCATACTGACTTAGAAAATCACATACCAACATTATTTGTGTTCTACTGTATTTTTATTTATTTTGTAAAATATTTCCCAATTGCCATTTATTCTAGTTCAGGGGGCACTCAGGACTTCTGTGGGCTATATGTTTGACATCTCTTGTCTAGAGTCAGAAGGAAACTCAAAGGTCATTCAGTACAACCTTCTTATTTTATAGAATCCCCTCTAAGTCTCATGAGTTACAAGGTCTCCTGAGAAATAAATTGAACATCATCAAAGTCACATAGGTACTAAGTAGCAGAGCCAACATTTGAACCCAGATCCTGTCACTATAAATCAGTGGTTCTCAACCTTCCTAAGGCCACAACTCCTTTAATACTCGTATGTGGGCATATCAGCATGTGGGTGGACCCGCCTGGAGGCGGATAGAGGAGCAGTGTCTCAGTTCCTAAGACCATGGGAAGTATGTGTTTTCCGATGGTCTTAGGCAACCCCTGTGACTCCTGTGAAAGGGTCATTTGACCCCCAAAGGGGTCACGACCCACAGGTTGAGAACTGCTACTCCAAAGCCTCTGCTCTGTCTCTTGCTCCCCATTGTCTCAATAGCCTTTGGGTCACAGGTTCCAGGTTGCGTTAAGTGGGAGTAGATAGAGTGCCAGGCCTGGAGTCAGGAAGACTCATCTTCCTGAGTTCAAATCTGGATTCAGACATTGTGAGACTCTGGACAAGTCACTTAACCCTGTTTGCTTCAGTTTCTGCATCTGCATTCTGCAGCTAGAAAAGGAAACAGCAAACCATACCAGTATCTTTACCAAGAAAACCCCAAATTGGGTCACAGAGAGTCAGTTACAACTGAAATGACTACAAAAGTCAGCAGAGGCAGCACTACTAGTTCATTAGAGAATGAAAATATGGTTGGACTCTGGTGAGTTGGGTTCCAACTCCCAACAACATTGACTTGACTATTTCTTGGCCTGGGTTTATGTTTTGTTGTTGGCATGTTTGATTGTTATTCTTTCTTTTCCCCCTTTTAATATAGTTATGTCCTCATCTTTGGTTTTGTGCATCATTGAAAGGGATTAGAAAATAGATCCAAGCAAAATTAGAACCTAAAAAAATTAGTGTTAGTATTAGAATTAGGGTTAGTACAGTAAGGTCTGTGCATCAAAATAAGATAGGACTTGGGCTCTGATATTCACTCGCTTTTGGCAAAATAGTAAAAGTCATATGTATTTTTCTTCTGAAGACGTGAAAGGCTCTTTGCTATCTTCCTCATCAGTGCAATGACGAGAATAAAATAGATGACTCCTAAAATCCCTTCACATTCTAAATTATAATTCTGCATCTTCATGGATTAATAATAATAATCAATAGCAATAATTTATGTAGCACTTTAAGGTTTGAAAAACACTTCACAAATATTATCATATTTAATCCTCACAACAACCTTGGGAAGTAAATGCTATTATTAATTCAGGAAGACAGAGTTTAATTGCATTGCCAACGGCCATACAAGTTGTAAGTGTCTGAGGTCATATTTGAACTCAGGTCTTCCTGACTACAGGGGCAGGTAGGTAGCCCAGTGGTTAGAGTGCTGTACCTTAACTTGACCCTGCTTGCCTCAGTTTACTCATCTGTAAAAATGAGCTGGAGAAGGAAATGGTAAGCCACTCCGATATCTTTGCCAAGAAAACCCCAAATGAGATCGTGAAGAATCGGGCATGACCGACCAACTTCCTGACTGTAAGTCCAGTGCTCTTCAGAATTTTGTCCAGAATTGAGATTTGATGGATGCGGGCAACTTCATCCACAGATGCAAACTGCAAACTCATCAGCAATTTGCTATCTTGCAGAGATGCCTGGAGCAATGAGAGATTAATTGAGTTGTCCTTAGACATGCAACTAATACATATACATGCAAGGTAAGGTAAGGTAAGACTTGAACCTAGATCTTCCTGATTGAGAACTTGGCCCTCAATCTGCATAGCTCACTACAAAAATTTGTGTGTGAATTTACCAGCTACTTAGTAAGTAATAGCTTTAAGCTCAAGACAATATGATCCTGCTTTTATGGCTATTATAAAATAAAAGCATGGGCTTTAATGTTCCATATTCATCAACAAGAATGACATTCTATCGCCTTGATGGAATCAAGAATCAAACAGTATCATTTTTATAGCATGATGTAGGACAACCATCTTTAGACTTTCTGAAACCCTACTGGCCTTGAATCTCCTTTCCTTGTAGCACTAAAAGCCTCCAGCCCGGCCCCATATTCACAGTGTGGTTATACCCAGTTATGCCCTAGGTATGATTTAAGATCCTGGTCCATTAGAATGGGAAAATCAATTTGGAGACCTCAAAGCTTGAATGAGTCAAGCTAGTTAAAAGTTTTTGTTATATAATATGTATGGTAGAGTCCTCGACACCTACATGGGCAAAAATATGCCATTGAAAATTGAATGCCTGGCATAGTTATGCATTTGGTCTAAGAATAAAGAGCTTTACGAACATTCATATTTTGGATTAGACCTTTCTGAGAGCAGAGTCAAGGCTCTGGTTATGCTGAGTGCGTCTTTGATCTTATTTTGTGTGTTCTCTTCTGAGTCATTTGGCCCCATAATAAGCATTAGTACCTTGGATAGCAATCATAAATCTGAGTGTCACTATTTCATTACTATCCTCATCATAGTGCTACTGGGAAACAAGTTCATATGTAGTTTCCCCATTACAGAGCTGCATCACCTGGGACATTGTCAGCTTTAAATGACTGGATCAACATTTCATGGCATTATAATAATTAAAATGAAACTCATTTCAATTGGTTTTTAATGTATTAAGTGTATGGTACAGTGGAAAGAATCAGAGGACGTTGGTTCAAGCTTTGCCACTTACAATCTGTGAGAGCATGGGTGAGTCACTTAGTCACTCTGAGTCACAGTTCCCAGCCTGGAAAATAAGAGGGTTGTGCTTCATGGCTCTTCAGGTGCCATTTCTAATTATATCATCCTATGGTCTTACGTGTAAGACAGTGTTATCAGTTCTTATGAAATACGTTAAAATTAGCCTTGTCCTCCAGAAGCTTGAATTCTACTGGCCGAGCTCGAGTTTGAAAGGTAGTGCTTCTTATTCCCAGGGCCTCTAATTAACTGTTGCTGCCATACTGCAAACTGATAACTGGCATTCTCATGTATCACAGGGAAAGAGAAATGTTGACATGCGCAGTTATGGGATGATGTTAGCCACAATGAATAGGTCTGTATTTATGCAAAAGCAAATGAAACAAGAAAATTTGCATAAATGCATTAAGTTAAAAAAGAATATTTATGCCTAAAGTAATAGAGGTGTTTTCTGGGAAACAGTTTCCTTTCTTAACACTGCCTCTTCCGCTCCAGAAAACGTAGTTTTCTGTATATATCTTCTACAATATAACTGCTTCCATGCGAGTCACATACGTTGGAAAGAGTGATAACTTGCACACTAGCCAATTTCCCCCACTTAAGGTGTTCACAAATCAATGATCTTTGTGTAGAACATCCATCTCTTGTTCTCTTCTCTTCCCCCTTTGTGTATGCTGTCCTCTTCCTCCTCCCTTTGTATGGGAGGTGGTATTTCTTTGAATAGTTGGTAAACATCTGGCTTGTCAAAAGGTACACAGGATGAATGTTAGCTGAATTTTTATGTAATTATTATCAAAATAGCTTCCATTAGGATGTAAAAGGGGGACTTAGAGGTGTAAAGAAGACAGAAAATGTGGTGGTACAGAGCACAAATAGGATGGTATTTCACAGGATCTCAGTTCTGGTGCTTTTTTTAGAGGGTGTGAAAGTGAACTTGAGGTACCTGGGTAAGCCTGGTAAAGAAGAGAATGATAAAAAATATGGCTGCTGGAGCAGGGACAAGCCTGCATTCAACAACCCTATCTCTACTTTTGTCTTTCGGGATTTTTAGTGCAGAGATGGCATAGTTAGGTGCTTAATAAATGTTTGTTGTCTGGCTCATTGATTGATCCAGGTCTCTGGCCATGTAATTACATGATCTCTTAGCAGGACTTATTTTATTTATAGAATTGTGTGGAGAAACTCCACATCTCCAACATAAAAAAATAATAATAAATTGGATTTGATCATAAAGTGAAAACTGGTTAAAGAAATCTAAAGTTACAGGATCAGTAATTTGATCAGCATAGATTTAGAGCTGAAAAGGATATTGACTAGCAAGGAACTCAACCATCCTGAATTTACAGATGGGAAAATTAAGGACCAAAGATAAAGTGACTTGCCCAAGGTCACCTTGGAAGCAATAATAGAGGTTTTCTGAGCCCAAATCCAGCATCCTTCCCTCTACAAAGAAGCAAAGATTCACAAATGCTCAAAGCATTCCCAGTTTGAGGACTTCCTCCACTAACGATCAAAAGCATGACTTACTATATAATTCCCAGGGAGTTTAAGGAATAAAAGAGTCAAATGATTTGCCCAGAAGCACAAAGTTAATAAGTGTAAGTGATATTTGAACCCAAGTCATCCTGACTGTAAGCCCAGGATTTTCTCCATTGCATCTAGCTTCCTGTGATTTCACCAATATAAAAGAAAAAAACTTCTAGTTCTACCCCTTTCCTCAACGTCTTTTTTCTCTCCTACCTGATCACAGAATCATAGATTTAGAGAGATAAGAGAACTTACAGGCCTTCTTAGTCCAATTTCCTCATTTTATAGATGAGAAAACTCAGGCCTACAGAAATTAAGTGACTTATAATAATAGATTAATAATAATAGATTTTCTAGCTTAAAGCTAGAAAAAAATCTTAGAAGTGATCTAGTTCAATTCTTTCATTTTACAAATGAAAATACTGAGGCTTGGAGAGAAAAAGTAACTTGCCCAAGGTGACACAGGAAGTGAGTGGCACAGCCAGGATTTCAGCTGAGGACACCTAAGCTCATGTCAGTGCACTTTATATTATACCGTACCACTACAGACCATGCTTAACTTCCAGCCTCTAGTCCCTCCCCCTCTCTTCCATGCTTCATGAATCTTGCAGATTACTCTTCCTAAACAAAATCCTTATCTTGTCACTCCTTAGGTCAGAAATCTTCAGTATATCTTCATTTCCTACCAAATTAAATTTGATCTTCCTCATATGACATGGTAGCCCTCTCTGATTCATCCCCAGTTTACCATTCTAACCTTATTCCTCCACTACTTCTCCCATTCCCAACTCCAGCCAACCTGGGTTGCTTATTATTCATGCTTTTTATCCTGTTCCTTGGCTTCTTTCTACACCAGCGTACCCAAACAACACTATGTACTAGAGTAGGTAAATTATCCAAATTCCTTATGGTGAAATACCACAATCTCAACAGCCTTGGCACAATAGCTCCCATCAGATCCAAGGGCAGGGATGAAGAACTAAGAAGAAAGCAATAACCTGGGGTTTGAAAGATAAGACACAGAATTATGAGTGGGGGATTTTTGTGTTAAGTGTTTTGTCTTTATTTGAACAAAGGTCTTTGTCAATGCAAGCTATATAGATGGAACAGCAAAAAATTGCCATGGACTTGTGACTAGGAAACTCTTGGGAAGCCTTCCTACCAACATCACTATCTCCTATTTGTATCAACTCTTATTGTTCAACTCACACCCATTCCAACAGAATATGAGCTCCTTGATGAAAGGGACAGTCTTTGCCTTTCTTTCTGTCCCCAGCATTTAACATAGAGCCTGGCACAGGGTTGGCATTTAATAAATGCTTGTGGACATCAAGGCTTAGTTTAGTTTACTTATTAACTTATTCATGAAGCCTTTCTCAATCACCTCAACCAGAAGCAACCTCACCCTTCCTTGAACTAACATGGTAGAAGGAGTGAACAGGGCAGGAATGGAATCATCAACAACAACATTGATGTTGCACTTTCAAGTGTGCAAATTTCTTCAAACAAATTATCTCATTTGATCTGTACAACAACCCTGCTAGGTAGGTAAGTGCTTCTTTCTCCCCATTTTATGGATGAGGAAACTGAGAGGTTGTTGCCACTCATCTTCACCCGGCTAATAAGTGTTCTGAGATGGAATTGAATGCAAAGATGACCTGATTCCAAGTCCTGTGCTTTTTCCAGTGGGCCATGCTACCCACCTCTCATGTATTCCCATTTTACCATTCAATTTAGAGCAATCAGCATAGCACTATACATGAGCAACTGAACTCCTAGAGTTCCTGTTCACTGAAATTATGAAAGCCAGGGTCTATAATCAGGCACAGGCCAAGAATGGAATTTGTAACCTTCTTGCACAATGGTGGGAGTGACCAAACCAATGTGGACATCTCTAGCAAGTGAGGCTCATATTTTTAACATGACTATCAGACTACACTCAATCCTAGTTCTCAGTTGCATGAACATTGTTCTGTCCTTATAAAGGTTCTCCACAGAAACTGATCTTGTATCAACAAATATTTACCGAGAAGAAAAAGAAGAAAGCTTCAGACAATGCTAATGTGCCTTCATTCAAGGGTCTACTGGTTTCCAGTGTAGGATTTCTATTAAGTCAGAAATTCTCAGTTCATTACAGAAACTCCTAGGGGTAGCTAGGTGGTGCAGTGAATAAAGCACCGGCCCTGAGTCAGGAGGACCTGAGTTCAAATCCAGACTCAGACACTTAACACTAGCCATGTGACCCAATTACCATGCTCTCCCCCCTCCAAAAAGAAAAAAAAAAAAGAATTTCATTACAGAAACTCCTGGGGCAGAACTTTAAGTGCTATATTGCATGATAATAGGGTTATAAATACGATCTTACCCATGCATATGAAGGAGTGACTCTAAAAAGTGATATACTAATCTTAGAAGTTAAGCATTCAAAGTAAAAAGAGAAAAATTCACCTAGCAACACATTCTTACTATCTACTTAATACTTACTATCTACTTAATAAATACCTATTTGATTGAATTGAAGTCCTTTTAATAGAGCTCGATTTTCTCAAAAATATTAAATAGGGAATGATAGTCATGTCTTTCTAAGGTTCAGGAGAAAATGCCGCTGCTTTGAATGTTATTTTAAAGAGCAAGCATTACTTCTACAAAAAAGGGAAGGTCACATGAAATGATTCTGCTAATCAGAAGCCAATAATGCCATGGAAAATGGAAAAGATTCCCATAACTTTACGATAGAGAAGCAGGTTGGTGAAGCAGAAAGAGCTCCAAATTGGTACCCAGAAGACCTATGTCAAATGACTGTTTTTTAAAGATTGCTCTTGGTATATGCAGAACAGGTCCTTTTCTCTGATCAGACTAGAGGGTAATTTTACTTATTCCATATGGCCCAGTAACAAATGACAGCTGTCAGTCAAGCAATTTTACTACAAACTGATTTACCAGGCATAAAGCGTACATATGCAAAAGTCATAAAATCCCAGCTAAGAGAACATTGTGATCACCATTTTAACCACTACTGAACTCTCATCTGGAATTGTCTGAAAAGCAGACTAATTGAAACAGTGTGTTTAAATGAAATGCCTTCTTGGATTAGAACGATTTTTCTGTTAAGACATTTCAAGGGGAGTGGGCTGGGGAGGAGAGCATGCAAGGCCTCATACAGATGTCAAGTTTTTCCAACTAATCAACTACATAATCCCCACTTAAGGGATTCTAGTATTCTTTCAAAATAGAGGAGGAATGATTTTCTTTGGAAGGGACATGTCCCACCCTCCAGCAAGCTAAGAATTAGATGTTGTGTATTTCCGGTTGCCCTTGAAAATTAGTGAAACAAATCAAGGTGGAGGGAGCATATGTGTTTAGCCCAATATTCCTCTGTGAGTCAAAAAGAATCCAGTCACTCTTGTGCGGCCTCTGCTTGATGTAGGAGGAGTTTAATAAATGTTTGATTGACTATTTCTCATTGTTTACACTAAGCTATACAAATGTTTTACAGTTGTCTCTGGCATTTGGCAATTCTTGCCTCGAATGAATGGATGATTGAATGGATAGATGCATGAATGAATGATCAGCACTGTGCTAAGGGCTGAGGAATACAAATATAAAAGCAAACACAGTCCTTGAATTCAAGGAACTTATATTCTTTTTGCTAAAATCTTTTTAAATCAAATTTTTATTTTTTATTAAACAGTATTTGTTTCCAATCCCTCACTTCCTCTCTAGTGAAAAAAAATATCTGTAACAAATAAGTATGGTCAGGTAAAACAAATTCCCATATTGGTCATATCTAGAAATCCACGTTCCGGTGTGCATATTGAGTCCATCCTTGGTCATATCTAGAAATCCACGTTCTGGTGTGCATATTGAGTCCATCCTTGGTCATATCTAGAAATCCACGTTCCGGTGTGCATGTTGAGTCCATTCTTGGTCATATCTAGAAATTCACATTCCGGTGTGCATATTGAGTCCATTATTGGTCATATCTAGAAATCCACATTCCGGTGTGCATGTTGAGTCCATTATTGGTCATATCTAGAAATCCACGTTCTGGTGTGCATGTTGAGTCCATTCTTGGTCATATCTAGAAATCCACGTTCTGGTATGCATGTTGAGTCCATTATTGGTCATATCTAGAAATCCATGTTCTGGTGTGCATATGGAGTCCATTCTTGGTCATATCTAGAAATCCACATTCCAGTGTGCATATTGAGTCCATCATCTCTGAGAGAAGGTGAGTGGTATCCTTCATCATCATTACCGGTCATTGCACTGATTAAAGTTCTGAAGTGTTTCAAAGTCGTTTGTTTTACATAGTTGTTTTAATGGTTTTGCTCACTTTCCTCAGCATGAGTCAGTTCTTTCAAGTCTTCCCAGGTTTCTCTGGAACTGTCCATTTCATCATTTCTTATGGCAAATATAGATCCATGTACCATAAGTTATTCAGACATTCTCCAATTGATAAATACCTCCTTAGTTTTTATTTCCAAGCCACCACAAAAGGAGCTATTTTTGGAAAAAATATTTATATACATAGTGGTTCTTTTTTCTTCTTTTGCTCTCTTTAGGTTATATTAGTCTAGTGGTGACTTGGCTGGGTCTAAAGGTAGGCACAATTTAGTGACCTTTTAGTCATCATTTCCAATTGCTTCCTAGAATAATTAACAATTCATAGCTCTACCAACAGTGAATGCACCAACAGGTGCATTCATTCACCTTTGTTGCTACAAACTCTTCAACATGTATCATTTTCCTTTTTTTTTTTTTTTGCCAAATTCACTACCCTGGTGGGTATGAGGAAAAACTCTGGAATTACCTTAATTTGCTCATCAGTGATGGAGCATTTTTATGGTTATCAATATCATTTCTTCATTTGAGAAATTCCCATTTATAATTTTTTATATTTATCTGATATTTATCAATTGGGGAATGACTTTTATTCTGTTCTTATAAATTTGAAGCAGTTCTGTGTGTACAAAAACATTTTAAATTTAAATTTAATTTATAAAATTTTTGTTTTTTATTTTTAATACTTTTAATTTTAATGTAATTACATTATCTGTTTTATCTTCTGTGATATGTTTGGCCATAAACTCCCCTAATCCATTTATCTGAAAGACAATTTTTTTGTCCTACCTGCTTTAATTTGTCTATGATGTGACCTTTTATATCAAAGCTTTGTATCCATTTGAAGCTTCCCTTCATACGAGGTATTGGGAATAAAAGGAGTTTACATTCTAATAAGTGAAAAACTACATTAAAAAGGAGTGGCAATCATGAAGGGTGTTTTATGTGAGGAACAGTAACAAAGTCAGTTAGGATGGACTTTTGAATGTGAAAAGACAAAGTATATAATCAGACTGGAAAGTAGGCTGGATCCAGATTATGACAGGCTTTAAATATCAGAAAAAAGAATTTATATTGGATGCCATAAGTGAGTTACTCTGGGGTATCTTGAGCAGAAGAATTACATGGTCAGACCTGTGCTTTAGTATTTAACTTTGGCAATTATGTGGAGGACTGATAAGTAAATACAAAACATATACAAAGTTATGCAAGATATTTTCAAGAGAGAGAACACTAACAACAGATGAGATCAGGAAAGGCCTGTTGTGTAAATTAGCACCTGCACTGTACTTTGGAGAGATTTTTGGTAATATTGCCAGTGATGGTGACAGGCCTTTTAGACTGAACTTTGCCACTGAGAATCCTATCTTGTTCTGGCACGCTACTTCCAGACCAAAGCAAACATTCATTACTCATGAAGGTTAAAGGCTCAGCAGGCCCCATTACCAGCATCCAGAGACAGCAAATTTCCCACTCTAAGTGAGTCAGTTCTTTCCTATAACAGTACTGCAAAGACCAGTGTTTTCTTTTGAATGGAAATGCCTTGAAAGAGAACACATTTGGACAATTATAAAGTAAACAAGAACTATGAAGTGAACTGTCATACAGACTTCAAACTACTATCATTTCATTTTGGCAACCAAAGATATTAGAGGGACTTTCTACATGTTTATTAGTCACATATCTCAAATTTAAATGAGCAAATTACCCTTTATTTAACAATCAAAATACAGCAATCTTTTCTTGCCTTATCCCCCTGTCCTAGCTTCTTCTCAATACCCTCAGTGGAGTTCAAGTTACTTTACTGTTATAATACTTGTAAATTTGCTCAGTTTTGATGAACAAAAAAAAAAAAGAAAAAGGAAATTTAAAATAAAATAAAATTCAGCACTGGACAGCACTTAGGGTAGCTCAGTAATTTAGGTAAAAAGTGCTCTGTTTCCATGTTGGATTCAAGCATGTATTTACATTTGTTTTCTGACAATAGGCACCAACAAGATTAGTATGATTTTGTAAAGCATGGGGCAGACTTAACCTTGTTTCACAGAGAGGTGAGAAACAAATAGAAGAACTAATTCTTCCTTTAAAAGAATGCATAAGTGGCTAAGTGACATAGTGAATAGAGGACCTGAGTTCAAATGTGACCTCAGACACTTAACACTTGCTAGCCATGTGACCTTGGGCAAGTCACTTAATTGCCTTGCCATCCCCCCTCCAAAAAACAAAAAAAAGGAAAAAAAATTTTAAAAAGAATAAACTGACATCACAGAATTCTCTTCATTTAAAAAATAATCTAGTTAATGACAAATTAAGAAATTTATGAGAAATTAAATTTGCACTGTCATCTATAGCTACTAAATTTGTTAAACCTATAATCCTATTTTTAAAAATATACATTTATAACTACTTTTTCTGTCTTAAAGATGTTAAAGTATCTGTTTATAATTTTTTTAAAAACAATTTTCATCTCCTAAACAATACATTTATAGTTGTAGAATTCAGGAAAATTATACATTAGTTAACAGGATTTCCTTCTGCTTGTACATAAAAGTGATGGAC
>CM053590.1:192977857-192999201 GCA_028646515.1 Pseudochirops corinnae | reverse complement strand
AAAAGTGACATATGAGAGAATAGACTGGGGGAGGGGGAACACACTGGGATGGCTGTTTTGGGGTGGTGGGTAGGGGAAGGAAGGGGAGAAAATATGTAACTCAAAATCTTGTGGAAATGAATGATGCAAACTAAAATAAAATTTTTTAAAAATCTGATATATAACAATAGTCATTAACATGGCCAATGTATGACCTTTCGCCGCTCCAACACCGCTCTGATTTGCAGCTACCTGACCCCCCTCCAAAAGCTGAACTGCCAAGATCCCCACTTGCCTGTTAATTTTCTGTTACTCCAGCTTGCCACGGAAATTTTGCTTTGGTGGAAGTTGTGATTCAGTGTATCCATATTCTATTTCTTCTGCCTCTCCTGTATACCAGACCTGCTTAAATCACTATTCAAGCTTCTGAGCTTGGAAAGGGACAAAAAAAAAAGAGGAAACCCAATGATACTCTGCCTACACACTACAAAACCCACCATTTGTGATTCATATACCATCTTGCCGCTGCAAGAAAATAGACTGTACTATGTCATGGTCTCTTGGCAGTCTGATGAAATCTATGGACCCCTTCTCAGAATATTTTAAGTATTTTTTAAAAATACATAGGATTACAAAAAAAGCAATTGCATTGAAATTCAGTTGTCAAAACATTTTTAAAGCAAATTCACAGACTCCAGGTTAAGATGCTCTGCTAATGGTTTTTTTTTTCTTTTCCATATTTCCTAGGTGCTCAAGTAGACCATTAACATCCCATTTGGTTTTGTCACTACCATCTGGGAAGCTTGATTCAGTTTATAAAGAATAATTCAGAATGTTTTTCATTTGTCTAGAACATGCATTAAGTCACCATGGTTAATAAAGAAGCAGGCTTATGTATCCATGAACCCTGGGCTCCCTGATTATTCATAGATACCAGATGATGCCAAAGCAACAGAGTATGATCAGGATCAGTGAATTTTCACTGCTTCAGTCCCCTCTCTATTGACAGTCTGAAAATTCTTACGTTTTACTTTCTTTTATTTTAAGTTGAAGGCAATATTTTAGTGTTTTAAAAATAAGCATGTCCAAAAATATGTATCCCACCACCACTAAGACAAAGAAAAAATTTGGAGATTTGATGGGGGCAGGACAGTGATTTCTCAGCTTTATGAAAAAATAGAATGATAGAGTGAATAGAGAACTTCAGTACTGGAGGCAGCTAAGACTGAAAGTTTCGGAGATGAGACTTGCTGTCTTTTCTCATGAAGGAGCTCCCTGTACCTAGGAAATCACTGGTGCAGTCCAAGGCACCTGTTAAAAGATGCAATATTATGAAACAAGAATGAAAGGGGAAAAAATAATCCTTTCAACATTTATCGATGTTTTTGTTGTTGTTTTTAAAGAGCCCAGATTTAAATCCTAATTTGGACCAGCCAGATTTGCTTCTCTTTTCTCCATAGGCATTAACAACATTCCTTCTGGGAAACCCTATTTTATGCCAAGAATACTGGGGGGACATTTCAAAGCAAGACTTAAAAGACTATTTTTAGTTTGCAACAAGAGAAATATCAGGGATAGGGCTCAATAAGCCTGACTGAGGACAGAAGTATAGGCTGTAGACACTGAAATGACTTTTAAAATTTAGAGCCACTCCCAAATGCACTCAGTAAAAGTGTACAGGGAAATAGGGAAATGCTTGTGGTTATATTTACATCTGGAAATCTGGCAATCGTTACAGCAGACACGCATGTTTACCTTTCGCCATCTAAACAACTAGTGGTGGGGACTTGACATTAGGGAGATCTAAGTTTTAATCTTGAGGTCCATAGAAGTGAAGTAATTTATATAAGTTTACAACTAAATGGCAATAGACGTGAGACAATTATGGATGAAAAGTTTCAGGGAGTCAGGTGTCTACCCAACTGAAAAAAACTTCTGAATAATTAGTGTTGTACAAAAGTTGAATGGCAATAAGTAGTGAGTCCCCCAACAAGAGAGGTCTTCATATAGTATTACCTCTGGTCAAACTGCTTATAGGAAGACTTCCTTCCAGGCATAGGATGGACTGGGTGACCTCTGAGAACCTGTCTGATAAGAATCTGTGATGCCAAGGTTCTGGGAAGTCTTTAGATTCCCAGTTCAAAGTTCTTTCTACTATGACATCTTGCCACAAAGTGCTGTCTAGAATATGGATCCATATCTTTGGAATACCTTTTCCTGAGGAAGCCTGTATTAAAGATATAATCTAGGAGAAGCAATGTAATATAACGGAACGAGCATTTATTTCAACCCTCACTTCTAATTATATGATCTTACTCATGTTAGTGAATTTTCACTATCTCAGTCCCCCTCTATACAATGGACTAAGGCAAAACTGCTATGTTGGGTTATCAGAAAAGCAGATGAGCAGATGTGTCCTAAAGAGTGAATGTGCTTTAAAAAAGAAAAAAAATCTAATCCAAAAATATTGACCATAACCCTCCACTCTAAGACTAGTCAAGCAATACCGAATTGTCCTCCTAGAAGAAGGGAGATCTCTCCAGACCTTTCTCATATTCCCCCAGCTTGACTTCAGAGAATGGGAATTGATCCATGGCCCCAGTCTGACTGCACATCCATGGAGAAGAGAAACACATCCACTAAATAACAATCCTCAGAAGAAGGAAAGGGGTACCAGCTGGTTTATTTCTCTTCTTCTCTCTTTCCCAAGGTCCCAGCCCCTCAGACAATTGCCCGGGATGCACATGGGCACAGACTCATTAGATTTAAGTTTGAGTTTCTGCATAAGAAATGAACAGTGACTCTCCTTTCCTTCCCAATGTAAAAATCAAGGTCACAGAAAACATTGTCCTGACCCTTCACTAAGAACTAAGGACCCCATAGAATCAGGTCTGATATGGGAGAGCTCTTCAGAAGAAAGGCCCCGTATGATCTCAGGCATTATTAACATTACCACTATAAAAAAAAAATATTGACAGAAAGGAGGTTTCTTTGTGATGAAAAATGATACCAGAGGCCTACTTTTTTCTTAAGCTGTAAGCAAACATTTTGGAGGTACTTTCCTGTTGTATTGGATGATTAATAGAGTTAAGACTAGATTCAAGGGGGGTAGGGATGAGAGATGGGCAGGAGATCATTTACTAAGGAAACAAGATTTGTCTTGATTTTCATCTCTTAGCCCAGGTACTTGAGTAGGAAGGAGAGGCTTCTATTACCAGGCTGGATTTTGCAGAAGTAAATTAATTGCTAACAAAAATCCCAGTAAGTGCCCCTATATGTTAATAAAGAAAAGATTGTTGACCTTAAACCTAGTTGCGAAAGGGTACAGAGCAAATGAACCTTAAAAATAAAGCCCAAATTCTCCTCTCCAAACGTTCAGTTCCCAAGAAGTTGAAGTGCTTTACAGTTAGGTTGGTAAAGTGTACTCCATATAAATTTGAGAATGCTTTGTTTCTTTCTAGATTTCTTTTAGTCTTAGATTCATAACAATATCAATTAGCACTAAAATGGAAGATTTCTCTTTTATGCTATTTTCATCAATTCATTCTACAATCATCAAACATTAATTAAACATTTACAGTATACAGAACATTATCCTAGGTGTGCTGAGAAATTTATCAAGCTTTGATAAAATGGTTCAGATATTTTTTTATTTTTTAATTCCGATATTTTATGCCATTTTTTCATAAAAGAAACCAGAATTCTCTAACAGTTATAGATCTATAGCAGCTACAGGGTTACAGCATAGGAAATCAGAGGGTATTGGGTAAAATCTAAGCTATGTCACTTATTCTCTGTGACCTTGGGAAGGTCACTTAACCTATCTAGACCCAAGTTTTCTGATGTGTTAAAATCAGCTAGGTAACACAGTGGACAGAGCACTGGGCCTGGAGTCAGGAAAATCTGAATTCAAATTCAGCTGGGGGACAAGTCACTCAGCCTCTGAAAACCTCATTTTCCTCATGGGGAGGAGATGTAAAATGGGGACAATGAGAGTACCTGCTTCCCAGAATGCTTTGCAAACCCTTCAAAGTAATATAAAAATGCTACTGTTGTTACTGTTATTCTAGAAAGGGGGGGGGGGGAGGCCTTTGACTAGATGACTTCTCTGGTTGTAGGTCCTTTTCAGCTCTAAACCTGAGGTCCTAGTTACATAAGTTATCACATCTGATCCTCACAGCAGACTCGCTCTAGAATTTACTACCTGTGTGACTTTGAGTACATCTCTTATTTTCCCCAAAACTCAGTTTACTCTATAAGAGGAAGGAGCTGGACCACATCGCCCCCTCCTACTCCACTTCTATGATCCATGTGATCCCTGGAAATAGAGACTGCTAACATTGCTTTCTCCATTTTATAGATGAAGAGACTGAGATTTAGAGGTTAAATGGCTCAAATGTGTTTCCTATACACATCACATTTCACAAATACTGGATTTCTATTTTGATCCTTGAAGTCAAAGTTCAGATGAATTAAAAAAACAAACCATTAACCAGCAATTGATTCAAAGCAGTTTCATGATTCTTGGGTTTTTTTAGTTTCAGTATAATTTATTATTAAGTCAAAAAAGAAGCTGTCTCTGAGCACTTCTTCAGAGTATGGATTCAACATTTAATCAGGGGGAAAAAATACATTGCTCAAAATGTGTTTGTAGCTTAACTACAACTGAGGAAATATGGGGGTTAATAGGCTCATCTGGTTAGATAATGAGGCTAACAAAGCTGAGATCAATTTTTGGATCACTTTGTGGTCTAGCTAACTATATCATTTTTTGACCAAGAGCTGTCCTCAACCAAGCCAGAGGCAGATGTGTACCGTTAGGCAGCTAGGTAGTGCAGAGGTTAGAGCTCTGGGCCTGCAGTCAGAAAGACCCAAGTTTAAATGAAAAATACAAAATTCTTCACCATTCCCTTTCGGGAAAATGTAAAAATCTACCAGAAAATCAAAACATATTGATGGCATGATGATACATGAATGAACGGTACCAGTATCTCTATAGATGAAAGATAATATGTTATTAAACTGTATAAAACACTACCTGCTATTGAGGGGCAGTGTGGTAAAGTGAGTAGAGTGCTCAACTCACCATCGGGAAAACCTGGGTTTGAATCCTACCTCTCGCCTCCTGACACATGGCTATGGGCAAGTCACTAAAACCTGCCTGAATCACCATTTCCCACCTATAAAATGTAGAAGACAACAACTAAAGCAATCTTTCAGGGTCTTGTGAGATCGATTGAAATAATGAAGATAAAACACTGTAAACGTGTAAGGACAGGGAGTAGACCTGCGATTCATCGGTATAGGGAACTTCCAGTTAAGGAAATTCCCTCCACCAATGCGGTTCATCCATCACATCCATCACAATTCAGACTTAGAGTTGCCCAGGACATTGAGAGGTTAAGGACTTACCTATGGTCACCAAGTCAGATGGGGTCAGAGGCAGAACTTGAATATAG
Organism: Pseudochirops corinnae; assembly: GCA_028646515.1. Lineage (NCBI taxonomy): Eukaryota > Metazoa > Chordata > Mammalia > Diprotodontia > Pseudocheiridae > Pseudochirops > Pseudochirops corinnae. The sequence goes on along the minus strand of CM053590.1, from coordinate 192,993,763 downwards.
AACTTCCTAGACAATGATGTGGTTCCTTGGCTAGAATACTGGATGAGGAATCAGGAAGACCTGAGTTTGAATCTGACCTCAGACACTTAGCTGTATGTTTCTGGGCAGATCACTTAACCCCATCTGCCTCAGTTTCCTTATCTGCAAAATGGAGATAATAATAGCACCTGTATGAAGATGAAATGAGATAATATTTCTAAAGCACTGTGAAAATTTTAAAGGGCTACATCTCAAGTCATTTTTCAGTCACGTCCGACTCTCCATGACCCTATGGGAGGTTTTCTTGGCAAGGATATTGGAGTGGTTTGCCAGTTACTTCTCCAGCTCATTTTACAGATGAGGAAACTGAGGCAAAGAGGGTTAAGTGACTTGCCCAGAGTCACGAGCTAGTGAGTGTCTGAGGCTGGATTTGAACTCAGGTCCTCCTGACTTCAGTGCTGGTGCTGTATCCATCGTCCCACCTAGCTACCCTAAAGGGCTGTCTACCTGCTGTTTATTATTGTTGTTGTTATTATTAATGAAGTCAGGTCAAGGTCAGCTATCTGCTATCCGTGTTACCTTTCAGCAAATTAATATCACTATGTAAATGTCTATAATTATTATTTACTAAGCGAAAAGTTTGAATATGGAATCTACGCAGTCTCTTATGGTTCACATAATGGCACATCATCTAAGGAAGATTAGCTATTGTGCAGCTGGAAATCTGTGCTTTGAAAACAAACCCAATGGCGGCAGCTAGGTGGTGCAGTGAATAGAGCACTGGCCATGGACTCAGGAGGACCTGAGTTCAAAGCCAGCCTCAGACACTTAACACAAAAACTAGCTGTGTGACCTTGGGCAAGTCACTTAACCCCAATTGCCCTCCAAAAAGGAAAAAAAAAAACCAGTCACCAGAGCTGGGGCTCAATGTCAGCAGCTGCATGCTCAGGAGGATAGTTTTGTATATACAGTGGTTCCTATCTTCTCTTCATGCCCCAAGAAAGGGGTCCCCCTTCACCCAAGCACTGCATTCAAGTTTAATGTCATCACATAATGCACAGACATTGTGTTGTGTGGCACATTCTACTTCCCCCCTCAAATAGCCTTGAAAAGTATTTCCCTACTTGGCCTGAAGAGCGTCCACCTTCTGACTTAAGGAACAGATACCAGGCTTTGTGTTTCAGGCTCATTTCTTTCTTGACAAATTCCTTGTTGCTTTCATGTTTGGTTTATAAAGCAAATCATGGTGGGGAAGAGGCCGGTTGTAAACTCATCCAGGCAAGTCCCAGGGTTATTCACCCCCCAGGCATTATCCATTGGCAAAGAAACCCTCCCTCAGGACTTGTCCCATCATCCTATTCACAAAGGCATGTGGGTTCAGTATGAGAAAGGCTGTAGAGGTGGGGGAAGGGTTACAGAGGCCCCCGATCTCCCCTTCCCCCAATCATTTTTAGAGCCTCATATTTCCAGAGTGTTACTTGTGACTTTCCAAGGTCATCAATCCTAAGGGTACCTATTTGCCAGCAGAATATTTGCTTTGCCTGGGGATCAGGTCAATTGTACTGTGTTCATGTCACTCCCGAAGAGAGGATGTGTGTTATGGAGGGTATGCCATACAGAAGTGGGGGGAAGGGGAAACCTGCCTTCATTTTCGCACAGAACTCAGATTAAACTGTTGTAGACTAAGGGCATGAGGGTACAACTGGGGATAGCGTTTGAAGTGTTCTCAGGGCTAAACCTCTTTACTTGGTGATGTTCCCTTATAACTGAATCAGAGCCCTCCAAATCTTAGTTCTGCTTGGCAGTCTGAAAGTTCTAAATAGACTAGCTCATCCATCTCTAATGCTAGCTTCAGTCCTTTGTGCCCAATTTTGCCAGCTTATGAGAGAGAACAAATTCTGCTTGAGGAACAGATTCACAACTTTGATGGGTCTGCTCCAGTTTATGGAAATGTGGCTACGGCATGGGCTTTGTATAGAGAAAAAGATGTCCTCTGGGAGGTACCTTCAGATAATCAGTTGACATGTCTCGGAGCTTAACTCATGCTTTCTCCCTGTTAGGCCACTTCTGACTGTCTTTGAAAGTCTCTTATAATGCCTTTTTTGGCTGTGTGGGCTAAGAAATTTTAAAAGCCACATTACTGGATGAATACAAGTCGGCTAAGAGGAGTAAAGCAAGTCTTCCAGTCTCGGGGCAGTGCTACTCAATAGTCCCAGCTTATTCAGGGGGTTTTATACCGCCATGTTTCACTCCAGGGAGTACAGTGCATTTGGCTTTAAATAGCAGTCTGGGGCATTGACAATGTGGCCAATTACATAGCTGAAGTTATCTACTGATTTACAGTGTCACTAGCCAAATGATCCCCATGTCAGCCCAGCGCAAGATACGGCATGAAGTCATTAAGTACACATCCAGTTACTCGAATGTTAGTTCTATTTAAAGGCAGGACACATTGCTAATGAAGACAGATGGTCTGCCGGGCTCGTATCAGAGCCCATACTAAATCCTTACGGTATAGGTGAAGGATTGCAGGAGGCAAGGACAGAACAAGAAGGCATGGGCCTTAGCCTAGGGTCCAAAGCCTCAGTGGGGCTATCCTGCATGACTGGGCTTCTGAAACTGAGTCTGAGTACTTGTGGATTTTTTTTAACATTTTGCTAACTGTATTTCAACATAATTGGTTTCCTTTGAGATCCTGTTTGTTCTATTTTATGCATATAAAAACATTATTGTGAGGAGTCCATAGTTTTCACCAGAATGCCAGAGGAGCCCTTAATGAAGAAAAAAAATTAAAAAGATTGTTTCCCTGTTCTATGCTGCTTAGTGGGACTTGGAATGGGAGCCCAGCTCTCTGCCACAGATATTAAATTAAATTCAGAAATCAGCAGTTCCATAGGCAGCTGTGGGGCATAAGGGCACCCAGTGGTATATGCCCCTGAACTGGTAGAAACTGGCATGTGATGATCTTGTTGAAAATCCTAGGGTGTTTCCTCTTAGGCTCCAGAGATGAAATACTTTGGGACTGAGGAAGAACAAACCTATTCAGATTTCATCCATGTGGGAAACTCCCAGTGAAGAAATTCCTTCTACCAACACAGGTCAGAACAGCTACTCCTCCGCAACCTATAATTTTAGAGCCAGTTGTCCAGGGACACCGGGAAATTAAGTGAATTGCTTAAATTTCATAGCAATTGTGCATTAGGCAGGATTTGAACTCGGGTCATCCTAATTTCAAGGTTGGCCTTTAACAACTATAGCACACTACATTTCTGTGAGACTGATTCAAAAGATAAAAGATATTTTAAAAACATGTGAATGGAATACGGTAAGGACAGAGAAACACAAATTCCATACAATCTGTGCTTTCATTTTGTTATTTGTTTGGTTTGGCCTAGACTTGTGATTTTTATCTATGTGGATAACTCTTAGAATGGAAACTGATCAATCAATCAATGAGCATCCATTGAAAACTTACTATGTGTGAGGCCTGGTGCTAAGCACTGGAAATACAGAGAAAAAGTGAAAACAGACCCTGCCTTCAGGAAGCCTATATTCTAATTAGGAATGAAACATGTGCATAAATTTGATATGTATACACAAAATATGTGCAGAATGAATGGGAGGTAACCACTGAGGGGAAGGCACTAACAACTGGGGAGAGGGAAAGAAGAGTAAAAGACCAAGAAAGGCTTCCCTGGCTCTTTCTTCCCTAGCTCAGTCTTTTATTTTTTTCCAATTAGGAAGTATTCATTCTCATTCCTTCCCACCATCACCCCCTAAAAAAATGGGGGAAAAAAGAAAAACAAAAACAGAAATTTGTAACAAATAAACATAATAAAGCAAAACCAATTCCTGCTTTGGTCAAGCACAAAATCTATGCCTCGTTCTGAATTTTCAGTCCAAGAAAGCGGCTAAGTCTTGAAGGAAACTAGTATTCTGAAACAGCAGAGGTAATGGGGGAGAGAATCCAAAGTATGAGGGCAGCCAATACAGAGGCACCAAAATGAAAGATGTATTCATAATGGGGATCAATGCCTTCAATACAATTTATTACAGAGTTGTCTGGGGGCACTCAGAGGTTAAGAGCCTTTCCCTTGGTCATATAGGGATAATATAGGCAAGTGACAAGACTTGATGAAGGTCTTTCTGCCCTGTATACTACACTACACCATAATACTTCATTTTAAAACAATCAAAAATAGTTGCCTTACTATTAAAATTGCTTCTGGTTGTTGTAGTTGCCTTTATCAAGAGCTAAACTAAGCCTGTTTTGTTGACCTATCACCTGCCTTTTTTCTGTGTGAGGTGGTTGAACTTTCAGTTTGGGAAAGGTCTTCTTCATGTCAGAGTTCTGAGTGTCAGGAAGAATGACCTGGTCTAAAAGGGAGAAGGCAGAGATTGCTATTTCTTCTGAACCACTACCCTCAATGTCATCTTTCCACAAGCTGTTCATCTCTACTTCTGTATAGACAATGCTTGCATTACATATTAGTCTGTTTTAAGATATTGGAACTCAACTCTTATCTCTTCAAACTCAGCAAAAAAGTTCTGGGCAAAAATTTGACCCTCTCTCACTTTCCAAAATAGCTACACAAAAGGCAGCTTGGTAGTGAGTGGATAGAATGCTGGACTTTAAGGCAAGAAGACCTGAGTTTGAATCTTACCTCATGGGTAAAATGGCTCAACAAAACAAAGTATTTAATGTCTTATAACAGATTTCACAGCACAGAAAATATCAGCAATATTAGAAGTGTTCAGACTGTCATCACTTAAACTAGATACAGAGTAATGGTACCCGGACTGTCTTTAATTGGTGTCTTGGAGGTACTGGAGTTGTGTGTTTATATAAATGTAGGTGTATACTCAGATATTTTACCCTCAATATCCCTTTTTCTGCCTCCGTTCCTACTAACGTGCACCAAGTTGGATTTTCTTAGCTATTTCTAGAAGGTGTTTTCTGGTTCAACAAATTAAATTCATCAAATATTTAATGTGTCTACTATTTGTGATGACTATGATGAGAAAATCCAACATTGTAGGATTCTTAATTTTTTATTAATATCTTTTTTTCACATCACCTTCATTTCTGAATATATATGTTCCCTTTTTCCTGCCCATCAAGCCAACCCTTGTAACAATTTAAAAAAAGAGAGGGAGAAAAAGTTCAGTAAAACCACACAACATATCAACCAATTCTAACAGTATATGCAATGGTCTATTCTCGTAATACTCTGCTTCTTCAAAAAGGGAAGGGAGGAGGAGCATGTTCTCATCTCTTCTTTAGAGATAAGTTTAGTCCGTATAATTAGATGTTGCTCACTTTCTTTTTACGTGGTCCTCTCCACTCACATTATTGTTATTATGTATGTAATTTATCTGGTCTTACTTGTATCATTTTGGATCAGTTCATATAAATCTTCATTCTTATCCCTCATTTTTAATAGCACAATAATATTCTATTACATTCATGTCCCACAATTGTTTAACAATTCCCTAAATAGTGGGCATCTATTTTGTTTCCAGTTCTTTGCTACTACAAAAAGTACTCCTGGGTCTATGACATCTTTCTTTCTGTCTTTGACCCCGTGGGACACATGCCTACAAGTAACACAATGCCAAACTCCAGTATTGTGTTTTGATATCATTCAAGAATTGGTTCAATCTGGTTGGATTTTTCCATAACACTTTCATTGCAAAATGAAAAGTCCTAACTTTTCCTAATGCTTACATGAACTAGAGATGCTTTTTTTCAGTCTTTTAGTCTCATATTTCAATATTTGCAGATCTATGATTTGTTATTTTCTCTCCTCTCTTCACTAATATAATCTTCAACTACTTACACACACACACACACACACACACACACACACACACACACACACACACACACACACACACACACTGCCTTAATGAGTGAGTTACACAGAGAGTTGCTCTGACTAAACAATCATCACCTTGGAGTCAATCTGATGATAAGCCTTGCTCTCCTGCCTGAAATAAAGAAACACAAGGCATACTAGTCTCTAGGTCTACATCCTATTTCTTAGTGGTGATAGTCATCAACCTTGCCTTCCAGAGTAGATGCTCTGGGGCTCAATCTTCCCCATCATAAAATGGGAGATAATAATCTCCACTAAACCCAAAATAGTATGAGAAATCATAATTAATATGTGTAAATTAATTGTTAAAACATTGCTTTGCCGTAGTAAAAATAACCCAAAATACCCAAAGCTGAACCACAACCAAACTGAATTGCTGATTCAAAGTCTTGGGCTGGATTAAGTGTTAACAATGCTAGGGAAACATATTGTAGAAATGATGCAAAGTTCTAGGTCACCACATCATTCTTCTCACACCATTCTTCTGATAGAAATATAGGAGGCACAGATATAGCTGTGATCCCTTTTGTACATCTTCCAGTAAGAAAATTGAGGTATTTTTTTTTTATTAGAAGCTTAGACAAATACTAAGGGGAATTTCCCGATTGATATGGCTGAAACTGGAACCATTCACATCCATATTCAGTCCTGACAACTACACTATCCCATGCTGTATCAATTAGCTGTGTAGGAGTCTCCAAAAGGCAGTTGGAGGATGCTGCTCACTGGGAGTTCCTTACGTTGATGAAATCATAGGTCCAAATCTCCCCCTTCAAAAATCAATAATATTGGTCATATTTATAGCATTCTTTCTTCACAAGAAATAGTATAAATATGTTTTCCCTCATTTTATAGATTAGATGAAGACATTTCCCCAAGATTACACATCTGGAAAACATATGGGCTGGAATGGCACTCCAGGTCTTCTATCTTTAAATCCAGAATTTGGGTCTTTTTCCCCTGCTGTGCCACTCTTTCTCATTACAGTCAGTTTTTTCAAGGTCTCTTACCAAGAAAAAAATGTCTCAACCAATGAACATGAGTCAGATCTAGGTGAATAACAAAAAAGAAATAAGAAACTTTAATAGTGTAAGCAGAACAATGAGATATACAACTGTTTGGTTCCCTCAGAGGATTACAAGAAATCTTGCTTTGAGTCACTCTGTACCAACACACAACAAGGAATAATACATGTACTTCAGCTGACGAAACAAGATTCCTTTGATAGCTTAAAAGCCCTAGTCCTTATGTAATGAATATACCATTTCATGTACTAATGGCCAGGAAAGAATGAGAAATGTTTTTTATCTTTCTAGCAGAATAAAAGTTAACCGAATCATGAGTAAGAGTGTCATACTCCTATACAAGATCAAAAAGCAACTGACAGTAATGAATGATTCCTAATAATATTATGCTGTCTATAATGGAGCTCACCAGGACATGAAGTAGACACCTTCCCACCCCTGATTTTAGTTTTAAAGGCATCATTTTATGTGTAGATAATAAATGGCTATTGATTTTGGTTGAAGTGAACATCAAAATTTATTGACCTGAAGTTGCCAAGGTCAATATTTCCCACAGAGGGCATTATATGTAGACGTGCCCTGCACCACAACATCAATTTATGTATTATTGTTACCTGTATTTGAAACATCTTCATCAGAGATCTTGAACATTGCCTCCTACTGCCAGAAAAGCCTTGGTTTTATTACTGTCTTCAAATGATCTTTCAAAAGAATTTTTTTTAAGGCTGAGAAATTCTAAAGAGGAAAAAATGGACAAATCAGAAAGCAGAGGTTAGATCATGCTATGTCTGGCTGCAAAATCTAGAATGCCTCTGTTACAAAGAAGAGGTGAGAATTATGCAAAACTTGGAATCAGAAGTTGTCACAATAACTGAGACAGATGCCTCCCTAAAACTCAAGAATTACTTCATTGGGTCAGACCTGCAGTGCACTTAGCTCAACATATCACTTCTGATCCTGGTGTCTAGTAATAGTTTGGGGAAAGACATTGCTCTCCAGGACCTGCTAATATTTTTGACTTTGACAGCTTCCTGATTGGGGTAATTTGTCTAACTGCAATTGACTACAAGATTTTGAGAAAGAGTGGAGGTCTAATTACATTGAAAGATTGCTTTTGAAAATCATAGATCATCAGGGTTGGTCAGAGCATTCAAGATTATCTCAACCAAGCCCTTCCATTAGATGGTGAAACTGAGGCTCAGAGGGGTAAAATTAAAATGTCTTTCTCAAGGTCATGTAGGTAGTAAATGACCAAACCATAACTCAAAGTTAGGCTTTCTGACAGTTAAGTGGCATAGTGAGTAGAGTTCTGAGAGTCAGAAAGAACTGAGTTCAAATCCTACCTCAGATACTGACCAGTTCTATATGACCCTGATCAACTTCCCTCAGTCTCAGTTTGCTTCTCTGAAAGTAAGAGCATTACATTTAGTGGCCTCTAAGGCCCCTTCCAGTTCTAAATCTGTGATCCTATAATTCCCATTCCAAGTCCAGTGTACTAGCTAGCATTCTTGCTACTAGACCTTCCTTCTCTCTCCACAAAGATTTGAGAAGAGAACAATTCTCAGGTGAAACTGATCCACATAAAATGAATAAACTTCTAAAGCCCACCTCAGGTATACCTTGGGTTACCCTTAGAGAACTAGCTACTCAATTGCATAGAATCCAATTAGTATAGAGTGAGTAGATATCTTCATTTTGGGGAGACACATCAATGTCAATGAACCCCTAAGTAAACAAAATATCCAAACAGGTGATTGAGTGTCAAGATAGCTTCCTTATGTAGGATGACAGAGTAACATCATAGGTGCATCCTGGATTTTCAGATAGTCTTTGAGGAAAGGCTCAAAATATTGGACTCCTCTTTTTGCAGGAAAAAAAAATCTCTGCAGATTTGAGGCAAATAGTTTTTAAGTAAAACAAAGCTATAAATGCCTAGCCAAAGTTAGCATGGTAACTAACATTAGACAAGCATAGTTCATAAATTTCCATTAATGGGTCTAATTATTCATTTGAGTGTCCCATTGGGGCATGATGGTGATAATAAAATAGATGCTGTTTCATAGCATTTCGAGTTGTTTTTTACCTACAGCATGCTCATTGCAAAGCTGGATTTAACTAAATTCAGTGACAGCTGGAATCCAAGTGTATTCTGATCAAATTGTTTACATCACAAGGACTCAGGTAGATTAAGTCCATTTAGTAATGAACAGTAAATAGAAGAGTTCATGCCACTCTCTTTTTATTGAATAAGGCTTTCATAATATTTGACCCCTGGGATCTTACAGAGGTAACTCTATTGGCAAACTAGATAGGAAGAATAATATGATGGATGGGATGCTGGACTTGGAGTCAGAAACACCTGAGTTCAAATCCTGCCTCAGATTCTTACCAGCTCTAAGACCTTGACAAAATCACTTAACCTCTCAACCTCAGCCTCAGTTTCCTCCTCTGTCAAATAAGAATAAGAATAATACTTTTCTTTCAGCTCAAAAGCATTGTGATGAAGACCAAATAAGAGAATATGTATGTCAAAGCATCAACTGTTGCTGTTATTAAAAAGTGGATGAGGATTCATTTTATGGTCATTTTGGGTGTAACCACAGCTGTAATCAGCAGCCAATAAGAATAATTCTCCATTGTATGTGGTACTTTAAGGTTTGCAAAGCCCATCCATTAGAATAGTTCTGTGAGGAAGGGAAGGCAACGTTGCTATCTACATTTCATTGATGAAGAAACTGGAGACACTTGGGGGGGGAGCATTAAATGACAGGTTTTCTGGCAACAAGTGCAGAACTCTTTCTGTTGTGCCACGGACAGAAGGAAGGAAGGAAGGAAGGAAGGAAGGAAGGAAGGAAGGAAGGAAGGAAGGAAGGAAGAAGGAAGGAAGGAGGAAAGAAGGAAGGAAGGAAGGAAAGAAGGAAGGAAGGAAGGAGGAAAGAAGGAAGGAAGGAAGGAAGGAAGGAAGGAAGGAAGGAAGGAAGGAAGGAAGGAAGGAAGAAGAAGGAAAGAAAAAGGAATGTAGCTACATATAGATTTCCAAAGAGTGGTAAGATATCAAGCTGCCTATAATGAAAAGTCAGGACCTGGACACCCTGAAACTCTAGATCCTTTTGGATTCATACTCCAGGAAGCTGTTTTTGCCATATAGCTAAGTGTACAGGAGCAGAAATCCACCTTTCTTTCCTGACTGTCTTCTGGGTCTCATTCCCAGAAACAGGTGACTTGAGGAGTGACATAGTATGCTTCCTTGTCACAAAGAAGATGTGCTTCAAATCTTGCCTCTTGCATTTGGTAGGTGTGTGGCCACAAGCAAATCACTGAGCCTTACCTAGATTCAATTTCCCCATCTATAAAACGGTGGTATTAATATCTGTACCAACTTCCTCACAGAGTTGTTGTGAGGTTCGAAAGAACATTCCAGGAATGGGGGATAGGCAGTGAAAATGCATGAAGTCAGGAGATGGAGTGTCTTGTGAAAAGAAAATCAAGGCCAGTGTCACTGGATCAGAAAGTAGGTGGAGGAGAATAACCTATAAGAAGACTGGAAAACCAGAAAGGGGCCAGGTTGTGAAGGGCTTTAAAGGCCAGAGAACTTCACTTTTGATCCTGCAAGACATAAGGACCCATAGGATTTTAATGAACAGGGTAATGTCTTAGTCTGATCTGTCCTTTAGGAAGATCCATTTGATCACTGAGTGGAGGATGGACCCAAGTAGGGTCAAGTGAGACTTGAAGTAGGGAGACCAATAAGCAGACTATTGAAATACCCCAGGTATGAGGTAATGAAGGCCTGCACCAGGGTGCAGGCAGTATCAGAGGAGAGAAGGAGTCTTATTTGAAAGATGTTACAGAGAAAGAATCAACAGAATTTGGTAACAGATTTGATCTAGGGGCAGGGAGGGAGTGGAGCAAGGGTAAGCAGGGTAAGGAATCGAGGCTGACAGCTAGGTTGAGGGAATGTGTCTAAGAGGATGGTGCTACCCTCATCAGTAATGGGAAACTTAGGAAGAGAGTAGGTTATGGGGAGAAAGATGAATTCAGTTTTGGATATATTGAATTTAAGATGTCTAGTCCATTGATATTAACTGTGCAACAATTTTAGTTGTATTGATCTATTAATTCTACAGTGTCCCTAAAGTCTCAGAGCAGTTTTAAGCTACAGCTTAAAGAACAAAAGATAGCATACTTTGAACTATTTAAATACAGGGTGTTTCTTCTGATTGGTACCACATAACCTACTGATTTTTCCCTTTTGTTCTCACTTTGGCAGTGTATATAAATCAACTTAATTTTTATCATTTGGGCAATATTTCATCACAGAACCCCAAGAGCCCATTTAAAAGAGAACTACCATCGTGCCACCACCTAACAGTTCTTTGTTTTCTCTAGGTATAAAAATCTAAGGGAAGGAAGATCTTAAAGTCTAGTATATTATCTTGGTCTTTGGGACATATTGAAAATGTGAGTGGGTCAAGGAATCCAAGCCTAAAACTAACTAGGAGTAACTGCCCCTTTGAAATTCCTGCTGAACCAATACATTATATTTTGTGCCCTTCCCTAGACTAGCTGGGTACAGCAATTTTATTTTACACTTCATTTCTTCCAATGCATCCTTCAATTTTGCCACCCCATCATCTTTCTGTAAAGTGACTCCATGGTATTTCCTGACATTATTCTCCAAAACAACTCTCCCAGGAAAGTCATCTTGTGAATCCTCTTTGGTTAAGTTATAAAAACTAACGTGAGTGCAAATAAGTCCCAACTCGTACTGCCAACCCAGTGTGGGGGAGATGAGAGAGAACCTAAGAGTTTATGGAACTTGTAGAGAATTTTTTTTCTTGGCAGGGTTAAGTGACTTGCCCAGGGTCACACAGTTAGTAAATGTCAAGTGTCTGAGGTCAGATTTGAACTCAGATCTTCTTGACTCCGGGACCAGTGCTCTGTTCACTGCACCACCCAGCTGCCTCAATTGTAGAGAATTTATAGGGTCACCCTTCACATTGTCTAATCTTTCATATCATACCCATTTCTATCCTATAATGAATTAATGAGGTCTTCATATTCATAAACTCACAATATTCAGAGTTATAAGAGACTTAGAACTAGAAAGGAAAATAACACTCTCTCCAGTTGGTAGTTAGTGCCTCCTCATCTAAGGCTACCTTACATCTACTTTACATGTATCCTGTAGGAGGTGTTCATGAAGGGATAGCACCTCTGGTGTGGGGGCTGCTTGTCACCTCTGGTGTCCATCTTTACCCAGTTTTCCAAGAAGGGTGGCATGTGCAGCAGTCACACCCCAGTAAACCCATCTTCCTAGATGGGCTAAGCCAGGCTTAGGCTAATGACAGCCCTCAAACCCATCAGTGAGTTAGAGGGGTGTCTACTCCAAGGATGTGAAGACTTCCCTTGGAGAAAGGAGCAGATAAGAACGATTTATTTCAATAGCCATGAAGGGAGCTGAAGCGGGTGCTGGGGATGCTTAGAGTTTGGTCACACATCAGAGACACCAAGATCATCCACTGCATCCTGGACCTTGACAATTGTCTTGACTTTTGTTTTGCACTGGAATTCGATGACTCTGGAAAAGTGAGTGAGATTGATGTCTTTGCAACTCTGCCTCACTTAAATCCAATTTATATGCAAGTCAGGACATCACCCTATGATATCATTGGTTCCTCTTTGAAAACAAAGGATGAACACCAACAACTACAACGTCCCGTATTTGTGCGTGTATGGACATGTTGTCTCCCCCCATTAAAATGTAAGCTTCTTCAGGACAAGCATTGTTCTGCTCTTGTCTTTGTATCCCTAGAGCTTAGCATAGTGCCTAACATGCTTAATAAATGCTTATTGACTCATTGATTAAAAATCATTTAATCCAACCACATTTTACAGATGAGAAAACTGAGACCCTGGGAGTTTGTAGGATCATGCATCTTGAGCTAGAAGGAACTCTAAGGTCATCTAAATCCAAACCCTTCATTTTTACAGGTGAGCTAATAGAAACCCATGGAGGTTAAGTAATTTACCCAAGGTTACAAAGGCAGAAAGTTGCATGGTCCAGATCTGAGCTCAGCTCTCTCCTCCTACTTGTAAGTCAAGTGATTTTTCCAGGGCCATGCTGGACCTTAGGGATCAGAACAAATTTAATCCCTTTCATATAATATATGAGTAAACACAAGCCTCGAGAAGTCAAATACCAGCATGGTGCAAGTAGGCAGAGCTGGAGTTCAAAACTTTCTGTCTCTAAACCCAGGACTCTCCCAAGACATCTTTGTAAAAGGCATTGAAGAGAATCAACAAGGATTCCTCCCACAATGAGCACTAAGAGGTAGCATTTAGAGGAGCGATTCTCAACCTGTGGGTTATGTTCAATTTGTAACAATGTACCGGCATATCAGATATTTACATTACGATTCATAACAATAGCAAAATTACAGTTATGAAGTAGCAATGAATATGGTTGGGGGTCACCACAACATATTAAAGGGTCGCGGCATTAGGAAGGTTGAGAACCACTGATTTAGAGTACAAGGTCTCCGAACACAGCACCAGCACCAGGATCACTGGAGAGCATTCATTAACTGAACATCGTCATTGCTTATCCATGGCTCTGGTCACCTGGAGAAAGGGAATTCATGTTTTGGTTTTTTTTCTTCTAGACATGTCCTTTCTTTGTATTCTGCTTAAGACTAAACTGCATAAAACAGGATTGACATTATGTAATTACTTGCCTCTTACACTGAGCTAACTTAATTTGCTTTTCATTCTCAGGTATTTAAGAGACCATTACTTTCCCATCAGGCTTTACTGTCTGCCAATTAAAGCATTAGATCGATGAGGTGGAGAGAGAACTTTGTTAGCAAAGGTTTCAGGTAGACATATTGGAAACAGCATCTTTGCATTGCTAGCTGTTTTGGGGTTTGTTTTTTTTTTCTTTTAAGGAGGCAATTTTTTTTTGCTAGTTTACCTGTTTTCATGACCCATTTTTCAAAAATAAAACATTGTTTTTCCAGCTCTGTACTGCAAATCAGAATGGCTTCTGCAATCATAAATGTTTTAGTATTTGTAACTGTTTCCTCTTAGAGGAAAAGTGAAAGGGAAGAGAAACAAATTTAGAAGCTGCAGTTATTTCCAGGTCTATTTTCTCCTCCCTGATGCCCCTTCTTAAACAATGCACAAACCCAAGCATCTTGTGATGAAGTGCCTCAGTAGTACCTACAGCAGAGCCATGTTTGTCTTGTGCTTTGCTGGCTAATTCTCAATGGGATTGATATCCAAGCTCCACCTGGACCAATTCAGTCATGTGATCAGAAGTTATTAGTGTCCAGGGAAACATGAGGCTCTAGTTGGTTTAAGTAAGTAAGGTGTAATGACCTGAAGTGAAAATGCAAGCGACTTTTCTTCTTCTTCACTCTCATTTTGAGAAGTTAGAGCTGTGCCACTAAGGTCTTTCTAGCTTGTACCTTGAAATCCAGTCATTTTCTTTATCCTCTGTGTCATTATGGAAAACAGCTGCACTTTGGAGGTGCAGGAAATCATAGTAATTGCCTGAGAACTGTGGGGGGAAAAGAGCCAGGACAAAGGTACAGACATTTGTCAGCTCAAAAGAGACTTTCTTCAAGAAAGAAATAATGAATAAAAAGGTCACCTTAAGCAAACCCAAGTATGAAGTGCCATTAAAAAAATTAATAGACTACCATTCCAGACAACTCTATGGGAAAAAGAAAAAGGATAGTTTATACAGTCGTTCACCTCAAAATATGATTGTTTTATAGCACTGTCTCTTTGCTATATTTTGTGATTCTGTTAACGACCTAGAGAGCCAGCTGAGATAGTAAGGAAAGAACTAGCCTTGGAACCAGTAAGACCCAGATTCAAGTTCTGCCTTTGATACACACTGACTACATAAGACAGGGTAATCCACTTAACCTCCCAGCACCCCAGGCATCTCTCTAGGACTATAAATTTCAGAGAAGGTACCAAACCACAAGGGTAAAAGCAGTTTCCTCTCCAGGGAGTTCTCTCTAGCAATGAAATCACAGGTCTAATATATTCATTCCCTGCTCCACTATTAACAACCTAGAAAATTGAGGTTTTTTGCTTTTAATCAAGAAAAAACATAATTTGAGTTTGATTAACCTTATCCCATATACCTATGTATGTGGTCTTACTGTAGTGTATTATCAAGATATTGAAGTTACAATAAGTTTTGGAAGGCTATGCTCATAGAGCACTTGCCCTATCAGGTCCTACTATGCTGGAAAGATTTCAAGTTCAGTTCTAGCGTTAGACTATGTCTGCTTTCCACAGACCAACCTAAGTAAAAGGGATCCCCCATCAGTAGACTGGTCACTTGGTTGTGAATTCTTTGGCCATGGCAACTCATGAAACAAATCAAAATACAAAATGGCCTTTAATCCCCCATGATCCCCTTCTGCTTTTGCGGTGGCAGAGAAGTAACAAAAAGGGATAAAGGTTGGAGGAATCACCATTTTAGTCTGTCTGTGCACATGACCTTAGCTTTTAGTAATTGAAATCTGAGATTCAGTTACAGTAGCCAATAAATGAATCATACTAATGAATCAATCCATCAAAGAGTTTATTAATATCAAAATCTCTACTAAGTACTGAGGATAAGGAAGATCAAAACTAATCCCTGCCTTCAAGGAACTTAGATTCTAATGAGGGCAGTAGCATGTACATCAATGGTGTAAGATAGATATAAATATAATATATGGAGAAAGAGAGAAATGAGTGGATAGATACATAGATAAAGTCAGAGAGATGGAGAGAGAGAGAGAGACAGAGACAGAGAGACAGACAGAGAGAGAGAGAGAGAGAGAGAGAGAGAGAGAGAGAGAGAGAGAGAGAGAAGGCAGCTTTAGAGGGGAAGGCACTAGCAGCTAGCAGGGTCAGCACAGCCTTCCGTTGAAGGTGGCATTTAAGATGCCCTTCCACTTAAAGAAATCCAGGGATGCTAAGAGGCAGAAAAAAGGGAGAAAGCATTCCATTCCAAA
>CM053590.1:192904447-192977357 GCA_028646515.1 Pseudochirops corinnae | reverse complement strand
AGACAGAGAGAGAGAGAGAGAGAGAGAGAGAGAGAGAGAGAGAGAGAGAGAGAGAAGGCAGCTTTAGAGGGGAAGGCACTAGCAGCTAGCAGGGTCAGCACAGCCTTCCGTTGAAGGTGGCATTTAAGATGCCCTTCCACTTAAAGAAATCCAGGGATGCTAAGAGGCAGAAAAAAGGGAGAAAGCATTCCATTCCAAAAGCACAAAGACAGGAAGCGGAGTGCTTCATAAAGGAATACAAGTAGGCCAATATGATTGAAGTGTAGAGAGGGTGAAGGAAATATAAAGACTGGAAGGACCAAATCATGAAAAGTCTTAAATACCAGAGGACTTTATATTTTATCCTATACTATTAGTTTTTCTTTATAATTTTTTTCTGACCCCAACATGATATTATTTGTACTATTAGAGTCCATTAATTGAGAAATTACACAATTGGATAAGGATACCTTACAATAACTTTGTGGTCCTACCAGGAGTCTGCAACCCACAGGTTGGGAACAACTGGTATACCAAAAGGGAGCCCTGTGTCTGCAGTCAGAAGACCTAAGGCTGAGTCCTGGATCTCCTGTTTATATGATGACTCTGTGACTCTGGTCCTTTGAGCTCCCTCGACTACTTCCTCATCTGTAAATGAGAATAATAGCACTTTCACTATCTACCTCAAAGGATATGAAGAAAGTGTTTTGTAGACATAAAGTACTAATTAAATATGAACTATAATTACTGTTAAATACACTCTTTGAGGTAACATGTGATTTAAAGTTTGGTTATCTCCAACTCTTCATGACTCCTTTTGGAGTTTTCTTGGCAAAGATACTAGAGTGGTTTGCCATTTCCTTCTCCAGTTCATTTTACAGATGAGGAAACTGAGGTACACAAGGTTAGTTGACCTGCCCAGGGTCACACAGCTAGTAAATGTCTGAGGCCAAATTTGAACTCAGGAAAATGAGTCTTCTTGACTTCATGCCTGGCGCTGTATCTACTGTGCCACGACAGGAACAATAATAGGTCCCTGCCCAAGCACCACTTAATGGTTTATTTTGGGGGCCCTCCTGGCTCAGAGTAAATGTAAACAGTGACTGTTTCCCTTTTGGCCAGCAAACCTGAGGATTTCCCCTCCCAGTTTGATTTTTTATATTATTATTGTTAAAGGGGCCATCTCTTGACTCACTTCTTGAAGAAGCCTATTCACTGAATGGATGTTGCCTCACTCAAAGTGAGAATCTGAAATTAAAAGGTTAAGATCTCCCACTGCATCCTCAGTCGTCCTGATCTATATCTGGCCACTGAACCCAGATGGCTCTAGAGGAGGAAGTGAGGCTGGTGACTTTGCACAGCCCTCCCTCACTCAAATCAAATTCAATTGCAAGTCGTGTCATCAACTCCCTGACATCATGGTCCTCTTCTAGAAGGAAGGACAGGACACAACTGCACCACTGCACCACCTAGCTGCCCTGTAATGTTTGCTACTCATCTGTAAATAATCTTTCCTTTATAATAATAGCATAAGAGCATGAATTAAAATCATATTTCAGAATATTCTAGGAAACTACCCTTTAAGTATCTTAAGCATGAATGAAATCTAACATAGGAAAGCAGTAATACTGATTATAAACATTCTGAGTCTTCATCATCACCTTTTTTCTGAGTTCCTTGGGAGATAAAAGAAATTTCGTAGAAACATATACCTTGACTTCAGTAGAACATTTTACACAGTTTTTCATGCTGTCTTTGTGGACAAGGTGGAGAAATATGGGCTAGATTATCATCTTAGGGTCAGCTGAACTTGCAAATAGTCAATTGACTCAGCTCAAGGAGTAGTTATTTTAATGGGTCAGTGTCAAAGTAGAAGAAGATCTCTAGCAAACTTCCCAAGAGTCTTTCCTTAGTCCTGTGCTATATGGCACTTTTTATCAGTGACTTAAACCAGAGGTGTCAAACACTCCAAATGTAAGTGAGAGATGTTTTACAAAATAAATTAAACACAATAGGATATAGATAATGTCAACATGTGACTTTCTAAATCAATATACAGCCCATAGAAATCCTTATTGTAAGTTTAGTGGTCCCCTTTCTATGTGAGTTTGACAGCACTGACTTAAAAGAAGGCATGGATAGAAAGTCAGATTTGCAACCCAATGCTAATTTGAGTGGGATAGTTAACACATTGAATCCTTATCTCCTCCTTAACCTTAACTTTTCCTTCAAGTACCATCTACTCCGGGGAAGCCTTCCCTGATTCTCTCATTTGTTAGTATTCTCTCCCTCATTAAATCATCTTGTATCCATCCATGCATATATTGTAAAACTAACCTCCAGTAGAATCCTTAAGAGCAGAGATTTGTTTTCTTTTTTATCTTCCTATAATCAGTGCCTAGCAATGTAGACATTTTGCACATAGTAGGTGCTCAGTAAATATTTGAATTAAATTGAATTGGATAACAGAATCATAATTGTAAAAGATTTCAATAGCATAGAACAATAGGTCAAGCCTAATTAGAAGACACTGAAGAGCAGTAAGTGTAAAATTCTAACATCAGTTTTGCAAGTAGAAGACAGAGGAGGCAGGGACCACTGGAGTTAGTAGAGAAAAGTTCTGAGACTTTGAATGGACTTCAAGGCAAACGTGGAACAGTGACATGTAGTAATGAAAACAAAAATGATTTTAGTGCCCTTAAGAGACAGGTGTGCCTGCTGTGCTGTGCCCTGGTGAGACCACATCTGAAGGGTTGTGTTCAGTTCTGGGCACCACATTTTAGGAATGATACTGACAAGCTGTGAAGGTACAACCAAAGTAGGATGATTTGAGAGCAAGGAGAAGCCTAGAGAGCATGCCATAAGAAAATCAACTGAAGGAACTGAAACTGTTTAGCCTCGAGGAAAAAAAAAAAAACAAGAGGAACCTGGTAACTTAGTATGAGATTTAGTGTTTAAGTGACGCAATGGATAGAGCGTTGAGCCCAAAGTCTAGAAGACTTGAGTTCAAGTCCGGCCTCAGACACCTCCTCAGCTGAATGATCTTGTGCAAGTTGCTTAACCTCTGTTTGCCTTAATTTCCTCAACTGTAAGGTAGGGATAACAGCAGCTACCTCCCAGGATTGTTGTGAGGATCAAATGAGATCATATTTATAAAGCACCGAGCACTGTGCCTATTATAATGTAAATACATAAATGCTTATTCTCTTCCCTGGAAGAGGGATTATTCTTGTTCTGCTTGGCTCTCGACATCAGAATAAGGAACAATGGGTAGATGGTACAGACCAGCAGATTTCAGCTCAACCTAAGGAAAAACTTCCCTGTCTGAAAGTGGAAAGAGTTATTCTGGACTGACTGCCCATCACATTCAGCCCAGGAATTGTTCCAAACCTGTCTCCTTAAGCCAGTGTCCTCTTTCTCAACAGACAACCCCACTTTCTCTTTAACCCGGATCAACACGTCTACCTTCTTGCATTCTTTCATTACCCCTAATTGTTCTTAATCCATGCCTCAAAGTCTCTCTCTGTTTTTTAACAAGCATTTATGAAGCACCTACTACATACAAGGCATTGTGTTAAGCTCTTTACAAATACTATTTAATTTGATTCTCACAGCCCTGGGAAGTAGCTGCTATTATTAGTCCCATCTTACAGTTGAGAAAACAGGCAGAGGTGAGGTCACTTGCTCGGGTTCACACATATCTGAGTTCACATTTGAACTCGGGTCTTGCTGACTCAAAGCACAGTGCTCTGTGTAATTGTACCATCTAGCTGTCTCTATTTACCCCCTCCCCTCCTCCTTTCCTCCAGATTTGCCATCTCCTCCCCTCAAACTTTCATCTTGATATCTTCTCCCTTTTACTACTAAACTTTTTTACTACTAAACTACTACTTTTACTACTAAACCCCTAAAAAATACAATTGTCTCCACCTCTTCTCTATACTAATCTATGCACACATCATGTCTATTTCTCTCTCTCTGACTCCTGCCTCTGTCTCTGCCTCTCTCTCTCTCTGTCTCTCTGTCTCTCTGTCTCTCTCTCTGTCTCTCTCTGTCTCTTTGTCTCTCTCTCTCGATCTCTCTGTCTCTGTCTCTCTCAGTCTCTATCTTGGTCTCTATCTCTGTCTCTTTCTGTCTGTCTCTCTGTCTCTTTGTCTATCGCAAACAATTTAAGCTCCTCAAAATTAGAACCTAGCTTTTTTTGGCACCCCCAGTAGTAAGCACAGTGTACTTGTAAATTTTTGTTCAATGAATGCTATAGGAGGTGGTGGGTTAGAATGAAGAAAACATGGATTATCATTAGTGGTCATTCATTCTCTGCTTGAAAATCTTCAGTGATAAGGAACTCAATACTGCCTTAAGCCTCAAAGCAAATATACACATACACACACATATATGTGTATACATATATATGTATGTAACATATTTGTGTATATATACATGTGTGTATATATGTATACGTGTATACGTGTGTGTGTGTATATGTACTCAGCTTAAACATTTAGAAGCATAGAATGGCAGGGCCAGAAGCCAGAAGGCCAGTTTTTATTCTTCTGAGATTTTGGTGTTCCACCATTAGTAGCCATAGGGCACTTCCAGCAGAATATCGGTATTTAAAATGTATGTGTGTGTGACAGAGAGATTCCTAGGATCAACAAAAGTACTGCATTGTTTCCTAACTGTAAACCATCCGCTATTACTATCATTCTCCTACTTAATTCTAATTTCAGCTCATTGTCCATCTGTAGTGCCTGTCCAAGCTATAGGGATGGAGAACTGCATTTCGTAATATGCATTCTTCATTCCATTTGTTTTTTCTGTGTGTATTGCTAGGCTGATCTCTTTCATGAGGCTGTGGTTCTCATTGAGGAGACTATAGTGTTCCAGGGCTCATTGCAATAAGCCCAATGTCATCCACAAGCAGGAGCATCTGGAGAGCCTCCCCAGCTATAGACACTCCCACTTCCGTTTGGAATTTGCACAAGACATCCACCATGACCCTGGCAAACAGCCCTGGTGAGCATACTTTTCCTTCACTGTTTTCTACTTTATTTTGGTATTGTTACTCAGAAAATGAATGAACAAAATCATCTCTAGTATATACTGAGGAAGTTTTCACATGTGTGGGGGGCACATTTTTTGGAGAAGATCCTTTAGGCTACTGGTTGCCCTTCTAAGTCAAATACCCTTTTTTAATCAATAACCAAAAAATTCAGTGGGATATTATGTTTTTAACACCCCTAAGCTAGTTGTATGACTCTGAAAACATAGCCTCTTGTAGGAATAAATGAATGAAAAATCATTTAAGTGTTTACACTATGCTAAGTATTGGGAATACAAACAGAAAAGCAAGACAATACCTGTTCTCAAGATGCTCACTTTCTAACAGAGGAAACGATATACAAAACATTTTAGAGTAAGTCAGATGGAAGAGCCCAAGGGTCCTTAGTGTACCACAGTAAAGCAGACAGTAATGTATTTTCTTTAATGTCATTGACAGTACCAAGGACGATTATGGGAGCTAGGCTGGTAGCAGAGTGGGTGGTCTAGGGAATCAAGAAATCAACAAGAAATCATTCAATGTTTATTGTTTGTCAGGTACCATCAGGTATAGATGCTTAGGACAAAAATGCAAAAATGAGATATTCTTTCTCTTCGTGGAGGATATAGTCTACTAGGAGCCTCTATTTCATCAAATTATTTGTAAAATATAGCCTGTTCCTGTATCATGTATTGTCTTTTTTTCTCCTCTTCATGGATACTTTCCATTATTCTATTGAGCATTATCATAAAGATTTTGTAAAGATTAGAAACTGGACATATTGATCAGGAGTTTCTGTCTTCCTTATTGTCTTTGAGTGGTAACAAATGGGGGAACAAGAATAATACTATTTACAAACACTGGAATGGGAATCCAGGAAGGATAAGAGAATAAGAGGTACAGGATGAAGGACATCCACTAAAATAAAATGAACTTTTTCCACATTGAGACCCTGGGGCAAAATCTAGTACATCTCTGTTAAGAATTCTGGACTTAGAATCAGGAAGCCTTGAGTTCAAATCCTGCCTCTTTCATTTAGTGGTTGTAAGACTCCAGAAAATCCATTTGCTGTCTATTTGCCTCAGTTTCCTCATCTATAAAATGAGACAGTTGGCATAGCTGGCCCTTCAGCTTTTAACTCTGATTCCATGAACATTATCATTCATTTGAAATCTCCCATTGCAAATCTAAAAATCTGATAATTGAATGTCTTTACTATACATTTGATCAAATTTCAATGATCTTCTGAGCTTGATCTTCTTAAGTGCCATTGCTACTTTCTCATTTAACACTTTAAGTACTGAGATGCTAGTATTCAAATACAGAATTTCTGTCATTATCAATAAGAACAGATTTCCTTTCAAACTTCAGAAAATTTGTTGTGTTTCAGGTCTGTTGGTTGTCCTTCCTTTTTCATCCATGGATGTTCTTGGAATAATGAGGTTGAGTTAGATCTTACTTCAAGTCTGGTGTGGTGGTGGTGATGGTTATGATTGTTGTTTGGGAGTGGGGTATGCTTTTATCTTTTATTCCACTGCTTTTGACTGCTTTGTGAGACAGTGCTGCTCATAATTTTCAAACATCCTTTTCCATGGTTTACAAATGAATTCATAGCTTCAATTCTATTTTGCCTCATTTGGCAAAAAGATTAAGTGCTTCTGGACTAAGGTAGTTTCTGGGCTCTTCTGATCTGTTATGTATATGGTTAAATAACTATAATTAATGGTAATATAAAGATCAATATCTTTACCTCTATCCATTTTTTCATCAACAATTTAATTGGCCATGTCAGGTTGAAGCATTGTAACTACATGCAGTGTCTTCTCATATATAATTTCTTATAATTTGATAGTGATTTTCATTTTCAATTCAATAACATAAGTAGTAAGATAATGTGCTAAACCTTAGGAATACAAAAACAAAAATGAAAAACAGCCCTTGCATTTAAGGAGCTTATATGCTATAAGGAAATAAATCATAGAAACAGATACATAAATGCAAGATAATATGACAAGGGAGAAAGTACTGATGACTTGGGGAATCATGGAAGGCTTCCCATGATAACTGGCACTTGTTCTGAGCCATAAAGGAAGCTAAGAATTTGAAGATGCAAATAGACAGAAAAAGTGGATGCATGTCACATGGAACAAACTTTGCAAAGAACTGACATTACACAGACAATCTGCCATGTGCATAGAGGGCAGAATTTGGAAAATTGAAAGTAGGCAAGTTTGTATGTAACATGGAGTATATGAAATAGAGTAACATAAATAAGCTTGGAAAAATAGCTTGAAGTTAAAATGTGGAAAGCCTTAAATGCCAAGTTAGGAAGTTTGTATTTTATCCCAGAGGCAGTAGCAAGTTTCTAAAGATTCCTGAGTAGGGAAGTGACATGGTCAGATTTATGCTTAAGAAAAAGTGTTTAGCTGGGTGGTAGATGGAATAGAGAGAAAGATGGACCAGAGAGCAACTAGGAGTGTTTTATAATAAACCAGATAAAAAGTGGTTAGGGACTGAACTATGGTAGAGTAGTTAATAATCTGACTGCACTCAGACAGCCGATCTTTTTGGTAACTAGTCATTTCCTGTTCATTGAGATATAGCCAATTTATTATATATATAATATTATTCATTATTCACTATGGCCAGAGGCTTCCAGACACTGAACATTCAGGTACAAAGTTTCTGAATTGACCATAAGCCTTTGGTCTCTTTAGTTTCTTAATCTGGAATCATATTTTTCAATATTTGTTTTTACCATATTTCTGCATGTTTCCTTTTACATTGAGTCCTCCAGGACCAAAGATCGTGTTCACTTCATTGAAGCATCCTGTCAATATCTTCATTGAATTTCTATTCTCCATTATTCTTTGTGACAGACATTGGCACATAGACTGCAGTTAGATTCATAGAGATATATTTGCTGACATTCATTATGGACACTTTAGGAAAAGATGAACAAATGTCCCATGAAATAATGTTTCTCTGTGCTTTTGTATGCACTATGAAATCAACTCCTTTATCTATCTGAGGAGAACTCTTCCATTTAGCTTCAGCTTCATAGGATCATAGGTCTAGAGCTGCAAACTGACCTAGTCTAAGCCTCTTGTTTTGCAGATGAAGAAATTGAGGTTAAGTGGCTTGTCTAAAGTCAGGTAGTCTGGAAGTAAAGTAAAATGAGGATTTAAACTTAGGTAATCATGACTTCAGGTTCAGTACTCTCTCCTCTATACCATATCTCTTTATCTTTCTTTTTTTTTTTACAGAGAAAATGTAAGCATGTATGAGTCAGTTTTTCTAGGTAAATATCAACTTATTGAACACAGAATTTACTTTATGTATAAATAGTCTAAAAACTGTGGGACTGCTAAGAAGCTGCCCACCTTCCTTTCTGTTACTCCATCATTGTCACTCTAGCACTAGAAGGAGGATGCTAGAATCAAGGGCCAATTTGTATTTTTATCATTTTCCTGGGTCACTGTGGTCAAAATATCCAACACAAGTGGTCATGCTTTGGTTGAGGAGCCTCTCTGTATTTGACTGTGCCAGGTCTTAGGCCTCAATAGTTTTTTGCTGAGATCCATGCAAAATCTTTCCAGAATGTTAGAACCTGCCAGAGGTTACATTCTATTGGCATAGTGTTCAAGAATCCAGGTTCACCTCCAATCCACTATAAATCACTGGAGTAGGACTTTTGCCCAATGTAGCAGATAATTAGTGGCAGAGCTGGAGCTAAATAAATACTCGACAAATGATTGTGATTGCATTGCACCTGAAAATCCTTTCCCACAAATAAAAGAAGAGTACAATCCACATCCTCCCCAGAAACCTCTGCCTACTCCTTGTCCCCCTCCGCAAAAAATTCGCCTTATTTGGTTTCTGACTCCTTAAAGAGAGGGCACCAGGGGCAGAAACAGAGTCAAGATGTTAGTAAAATACCATCCTTTCTTTCCTGCTTTTTCCCCACTATCCAAGAGAGGGTTTCCCAGATAGAAACTTTGTTCTTTCCCCCACTAATTTCCCCCATGAATAGTATGGATACTTCCTCTATGACTCTAGGACAAATCTTCAGAAAACTATATGTTTCCAAAGAGGATAAATTAACTGCCAACTTCCTCATTTTATTAAAGAAGAAATAGAGGTAGACCAAAGATCAGACAGAGGAGGACCAATTACTAATGAAGATGGTTACTGTTCATCACAGAAGGGCCCAAGAACCAGAGAGTACTACAGATAGTGAATATCCAACCCAATTCCCTCATTGCATAATACAGGAAACCGACATGATCAAAGTCCAACTCAATGAACGGTCAACTGAAAATTGTTAGATAATTGCTGAAGAAGTGAGGATGGGGAGAGGTCAGAGAAGAAAAAAGAGAGAAGCAGATATGGCATCAACTCTACTCTGAGCATGCTCATTGAATACTGACCAGGGGAGGGGAAGGGCTTAGCAGGGAGAAGTGGGGAAGTTCTCATGATAAGTGATTTACCTGTATCATGCAACATCTCTCAGTGTCACATGAAGCTTTGTATCTCTTCCCTATCAGAGACCTGGCCCCTCTTCTCAGATTGGCCTCTCAAGGGGTTATCATAGAGGAAGACGTCAATGGGTTCTATCCTGCCTCTCTGAGGCAGCAACTTCAACCTATTTTCACTTTTCAACTATTCTAGCTTTTTAGTGAGTTTTCTCTTTTGCTAAATCAAAACCAGCCTCTTCTCAAGCTCTTCCCCTTGCTCCTCCTTCTACTCTCTAAGGCCAAACCAAACAATTCTTATGCTTCTTCCACATGGCCTTTGAAATACAATCATGCCCCATTCCCCTCTGGTTTTTTGTTTTGTTCCGTTTCGTTTTTTCCAAAGAGATGATACTAGTCTATATGTTCATTCCTTCTCTGTTTTCTTACCAAGAGATACTATTCTATTATGGTCTCTTTAAAAGGTTCATGTTTATAGGATTATCTTCAGAATTTATTCATCATGTTCTTAAGAACATGTCATTTACTTATATATAATGTATATGATGACATATATACA
The DNA here is from genome assembly GCA_028646515.1 of Pseudochirops corinnae. Lineage (NCBI taxonomy): Eukaryota > Metazoa > Chordata > Mammalia > Diprotodontia > Pseudocheiridae > Pseudochirops > Pseudochirops corinnae. The sequence continues at coordinate 192,967,303 of CM053590.1, read as the reverse complement.
TACTTATCTATACATATAATGACATATATATACATATTTAGCTCAGATATATTCACAATTATTCACAATATTCACAATATATTCACAGTTCTTTTCCAACCTTCTAGTCCCAAACTGCCATTTCCAGGAAGTCTGACTATTTTTTATTTACTTCCATTGTTTCCACTGAATAGAATTTTTTTTCATCTCTCCACTGCCAACATTTGTCTAGGACCATTCAATTCCTTTCAATTCAATAGGCATTTATTGAGTGCCTACTGTATGCCAGGCTGAGTATTGAATTGGACCTCTGATTTCACCTGTGATTTTATTGATACAGAATATTGCTAGATGAGGAAATTCTATCTATGAATGCAGATCAATATACTCTGCAATGCATAGTCTTTCACAGAATTACCTAAAGCACGGTAACTTATCCATGATCACACAACCCATATGTGTCAGAAGCACTGGGGATACAAAGACAAAAGCAGTCTCTGTCTGAGAGGAGCTGACATTCATCAGACCACAGAAATGCAGAGACAGAAATGGAAATACCAGATTTCAATCCATCCTCATACTGTAAGGAGGCAGCTATGGTGGAAGGCGATGAGCACAAACCTTGGACTCAGCAGCCCTAGGTTTACAATCCCAGCCTGGCCACTTAACCTTGTGCAAATTTGTGCCTCAGTTTTATCCCTTAGAACCCTTGCCCAGCAAGGTTCTTGTTGATATCACACAAGATAATACAATAAACCACATGGAAATTTTGTGGAGCTAGATTAATGTCAGTTTTGACTCAAGACATACAACAAATGACAATAACAATAATACGGCATAAGAGATGTTATGTGTATCATACGGAGAGAATACACAAATAACCAAGATATATTTTTTCCTCCTTTTTTGTATGTGTGTGCTAAGAAGCCGCCACAGCTTATAGCTGTAGAGCAGGTAAAGACACATTTTGGCCAAGCACATGGGTACCTCCAAAGAGGGAGATCACATACAAATATGGCAATTATTCTCATTTCTCCACATGGAGCTTCCTTTCATCTCTTACACAATGATTTAGAGTTCTAGTTCTGCTTTAATAAGAGATGAGAAAGTCACTTTATCTTTTCTTTTTACCGTTGAGGATTTTAAACATCAGAGAACTTGTGTCACCCCAGTTATCTTGGGCCCGTCTAGCCCTCTCACATTAGTTTGTGAAGAAAAGGAGCCCCGAAAAGCTTCTGCAAGGGCTGTTTCTTTAGGTTGGCTTCCCTCTAATTCATCAGTGACTGAAAAACCTACACAAGAAGAAAAAAACCCATTTAGCAGTGGCAACAAATAGCCAAACACTTGAGAAATTGGTCCTGATAATGTTTTTAAAAAATCAAATTTGTGTAAAGCTATCTCAGGAGTGTGTGTGTGTGTGTGTGTGTGAGAGAGAGAGAGAGAGAGAGAGAGAGAGAGAGAGAGAGAGAGAGAGAGAGAGAGAGAGAGAGAGGCTCCTTTGGCAATCTGTTGAAACCTATAGCTCTCTTCTCAGAATATTTTTTAAGTGAATAAAATAAAATGTATAGTTTCACAAAGGACCCTCTGAAATTGTCCATGGACCTCTTAGGAACTCCTGCTCTTACTGCGTGTCTGCATAATCCCCCACCTCTCCCATTTCCTATATAGAATCACTAAGATACTACCCCACCACAGTCACTTTTACTTCCCAAGAGAGGAGCATCTGCCCACAGGTGCTTTCCCTTTGAAAAAGCAGCCTGAAATCTACCTTTCTATTCACTATTGAGATACATTGGCCACACTAGCTAAAGTTAATCAAGATAGAGAATCCTTAACAAAGTTTCCTCTGTGGGAACAAGATGCCCCAAGGGATCACTGATGGACCACAGGGCCTTTCATCCCTTCTCCTCATTTTAGACCATCCTCAGAGCTGCTAGTGATGAGAACTCTGACGACTCTTCTGGCCGACCCGAAATGAGTTCATGGACTGAGTTTGAGCCACCTGTGCCAACTTTGGTCTCATCCTCCTTACTGAAGAAGACTAAATACCAGCTTCTGGGGCCCTAGCAGATTAAATGATCCAGGAGAGATTTCAGAACTAGAGATATTATAAAACTGAAAACTCTTCTGACTGTGTATTGTGTGTACTACTCATCAGTAAAAGGTTTCTGGCTAGATATTTTTTTCTTCTTTGGATTTAAATTTAGCTCCCTGTTAGCAAAGCTAATACACAGGAATCATGATTCAAATCATCCAAGAAAATGGAAAATCAAAAGTCATAAGATCATATAGATCTAGAAGGGAATTCAGAAACAGTTAGTCTAACTCCTTTTTAACAGATAAAGAAACTGAGACTCAGGGATGTTAAGTGACTTGCCTAAGGTCACACAGCTTTACAAGTAGCTGAGGTAATATTTGAACTGAGGTCTTGTCAATACAGAAAGTCTTTTTTCCCCCTGTGCCAGGATGCCTGTTACTTCCATTTGAGTTTGGAATGAATTATGTTCCTCTTTGTTTTAGGATTTTCATTTTTGTATTTGAATTTTCTCTAGAATAGTGTTTTTAAAAAATTGAGAAGTGGCATGGAATAATGTCTAAAAAGTCATCTTCAATGTCAGGAAGACCCAGACTAAAGTCCCACCTCTCAGTGCCCCAGTCAACTCACAAAGGCTATAAATAGCAGAGCAGTTACTGATGAGCATGAGTCAATAAGTCTGTAAGTCGGTCGATAAGTTTTATTAAGTGCCTGCTCTGTGTGAGGAACTGTGCTAAGTTACAAAGAAAAAGAAAAAAAAAGTCACTGCCCTGTAGAAGCCCGTAATCTAATGAACTCATTGGGAGTTCCCTAAATCAATAAAATCAAATGTATTAGTGAAAAAAAATCCTTAAAAACTGATTTGTCTCTCATGAGCACAAACATTTCATTCCCAACAATTCCTTTCCCTACCCCACCCCCCAAAAATAAGCCATACTCTGTGATAGAAGGAAGATAGTCTAAAATTAATTCTCCCCACCTTGGATAATCCATTCTAAAGAAAGTCTCACAAATGTTATATTAAAAAAAAGTATAGCCCCTTTTGTAAATGGGGAAAATAGGATACAGAAAGCTCTAAACCAGGAGTTCTCAACCTTCGTAATGTTGCAACCCTTTAATACTTGTATGTGGACGTATCTGCATGTGCACGGACCCACCTGGAGACAGATAAAGGAGCATTGTCTCGGTTCCTAAGACCATTGGAAATATGTGTTTTCCGATGGTCTTAGGTGACCCCGGTGAAAGGGTCGTTCGATCCCCAAAAGGTGTCGCGACCCCCAGGTTGAGGACCGCCATGAGCTCATGTATTAAACTGGTATTTAACAAAAATAAAAATTCAACTAAAAATTTCACGACATCATATCCCATTATCATGAATACAGTAAGCCTATACAACCATCAGATTTTTTTCCTACTGTAGAGGACTAACATGAGAAGTGGTGTTAAAGCCAATAACTCTCAGAAAGAGGTGAGTTTAAAATCTGCCTCAGACACTTACTGGTTATGTGATTCTAGGCGAGTCACACTCAACGTGTTGGCTCATCTGTAAAATGAAGATGAGACCTTTAGCACTCACCTTATTGGGTCATTATGAAGGTCAAATGGGATAATTCATGAAAAGTGCTTTGCAAACCATAAAGCCCTATAATAATGTCTGTCACTACCATTATTACCATTTATCAGTATCATTATTACCACTAATTACCATTACCAAGGCTATTTATGAACAGAAAAGAAGGGGGAGAAGCCATGTTGCAAGAATAAGAGACAATATATGGAGAGCTCAGGTTTCCCATTGGTACCCAAGAGGCATTGGCTGCAAATGATAGAGTCTACAGGGTCTGTAGAAGACTTTCTATAGGAAGGCATAGACAAGAATCATACAGGGTGAGAAAGCTTAGGAAGTTATGATTTGAACCAGTCATGAGAGGATCCACAATAATGAAATAAAGGATTCATCAAAGTAAAAGGAATTTCATTATAATGGTAAATTACATTGCTAGAAAACACAGTCCCAGTCTACTAGAATTGGAGGGAAAACCAATCCCTCAGTAACGAATTAGCAAGAGAAGTATTCTGAACACAGTAAACAAAGGAGGAACCCTCATTTACCTCTATTGTTCCCAGGTTCTTTTGCCAATTTGTTTTGTTGGGTTGTTTGTGAGTTTGGATGTGTTTTCTTGAGAGGAAGATATATTTGAGATAGTGGAGAAAGGAGGGGAAATGAAGCTTAATTACAGTTTGTTGGTTGAACAAAAGAATAAGGAAAGTCTCCATCCCACCCCCAGATTTATAACTAGGGCAGAGCAACAAAGACTTACACTAAAATTTAGAGGGAATTTTGACAACCCTTAGGGTCCTTTAGCATCTTAGAAACAATCAAACTTAGAACCTATAGAACAGGGAATAATTAGTAAGAAGTTAGCAGATGGCATATGCTCCCCCGTCCTCCCATCACCACCTTGGTCTAGGAACGGCACCCCAGGTGAGTTCCTCCCAAGCATTACTCTATCCTCCAATTTCCTTACCCTCAGTCCCTGGTCTCCATGTGGTATATTTCCTGCCTGAGACTGTTGTTCCACTTGCTGGTTACAGCTGTTTCCCTTTCCCACCTGCCTTCAATTTGAAGAGCATACAATGAGGTGTTTTCCATATAGAGTGACATAGTGTGACTTTGTTGCTCATGCTAGTACCAAATAATTAAGATGTATTTTATTATATATTGTCCAGATTTGGAATCACAGACTGTTTTCGAGAAGAAAGGGACATTAAAAAAATTTGTTTTTTAAAGAAAAGGGACCTTAAAGGTTTTCTAGTCCAAATCTCTCCTATTTCAGATGAAGAAACTGAGGCACAAAGAGGCTAGTAATTTACTCGGCATCACCCAGTTAGTTAAGGGCATGGTCTAGACTAGAATCCTGACTCACAGAGGGGTAACAGTTTGCTCTGTGCATCAAATTCTCTTCTTTATCCAAGAAGAATGCATGGCCGAATACAGAGCACGCTGGATCCTAAGTCAGGAAAAATTGTTTCTAATCCAAATTCTGCCACAAATTTGCTATGTGATCTTAAGCCAGTCACTTCCTTTCTTATCTGTTATCCATGCCTCAGTTTTTCTCATCTGGAAACTGGAAGGGTTAGAAGTATGATTTCTAATTTCTCCTCCTTTCCCACTGCAGGAAGACCTATGAAATAGTCTTATAATGGGTTCTGGAGCAGCACAGGCTATGGTGACCAGGACAATGCTCTACTTTTATCTTTTTTTTTTTTGTCCTGCACCTATGATTTTCTCTTTTTTTTCCAAGTAAAGAAATTCTCTCTATCATCACAGATCACTCACTGTTCTGTAACCTGGGGAACTGAAGGTTTACATGTCTTGCTCAGAGGTCATACAGTCAATTTCCATCAGGGGCAGAGCTTGATCCCAGGTCTTCCATAATCTAAGGCCAACCTCCTCTCCTTAAGACATGAAGAACAGACCATCCTGTCTATTGAATTGAAAGCAGAAACATTTAAAATAAGCTGAAATGTACCAGGTATATGGTGGAAAGCACTTTTCCTTGGTCCCAGTCATTCCAAAGGCACACATCCTTTCTGTGTCATAGCATAGTATGGCAGTGTAGCATGAGGGCATCTAGTGATGGAATGGAAACTCCTGAGAACAAGGAACATTCTGGTTTTGTATTTGTATCCCTAGTGCCTAGCAAAGTATCCGGTATATAGTAGGAGCTTAATAAATGTTCATCAAATTGAATTGAATGGAATGGTAATCCCTAGTCTTTCAGGTTCCTAGTACTATCATCACACATACCTCACAGAGCCCTTACCTCTCTACCTCTTATATGGTAAGGTTACCTTCACATGACCTGACAATATCCACCTTGTTCCCTTCACCAAAAAGGGGAGAGGAAAATCTTTTTATCAGTCAGTCATCTAACATCTATATAGAACAATTGCTGAGTCTCAAGGCAGTTTCTCCCTACCCCCTACCCCCAATAGAAAAAGCTGATTTTAGCAGCACTATTTATTCTCCAGGTTCAGCGATAGAATCTTACTTGTTCCAAAGAAAAATTTTTTAAAAGAAGGCATGTGTTTTGTCCTAACACACCATATTCGGTGTCTGAAGTGCTACTTGGAAGAATCCTATGTTGCTAATTGCTGACAGTGCAAGAAAAGAGATGCTCTGGGCTGTCACTTTTTAGAAGTTTGCTTTTTTGCTGAGAATTGGTACTGCAGAGGCAGTGGGATCTAGGATCACAGGCTTCAATCTAGAAGGGACTAGAGAGTCTAACCCTGAAGATGGGGGCTACCCACCTTAACCCGAAGAGGATAAGAGATTTGCTCAAGGTCACCAAGGTAGTGTCAGAGGTGGGATTTAAACCCAGTCTTCCGCCTCTAATTTTAGCATTCTTTCCATGGTACCATGCTGCTCAAAATGAAATGTGTACTAGTCAATCACAGACTTTGAGAACTAGAAGGGACTTTAGTGCCCACTTAGTCTACTCATAACATGAAAGAAATCTCTACTATAACATTCCCAACTGGTAGTCATACAGCTTCTGCCTGAAGATCTCAAAAAAAGGACAACCTGGGGTGGCTAGGTGGCACAGTGAATAGAGCACTGGTCCTGGAGTCAGGAGGACCTGAGTTCAAATCCAACCTTAGACACTTAACACAAAAAACTAGCCATGTGACCTTGGGCAAGTCACTTAACCCCAATTGTCCTGCCTTCCCCCACCAAAAAAAAAAAAAAGAGAACCCATCATTTCTCGATTCATTCTATTTCACCTGTAGTTGTTAGGAAAAAATTTTTTTTCCTCACATCAAGCCTAGATTTGCTTCTTTCTTAAGTTCCCAGTCATTGCTCCTAATTCTGTCATTTGCAACTGAAAAGAAGTGGAATCAATCCCCCCTCATGCCAAACTCTTGTCCAAATTAAACACATCCAGTTCCTCCAATTCATCGTCATACGAGATTAGACCCATGACTCTTTACCAAGCTGGTTGCCCTCCTCTGGATATGTTATGGCTCATCACTATCTTTCTAAAGTCATGGCTCCCAGAACTGAGCACAGTACTCCATAGCTGAGGGTTGATAGAAGGAAGACGTGTTCAAATCTAACCTCTCTTACCCACTAGCTCTGTGAGACTTAATTTCTCTGACCTTCAGGCAAATATCTACTATTTTCCTCTCCTTCCCCAGGCAGCTGAGCTCTGTGGATATGAATATACACCAAATCTATAGAATTCCAAGCATAAAGCCTCCAAAGAGTCTGCAGGTAGGGAAGAGTTGTACCACTTCTGATTCTCTTAGAGGAAATGTTCTTGATAAATTTCTCTGAACACAGGATTTGAACTCAGATCTTTCTAATTCCAAGTCCCACACTCTATCAACTGTGTTACCTAGATCCCTCACTTAATGTCAGTAGTGCCTCAGTTTCCTCATCCAGGAAAAAGGTGTTTGGGTAGGTATTCTTTAAGGTTTCTTCTAGCATTTGCTGGTGACATGGACACACAAAACGTGATATTGTATTAGGAAGTCCAGAGGCAGTCACTACATCATGCGTACTTCCAGCTACCCAAACGAATCAAAAAGACAAGGAAATAGAGACTTGTCTTCCTTGGGCACCTGAAATGGCATGCTATGACCATCTTACCGAACATTCAGAAGAAAAGAACAATCAACAAACTAAGGTTTTATGGGTAGTTTTGTTGTGAGTGGGGTGTTTTTTTTTTTTCCATTTTTCTGAAACTTGTACTAGAAAAAGGCTGGCATCAAAACTCACTCTGATTTTCTAGCCCAAGGATCTAGAATCTCAAATGAGGTAGGACATAGAATGCTGATGATTAGCTTTGTCTTAATTTTTGCACTGATAACATTGTAAATGAACATTATTTGAAATCTTGCCCATTTTAAGGTATCGTAATGATCTGGTCTATTTTAATCGATCTGAACTCTTTGGCTAAGCTATTTAGTTCCTATTAAGAAAAGGAAGATAAGCACTTCTCTGAAATATACCTTAGGCTTCTGCTCCCCCAGCGCATCACCCATCAACTGCCTTTGGGAACCACATCATTTTTACATTACCAGCATTAACTCTTCTTGGAGTTATTAGCTTCATTGGCAAATTGTGCTACAGGCTATACTTCCCCCCCAACCCCCCAACGCACACTTTAAAAAAAAAAAAATTGGATCTGGCACTGTTCATGTTTATAATGTTCCTACAAAAATCCCATCTTTCTGCTCCAAAACATTCTTTAGCTGACAAAGTCAGATTTCTCATTTTTAACTACAAATTCTGGGTCTTTATATTTTAAACTATAAATCACTCAATCTAATTTTTTTCTTCCAAAATGTCTACTTACTCTTTGTTGGTGAGGGTAGTATTGCTAAATAGCAATTATTTCTACTTGGAGATACTATCACAGCCCAGGAAAAAAGTTTTTAGAGTTGAAAGGGAAGCTGGGTAAGCCTTTGATAGGACATTTATTAGTGAGTAATTCTACAATCTTTATTGACCCCCACGGCAGCTATGTTTTGATAATGATTTTCCAGCAATTTGGAAACAACTTTAATTTGCCACTCAGTGCCTAGGATAGGGTCTTATATACATAATAAATATTGCAGATAAAAACCCATCACTCTAAGTGAAATAGAAGCAGGTATGCCATTAGGGCTCTCTCTCCAGCTTTCCTAAATGCAGTGTTATTCTTTGTTCTGTCAGAGTAAGGCAGATCCTTAGAGACATCAATTGTACCCTGGCAGTCCTCTAAAGCAAGGGAGAGAACTCAGCATGTGATCTCTTCTTCCTTGTTCCTCCTACCTTTCTCCAGGGAGATGGAATATTTTAAGGGTTTCATTTGGCCCTGACTTACCATTCTGTATGGGGAAAAAAGGTAAAGGTAAAAAAAATTCCCCACCCCAGGCCACTGCTTATGATTTAAAAGGTGGAAAAGAAGAAATATATGAACATTTTTTTCTTATCAAGCAAGACATCATTTGGTAGCAGCTAGTAAAAGAAGGACAAGGGGATGGATAGTAGATAGAATATGCATTAATACTCTGGTGTTACTTTCCATTAGAACTCTCCTTTGACTATCAGAAGAAACAAGACTGATGGTTTTATTTCTAATCCATAAAGAAAATAATCTCTTCATTACCACAGAGCAGACAGACACTGAGATTGTCATGGAAGCCAACAGATCAGCAGCACCCTGCTTGCAACCCAGGGTAGTATACTCCTTGACTAGAAAGGAAGGAGCTCAACATGCATGGTAAGGGGCAGAAAATTTGGAATAGCAGTGGTAGCTCATAAGCCCTACTGAACACCAGTGGGTTCGGGGGTCCAAAATGATACCTTAGACTGAATAAGGGTTCTTGGCAGCCTGTTGAAGCCTAAGGATCTCTTGTCAGATTTTTTTTTTATTCATAGCTGAAGAATATACTAAATTTCAATTAAAGGTCAGTCAAAATAAAGATGCAATTTCTTCCCATATGAATTTGTGGACCCTCTAACTCTGTCCAGGGTCCTTGCCTTAGGGACCTACTTCAATCTGAAATTCCTGAGGAAATGATAAACAAGGTGGGGTAAAAAATACTAAAGAAACAACTGAAAAGATGGATCCTATCACTTTTTCTAGGCCATGGGGTCCATTGGTGTGAAAAAAGACTACATACAATGTCAGACATTTCAATTTGTTGGTTAGTTTTGCTGAACTTTTTCTTTTGTTATTCTTTATGAAATAAATTACTTTCTGGGAAAAGATATAGCAGAAAATATTGGTGATGAAAAAACAAAAAATATCAATAAAAATCTATTTTTTTAAAAAAGTATTTCTGAGAAATCCTGCCACATCACCAATGCTTTAGTTTTAAATGTGTCCATAACTTGCTAAACAAAGAACTGAAAAAGAATTCTGGATTTAAAGAGACTTCTGAAAAATCAAACCAAGATAAGGAAGGGCTTTAAAATATTCCTTTCCAGTTGGTCAATTCTGAAGCTATTTTGCTTTCAACTGAACCTAAACAAGTTTCTTCCTTTTGTCAAAAATTTAAAGACTTAGTCCCTCTAAGATGGAGTGAAATTTACATCCCCTGGGGCACTAGGTAAGTTGTTTCTGTGGTCCATCCACTGGCAGGTAAGCTCAAGAGCCCCAGAAATAGCAATACCTCTCAGATCACCCTATTCCCAGGCTGGCCCCTGCAGTCATCACTAGGAAAACAACCTCAGTGGAGAGGCAACCCAACAAGTGCCTTTTCAGGGGCTGTAGGTCCTGCCTTCCCAACAACTACAGTCACTAAAGACAGAAAAAATAAAGTTCTCCTCACTAAAGTCCTTAGCTCCATCAAATGGCTCAAAGTTGGAAATATATGGTTTTCTCAATAGAAACAACACGAAAGATGCTTTCCCATCTGCTTTGCTGCTGCAAAGACCATTGGGTCTTACCATCAACCTATTAGCTAAGAGTAATATGTTACATCATCTCTTAACATATGAACTCCTTGGGAGTAGAGACTGTCTTGCTTTTCTGTTTGTATCCACAGTGTTTTGCATATAGTAAGGGTCTAATGAATGCTCTTTCATTTGTTCATTTTCTGTTATAGTCATGATATTACTTGGGATGTTAGAGCTCTCAAAACTAATTAGATGGCTAACTGTGCTATGAGAGGTCCCAGGACTGATGAGGAAAACACAGCTATACAATCCTACCTTGTAAGGTGCTTCAGGGACTTTTACTTTCTCTTGACATTTCAAATCTGTGGCATATCCAAATAGTACCGTCACCTCACAATCTTTCTACAGTTTTCAGTGAATTTGTTGTATCTGTATGTAAAAGCATCTCTTAGTGGCCATGTCTTTATGGAAAGTAAAAGATAAAATCCCCTGCTCTTGTCATGTTATCGGATCTAGGTCTAAGTTGGCTTAATTCTAACAATAGTGCTGGGATTCATTTAGAGAGTTTTGCTCATTTCTCATTTCAACTAGGATAAAGTATTGATTTAGTGCTAACGTCTCCTTACTGAGAGCCAACAAACAGAATGGAACCTAAATCATATTACCTAAACTAGGTAACACAGGGGATAGAGCACTGGACCTCAAACCAGGAAAACCTAAGTTCCACCTGCTATATGACCCTGGGCCAATCTTCTCATCTCTGTCTACTTCAGTTTTCTTGGCTGTGAAACAGGGATGATAATACTACCTAACACCCAGAATTGTTGCAAGGATAAAACAAGATATTTGTAAAGCACTTTGGAAACCTTAGAGCATTCTGTATATGCTAGATATTATTATCATTCAATGAAAGTAAGGTCTTAAAATTTTAGGATTATGAATCACTGGAATTTTAATAGCCAGAAGCCATCCTTTTTGCTTAATATTTATTCACAATGGAAGCAGGCCAGAATCCAAGAAGTTATTTGCAAGACAGATCAGTGCTGACATGAATGAAGGATATAAAAGAAGAAGAAATAGTATCAGTCCCTAAGTGCAACTAAGTCCTGCTTTTGGTCATAAATTTTGTGCTGAAATAGCAAAAGTTCACACTTTAATATTAAATATTAAGAAAAATAGTAATGGTTTCCCATGGCACCATTTCCTAAGAGAGCAGTCTTTGCAAGCAAATTTCTGATTGAGATTATCTGAGGGCAGAATCTGATTAAATTGTCTCCTGTTACATATTATAACACTTGTTACCTCACATATTGTAATGGTAAGGGAATCAAAGATCTTCCCTGCCCTTTAATGGGCTTCACTTGGAGCCCAACAAGAGAAGCTTGCTTAAGGGAGGTTTGTTTTTCAGGAAGGCCCACACCTTTTACTACTATGTAATTAGGCAGTAGGTCACAAAGATTGTGATGTCCTCTGACCCTGAAGAAGGGTATATATACTCTGAAGTGAGGTTTTCCTTTGGGGCTCACTCATGGGAAGAGTTGTGTCATTCGGCCAGATGAGACTCTGGGCAGACATTGAGCCCCCTGGCTTTGAAAACCCAGATGTTGGGGCTTCTCTCTCTGGTGACTAACTATATATGTATGCAATGGTCAGATGGCTGGAAGTCCCGTATGTTGGTCTGTTGAACTGTATTATTTTCTCTGTGTTTTTCGTCTGCTTGTAATTTCTGTTTGTATTTTCTAAATTTCAGAGTGCTGACTTTTTCCCCTGAACTAAGTGAATGATAGGTAGATAGATAGATAGATAGATAGATAGATAGACAGATGATAGATGGCAGGTAGATGGATAGATATAGATGTGTGTATTTAATTAAAGATAGTTGACCCCTTTAAAGTTGCTTTCCTTTAGTAAAGCAGATCAAAGAATCTGTGCTAGCAGCCATCATGAGTATGCTAGGGTACTTGCTGTTACACACATTTCTAGGGATGATGTCTTGTCTTCTAATAAGAATGATCTTCAAGATGGAAAAAAATAGAGGAAGTACTATGTTGAAACTCAAGATAGACATGATAATGTAAGAGAGCACCTGGTCAATTTAAATGAATTCTGATCTTCCAGGCTAAGCAAAAGAATTGCATTCTGGGATACTGAAAAAAAATGTAAATGGTATTGAAGACTCACTATAATTATTCATTGAGAAAGCATGGAAGCTGGAAGGGTTGCCAGAAGGTCAGAGACAGGCAAACATGTCAATTTTCAAAAAGAAAAGAAAGGTAGCTTGAGGTGGGCTGCAAGAAGCATTCTGGAATGATTTACCTACCAGACAGCTTGTGAGAGCTTAGATTATTCACATTCTTCTGGGAGATCTATGATTCTTAGGTTGTCTCTGTACATCCTATCTTTAAGGTCAATTAATTTGGCTTGTGCCAAACTCACCAGCTGCTATAACACGATGGCCTTTTTTCTCTTCTGCCAAACTTGCCTCCAATATGGTATTTTTCTGTTCCAAATCCGTTGATGTCTCTGTCACCCTCTAAAAGAGATTCCTCATCATGGATTTAATTTTTCCTCATCTACTAATTGTTTTTAAATTCAGCATTGAGCTGTCTATTTTTCACACTGAGAACTCTAATTTCTGAACTCAATTCATTTCAAATTTCTTCTTTTTATGATTTTTATTTCTCTTTTGAGCCATTTTGAGTTTATTGTTGTTCCATGATCTCCGAGAGGAGTCCATAGGATTCTGTTTTTCATCAGACACAGTTACTTCACTTTCTTTTAAATGACAATATTTGCTGATTGTACTTTGGATTCTCTTTAGAGGTTTACCCATTTTTTTCTTTCTGATTTTTTAGGATCCTATATGTTGATTTATCTAAGGATATTCTAGACTTCAATTAATGTCTCTTCTGTTTGGTATTCTGGGCTTTTAAGTAAGATTTTTGTCTCTTATCTCTTTTGTATTTCTCTTTCAAACACTCTCTGCCTCGTCCCCTCTTTACCAGGGTAAAAATTAATAGAGCAAAAGCTGAGCTTCAAAACTATCTCAGCTTTTTCAGATGGAAGATTTGGCATGAGTGAGCTAAACAACCTTAGAGATACCTTCCAGCAACACATATACGATTTCACAACAAGCTATACCAAAAAACTTTATTGAATGTTATGAAGAATTGCTAAATTACATACATACATGTATATATGGTATATCTTGATTTTACAAAAGTTTCTCATGCTGTTTCACAGACAAGTTAAAGAAATTTAGACCAGATGATGTTAACAATTAGATTAATTCATAGCTGGTTGAACAACTGTACCCAAACTGATTTCAACTTGTCTTTAGTGTTTCCCAAGAAATAGACATAGGCAAGTCTAAGACATCAGACTTGTTCTTTGGTCATATTATTTTTTAAACATATTTTCTCCACCACTTGGATTAACACACAGGGAGAATGTTTACCTAATTGATAGATGAAGAGTTAGCTAACACACTGGATGACGGAATCAAGATTTAGAAAGGTCTAAGTGGGTTGGAATTCTTAGTCAAAACCCAGAAGATCACATTTAGAAGAGATAAAGGTAAAGCACTGAACTTAAAATCACTAAATGAATTTATCAAGGATGGAAAAGACTAATAGAACTAATAGTTCATGTTTAAAAAAAAAAAGACATATGAGTTTTAGTTGACCAGAAGTGGAGAAAGAGGGGAGGGGAGGAAAGGGGGAGAGGAATAAAGAGAGAATTTTTAGTGATATGGGGAAATTTAATGAGAAAATTCCCTCCTAATAATGTAGGTGTGAATCAATTCTTCAATTTATAATCTTAGAGAAATGCCTAGAATACTGAGAAGTTAAATAATCAGCCCAGGTCACTCAGCCAGTACGTGTCAGACACAGGACTTAAACTTGGGTTTCTCTCTCTCTCTGTGATCAGCTCTCTATCCTGTACGTTATGCTGCTTTTCAATATAATGTAAGGTTTTATTAATCAAATATAGTCAGAGGTAATGGTTGTACATACTTTGGCCTTAATCTATCTGGACTGTATTAAGTTCTGGGTACTGTTTTCTGTGAGATGTTGACAAACTAGATACTATTCCAAAGAAAGGCAACCAGGTTGATGGATGTCTGGGAGCCATCAACATCATCATGACCAAAAACCATTTCATAAAGTCTTTTTATGCACCAGGAATTGTGCTAAGCTTCAGGGATACAAAGAAAAGCAAAAAGATCATCCCTGTCCTTGAAGAGCTTACATTTGAATGAAGTAGGCAATGTCCAAATAATTAGGTAAATTCAAGATATTTACAATATAGGAAGGAACACTTTGAGAGGGAAAGACAGTAGCAGCTGGGCAGGGGAGAGGGGATGGGAAAGACCTCCTAGAATAAGTGGGATTTCATCTGAGTCTAGATGGAGCAAATGGCTCCATCTACATTTACAAATTATGATCTATGTATCCATATGTTCTGTGTTTCACAGAGTAGAACTAGGATCTAGAGTTTAAAGGTACCGGAGAAAATTTTACCGTCAAAAATGATGTAAAGTTATGTTTGACACTTTTTTTAATGACACTGTTTAAAAATGAAATAGTCCATTTCATAAAACAATGAACTCCGAATCATTTCATTTATCCATGAATCCATTCAACAAACATTCATTAAGCAATTGCATTTGTCAAGAATGTTGTCAAAGGAATTCCTGCTTTGAGGTGGGGTGGGGGAGGGGAAGGGAGTAGAGGAAGAAGCTAAACAAGATGGTCTCTGTTTACTTCCAAATCTGAAGGTGAATGTTTTGTGAAATGGTGATACTGCATTTTTTTTTCATCCTTAAGCACATACAAGCCATGAGTCTGGCTCTGTGCACTCAGTAACTGAACTTAAGGGTAACACTTGCCAAGGCTGAAATGAACTTAAGCCAGCCCTGTGTTGTAAGCCAACAAGCCCATCATGGCAATTGGAATCTGGAAAGCCTCACTGTGCTAGGCTCTCTCCATTAAATAAATTAGAATGGTGTAGCACAAAGACCCATCCATAGCAGTTGCACAGCATAGAGTACTGCAAGTTCCCATTATACAGCAATTTCATTAAGAGACTAGTGATTTGTCACCATTAAAGCTACCAAGACTTTAAAACTTGTCTTTCTTCTCTCTTTCCTTTTTCCCCAAAAGCATATTGTTTATATTGTTTGGATGAGGATGCTACTAGATTTGATGGCTCTCTACTACATTCTCTCATTTCCATTGCTATCTCCATATAGTCATCAGTACTGGGCATGTGAGTGAATGAATGAATGAATGGATGGGTGGATGGATGGATGGATGGATGGTTGGATGGATGGATGAATGGATGGATGGATGGATGGGTGAATGAATAAATGAATGAAAAAAGCATTAATTAAATACTTAACTGTGTCCAGGAACTGTGCATCAGGTATATTTTTTTAAATGGTTCCCCAAACAGATATTCAAACAAATGTTGGAAGGATAAATAATTGAGGAATAACCTCCCCATCTCCCTATGTCCAACTTCATCTCATCCTATTATCTTCATCACCTCCCATCATCCCTATTGTCATGTTCATAGCTCATGGTGTTTGACATTATGACTAGTGAGGCCTCATCTACACAGGCATGTCTGAATTAGGCATGGCTAAACAATTTTGTTAGGGGTTGCAGAGCCTTGGAAACTAACATAGCTACGTTACCCCACCATGACACATCAGAACATCTCATCCAATTCAGCCAAGCACAGAGTCACTGCCATAGTGTCTTTGTGCTATTTTCAAAAGTTGTGGTCTCATAAAATTTAACTAACTTAACCTGCATTGCCACCTTTTGAATAACTATGAGTTTTTGCGTCAGTCTATGTCTCATGGACAATCATTTCTCCCTTCTGTACCTCTTCCTGTAGCTTATGTTTTTAGTTTCCATCTTAGATTACATTCCAGTACAAGGTAAACTCCTTGAGAGCAGGCACTATTTGATTTTTGTCTTCATATCCTCAGAGTATAGTACAGTGCCCAGTACATGGTAGGCATTTTAAAAATTCTTAATGGACTCAACTAAATTTGGTCTGAAATACCACAGATGCTTGTCCTCTAATATCTCCATCATTATTTTTTTAAAAAATAGGACAGACATTCAAAAGACAGATTTTCCTTTGCCATCTTTCATTCATATGCATAAAAGTCTGTGCACAAAATAGGCTAGGAACATATCCCCAAAAAACACATCTCTTTCTTTTTAAAGATGATAATACATAAGAGGACAGTCTTTTCTCCTTCCTGGAACAATAATGATTCATCTCAAGTGCCAAATTGGAAATATTGCATATGCGGAAAAATTTGCAAGAACAACCTAATATGTATTTTCCTTGGCTCCCTTGTGTCATAATGTTTAAAATATGTCTGTCCTGGAAAGCCATGCCATTCATATTTTTGCATCAGATTCATCGTTTAGGCAAGTTCACCGGGGAACTTTCAGGTCAGAATTCAGGAAGTGATGGTGCTTCAGAGATTTCAGAACACTCATAATTCTGTTTTTAAATGTATTGGAGTTCCAATGTGCTTGTCCATATTTGCTTAATATCTAAAAACTATGTGTTCAGTAGACGTTCTCCAGCAAGTAGAGAATTATTAGTATCTGAAAATTTGCTATACTTTGCGAATACTGTAACTCATCTTAGGTTATTAATGTATTTTCAGGAAACCTGTGACATTGTTACCATAGATATTCCTAAGATTTAGACCTTTCATGCTAGAAGGAAGGTAAGAAAGGTGATCAGATGGTTTAGAATGGAGGAAAAGAATGCAGGATTCCTGGCATTGGATTTCTAATTCTGTTAAGACATTGTCGGGAATTTAAATACTTTTTTTTGTTTCAATTTCATCTCCTATAAAAACTTTCCCTAGATATAAAGCATTAGGAGCTTTAGAGGAGAGGGGGAAGCTAACATAGAAATCCAAGATACTTTTACAACTCAAGTTGGCTATATTAGTTAAAATATTTTTCAAACATAGTCACCAGCATAGTTTAGCTACTAAATATTTCATAGCGATAATCACTATACTATAGTGTCAAAACTAAACTTTGCTGGAAATTACTGTTTCTTGGAGCCAAAATGTAATAATGAAAAAGTCTTTTTCTTTGACTCATGTCCCAACTCTACCATTTACTGTATATGTGACTTTCAACAAGGAAGCTCACTTCCCTGAGCACCTCAGAGATGATAACATTGGCACTATTTCCCAGAAGAATTGTGAGAAGTCAGTAATATATGGCTAGAAGGTACCTTATAAATCATAGAGTTCTGTGGTTTTTACTTTAAGACATGAATTGACTTTTTTAATCTAACCAATAAAAGGAATTGTCACAATAATGATAACATGGATGCACTGAAGTAACGGTGTTTACATTTATTGTTATAATTATTATTATTTTAGACTCATAAATTCATGAGTGATAGGATCTCCTAGTGAAGAAGCTACCTTTACAAATGCAGATCATAACTGTACTGTAACTTACAGTATCATAGAGTTGCCTAGGACACTAAAGAGGCTAAATGACTTACCCAGGGTCATAAAACAATAATGTGTCAGAGATATAGCTTAAATCCCACTCTTCCTAAGTCTGAGCCCAGTTTTCTACTCTGAAGCCTCTCTATCACCATCAGCATAATCAACATTATCAGGAAAAAGAGGAAGTCATTCAGAACACATATTTTGGAATAGAAATACTGTTTTTAGAAAAAAAAATTGCCCCTTCCTTGGAACTTCAAAGGATGCATATTTTAATATGACATGGAAGCATATTCTTAACATAACACATAAATTTCATTTTGTAATCACAATTTTAACAGAAGGAAATACTGCTACAATTAGGAAACATAATGCTCTGAATTTTCAGTTTTGAAAAAAGTGACAACATCAAGTTTATCATTTAATGGGGAAAAGAGATGGGGCCTGCCTTCTTCTTTGCCATCAATTGATTGGATGGATACAGAACAACCATTTAGCCACTACACACACAAACGCACACATGCATTCTTTTCCCTAGTATTTCACCATCAAAACAAGGTTACTCACAAACTCTAATCAGTTGAACAGACATTTATTAAGTACCTAGGAATTGGGTGAGATGCAGTTTCAATAAGACCTAACCCTCTTCCTCATAGATCTTAGGCATAACCTTAGATCACAAACTTAGATTTTAGATTTAAATAGAGATTACAAATCTCAGGTACAAAAAAACCACCTTTTGGTTGACTTTAAATAAGATCTGATAGATAATAGTCACAAAATTATTAAGGTATTGTTAGTTGAGGCATTGATGAGTGGTATCTTTCCAAGAGTCAGTATAGGACAATGGAAAAGAACATGGATTCTAGAGTCACAAAATCTGGCTTCAAATCTCACTTGTGATACTTGGGCAAGCCTCATATGTAAAATGAGAGGCTTTTGAGGTCCCTTCCATCTCTAGACCTAGGATCTTGTGGTCTGCTTTTAAGCCCAGTGCTACTTCTCATTGCAATAATGAGGACAAAACTTAATTATTGCAAGGGATTTCCCTCTAATGAAGCAGATCATTTAATCCAAACTTACCCATTCCATACCACACAATTCTTCTGTGTCTTCCCTTAAATCTGTCTTCCAGGGTCCACCCAAGGAGCTTGGCATAATGGTTTAAAACAAAAAGGCCGGGACTTTTAAGGCATCCATTCTAGGATCTAATTATGACATGGGGAAGTATGACTGTACAGATTTATTGTCTAATATGTGTAGTGCAGTTAGGTGTTGCAGTGGATAGAGCACTGGACTTGGAATCAGGGAGACTCTTCTTCATGAGTTCAAATCTGGTCTCGGTCACTTAGCTATGTGACCCTGGGCAAGTCAGTTAACCCTATTTGCCTTAGTTTCTTCATCTGCAAAATAAGCCAGAAAAAGAAATGGCAAACCACTCCAGTATCTTTGCCAAGAGAACCCCAAATGGGGTCACTAAGGGTCAGATGTGACTGAAACAACTAAATGAAAACAACATCTATTTGTGCATCTATCTGTCCATCTATCTGTGCATCCTTCTAGCCATCAATTCATTCATTCATTCAAAACATATTTGCTCCCCTACTAATGACCTACTCTAATACTTCATCATGTTGTAGAGATGACCCTGGGTTCTCTCTAAAGTTTTGCCAGTGGAACATAAGCTCTGGCCAAAAGCATAAGCTCTCCTACCAAGCTGAAAAGGTTATCAGTATGAGCCTAGCAGTTGGCAGTACTTTTGTCCAGTCAAACTAAATTTAAAGACACTTATTACCTACCACTTGGCTACCAGGTCATGATTTTTGTTTTGACCACAGTGACTCAGAAAAATTATTTACTAAGGCATCGAGTGATGCCAATAAGTATGAATGGAAAGAACGATCAACTGCATATCCTGAAATGCTGCACGCAAGACATTGTTAAAGGCACTTGAGAGTGCCTTTATATAGAAGCATATAGAAGCTTAAGCACTAATCCCCTACCCTAGTGGGTTTACACTTGAGTTGCAGCAATAAGACATAAACAAAAAGTTAATAACAATACATAGTAGGATCTAAAAAGTGTCAGATGAGTAATAGAAGGCAGTGTAATACGGTGGACAGAGCACTGGCCTTGGGATCAGGAAGAGCTAGGTTCAAAATCTCACCTCTGATACTGACTAGTTGCATGACCATAGACCATTTCACCTCTCTCTAAGCCTCAGTGTTCTCATCTGTAAAACTGGGGGAAATAAGATCTTCAGTACCTACCTCAATTGGTTGTAATGTGATATTCTCTGTAAGATTCTTTACACTTTGCAAACTTTGAATACCTATATAGATATACATATATACATACAAATATACAAACACACACAAATGCATATCATAGTCCAAAAGTCTTAATGCGGTTTAAGCTTTACTATGTATTTGTTGCAAATATATATACATATATATGTGTTTGTGTATGGGTTTGTGTGTGTAAGGATACATACATACATACACACACATACATGGAGATCGTGTAATTGTGT
This sequence comes from Pseudochirops corinnae, assembly GCA_028646515.1. Taxonomy (NCBI): domain Eukaryota; kingdom Metazoa; phylum Chordata; class Mammalia; order Diprotodontia; family Pseudocheiridae; genus Pseudochirops; species Pseudochirops corinnae. The sequence continues at coordinate 192,946,848 of CM053590.1, read as the reverse complement.
ATGTGTGTCAGCTATCATTAAATGTTCCAAGAATTTGGAGGCAGGAGAAATTATTATGACCTGGGGTAATCAGAGTAAAAATGGGGTGAAAACTAGGCATTGAAAGCAGAAGAATTGATGTGAATAAAGCCAACAAGATAGAAAAATATAAAGTGAATTTAGGGGACATCTAGAAGACTAATTTGGCTAGAGCAGAAAATCTATATAAAGGACTATATAAGGGATATAAAGCTGGAAACGTTTTTTGAAACTAGATCAGGACAAACCTTGAAAGCCAAAATAAGATATTAGAACCCCTTTCTCATAGGCAATGGGGAGCCATTAAAAGTATGTGAGCTGGGGAGTGGCATAAAGAGAAGTATTTTTTGATAATTTCAGCAATTTATTCTCTTTTCCATGCTCCCTGAATATCAAAGTCATGGTCTAATTTCTACTTTATGTGTTCTTCTAACTACACTCCTAGCCCTCTATTACTTACCAGTGGGGAGCATTTTACATTCCACATGTTCCTCCCATTTGGAGTCCACTCCAAATTTGGTTGGATTTAGACATAAACATGTTTCAAGGCTCAGGAGACATAAGGGCTTTTGTGCTTATATAACTGAGAGGCAGATCCCAGCCTCAGGTGTAGAACTCCTACAAAGTCTATACCCAACAGTTTAGCACTTAATTGTTTCAAAATGTTAATTCTTGGAATCATGAAATGTCATAGCCAGAAGGGACCTCTTACATCTTCTGCTGTAGACCTTTATGCATGTGTCTTCCCTATAGTATTCCCAATAAGTGATCATCAAGTCTCTTTTTTAAATTCCTATGGTGACAGAGAGCTTGCTACACCACAAGGCAGCCCATTCTCTGTTCATGCATGTCTGATTAAGTTCTTCAAATTGAGCCCAAATATGCCTGCCTTTAGCTAACCCATTAGTACCAGTGCCATTCTCAGGCAATGGAACATTGTCTCACATATCATGCGTGAGGTACAGCAGGTAGGCCAGTATAGGAAGACCATGAAGGCCATGGAATGGAGGAATATGTAAGAAGATGGGAAAGATAGTAGGGGGCCTGTGATTCGATCAGTAAGGATATGCCCTCCGCTGATTGCAAATTAAGAACTACACTGCAACTTAGTAGACAGTCTTTTAGATTTCCCATGACTGAAAACTTCATCCTCCTTCAACATGTGCCGTAGTCTTTCCAAACCTAGCTTGGCTATTTCTTCATTGGGCCATACAAAAAGCCTTTTTCTGGTAGGAGTCAGAGCTTATGCTCCACATGCACAGTCTTTGAAAATCCAGGATCATCTCTACCCCACTTTGAGGCATCAGAGGAGAGCTTTAGAAGAGATGAACTTTTATGAATGTAAATAATAAACAAAAGAAACCATTAAGTTCGTACTATATCCATGCGATTGTACTGTGCTTATTTCTGTGGATGCCAAAACAATTATAATTTAATGCTTTCTTTGAGGAGACAGATCTCCCAACAACCTAGAGCAATAAATAGTCCAGGTATGAGGTGTGGCTCGGGGTACAGTGAATAAAGTGCTGGTTCCTACAGTTAGGAAGCACTGAATTCAAATCCAGACTCAGGCACTTATTAGCCGTGTGATCCTGGACCTGTTTGCCTCAGTTTCCTCAGTAAAATGGGGGAGGTGTGATCAGTAACAATAGTCCATACCTTCCAAGTTTGTTGTGAGGACCGAAGGAAATAATAATTGTAAAGTACTTAGTACAATATCTGGCACAGGGGAATTACTATATGACAGCTATTAGTTGTTATTATGAAGTGATGAGGGCAGTGTCAGAGGAGAGAAGGGGGTGTGTTCTAGAGATGACACCAAAGGGAACAGTAGGGTTATATTGATACAAATTTGAGTATTCCACTAGACTTAAAAGATGAGCCTAATATCAATCAATTAACAAATATTTATTAAGCACCTACTAATTGCTAAGGACTGGGAATAGAAAAACAATGAATGAAAATGGATCCATCTGCAGAACTTACGTTCTAATATCTGTGATTGAATATATTTCATGAATAAGGAGAGAATTGAGAGAAGAATAAACTCTCTCATACTGTCTGTCTTTCCTTGAGTGGGCCATTCACTCTTACTTAATGAAATGGAACAGTTGATGCCTTTAACTCCCCTTTCATTTAATCTCATTAATGCGTCTGTTATGATTTCAGTTGTGGGATAACATGGGGCAGTCTTCAGTAGCATAGGGAAAAGAATAGCGTTTGTCAGTGAGGGGGTCCTAATTGCTACATCAAAATGTGTGAGAGTCAACTCCTAACTAAAGCTGACGCCACTGGTGAGTTCAACTTTTCGTCCTCTCTTCTGACTTTAGCAGTGCTGGTAGTTAATTTTTTTTTTTTAAAGAAGCAAAAGCTGATAAGTTCTCAGCTGCTGACTGATGGACAGGCATGTGGACGATAGAATATTTCCTGACTGTGGGTGACAAATGTCAACAAAATGCTTTGATGGACTTAATTTCAGGTTAAGAGAAATATTTAAATTTAAAGATTATTCATAATAATCACAATCTTTAATGTTCATAACACTGCATGATGAAATTAGAACTCAATTATCAGCAAAATGTCACAGCTTATTTGATTCTTTCAAAAACGGACTCAGATATCCTAGCCTTGAATTGGTTTAGCCACAGTACTGTGACGACTCTGAGATTCTTACTTTTCTAGAATTCTTTACTGTTTACTGTTTATTTCATTAAGTTTTCTTTGGACATGTGACTAGAAATTTCCTGTGCTTGTTTCCTGGTATGAAGGTTCATTTTCAAAAGAAATTGTCGCTTCATTAAATAGTGCCAACGAAATTTATCAAGAGAGTTTTGGGTTGTTTTTTTTTTTTTTTTTTACTTCTAGACTCTGTACACCCTGATGCCATTCAGGTTTTCTAATATCAGATGGGATGTGCATATACTGAATATGTCATTTAAAATACAATTAAAAGATAATGTTGAAGGTATGACTGCATAGTGGTTGTTAGAGTGAAGATTGGTGATAGAGCATTTATTTTACTGTTATTAATAATTTAATTCCTAGTTGTTGGAACCTTTAAGTTAGTGAAAGAAAAAAAATCATCCAAATAAAACATTTTCAAATACGGCTAAAAGGAAACATGATGCTTAGGTCTTTTCTCTATAAGAAATATAGGTGATTTGGATAGGAATATGTTACTATTTTCAAAAATCTATTTTAAGAGTTTAATAGTAAAATAAGCCCTTATGAGCAGATTAGCATCCCTGACATAAGTGGAATCTTTAAATGGCTCCAGTATTTATCCTTGCCATTGACAGATTTATTCACAATGATGCTGATACTACTGTTTTGAAAATTAACAATAACAAAGGAAATATTTAAAAGGATTAAAAATATGTTTTTTAAGGGGCTGAGTCAGAAGAAATAAAAAGCCAAATGTGTCTGTAAAAGTAGTACTATGTTCCTTCTCCCCAAAAATGTGATATGGGAAAAATCAAGGCTGTCCTAAAATGACATAAAACACAGTGTTTACCTGTAGATACATTAAGAAGATATATAAAGTGTGTAACTTTTTAGGTAAACCCAATGTCTTCATCTTTTATTACCTTTTCCTGACATTTCCCTGGATCTTTAGAGACATATATACCCTGAAATAAATGATTTATTTTTCTTTTTCAATCAGCTTAGTGTTAGCAAGTCCCCTTAGGTACAAACCAATGTATTCTCCTCATGAAAAGATAACAACTAACAAATGAGACAGATGAAACAAGTGTATAATTCCCTCCACAGAACAGCAAGAGCAGGGAGAAAGATTATCAATGTTTTCCTGTTAGCCAACATATGAGGAAACCATGGATTTGCAAGCTAGGATTCCAACTTGACTGTGCTGATTCTTTATTGTAATTATATATAGGATAGGATTGCTGTCTCTGAGCACAGAGAACGATGTCCATGAGTGCTCAAACAGCTCTCCTCACCAGCTTACATAAACACTGGATAAAGCTGTTAGAGATTACGTGCAGAGTGCTGGATCTGATGAGCTCAAAAATAAGATAGCTGGGGGACTCTAATATTTAGGATTACAACAGTAATCTCTTTAGGGAAAGTGTGCAGTATCAGCAGAACCGTCACTTGAGACTTTCAGCCGCAATGTACTAATAATTCTACATTTGTTTCAGTGTTAAATCTTTGCTGCATGTCAAGGCTGGTACGGGGTCTATTACATTTTAGGATAGCAGGTTGAATCATGGGATAGATAACACTTTTGGAATCTCATGCTAAAACTATAATTTTATAGGAAAACAAAAAGGAAAACGTTTTATGTTTGTTTCCCAGCATAGGATAGTGGTTGACCTTTGAACTCCCACGAAGCTCCAAAAGGGTCCTTTTATCATTGGGCCAACAGTTCAAGATAAACTAAACCAAAATGTACTTTTCTGGCCCGTGAATTTCAATTTAATCCAATTCAACAAGGATTTATTATCTACTACTACTTTACAAAAATGAAAATAAAAATATAAACAATCTCTGCCTTCAAGGAGCTTACCTCTGTCAGAGTTTGCATTTTATATACCATTATCTATAAAGCGTAAAACAGAATACTCCTATAAGAATAAAAATCAGAGAAAAGAAATTTTCTACTTATATTACTATAGAGAAACGTTTTTTTATGCGTTTGAAATCATTTTAATCTCTCATGGTAAAGCAATGGTTATGTAGAGTAGATGTGATAAATTTCTATATTCATAAATCTTGAAATATATTTGGCTATTATAATAACACTGGCTACTTAATAGAGAACCTCCCATGATGTTTGATTTCTTCATGAAAATACAAGCTATGAATTGCCAAAACTCTGAGTTCTGAGGGAGGTACTTGTGGTGTTATCAAATATAGAAGCCTATTAATTCAAATTTTTCTCAAGTCCTCTGATGAAACATTAAGCCCGTAATTCCTAACAAATTTATTCCTGCCATTTTCCCACTGCCACCACCCCTTCTATGTAGCATGAATATTCCTGTTATATTCAATAACTTTGTCCATTGATAATTAACAGTTTAGAAAATTGTGCCTGCCTTTCTATTTCCCTTCTTAACTTAATGGATTATCATCTTAATTGATGGCATCCTTGTAAGCTATTGGTATCTCAAAACACCTTTTGTTGAGTCCCACAGAAGTGACAAATTATTCTTATGTTTACTTGATTCAGCAAGGCTAATTGTTAAATATATGTCTTGATTTCCCTTTTATGTTTAAGTTAAAGAAACTGTTGGGTTAAAAAGAACGCTGTCACATTATACTAATTTTCTGATCACAGATAATCATTAATCAACCATGAATGACACATTGACCAGTAGTATAAGTTGTGTTTCCATTTTATGTGTAAGCTAAAGAAACTATTGAGTTAAAAAGAGCCGTGTCACATTATATCAATTTTCCGATCATGGATGGACATCAGCCATCCATGCATGACACTGACCCATTGATGGACAATAATGACAGTAAATATAACCATTCTTATGCATGGATATTTGGGGGGAGGGGTTGGTCCTGGTTCATCTTTCCAGCTTCAAGATGATTTTAGTCTGAAATAAAGATATTAAAATCTGGACACCAAACAATTTTGGGTTTTTGTCTTCTTTGAAAAAAAAAGTCCTTGCTCTTATCTCTGCTTCTATACCATAGTCACTAGTAATTGATTGAGATTTTTCTCTCCCATCATCCTATAGGAAAAAAAAAAGGATATGCAGATTGTTAGTTTCCTATCTTAAAAGCAATTTAGTGCTTTGAGGAATTAAATGGATAGAATGAAATTTCTCCCAATCAAGAAAAGTAAGAAACCGCCACATCTGCACTTTGTTGTTGTTTTATTACATTATAGATTTTTTTTTCCATGTTTCAAGTATTTAGAGACTGCCAACCTGTTTTTTATGTGTGGCTCGTCGCCTTTGTTTTCCTGTTTTGCATGTATTGTCTAGTCACAAAATGGTCTTTTCAATCACCTCATATGCATAGAAAATGATGAAATTGCAAAAAAATATTCTCAAATACAAGCACTGGAAACATAAGCACAGGTAATGGGTATAATTGTTGATAAATCAGTCTAGGGGCAATGTCATTTCAGAATCCTGCTAATATTTCCTTCCACTTTAATCTCATGACTAAGACAAAGAGGAAAAATTCTAAGTTCCCATAACTACTCAATTATGCCTTTAAACCCAAATCATTGTGGCTTTTGCTGAATGGCTGGTAATAGGCCCAGCCCAAACCTCTGTGCCTCACTGTTTAGGTTTTGAAGGCTTAGCATGAGTGTAAACAGCAACTGTTTTCTGTTGTGACCAGAAACTCAGGAGGTCTTCCCCTCCCAGACTGAGATCTTTGGGATGGCAAATTGAGCCATCTCTTGTCTCAATTCTTACCTAGCCCTTGAATGCACATGGCATCAGACAAATTGAGACCTGGGAAAGACCTATATTTAGAAAGACCAAGGCCACCTCCTGCATCCTGGGCCATTGCTCCTCATCTTGGCCTTTCTCTTGACACTGAACTCTGATGTCTTTGGAGGAGAGAATGAGGCTGACAACTTTGTGAAGCTCTGCCAAATCCAACTCACAAACAAGGCAAGGCATCACCCTTGTGATGTCATTGGTTCTCTTTGAGAATGAAGGATAAACAACTTCCCATCCAGCCCTAAAAGTCTATGATTCTGTGACCAAAGTACTTTTTTTAATCACATGAACAAGTCTTTTCAAGTAGAACTCAGCTTCTGGTTAGTGGGACACTGGGTTTTAGAATGTAGAATGTGCCAAATTCTCTCCTTTATTCTCTTGATAGCATTAAAATAAATGGGAGGAACTCAAGTAGGTGCCCAGTAAGTAAGTTGGCTTCCTGAGTGTGGAATATCAGTCCGGAAGCTGTTTTCCTAGAAATTCCAGGGAAAGCTGAAATCAGTTCAAAAAGTCTTGTAAAAAAAAAAAATTAAGGGAATTGCTAACTTGAAAAGGCAGTAAAAATGAGAGTCTTTGCACTGAATATGTCTAGATAGGGGGTGAGGCATCTAAGCCCAAAGAACCTCTCTATCTAGAGGGGAGAACACACAATGTCAAACCGTTGTACAAGAAGTACGATGTGAAGATGTTGGAGCAGCTGACTATCACTAAATCTGCAAAGGAAACCTGGTATGCTGGGTGTTAATTACAGTAAGGCAAGATGTTTCTGGGAATACAGTGGCTTCTCTTTCTTCTGACGGGCACAATTAATGACCAAAATTTTCTGTGAGGAAGCTTTCAATTGTCCTACTGTCTTCCAAATAGAAAAGGAATACCAAAGAGGCAAAGGTAGAGCAGACTTTTGAAAACTTCCATAAAGCTATTCTCTCGGCTTCAAGGAAGGTGCACATTCCATTAGCTGGCAGAAGAGCTGAGACTCTGATTAGCTCGAATCTGTCTTATGCATTAACTGCTGCTAACCTGTACAATAGCAGATTCAAAAGGAGACAGACTAGAGAGAAGAAAAGACACCAAGACATCACTGCATTATAATTAAAAATCTCCGATCTTTGCAAGACCATATGCATTTAATGGGAATGAATTCATAAATTTTGAATTTAAAACCACTACATCTTAGAAAAAATGAAATTAGAAATCGTTTACTATGCTCATAACAGGACCACTTAGCTTATTATCAATAATTGCTATTAATTAACATACTAATTGCGGTCATTCTTATTTGTTGCTGTTCTTCTGGCCACTTTGGGGGGTTGGCCCTGCTTCTCTGATGCTGCAATGGTAAGCAAACAACTCTCTGGGGGTAAAAGTTTCCTTGTGGGAGATGAAACAGCTCTTTCCATGATAATTGTATAAATGGTGCCCTGACACCCTTGAATATTTAGTCACCTTGCCAGGGTGAGAGATTTGCTCCCAGAGAGAAATTTTCTTTCCACAGTTCCCAGTGGCATATGGCCTAGGTTATAATAACATAACTAAATTTCATCCTCACATCCCAAGGTGCACCACAGAAATTAATTAAGCCCATCCATTGAATGGTGGCATCCAGATCACCTCACAAAAAGCCATCAGCAATGTTACTTAAATGTTTTGAAATGGGGATGTAGAATGTCACAGAATGTCAGAAATGTCAGGGCACCTTGGAGATCGCCTAATCCAATCCCCTCATCTTATAGCTAAGGAAAGTGAGGCTTGGCGTCATATCGGAGGATCACAGATTCAGGGCTAGAAGACACCCTAGAAGTCATCTGCCATCCTTCTATTTTGCAGGTGAGGAAACTGAGTCAGAGAAGTCAGATGACATACTGTTACATAGCAGAGGGCAACTGGGTGGCCCAGTGGATAGAATGCCAGGCCTCGAGTAAGAAAAGTCTCATCTTCATTAGTTCAAATCTTATTAGCTGTGTGACCCTGGGCAAGTCACTTAACCCTGTCTGCCTCAGGGAAATGGCAAATCCCTCCCATATCTTTGCCAAGAAAATCCCAAATGGAGTCATGGAGAGTCAGATACGACTGAAACAACTGAACGACAAATAGCAAAGATGAGGAATGAAGTTGGATCCTTAAATAGCAAAGAAAAGATTCCAAAATAAGTCCTCTACAATACCGTGTTCATTGGACTTCGATTCTGGAAACTCTAAGAGAAATTTTGTGTTTGATTTTAGTAATTACGTTTGGAATTCAGAAAGGATATTTATTTCATTTTCTCCTCCTTGTGAGATGTGGCCACTGCAGTTTGGAGATGAAGATGAAGAATCCAGTCTAGGATTTTAAGTTCAGAACTTAAGGGATGGTAGGTTGTATGATTTCACTTAATGGGAGCTTCTGCAATAGGACCATATCCTTGGCACCAACCTCAACCACTGCTTTAGAAATGACTCTAGGAGTTTCTCGAAGGTCTCCTTTCTCAAGAAAAGCCAACCCTAACCAATTCGATTTTTAGAAAACTATGTTTATTAGGCATGGAGGTGGGAGCCAGAATATCATGTACAGGAAATGGGCCAGCAGGTCTGTTTGACAGGAATAGAGAGTTTTTGAAAGGGAGTGGAATGAAAGAAGACTAGAAAAGTGGGAGGGTGGTAGATTGTGAAAGGATTTAAATAACAGGCTGAGGAATCCGTATTATATCTTAGAGGCAACAGGAAGAAAGTTAAGTTTTTTGGGGTGATGTGGAAGAATAAAATAATCAGACCTGTGTTTTAGGAAGACCAATTTCTGGGCAGCTTCTGGGATGTTTTAGTTCTATCAACCAGGATGATTTTGTTGGTGTTTGGACATTTCATTTGTATCTGAGTCATCATGACCCCATTTGGGGTTTTCTTGGCAAAGATACTGGAGCGGTTTGCCATTTACTTTTCTAGCTCATTATTACAGATGAGGAAACAGGCTTAAGTGACTTGCCCAGGGTCACATAGTTAGTGTCTGAGGTCAAATTTGAACTCAAGTCTTCCTGACTCCAAGCCTGGCATGCTATCCACTGTGCCACTCAGCTGCCTCATGATACAGGAGCAAAATTCTGAGGACAGCATCTTTCTCTGAGCAGACCCATTTTCCCACACTTAAATCAAGTCTGTATCTAAAATGCCATTGTTCTAACGTGAAATACTGCATCAGTACCAGGTGATACCTTTCATCATTAAGGTGTAAATTCATATTTGTGACACTAGCTATCTTCTGGGTTTCTTACTTTTGGGAATTGGGAAGAGGGAAGAATAGAAAGGATTCTAAGAGGAAAAAAGGGGAAAAAAAGATATTTAGGCCTTGGCATCAGGTGGTGATGATACAACTACCACAAACAAAATACGAAAATTAAGGAGGTGACCTCCTTCGACGAATGGCTAAACAAATTGTGACATACAAATAAAATGGAATATTACCGTGTCATAAGAAATGATGATATGGACAATTTCAAAAGAAACTAGACAAATCTTCTTGAAATAATTGAAAGCAAAGTGAGCAGAATGAGGAGAATAATCTACCCAATAAGAACATCATAAAGAAAAACAATTTTGAAACACTAGAACCCTGATCAATATAACGATAAATCAAAGAACAAAAGAACAAAGATGAAACACAGACATAATTTTTCCATAGAGAGAAACTATGAACTTAAAATTCAGAAAGTCATATATTTTGGGATATGGCTAAAGTGGGAAAAAATGTTTTTGCCAGACTATGCAGCTATATATTGAGGATTTTATTTTGGGCTTTTTGTTTTACATTGCTTGGGGGCAGATTAATTTTTTTAATGCATGATGATTCAAAAAAGCTCTAACTCTCACAAGCTTACTGGCATCACTCTAACAAGTACATGTTTTAATGAAAATATCCATAAATATGCGAGTAGCCCAGGATCACAGATCTGGAGCTAGAAGGAACTTTAAAGGCCATTTACCAACCTCCTCATTTTACAGATGAGGAGACTGAGACCCAACAAAGTTAAGTGACTTGCCCAAGGTCACACAGGGAGTAAGTAACAGAGTTAGAATTCAAACTCACATCATCTCACTCCAGGTCTCTAAAATAGGACAATTACACTTCAGTATGACCTAGCATTTCCTCTCCTGGTCCCAACCCATAGCAAAGCTGTGAAGTCATGGGGCATGGGGGGAAGAGGGGAGGAGGAGCAATAAAAGCAATATTATAATAGCATTTCTATAGAAATTTAAGCTTTGTGAAATCTGTTACCGATATTATTTCACTTTAGCCTCACAGTATCAAAGGTACTATTCTTATCTCCATTTTACAAATTAAGAAATTGAATCAGAGCTTAAGTAATTTGCCCAGAGTCACACAATTTGTACATGACTGGGCAGGATTTGAATTCAGGTCTTCTGGGACTCCAAGTACACCATATAGTCCACTTTGCCATCCAGCTACTTCTAGTTGAAAGAACAATTTGTTATATAATAAAAGTAATAGCGGGAGTTTTTAAAGACTTAGAGGTTTATAAAATAGTTTCCTAAGTGAGGTAGGTGGTATAAACAACATAGACCTCATCTTATAGATTAGAGAATTAACATTCAAAAAGATCCCACCAGTTGCCCACAGTCATTCAGTTGATAAGGGTTTGGGCTAGGACTCAGCCCCAGATTGGAAAGATCTGGAGTACTTCTTCTATTTCTGGCTGCCACTCTGATAGAATAGCTTGGGCTGAACAAATGTTTCATGCGTTCCTTAAGGCAAAAAGACAATGCTGAAAATAGCCTCATCCTCTTCAGGCATACCCCCAAAGGAAAGGACCATCTTCTTGGGGGAGTTAGGAATGTAGGACAGAAACAGCCGTTGGCCATACATCATTGGTCTTTCCAGCCACATTCATTTACCTGGGCGATACCCTCTTCACCTCTGTTGTAGCCAAATACAAAGAACAATTAATGAATGATAGATTCTCATGAGCCTGAGAGGTATGATGAGAGAATTCATTGAAGGATCTGTGATTTTTGTCAATCGATGACTGAATGTGCTGTGCTAGATGCTTGGGATACAAAGCCATACTCCCTGCCCTCAAAAAGCTGACATTCTATCAGGAGACAAAATAATTAAAAGGTAATGGGGTTAGAGGATAGGGTTAACTGAGGGAGGAAAAGAAATACTTGAAGATTTTGGGATCAGGAAGTGTTTTGTGTATGTTATCTTGAGTTGAATTTTAAAGAAAACAGATTGGAAGAGATAGAAATAAAAAAGGCAGTGGGTTCTGGACATGGGGGACGGCCAGTAAAAACACTCCACTGAAGTAGATCACTACTTTTTGTTGGTCAGGGAACCATAAAACGTTGAGGTTTAAGGTTTAGGGGTACTTGAGACCCCAAAATACCAACATGCCAAGTCCTGCCAAATGAATTCCACTCAAGTCTTCTCTCAGTCAAAGTAAAGCAAGGTTTATTAAAGGTTTGCCATATTGGGTAGACTTAAGGACTCTTAGGTATCTGTGAGGCTTGTATTAGACAAGCCCGCCAGAATAATCTGACAGAATGTGTCTGCCCTAGATAATTCTCTGCTGTTCATGGAGGCAAGATGGGTCTTATATACAGAAAGGTTGTGGGCAGAATCTAGGAGTGGTCTAGAGGAGGAGTTTGGGGAGGGTCTTCAGGAGGAGTCAGAAGAGATCAGACTCCAGTGAGGAGAGATTAAGGGTGGGAAATAGCTGGAGGCTACTTGGAGACGACAGACAATGGAAGGTTAGGATAGTTTAAGGGTAACAGATTTGGGTATAGATATTTTGGGAGGATCAAGGGTGGGGAGTAGCTGGACAACAGAGGGCTAGGCTAGTAACCGAGATTTTAGTCTAGTGCTAATGAAAGGCTATGGCCTCAGGCAAATTCTTCAAGTGGGAAGATTCAAAGAGAGTTCAAGGGGTTTCCCAGAGCCTGTACCCCATCATTTATGACTCAATAAATAAATCCTAGGGGATTGCTAGAGGCATACAGACTTTAAAAGTCACTGTCTGAGATCATATAGTCAGGAAGTAGCAAAGGCAGAGGTTGAACTCAGTCTTTATGACTCGATATCTAGCACTAGATATTCCAACAGCTTGCATCTACAATAATTTATAAAGACAGAATAGTTCTCAAATAATCATTTCAATAGTGACTATAATAATCTATATTTATGTCTAGAACTGTAACATTTACAAAAGCACATTATAAATTCCATTTCATTACTTGGTTAAGGTGTAACAAAGAGAACCAAAGAGTAGCTAGGTAGCACAGAGGAAATAGCACCAGAGCCTGAAATCAGGAAGACTTGAGTTCAAATCCTGCTTCGGACACCAGCTGTGTCATACTGGGCAAGTCGGTTAACCTCTGTCTGCCTTGGTTTCCTCAATAATAAAGTGGGGATTAATAATAGCCCCTGCCTCTCAGAGTTGGTGAGAATTAAAGGAGATAATAACTGTAAAGTGCTTACCACAGTGTCTGACCCATAGTAGGTACTATGTAAATTTTAACTGTTATTACAAAACAGTAGATATAAACATGAGTTAGACTAATTTTTTGGTGTATTTTTTGACCATGCTTACCATGGAACATGCAACTTCCCATCTCTGACACTTAGTTACTGCTTTTGTGATCTTCAAGTCACTCAAACTCCTTGGGCCTCAGTTTCCACTTCTATAAAATGAGAGGTTTGAACTAGATGGTCTCTGAGGTGCCTCCCAGCTCTAGATCTATGATTTTATGATCAATTAATGTATAAGCATGCATTAAGCAACAGCCACTATGTCAGGCACTAGGGATATAAATGCAAAGAATGATATAATAGTTTGAAACAATATGCTGGCAAGACTGTGATCACATCTACAGCAAACCAAAATTACCATCTGCTTCACTTAGTTCAAACAGCCAGTCAATTCCATGAAACATCAGTCAAAACAGATGTTTGAAGGAACTTACCAAGCATATCTCTGCATTGCCCGACCAGTACTGTCAAAACAGCAGCTCAGTGGTTGTGTGCACCCTCTGTAAGCTGTTTAAACTAATATACCTCACAAAGCAAATTTCTTTTTTAGTGTAGAAATAAAGATCGAAGTTGAGATGTTTGTGTAATTTAATTCCACACAATTCAATAAGAATTTACTTTTAGTAAAGTAAGCTTACTTAATGCATTTACAGATTTGGTACAATAAGGAGATCACTGGATTTAAAGTTGGAAGTCCTTTCTTGAAACCCTAATCCTACCGCTTATTAGCGAAGTGACTTTAGGCGATTCATTTGCCCTTTCTGTAACTTAATTAATTCATCTGTATAATGGGAACAATTGTACTTTACTACCTATCTGCTGTAAGTTACAAGACAATTCATAAAAGATGCCTTATATACCATATAAATGGCAGCTATTTTTATTAGAAACTGGGAGAATAACAAAATAAGAGTTTTTGCTCTGGAGAAGAACATTAAGTACCTATAATATGTTCAAAGCTGAACAGAACATGGGCATGACAGTCTTAAAACTTTGAAGGCCCTTTTACCCTCAGCTAAAACCATCTCCCCATTGAACCTCCTTAAGGACATGTTAGGCTTATATTATCTGGGTAGTAATAAATGTTTTAACCACATCTGCATTTTCATTTGTAAATAAAGGACTTTATAGACCACAAAGGATCATATAAATACTAGTTATTTTTATTTATTATTAGGAACTCCTGGTAAGCAAACTCTTTTAATGTTAATCATCTCCTTCTCTCCAACTTTGCCCAGGATCAGTCAACATATGACAGAGGCAGGACCTGAATCCAGGTCTCACTGATTCCTGAACCTGTTCTTTTTGTTTGGTTTGTTTTGGAGGCAATCAGGGTTAAGTGACTTGCCCAGGGTCACAGATAATAGTAAGTGTCTGAGGTCAGATTTGAACTCAGGTCCTCTTGACTCCAGGGTCAGGGCTTTATCCATTATGCCACCTACCCGTCCCCTGAGCCTGTTTTTTATCTATTATGCTATGCTATTTCCCTGGGTATTCATAAGTTGGACAACATTGGAAGAGATTAGTTTATCTGTTTGACTCATTTACTACTTGTCACTAGTAGGTAGTGTTGTACCTAACCCTGAGTCACCCTACATCTCGTCCCTCCCTACCGTTTTGTGCTCCCTTCTTCAGGTAAGTAAAGTCCCTGCCCAAGGCATATTCCTGGGAAATTGCCCAAGGCACAGTCACCCATCCTGTTCTGGGAAATCAAAACTGAACCATATCCATATTCCATATAAGGTCCTAAACTGAGCATTAACCAATTGCTTTTCTCTACTTCTATAAGTTCCTGCTTATGCATAGATCAGACCATTACTTTGTGATTTTTGTCTTCAAATACTCTGGCTTTGCCCCTGCTCTAGGCTGTTCGATTTGAGTCTACACTCTGAACAGCCGCATGCTTCAACAAATCCACATTTAAATTTATAACCAAGTCTCACTCACTCTTTTCCGCACAACAGTAGTAGGATGCTCAGGGAATGGGACACAGGACAGGTAATTTTTAAAAATCAAGTGGTTATTTAGGATCTGAAGGCTATCTGGGAAGGAAGGGCATTTTATTGGGGGGGGGGGTGTTAGAGGGTTTTGGGGGCAGTATGAAGATTTTATATACCTAAGAATGTGAGAGAATCAGAGGATGCCCAAAAGTAAAGTGAAAGAATGCTGAAGGTAAATTTTGCTTCATAATTTTTGTCTACATGGTTATGGTTTACTATGCTTGCCTGTACTCTAGTGAACAGGGCTTTAAATTGAGGAAATTAAGTTGCATGGTAAGATCAATTATGCCAACTAATGGATAACCTTATTCAAAATCTTTCAATGAAGCATCTCTATGGTTCAATGGCTCTGTGACATTCAAAAAGTCAGGACCACTTCTTGGCCCTTAGTTTTCTCATCTGGAAGATAAGGGTGGGTAAAGTTTTGTATTCAAAGTCTCAACTCTAAACTTCAGTGCTTCTGTGGGTCTCTGTCCCAGAAAGGATATCTCCGAAGAGAACAAGTATTTATTAAGCACCTGATGCCAGGCACCATGTTGGGCACCAAAAACACAAAGACAGGAGAGAAACAGTCCCTTCCCTCAAGGACTTGACATTCTAACTGTGGAGACAAAATGCATATAAATATAGGAAGAATATAGGAAGATGAATACATGATAATCTTTGAAGGGAAAGGACTAGCTGATGGGAAAATCTAGAAAAGCTTGAAGGTGCTAAGCCAAGCCTCAAAGGAAACCAAGTATTCCAAGAAGCAGAGGGGAGAAGAGTGAATTCTGGGTATGAGAGACAGGCAGAGCAAAGGCACAGAAATGGGAATGTTATATTAGAGGAGCAGCATCATGATGGATACAGAGCATAGCTCAGACAGGAAAACCTAAGTTCAAATCCTTTCACTGACACATACTGGCTGTGTGAGTCAAGGCATTGCTTCACCCCCTCACAGCTCCTGAAGACTGTATATTGTAGATCAGTCACTGATTTGAATAGGTATAGGGGATTTCCTCTACTGGAGTGGAGCTCCATTACCGAAGAAATCATAGGTGTATATCAGAAAAACAATTTGAAACTTAGCATTGAACATCAATACAAACACCTAAAGTTGCTTAGTGACTATTGACATTTAAACTAATACATTTCAAAGTTAAATAGATAGATGAGAGAGAGAGATGTAGATCCAATACATATCATATTGCTTTATCATTCATTCTAAGCTCCCATCAAGATTCTTTAGCTATTCATTCTCATTCACTTTTTTTTTCATTTGAGCACAGCTCATTCATCTAGTTTTTGTTTTGCTTCATTTTGACTTTACGTTATTTCCTAAAGGTCGTTCAAGTTTCTTTTTTTTATCATCCATATTGTTTGACTTTAATCAAATTATAAGATCCCATTAAAACAATTTATTTTACTCTCCCCCTAATGCTGGTCATTTATTCATGTTATTTCCAGTTTATTTGAAATTACATATACCACTGCTATAAAAGCCTGAGCAAGTGATGGAATACAGGCTCTGAGAACCCCCTTGAACTCTCTTTGAATCTTCCCACTGGATCTGGCATTTGCCTGAGGTCATAAGCCTTCTATTATCACACTGAATCTCTGTTACCCTTAACCTAACCTAGCCCTCCATTGTCTGTTACCTCTGGCTATTTCTCACCCTTGATCCCATCAAAATCCCATTCTCTCGGTTCATGGACTGACCTCAGATCCTCCCTAGACTCCTCTTCAAGATCCTCCCTGGACCACTCCTTCCATTACCCCAGACTACTTAGACCACCCCTAGATCCCTCCCACAATCTTTCTGTATATAAGATCCATCTTGCCTCCTTGAAGGCATTCAGATTCAATCTAGCTCAGACTTGTCAATACAAGTGCCACGAATGCTTTGCCTCCTTAAGATTTTACCCAATATGGCAAATCTCTAATAAACTGTTTTACTTTGACTGAGAGAAGGCTTAAGTCGAATTCATTCAGCAGGACCCAGTGTGTTCGTATTTTGGGGTCTCAAGCACCTCTAAACCCCAAACCTCAACACAAAGAGCACAAAATTATAGACTAAGATTTAGGACTATGGTGGGGGGTATCTTAGAGACCATGGAGCCCAATATTCATTAGATGAATGAGGAAACTGAGGCACAAGAGATTAAGTGACCTGCCCAAGGTCACACAGTTAATAAGTGTCTGAGACAGGATTTGGACTCAGATCTTCATGATTCCAAGCAGTTACATTTTCACTAAGACATACAGTATACTTGGGCTGTTAATATTTTTCATAGCATTGTAAAGACATCTTCATAGAAATACTTTTTGGCATTAATGAATTTGAAGTTTTAAAGAGAAATCTCACTTTTTATGTTCCTAAAAAAATCGCTAAAGGAGAAGGCAGGGCAAAGAATTGTTAGTGTGGAGGGCAGAACAGACTCAGAAACAAAAGAGAAGATGAAAAATGGGAAAGCCATAAATCCATATCTCATCACATCCCAAACTCCCCAAAGCCGGCCTTCAAATGCATTCTATGAGTGACCATATTAACCAAGGAAGAGACTAAGAGCAGATCCCCACATAACTAGTCCTAAAAAATAAACAGGCCTTCTCTCTAGTTAGGATCACAGTTTGTGCTGCCTAATACACTCAATGTATTTTGGAGATTCATTTTACTGCTGTGACAAAGAGTCTCTCAAGACCTAGGATCACCAGTGGATCGTTCCACTGGAAGATCTTGTTAATATCATTTAGACATAAGGCATTTAGGTGTAACACATGCATTTGGAGCAGCCTTTGACTCCACAGTCCCAATGCAGGATCTGAAATCAAACCCTTACTTAACCTTATTGTGAAGATCGTTTTTATTACATTTAATGTGAGCACATATTACAAAGTGCTATTCATCAGAGTTAGACTTCATTTTTATATGGGAATATGAGAATTGGATTAGTGAGTAAATTTTGTCCTTACCTATAAGCAAGCCCAAATGTTTATTTCTGAAGTTGTTGGTGAAAGGAGGGATGAAGGGAGAAGGGTGACTTTTCTGATATTACTACCTCCCTCTACTCTCATGACTTTTAAACCACTTCTCTTATTTTGCAAAATGCTGTGGAAATATTTGCATTTCTTTAGTATTGAATGTTGAGTTAAAATCATAAACATGCAGATGTCTTGATTTTCAATCACTCCTCATCCCGTTTGTATAAGATAACCTTTGTAGCTTTCAAAAACATCTTCCAACACCCTGGGGGGCAAATTACCTCTATTTGCATTTCCTTTAATAGAGTTGGATCATCTTTTAATTAAAAACTTATTGAACCAGATTCTCCCCATGTATAAGTTACTCTCTGGGGGAGTAATTTATGCAAAGAGTAAATTTGACTCAATATTATATAAGAATAGGAACTGTACAATGAATACCTGGAATTTTCCATTAGTTTCTTAATCACTATAAACATGGTGAGAGGCCCCACAGACTAGAGAGAAATGCTAGACTGGAGATGAGAGGGGGAAGAAGGAGGGAAGCTCTCAGGTACCACAGGGTTCCTCCTCTCCCATGCCTCTTAAAAATTTGGAGCCTGGGAGAGTGGTATATTCTTTCTAAGTCCAGGGACAAGGCCAGAAATGCATGTGAGTACAACAGGGGACATGAGTCTGGTGAATGAGATGTACTGGGAAGGAATAAAAGGATAAGGAATATGTGGGAATGTATGGAGGCAGATGTAATTGAGAAGTAGAAAGGACTGACCAATGAAGGCCCAGGTCTTAGAGCATGAACCACATGTAGGCTTAATGAACAGAAATGTGTGATGGAGTGGTCCCTTCCTTCCTACTCTGGTACAAGAACAAATATCCTGTTTCCTTTCAGCTTACTGGGTAGTGACAAAAAGTCTCCTAATTGGCTGCTAAATGGAACTGAGTGCTTATTTACAAAAGGTTCAAATAAGTGAGGTGTCTCCTTCTTCCCTGGTAGGGAGTGAGGGATGAGCTTCTGTAAGACTCCTGGTTGGGGAAGAGGTAATGTGAGTGACTGCTGTAGAGGGTGAGAAAAAAAAAGCTCACTCCCTTTGGGGCTCTGAACCTTATTACAACCAACCCAGATGTTCCTCTGATGCAAAGGTTCTTAACCTCATTTTGTATCATGACGTCTTTGGGCAGCTTTTGTACACCCATTCTCAGAATGTTTTTTTAATATATAATTTAAAATACATAGGATTATGAAGGAAACCAAATATATAGTTATCTACATTAAAAATTCAAGTTCACAAATCCCAGGTTATAAAGCTCTTCCTTAACACTACTTGAACACAGAATCATAGCTCTTGAGCTCTAGCTCAAATAACCTCAGGGGCCCATGTGGTCCAATCCTCCCATTTTACAGATAAGAAAACTGACACCCAGGGAAATTTAATAACTTACTCAAGGTCACACAGGCAGTAAGTATCAAAAGTAGGATTCGAACCTAGGCCCTGTGACTTCCAAGCCATTGTTCTTTTTACTGTTCCTCACAGCCTCACACCTTATTCCTGGTAAGTAGAATATTTTCAAAACAGACATGAAAATTTATTTAATAAAATGTACTTTCAGTCTATCTAGGGTTCTTAACAGCTTTTGAGTCATGGATCCCTTTGGCAGCATGGTGAAGTCTATGGACCCTTTCTCAGAATAATATTTTTAAATGCATTGAATAAAATATGTAGGATTATCAAGGAATCCAAATGTAGTAAATATAATTATCAATATTTCTTAGAATAAAAGCTACAGAACCCAGGTTAGGAACTCTTGAGTGCTATGCCCCTGATCCTGCCCTTCTTCTCTTCCAGCATGCAGGGCTTCAGCCAGGGCTATGTTCGGATGGAGAGTGGCCCATCCACAAACAGCCTCCTCCTCTTTTACTCCCAGAGCAGAGGAGGGATAGAAGTGCTAAGATAGAGAATTCAGGATGGAACTAGAACAAGAGATGAAGCAACCAAAAGATTGGTGATGGTGGCAAGAAACTAATCTGTAAGATATCCTCAAATTATTTGTTCTCCTCTCAATTCTGGCTTTTCAACAGCCTGAGAAAGAAAAAGAAGTGGAATGACTTACTAAGTGCTGTGCCCTTAACCAGCCTGTTTATGTTATGTCCAAGGTCACTCTGAAGCCAGTCCTTTCATATTCTCTCCCTCCCTCTCTCTCTTTCCCTCTCTCTCCCTCTCTGTCTCTCTCCCTCCTCTCTCTCTCTCCCTCTCTCTCTCTTTCTTTCTTTCCCTCTCTCTCTCTCTCTCTTTCCCTCTATGTCTCTCTCTGTCTCTCTGTCTCTCTCACTATCTCTCTCTCTCTCTCTCTCTCTCTCTCTCTTTCCCTCTCTCTCTCTCTGTCTCTCTCACTATCTCACTGTCTCTCTCTCTCTCTTTCCCTTTCTCTCTCTCCCTCCCTCTCTCTCTCTCTCACTCTCACTCTCTCACTCTCTCTCTCTCTCTCTCTCTCTCTCTCTCTCTCTCTCTTTCTGTACCCCCATCTCTGTCTTTACTCAAGTTAATTCATCTCAGTCCTTCTGAGAAATTAAAATGTCAACACAACCATAAATATGTGACCCAGCAGACTAAGATGGGCTTGAAGAAACTGAGGCCACAGACTGATTATTCATATCAGTAGGAGATGCATGTACTCAATCCCTTTGGGGAAGTTACTAGTTTCCTTCCTTTGGCATTCTGGAATCCTTGGCATTTGTAAGGCATCCCTCTCCTAAGGCAAAGCAAAGTTCCTGAACAGTGGATCATCTCAGTCAAATAATTAAGCAATAAACATAACTACTAAGAGCAAGTTACAGTGTCAGGCACTAGGGATACAAAGATAAAAATGCAACAGTCGCTGCCCTCAGGGAGTTTACATTGTTCCAGATGTCCAGTGGGCTGATTCTGCGGTGGAGAAGAGTAGGACTGGATAAAATTAATTTCTTTCTTGGCCCCTTCCCTCGGTCCCAGACCTTAAAAGAACCTGTTCCCTAATTAATTTAAAGTGTTACCTTCTCCAAATATCCCACCTGTGTTATGCCAGTAGCCCATAAAGTTGAAGGGAAGGGAACACCTTGAACTAACCTCAGACATGGCATCTGAATGAGGATGGAACCATTTGGGAAAAGTAGGGGAGTGGTTAGAACTTGTGATTTCATCAGATAGGATATGGAACTGAGAGCATGGAAACTTGCCCCACTGAAATACGTTGGGAGCTCCCCTTTAAATCTTTAGAGAATTGTTTGAGGACACTGAGAAGTTAAGTGGCTTAGCCATAATCACATGACTTGTGTGTGTCAAAGGCAGAATTTAAATCCAGGTTTTCCTGACTCCAAAGCCAACTGTCTTTCCACTGTACTTGATGCCTTTTCAAGACCCACTCCACCATTATCCAGGAAACATTTCTGCCCTTTTCCATTTCTATAAGAGATCAGGATCCTGGCTGACCCTAGTACTGTGCCTTATACTGCTTAGTGGGTAGCTATAATTCTTCAGTTTGGGCAAAGAGTTGTTTTTCTAGGCTCCCATTTCCCTTTTCTGGGTCATTGACCCTCTGAGCTATTCCATTAAAGGCCACCTGGCTAGTCAGAAAAGTGAAAGCCTTCTCTTTCTCTCTCTCTCTCTCTCTCTCTCTTTCTGTCTCTCTCTCTCTCTCTCTTCTTGTCTCACTCTTTCCTGCCCACCTCCCACCTCTGTCTTTAGGCAAGCTAATTTATCTCAGCCCCTCTGAGAAATTAAAATGTCAACACAATCACAAACATGTGACCCAACTAAGACTGGCTCAAAGAAACTGAGGCCACAGTCTCCTAAGGCCACCATCTTAGACTCTTTGAGTCAAGTCTGTCTGTCTAATGTAAAAATATAAGAGTACATTTCTGGGGAAAGCACATTCTTAATAACATTTTCTTTTAGATCGGAATTTATGGGTATGTGTGGGATAAGGAGACCCCAAAAATCCCCTACCCAAGAAAAATCAAAAGTCAGGTTATCTTGAGGAAGGAACAGGAAGTTTTATTCTCTTCCACCACAGGAATAGGGCGGTCCTCTCCATGGTGGGGATCAAGGAGAGGAGGCCTGTTACAAAAGACACAACAAGAATTTATACCCTAATGCAGTCAATCCCTCTCCTCCGGCTGTCCCTTCTCCCATTGGCTGAGAGGTGAGCTCTCAGTCTTGGCACAAAATCTAACCCAATGGCGGATAACAAAGAAGCCCGACACTATCTCCTATTGGCAGGGAGGTGTGATAGGGAGCCAAGGTATCATCCATGTCCTTATTTGGTATAAACTGCCAAGCAAAGGAGGGGAAAAGGTCACAAGCAAGGGTGGAGGTCAAAACCTCCTGAAAGGGGCCTAATGCTGATGACAGCAAGGGAAGGGGGAAAGGGTCCCAGGTTGTGTGAACCCAGGACTCAGGTCTATCCAGTCTTACAAAAGTCTATCTCTGGTTTCCAGATAGTTTCTCTCCCTTCTCATTCTGAGGAGTCTTCACAGAGGGTGCAGAGAGTGTACCCCACTCGGGTACAATGGAATTTAATCATTTTTAAAAAATAAAGGGACAGGCATGAAGGCCTAATCATAAAAACCCATGTACAGCCATGAGAAAACGAGGACTAGTTTCCACAACAAGAAGCTAAAACAATAATAATTGATATTTGTATAACACTTCATAATTTACAAAATGAATTATACACATACAATACTATAAGATCAACAGGATTTCTGCCCATTTTATAGATGAGGTAACTGGAAGGAAAGAGAAATTATGTCTAACCATGTTCACATAGTATGTGGCAAAGTCAGATTTCAAAATGATGAAGTGCAGGCTCTGGGAGCCTCTTGAGCTCTCCCTGAATCTTCTCACATAAGGCATTTACCTGAGGCCATGGGCCTTAAGTTGTGGCTCTGCCCAAATCTTTAGCCCTCCTTTGTCCAGCAGTTTCCCACCCTAGATCCTCCTGTCCCACCTTGAATTGGCCTAGCCCACCATAGTCTGTTGTCTCCAGGTAGCCTTCAGCAACTCCCTACCCTTAATCACTCATTGCTGGAGTCTGACCTCATCTGACTCCTCCCGGAGATCCTCCCCAAACTCCTCCTCTAGACCACCCCTAGATTCCTCCCACAACTTTTCTGTATAAGATCTCTTCTTGCCCCCATGTGGGTGAGAGTACCATAGGATTTTCCAACACAAGCCTTACAGATATCAAGGCTCCTTAAGAGTCTATCCAATATGGTAGAACTTTTAATAAACTTTGCTTTTCTTTGGCTGAGAGAATACTTGAGTCAAATTCATCCAGCAGGACCTGGTGTGTTCGTATTTTGGGGTCTCAAGCATCCCTAACCCTAACCTTATACCTCTTCATTTTTATGGTCCCCTGATATCGGGAAACACTGTTAATCTCAAGCTCTTCTCCAGCCAGGACTGGAAGGTATGTAAGCCTCTCTCTTTCCCTACTGCACTACCTTCTTGTTCTCCAAGTACCTTGGAAGTGTAGTTTTTTTTTTGTGAGTTTTTTTGGGCCTGACCTCTCCAGTCCCATTAGGTCAGACAGCTAGAAGGCTGTCTAGTACTCAGCCTGACCTCTCAGGTTCTTGGTCCTGTTTGGTTATGTTGGAGAACATGGACATGGGGGCAACTCCTGAAGAATGGAGGACAAGGACAGATGCCCCATCAGGAAATGTAAGCCAGATTTTTTTCAATTCTGTCGGCACTAGGGAACTGGTAAAACTCCAGGTACTTTTTTGTGGGTTATGTTTTGTTTGTTTTTCGAGTCTTACTTCCAAACCTTCCTTTATGGAGCAAGAAACTTCCAGGCCCTACGTCTGTAGCTCCCAAAAGTTCACCTTTGGGTTGTCTTTTACAACATTGGGAAAAATTTAGTTTCTCTAGAAAACTTAAAAAGGAAAAGTTGGTGTTTTTGTGCAACACTGTTTGGCTTCAGTGTCACCTAGAAGACCATGAATCATGGCTTGTTTTGGGGACTTTAAAAGATAAATACCCTCTTGCAGTTAGAATGATAATGTCGCAGAGAAGGGAGATGGATGTAAGTTGCCTACTTAATGGCCTTCCTCTAACTTTCTCGGCTTAGGAAAGATTGTGAGATGCTTGAAGCTAGAGCCCCTCAACAAAAGGGCAATGGGGACCAATTAAATGACCCCCTTCCTATGGCTTCAGCCTCAGCCCTTCCCCCCTCAGGGACTCCTGTTCAGTTCCCAACCACCTGTCTTGCTGAGGTGCCTCCCTCTGTGGCCCCTCCCCCTGAGGTGACACTCACTCAGGCCTCAGGCCCTACCCCCACAGCAGTCTCCTTTTCTGACCCCTTCCCCTCCTCAGGTGCCAGCTGATCTTCCCCCTTGCCATTTGAATTGCATTTCAAAAGCAAGTAAATTATCATAAGATTAGGGAAGTTATACGAATTTAGATCCTGAGTCTATAGAAGGGGCAGCCATCCTTAACATGCATTTCATTAATCAGTCTGCTCTAGATATTAGGAGGAAACTGCAGAAATTGGCAATGGGACCCAAACACCTCAGGCCCAATTACTAGACACAGCCTTTGGAGTCTTTAACAACAGGGACCTAGTTGCACGGAGGACGAAGAACTAGGGGAAGGAACCAGAGACAGAGAACATGCCGATTCTTGGCTGCTGCCATGGCTAGGAAAACTCCCTCAGGGCACCCTCAGAGAACCATAAAAATGAAGATGTATAAGGTTAGGGTTAAGGGTGCTCAAGATCCCAAAATATCAACACGCTGGGTCCTCCTGAATGAATTTGACTCAAGTCTTCTCTCAGCCAAAGAAAAGCAAAGTTTATTAAAAGTTCTACCATATTGGATAAACTCTTAAGGAGCCCTGACATCTGTAAGGCATGTATTGGAAAATTCTATGGTGCTCTCACCCACGTGGGGACAAAGGGTCTTATATAGGTTGTGGGAGGAATCTAGAGATGGTCTGGAGGAGGAGTTTGGGGAGGGTCTTCAGGAATAGTCAGATGAGGTCAGACTCGAATAATGAGTGACTAAGGGTGGGAAGTTGCTAGAGACCACCTGGAAAGGACAGACTATGGTGGGAAATTCAGTTCAAGGGCGGGAAATTGCTGGACAAAGGAGGGCTAAAGACTTGGGCAGAGCCACAACTCAAGGTCCATGGCCTCAGGCAAATGCCTCCTGGGGAAGATTCCAGGAGAGCTCAAGGGGGCTCCCAGAGGCTGCACCTCATCAAAACATTATTTTCTGACTTTAGTCCAGGTTAATAAATGATTAAAGCGTTTACCTTTTCTTTGGATTCATTTATGTTTGACTTTCATAGAAATCTGTTTCCTCAAAAAAAAAAAATCAAATCAGAGATTCATCTCCATTTAAATTCCACCTTCTAATTGATATAAATAGGTGTCTAGAGAAGAAAAAATTGGTTGATTTGACTTGTCAAACAATTCAATTGCGACCCCATAGGCAGTGTGTTTTGGTGGGAAAGAATGCTGAACTGGAAGTCAGGTGAGATCTGTATTCCAAACCTACCTTTGACAAAAGCTATGTTATCTTGAATTAGTCTTTTTACCACTTTGGAGTTCTTTTTCTCATCTTTAAAATGGGTATAATAATACTTGAAATATCAGCTTCATAAAGTTGCTATAAGAATCAAATGAGATAACCTACATTATCTAATTAGCCTTAAAGGACTAAAGTAACGTAAGCTGTTATTATTATTTCAAGTGAGGACTAAAAGAATTGTATTTATACTTAGTACCTGAGGGAGAGGGGAGGAGGTACTATGACCTTAACAAAACAGACTCTTTATTCATATCAGTAGGATGTGCCTGTACTCAATCCCTTTGGGGAAGCTACTAGTTTCCTTCCTTTGGCATTTTGGAATCCGTGGCATTTGTAAAGTCATCCCTCTCTCCTAAAGGTTTAGCAAACTACTGTCCCACCTCCCAAGCATTGTCAGTTCAGAGGGGAAAGAATCTGACTTTTTCTTAGCTATTTGGAGAAAAGAAAAAATGGGTCAACTGCCCCCCTCAAAAAAAATTCAATTTCAGTCAAAATGTTTCTCAGGTATGTCCCTTCCCTTCCATTCTCACTGCCACCATCCTAGTGCAGACCCTCATCGCAGTATACCTAAATTATTGTGCTAATCTCTAAAAGGATCTCTTTGGCTCAAATTATTCCCCTTATCCAGTTCATCCGGCTTGCTATTCCCATATTAAACTTTGTAAAACACCATTCTTATCATATCATTCCCTTGTTCCCTCCCCATTGCCTGTTTCTCCCCACCTTGCCCCATCAAGTCTAAAGTCATTCACGTGGTTTTGAAAGCACTCCATTTTTCTAACCCCACTCTATTCAACATATTTCTCCTGTTTCACTAACTATTGCCCTCTAAACCCCACAATAAAGTAGTTCTCTCTATCCTATAATGACACTACGCTCATCATGGCCCAGATCAAATTTTCCCTCCTTTGTGAAATTGTTTGAGATTTGTTTAACCCACACTGATTTGTCCCTTTACTGGTGCCACATAGTCATATAGGTTAGCATTGACTCTTTCTCCCATGATTTCACATATGTTAGTTTTGCTTCCCTAAATAAATTACTTTAAGAGCAAAAAAAGTACTTCACGTATTTCATTGTAGCTTTCACAGCCCAAGAACTAATAGACACTCAAAAGATAGTTGACGTTAAGGTGACTTTAATTACCTTAGTAAATGAATTGGATCTTTGGAGAAGAGTCATTTATGACTCACTGATCTTGTATAAAATGTCATTAAAGGATAAAAAAGGTGATACTTTCTAGTTTCACCTTCCCCTTTCTTATTTCTGAGGAGGGTGCCACCATTATTCCAGTCACCCATGTTCATAACCTAGGAGATTTATTAAGGATTTACTAAGTGCCTATTATATGCTAGGCACAGTGCTAAGTCCTGGGGATACAATGAAAGGCAAAAGATAGGCCCAAAATATAGATATGTACCATCAAAATGCAAGATAAATTGGAGATAATCAACAAAGAAGATATGGAATTTAGGGAGAACAGGAAGGCTGCTTGTAGAAGTTGGGATTTCTACTGGAACTTTAAGGATGCCAGGGAAGCCATGAAGCAGAGAGGAGGATGGAGCATATTCCAGGCACAGGAACAGGAGAGTCTAGAAATGGTGTTCTCATGCAAAGACCAGGAAGGAGGCCAGAGTCACTGGATCAAAGTGTACACAGCAGGGAATGAAGTATAAGAAGACTGGAAAGGTAGAAGGGAGGCAGGTTATGAAGGGCAGTGAATGCTAAACAGAAGGTTTATTAAAGGAGTTTATTAACATAGGAAAGTGATGTGGTCAGATCTGTGCTTTTGGAACATTAACTTAACATCTGAGTGGAAGCTGAAGTGGGGAGAGGATTGGGGAAGGGAGACCCATGAGCAGCCTATAGCAGGTGTGAGGTGATGAGGCCCCACAGCAGGGTGATGGCAGTGGCAGGGGAGAGAAGGGGGCCAGCCAAATGAACAGGCAACAGATTAGATGGGGAGGTTGAGAGGCTGAGGAGCGGAGGAGGCCAAGCAGGGTGTAAGCCTGGGTGATGGGGAGGATGGATGGGGCCTTTGAGAGTAATTGGGAAGTTCAGGAGGGGGAAGAGTTTGGGGAGAGTTTGATTTTGGATATGCTGAATTAGAGGCATCCTTGGCACTTTACATTCACTCACCCCTCATATCTAGTCAGTTGTCAGGTCTTCTAGACCTCTCCAATTCTGTACCCTCCTCTCTACTCACACACTCCACAGTCATCACCCTCATTCAGGCTTGTCAGGGCTGTAGGTATGATAGCAAGCACCCTGGCATACCCAGGATGGCCTGCTAGCACAGGTTCTTGGATCTGCTTTTCTAGGAAAGACTGCTCAAAAAGGGGTTAACATTCCTACTTTTTATTGCATTCACTAGCTCAGGGGAAAGGTCAGCATCCTGAACTTGGACAAAGTACAAGAAGAGAAATTAACATAAGGACTGATAGACAGGGCTCTGACCGCCTGAGTCAAAGCAATATTGCTATACACTTTACATACATCACTGGATCCAGAGAGCCTTTACATCTGAACAAAAATGGGTCCTGAACATACAGCTATTCAGTGCCTCCTCCAGGGTCCTACAAGGTCCTTCTCATAAGTGAACCCCCAAAGCAAAATACCAACTCAGAGTATGTATATACTTCTCAGAGCTTGAAGGCATCACAACCTGGGTGACTTAGTACCTAATCAACTTAGTACCAAAGGTGTGAAAAGCCTTCCTACAAGCAAATGAACAAGCTTCTCTTTAAGCAAGTTCCTTCCCCAGTGGGTTCCACAAGAGGCCTGTTAATCAATGGGCAAGATCTTATTATCCCATTAACATTACAATAGGTCTGGGGGGCAGGTGGGAGATCAGCAGCCTCAAAGCCACATGTGGCCTTCTAGGTCCTTGGGTGCAGCCTTTTGACTAAGTCTGTGTTTTTTCAGAACAAATCCTTTTCTTAAGGGAATTTGTTCCATGAAGTTTGGGTTCAGTCTAAGAGGGCCACATGTGGCCTTGAGGCTACAGGTCCTGCACCCCTCTAACACTAGCACCTTCTTGGTTCAGATTCTATGCTGGGATGAAATGAGGAATTGTCAAGTCATTAAACATTTACAGAAAGAGATCGGCTTTGCCCTTAGCAAAGCAAGGTCAAGAAACAAGGATTCAATGGCCCTTAGCACCTCTGGGTGGAGCACTCTTCATCTCCATCTGGAAAAGCATCTAGTCAATAGATCATCAGGGCATGGCTACTCTTATGAACTTGGGCACCCACCAGGTCTGAGAAGCACAGACTGTATGACAGGGACTTTTTTTTTTTACCCCTAGATGACTAGAAAGCTGCCTTAGAGAAGGTGGAACCAACCAACTTCCAGGGGCAACTTTGTCTTGGGCCTACTAATGTTGGCTAGGAGAAGAGGGCATGGGAAGGTGGGTAAGAAAGCTGCTTCAGATGTAGGGCCAGTTTTGTCTTCTTTGAGTTAAACACTGACTCTCCATGTTGTGGGTGGGAGAACAGAAGTTACCAGAGCAATTCTAGTCCTATCACTTCTTATTGGATTATTGCAGTAGCCTCCTAAATTGCCTCCATTCCATTCTCTCTCCCTTATCCAATCTACCCTCCAGACAGTTCACACACTGATGCCCTTATAGTTCAGACCACGTAGTAACTCTCCAGCTCAAGAACTGTCAAATTCATCTGTTTGGCATTTAAAGCATTTTTTTTTAAGAATATGGCTATAGCCTGTCTTCTCAGTCACATTATATATTACTCACTAGCTAGTTTGTAGTTCCACAAGTACTGCATTCCATCTCCTGTCTCTCTGCTTTTGCTTAGGCTGAAGTATTTATGAAGCCTAGCAGCTAGGAGGTAAAGTCAATAGAGCTCTGCACTTGGAACCAGGAAGACATCTTTCTGAGTTCAAATCTGGCCTCAGACACTTGACACAACTGAAATAATTGAATTTCCCATGCCTAGAATGCTTTGCTTCCTCACTTCCTCCTCTCAGTATCCTTCAAGAGTGAGTCAGATAAGTGCTACATCAGAACCAATTGGTCTCTGTCTCTGGATTCCTGAACTCTGATAAGTGGGATTCTACCCTACCTTTCTTGGAATCAAGTCTTCATATTACTTCCCGATCATTTCCAGACCCTAACGGTATGCCCCTTTTGAGCTCCCATTTATGTTTTGCATTTCCCATTAAATTATAAACTTCTTAAGAATGGGAACAGTCCACACATATCACAGAGTAGCTCTGACAAAATCACTTTATATTTATTTTGTATATATCTTGTATTTACTTATCTGTCTATCTGTATTGCCTCCACATAAGCTCCTTGAGAATAGAGGCTATTTCATGTTATTTTTTTCTTTTCCAATACCTAATACAGTGCCTGGTATATAGAAGGTAATTAATAATAGATTATTGATTGATTAATTAGATATTAGAGCTCAAAGTAGGAAGAGGGAAGGTTATGAATGTATTTCTGGGGAGGATCAATTTAAGACAAAAAATATCTAGTTCCTGGTTATGCTTCTCAGCCTGAGAATGACTAAGGAATGCTGGGAGAGGACCTATCAGTCAGAATGGGATTAAAGAGAGCTTTGGGACAGCACAACACTGAGAAGAAGGTACGACACATGGCCAAACTAGGCTTTCCAAATTCTTTTTGCGGCTAGGGAAGGAAGAAAAGAGCAGAGGGTGGGAGAGAAGGGAAGGAAAGAAGAAGAGAGCCTCATGAGCTCAAAAATGTCTGTTTTCCCATTTCAGCACAAATTGAAGTGATACCATGCAAAATTTGTGGCGATAAGTCCTCTGGGATCCACTACGGAGTGATCACATGTGAAGGCTGCAAGGTATGAGACTTTAATAGAACCTGGTCAAAAGCGTCAGGGCACTTAATTATGATACTTGTGGTTGGCTGGCTTCCTTTTAATTTATTATATACATATAGGTGTATATTGTATATAGAGAGATATATATTGTATATATCTATATATAGTTGTATATTGTGTATATATAATATATATATACACAAAATTGTGTATATATACATAGGTGTATGCTGTATGTGTGTATATATATCTACATATATAGTTGTATATTGTATGTGTATATATGTAGGTGTATGTTATATGTGTGTGCACATGTGTGTGTATATATATATATAATGTATGTATATATGTATATGTATGTGTGTATGTAATGTATGTGTATATATAATTGACTGACCAGCCAACAGTACCTTAAAAACTGCTTTTTGTTTAAGATACTGAATTATTCACATGCACAGCAGCCATATAAATACAGCAGCTTGCTGTGTTAGCAGTGTTGTCCCCATTAAACTTGAGGGCACTTGCTACCTGTGAGGGCAATTTAAAGGTTAAAATAAATATTGTAAGGTGATAGCTATAAACATTTCCCTGAGCCTCTTGAGAAAGGGGAAGCCAGTCTAACCATTGCAGTAGGAATTTAGCTATCCCCTACTTTCACGGCCAAGGAGAAAAGCTAAAAGAATTTTAGAACTGGGAAAGATCTTAAAGGTCATCTAGCTCAAACTCCACATTTTACAGATAAAGAAACTGAGGCTCGGGTAGGAGAATTTATTGCCCAAAGTCAGCATGGTAAAGTTGAAATTGGGCTGCATTTAGAATCAGATGAGTTTAATTCTTGGCTCTATCACATGCTCCATTACATATGTGACCTTACCTGGTGTGGCAGAGGGAAAAGAACACAAGTTCTGGAGTCAGAGGACCTGTATTCAAATCCTACTGCTGATGCTTGCTACCTGTTTAACCTTGGGAAAGGTAGCCCTCAGATTCCTTCTTGGTAAAATAAGAAAGTTAGACTAGGTACCCCCTGAGATCCTTCCCAGTTCTAGACCTTTGATCCTAAATCACTTCACCTCTGAATTTCTGTTTTCTTATCTATTAAGATGGACCAAATGACCTCTTAGATTCTTCCCATCTCTAATTTATAATTGTACTGAGTCACAGAACTGGAAATTAAAATCAGCTTCCTGATTTCCAATCCCATTACTATTCCTTCTGCCTTGTCTTCCAAAAAAACAAAAGAATGTAAGTGATCGGCTCCTTTTCAAAGAAATCCTAAGAGAAGTGAAGCAGTTAACATGCATCCAGTCTTAACACTAACAAAATCAGATGCATAACAAGTTTATAAAATGAATGATGCGAAGTAAAAAGGGAACTATAGATCAGATATGGAGGGGGAAATGAGAACTGTTACACAACTGTTTCAAAGTCACATCGGTTAAGATCGCAAATAGAACATGCAAAATGCAGCACAGCATGTGTGGGGAAAGGTGACATTACAGGAGCAGTTATTGGAAAGAGCAATTACGACCCTGATTGAAGATGCAAGCAAAGTGAATCATTATTTAATGTCAGTAAACTGAGGCGAAACAGCACAGTCATACATTCTGAGATCAGATCTTCATTTGAAGAGACTTTCAAATATAAACGAAACAAAGCCCGTTGTAACACCATTGAATAGTGATGCTGGGTGAGAAATTGACAAGTCTTTTTATAATGCTCACACAAAGTGTGATCCCTGTAATTGAAATTGGCACCAAAAAAAGAGGAAAAAAGAAAATAAATGATAAAAGAAAAAAAGAAAGAGAGAAGCTTTATCTCAGTAACCAGTCAACATCCTGAGCTCCCTTGGATATGATTACTGTTAATCCTTTTGTGAACCTCCAGAGATGTCCCTTAATATTCTCCTGCACCATAGCCTTATAATTAAAGGTTGGAAATGTATCAGCCGTATGCATTTGTTCCTTCCCTGGCCACCATTTCCTACTGTAAAGGTAAAATGACATTATCTCTCCTCCCCCTCCTGGCATCATTTGTTACTTGTCATGGGCAAAAAGACAGAAATTTTTCCTAACTTCCTGAGATACTGGAGTTATGATGTTTCTCTTACAAGGAAAGACACTTCATCTCTATTGGTTTTTAAATAATCCAGTCCTTTTCACATAATATTTCTTGAAAGACTGCATCACTTAGTTCAATGTCAAGTGAAACTGGTTCATGTTTAATTGTAAAACAAACAGAATCTAGATGAAAAGGGAAGAAAAGAAAAAAGAACCTCAAAGTACAGAGAAATGTTTTTTCCATTTAGAATCAAAAACATTTTCCCGACAACGTTTTCTTCTTCTCCATGCTATAGTTAACCTAATTAGAATATAGGTAAATTTAGATTGCAAAAGATTAAGTGGCTTGCCAAATGGAAAACAACAGGTCAGTAACCACACTGGGAATAGCATTTAAGTGTTCTGGCTTCTTGTCATCTTCTCCCTTCTGCCTCTCCTCTTCGAATAGAAATCAACCTTCAGCAAAGAATGTAGCTATTGTTCTATGGGGTACTCTAAGCTTTGAGTTAAAATGACATTTTGAATCACAGAATGTAAAAGAAATCTTTAATGATTAAAAAAAAATTAAGCATGTCACAATTTTCTTCAAATAAGAACCTCGAAGAATTTTTTTTAATAATAGCAAGGCAACATTCCACATCAACCCTCAAATATTTCATGACATTATTTTCAAGTCAGTACCAACAACTCATTTTTAAATAACATTGACTCAGCTCATGCATTCATTCAAATCCCTGTTCATTCAATAAAATTTGAAACAGAAACTACTTTTCATGCCAAAAAGCACATTTGCGATAATGAGCAACAGATAAGCAAGAAATGCCTCATAATTAGTGTCAAATTGGCCTTAAATTAAGCCTGTAGCTATACCTTCAGGAAAATGTTTCTCAGTCAGTATCAGACCTGTGCTCTACAGTTTTTCATCAGCTCTGACTAAGCTGCTCTTAAGTACCAAAAGGCACAAACCACACAATGCTTATTGAAATGTAAGTCGCATGTCACTATTAATCAAGGTATATTTGCTGAAATGATGCTGTATAACTTGTTTTCATGGATTCTAGGAAGCCATATTATTTCTTTCTGGGACTTGTCATAACTTCAATGCAATCATTTGTCTTCCAGCGTCAGCCCAGTTTCCATCTCATTGTGAATCCAGTCTTTGCTGCCATCCAGATCTCTCATTCTGCTGTAATGACACCTCTGAATCCCAATGTTGTCACCCTTTAAATCTCAAAGTCCCATTCCACTGGATAAATCATACTCATGGCTACGCCATGATGATGCTAGTTCTTTTCAATGCACGGCATTAGGTTTTTCTGAGGGTGATGGAAGAGGTAGTGGAATCCAGGACTAGTTCTGGTGCTGAAATGAGATGGTTGGCCTCTCTTCAGATTAATTTTTGAAGTGCAGCAAGTTGAAGTTCCATTAGATAGGGGCTGATGACTCTGAGCAAGAATTTTACTCAAGAACACTTAGGAAACCAAATCAATAAACATGTATTAAGTTCTGACAACTGGCAAGCTCTGTGTTGGGTCAAGGATATAAAGAAAAATCAAAAACATTCCCTGCCCTTAAGGAGCTTACATTCTAATGGAGAAAGATGACACATACCGTCATTGAGTTCTTTCCAAGCTAATACCCCATGCTTTTTCCCTTCATAAACTGTGTGTGTATGTGTTTCTGTGTCTGTTTCTGTGTGTATGTGTCTGTGTCTGTGTCTGTGTGTGTGTATGTGTGTATATTGCCAGCTGCAGAATCCACTTCATTCAGCTTTCCAACGGACGGAGGTTCCAATCCAATAAGTGTCACAGGGAGGACACATTCTCTCTATGGCTTTAGACTCTATGGTCTCCCATTAACCTCCATGGACTCCAGTTTTCCCATCTGTAAAGCGGGAAAAGATAGCGTGGAAGTCTCTTCCAGCTCAGATCTATAACCCTATGCTTAGACATATATTTGTCCCCATTTTCTCACATAGGACCTAAGGACAGATAGAAGCTTTTAGTTTTGTGCTTCTTCCTAGTTTATCAGTTTACATAGCACATTCTGGGGACACTCCACCTTCCTGTGACTATTAGCATATCCATGATGCTGCTGTTATTCTTCCTGGAGAAAGTCTGCTTTGTCTTTAATGGGAGAACCTGAGCAGGATCCAAAGGGAGGTATCCAAAGAGTTGTTACACATAAACAAATTTGTGTTGACAGTGAATCCCCTCCAAAGAAACCTCAGGAAACATCCCCTTCGTGCATGGTAATGGTTCTTGGGTTTTGTTTCTTACAAATACATACATCTCTCTCTCTCTCTCTCTCTCTCTCTCTCTCTCTCTCTCTCTCTCTCCCCCTCCCTCTCTCTCTCTCCCTCCTTTCTCTCTCTATCTCTCCCTCTCTCCCTCTCTCTATCTCTCTCTCTCTCCCTCTCTCCTTCTCTCTCTCTCTCTCTCTCCCCCCCTCTTCCTCCCTCCCTCCAGGGATTCTTTCGAAGGAGCCAGCAGAACAATGCTTCTTACTCCTGCCCAAGGCAGAGAAACTGTTTAATTGACAGAACGAACAGAAACCGGTGCCAACATTGCCGGCTGCAGAAGTGTCTTGCCCTAGGAATGTCTCGAGATGGTAAAGAGTTAACATCTTGCTCTCCTATTTAAGCTCTTTCAAATGGCTGCTGCTTTGCTGGAGCCAATTTAAACCCCTTGTTACAGTTTCCAGAGGGTGGGAGTATGGAAGAAGAGAGAGAGGGGAAAAAAGACCATTCTGATAGCATATTAACTGGAAACATAGAAGTTTTTTTGGGGGGGAGGAGGGGAGGAGGGAGAACAACACATATATGCAAGAGTGTTTGGTGAGAAAGTAACGAGCTGAACAGGTGTGCTGTTCACACTGAAGACAGAGGAAGCAAAATCCTTTTTTTTTAAAGGCTTTGCAAACACAGAGAGCTGAAGAGATCGGATAAGTGACACGCCTAACCAGGGGCACACCTGCTAATTAGGTGTGAGTTCAGCTAACAGGCCTGATAGATTTCTGCTTGTAAGAAGCAGAGTTCAGGGGCTCTTGCCTATGATCAGGTCTATCTAGCAGATGATTTGCTCTTACCCTAAAACCCATCTTCCAGCTCACAACCAAACCTTAGCAAAGACCCAGCTGGATGGTACCACTGTTTTAGGAGAGCTGTTTAGGACAATTTGCCCCAGGATCTAACACAATAGGGACCATTTCCCCATAGCTACCATTCTAAGTTCCTCAACTATGAACTTCATGGACAGAGTCACATTTTCTCCCCCCACTAATTCCTGAATAAAGGTAAGAAGGAAGTGATACTTTGAGCAAGGGGAGGAGGAAAGGGAAGGAGGGGAAGCCATTTGGGCTTTTCCAGAATATTGCATGGAATCCTGGGATCCCAACAAATACAAAAATGGAATTTCTCCCTGATGCTACCTCCCATATGACTTGAGCAGGTCACAACCTCTCTGGGCCTCAGTTTCCTTACAGGTAGATAAGGAATTGACCTAAATAAATTCTTGGGTCCCCTCTAGGCCTTGCCCTATGACCCTATGACTCCTCTGATCAGATTGATATTTTCGGCAACCTGAGATTCTGGTCACACTTTCTCTGCTGCAGTTCTGAGCAATAAACTTTTGTATAAAAGAAAAAAAGGCGATTCTGTATTCGTATTCTAAAGTGATGATAACTGTCATTCACTTACTCAGCACACTTTGAGGGCAACTGGAGCTAGTGTGTTTTAAGTACCTGGATAAATTCAACTTGACACATAACTTGACAGTTAACATATAAAATACTTGGTCCTTAGCCCGCCTTCCCTAAACAGGAAAGTCCTTCCGGTATGTCATTTAAACCTGCAGCTCCCTTTGTCCCAGTGACACATCTTCCCCAAGGAATCTGCCTTGCTTTAGCTAAGGGAATCTAGGAAATGCCTTTTGATTAACAAACATGTAAAGAAGCAAAGACTGTAGGTATCTTCCAACCAGCCATGTTTTGTCCCTTTCTTGCTATCTGCATAGAGGGCTGCTCCCAGGGATTGTGTATCTAGAAACTAAATTATCTCACCAGAGACTGCCACATGACATGATCTGACCCAAGCTTTTAAGAAGATCCAGAAAAAGAGGAAAAAGAATTTTGCCAATGGCTAAAAATAGTCTTCATTGGACTCGGTTTAGAGGGATTACCCACAAATTTGAATTGTGAGTTATGTAACTCATTTCTACCATGTGAGGGCAGCACATTAATTGACAGCAGCTTGAAAGCTTCATGTATAAATGAGGGGTGAGCCCTGAAAAATGGTGATGACGGTGATGACATTTCTATAGGGCTTTCAGGTTTACAAGTATCTCGTTTTAGCTTCACAATAACGCTGGGAGGGCAGGGCAATTATCCTAATTTTGTAGATGAAGAAAATGAGGCAGAAAATGAAAGGAAAGAAACATTTATTAAATGCCTACTATGTGCCAGAACCTGTGCTAAGCACTTTACAAATGTTATCTTCACAACAACTCTTCAAAGTAGATGGAAGTTGACATAGAGATTAAGGGACTCGTCCAGGGTCACACACAGCTAGTAAATGTCTGAGGTCAGGTTAGATCTCAGGTTTCCTTGACTCTGGGTCCAATATTTGTTTCTATTATGGACAGAAAGAAAACATACTCTTCTCACTATCAGGATTTGTGATGCTGAGTGACATCATGGGGAAGAAAGTGTGACTGTCCAAAAGGACTCAGGCCAGGAGTCAATAGGGATCCAATTCAACCCATAGAGGAGAGGAGGCTCTTCACCTACCCTGGCATAAGAAGGTTCTGGGGACTATATGATAGTGGAACAGCATTCTCAAAGGAGGAAGGAATACGCTGCATTAAATAAGCCTCTGGGAAGTAAAAACAATGATATCCAAGGATCCTGGAGATCTAAGGATGGTGATAAGCAGCCAGACCATGGATCAGGCGACCATCCCGAAGCTGCCAGAAATGACTTCCCAATATCCCCTGCAGATAAGTACATGCCAAGCAAGTGGGGAGGAGGAGAGGGTGAAGGGAGAACAAATGGAATTCTTTCTTGAAGTGCAAAGTCTCTCCTTTGTATCATATGGAGGTGGCTTGATTTTTCTGAAGCTTTTATATGGCCCAAAATGTTGTGTCTTGGACTGGTTAAGTAAGCATTCCCAAACCGTTTTAAAGGTATTAATAGTGACCAGACTAAGACTGCTCAATCTAATTTGATTCAACAAGAATTTAGTATATGCCAGGCACTGTGTTCAGCTCTGGGAATACAAAAACAGAAATGAACTTAGACTCCACTGGGGACAAACATACTAAGGAAGGTCAATGCAAAATCTATGCAAAATAAATTGCAAAGTGATTTGGAGGGGAGCTGAGGCAGGGGTGAAACAACTTGGAGGGGAGTGAAAGGAGATCAAGAAAGGCCTTGTTTAGGAGGCGACATGAACCAAGCCTTGAGTACAGCAAGGAGTCCAAGAGGCAGATTCGACACAGGCACAGAGATAAGAGAAGATGAGGAAAGTGCAAAGAGCCGTTTTGGCTAGGATGTACAGTGAGTGTTGGAGAGCTATATAAAATTAGCCTAGGTATAGAAGGATTGACTGCAATCAGACTGCAAATGGATATAAAGGCCAAACAGAAGAGTCTGTGATTCATCTGAGAAGCACTGGGAAACCAGTGCTGTTGGAGAATAACATGATCACACCCATACTGGGGGAAAACTAATTTACCAGATTTGTGGGAAGTTTGCTTCATTCTGACAATTGTTCAAGGTATCTGGCTGCCCCACCTGGCCACGGGAAGTTTTTCTAGACCGTGGCTACCCACCATTCAAGCATTTTAAACTTCTAGGCAGGGGTGGGAACCTGAGGCCTTAAGGTGGTGTGTGGCCTTCTAGATCCTTAGACAAAAGAGTGCATTTAAGGATCCCACCCCTGTAAGGTGTCCTGTGCAATTGCTGCTAAGACTTCCATAACTCCCCCAGAGCAGTTATCACCATTCCTAAAGTTATTTATGGCAGCTAGGCAGTACAATAGAGTGCTGAGCCTGGAATCAGGAAGACTCCTCTTCCTGAGTCCAAATCTGGTTTTAGACACTTACTAACTATGTGACCCTGGGCAAGTCACTTAACCCTGTTTGCTTCAGTTTCCTCATCTGTGAAAGGAGCTGGAGAAGGAAATGGCAAACCACTCCAGTATCTTTGCCAACGAAAACCTCAAATGAGGCTCAAAGAATCAGACACAGGTGAAAATGACTAAACAACAACAAGAAATTATTTATAAACTAACAGAATCGTAGACCTAGAGCTAGAAGGAAAATTCAGAGACCATCCCCTTCAGTCTCCTAGGGAGCAGGCAGGTTAAATGACTTTTTAAATCATCATCATCATATTCATTCCCTAATGAACTTCTACAGCTTGAAATGAAAATCAAATAAAAGATTACCTTGTCTTTGTCCAAAATTTAGATATATTTGCATAAAAGTTTTATGTGCAAAACATCTTACAGTGACCTGGTCTGAGACTAAAAGAAACATATGTAACCATAGGTCATTATTCTGATTTAGAGGGCCAGTCCATATGCTTTTCCTCCATAACTCTGTTGCCTATAGCTGTTAACTTAAAATCCTCTAGAATGTCAGATCCCCCCTGCAGAAGATTGAGGGTGTAGTTAATACTTCATCAAGAATTTTCAAGGTGGCACAGTGAATAGAGCACTGGCCCTGGAGTCAGGAAGACCTGAGTTCAAATCCATCCTCAGACACTTAACACCTACTAGCTGTGTGATGTTGGGCAAGTCACTCAATCCCAAAAGCCCTGCCTTCCAAAAAGCAAAAAAAAAAAAAAAAAAAGATTAAAAAAAATAATAATTTTCAGAACATTCTGGCTCATTCCACCAGCCTAGAAACACCATCCTTAGTCAATGACAAAGTCCGTATACTTAAATAACCTAATTGCGCACTTTGAGCCAGTTGACATGTTTGCACACAGTAGTCATTACGATTCGTTTCAAAACAATCTTTTTACAATGTTCAGCTCTACATTTTCTGACTGATGAATTTGACTTTGGAATCATTCTGAAAGAGTTTCCTTTGTATTAAAGTTTATCAAAGTTTTCTTTTTAAGTCAGCTACAGGAAATATTAATCCATTCTGACAACATATCAAATGAAAAAGAAAAATTGCTGTAAACATTAATAAGTGGAAAGTGACATAAGGTGATCTCTGACAATCTAACTAAATTTAGTTGGACTAAACTCATTTAACCCTATAATGCACTACTAATAAGCACTCATTCAGATTACAAAGATCAGTAATACATGTTCTTGTTGTTCAGTCATTTTCAGTAATGTCTGACTTTTCATGACCTCATTTAGGGTTTTCTTGGCAAAGATGCTTAAGTGGTCTGACATGTCCTTCTCTAGCTCATTTACAGATAAGGAACTGAGGCAAACAGGGTTAGGTGACTTGCCCAAGGTCACACAGCTAGTAAGTGTCTGAGACCAGATTTGAACTCAAGAATATGAATCTTTCTTACTCCAGGCCTGGCACTCTATCCACTGTGCCATCTACTAGCTACCCCATCAATAATATTATGCTTGGAAACTCCAGAAACTCAGTTCTACTTTGGATCCTACAACCAAATCCAATAATTTATTTAGGATCATAGGTTTAGAATTGTAAGGGACATTCAAAATCATCTAGCTCAACCTTCTTCATTTTACAGATGAGAAAACTAAGACCCAGAAAGGTAAAGTTGTTTGTCCAAGGCCACAGAAGTAATAAAAGATAGACTGTGCCTGAATTTAGTTCCTCTGGTGACATAGCCAGGATTCTTACCTACACACCACCATTGTGCGGGTAGAAAAGGTTATAAGGAGAGATCACCATAAAAGAGCAAAATAAAGACTACCATTAAAAAATGTCCACTTTTCACATTAACAACATTGCCAGGGGGCACAGTGAATAGAGTACCAGCCCTGGAGTCAGGAGGACCTGAGTTCAAATCCAGCCTCAGACACTTAACACAAAAAAAACTACTGTGTGACCTTGGGCAAGTCCCTTAACCCCAATTGCCCCACCTTCCTCCCTCCAAAAAGCAAAAATAATAATAATAATATTACCTGACATAAGGGTTATGTAGCTTGTAAAGCATTCACTAATCAGCATCTGCATAGGTCCTCACAAGAGCTATTTGAGGCAAACAATCAAGTATTATTATCCCCATTATACAGATGTAGAGACTGAGGCTCAGAGAGCTTAAGAAATGTTTAAAGGTCACAAAGTCAGCAAAGGACTTAAACCTAGGTCTACTAATGTCAAATTTAGTGCTTTTTCTAAAAAAGCTGAGTACGTCTTAGGCATTCACCTTGTATATACAGTGCTGTGCTAAGTGTTTGGAAGGCTTACGGTATATGGACGAAGGTATTTCACCATGCGTGTCTAGATGTGATTAACAGAAAGACAGTGTAAATGAGCATTTAAGATGTTTCCCATTTCAAATGTGTACTGTTCCTATTAAAGGGAAGGCAATTAGAAGATGTACATATTCTAAAGGTTAACAGAATTTTTTTGCACAGGCATCTATGTGCCAAGCACTGTGATTGACTTAAAGCTAATTCACAGGCAAGTCAAGACAGCACCCTGTAATGTCACTGGTCCGCTTAAAAAAGAAAGGATGAACAAAAGCAGTTGAGTGATACAGATATAAAGACAAAAAAAAATGGTCCCTACTATCCATTCCAACAAAAACCAAAAGCTTCTCCAAGGGATTAAGCTTTGGTACAGAGGTTTATTCATTTAATTGATTGATTTACAAGTAATGCTGAGGAACGGACTATCCATAGAAAAAGTAGATTGATCCATTTTTGCAACAACAAAAAACCAGTTTAATGGTGTAGTGGAAAGAACATTGGGCTTCAAGTAGATGATCTAGATTCAAATCCCATCTCAGACATTTACTAGCTGTGTGACCAAGGGGGTGAGTAGTTGACCCACCTCTCTCAGTCTTAGTTTCTTCATCTGTAAAATGAGGATTAATAATACTTAATAGTATTTAACTTGCAAGGTTGTTATAAGAATGAGAAGGGAGAGCATGGGGGAAGAGGGAGGGAGAGAAAGGGGTGGGGGAAGAGAGAGAGAGAGGTGGAGAGGGAGGAAGGAAAGAAGGAAGGAACGAAGGAAGGAAGGAAGAAAAGGAAGAAAGGAAGGAAGGAAAGAAGGAAGGAAGGAAGGACAAAGGAAGGAAAGAAGGAAGGAAGGAGAAAGGGAGAGAAGGAAGGGTAAAGGAAGAAAGAGAATGAGGGAGAGGGACAAAAACAGAGAAATGGACAGAGACATAAAATTCTTAGCGTTTGTACTCTGTTTGAAGCAGATAAAGATGGAGACAGACTTGACTTGTGATTTCACTGAAACAGGGAAGTCCCATATGAGGACACTATCTCCCTTTCTTCTTTGTAATTAATGACCTTAGAGTTTCCTAGGACATTGAGAAATCAACTGACTTGCCAAGGATCACATAGCCATCATGTGTAAGATGAAAGACATGAGCCCAATTCTTCCCTGGCTCCAAAGCCAATTCTCTGCCCCCTATACTATGTTGCTTTTCAGAATACAGGCTTCTAATCCCAAATATGCAGGAGATGACTTCAATCTGAGCTTTTAGCAATATTTCCATTTCATTTGGTATATTCCTAGACTCACTAAAAAGCCTCTTAAGAATAGATAATGCCTTTCTAGAAGTATTTGTGGAGGATACAAGCAGTCTTTTTAGAACTTTTTTTTTTTTTAACAAACAAATAGCATAGGTAGAAAGAGGCTTAGAACAGAAGTCAGGAGACCTAAGCCCCAGCCAATCAATGGACATTATTTTTAATTACTTACTATGAGCCAGGCTCTGTGCTAAGCACTTGGGGATACTTAAACACCCTCTATCTGTTTAAGCCTGTCTCTGAAGTAAACTGCCAGGCTTCAGTTTCCTCCCCCATCAAGTAAAGGGGTTAGATTAGATTACCTCTAGACATATTTTGGAACTCA
>CM053590.1:192842086-192903947 GCA_028646515.1 Pseudochirops corinnae | reverse complement strand
TGTTAATGCCCTTCCATCAATCGTGTAAAGTCAGGAAAGATCACAAGATTTGGAATATGAACATCATGACTCAAATCCTGACTCTGCCATGGATTTAGGCAAATCATCCCATTCCTCCTATGTAAGAAGGAACCATAAAATTTACCCTGATAGCATCATATGATTATTCCAATGAAATCACTTTGTAGATGTTAGGATGCTCTGTAAATAGATGTTCATAGGATCATAGAGGTAGAGCTGGAAGGAGCTTGGATGCTATTGAGTAGAATCTCCTTCATTTTGTAGGTGTTCATCACTGAGGCCCAGAGAGGTTAAGTTGCCTAAAGTCACGCAGCTGCTGAGTGTCTGAGAATTCAAACCCAGGTCCTCTGTTTCTAAATCCCCATGCTTTTTCTACTTCACCAAAAGAAAATTTACCTGAGAAAGTCAGGATTTTCCTCTAGCCTTTTTAATACTTCCCAGATATCAGTGCCAAACTCCAGAGGTCCATTTGTTATCTCTGATTCTCACTCCATGACAAACTCACCCCCTTTGCTAGTCCTGCTTTTTATTAATATCTTTTTAAACCACTTCTTATAAAATGCATCATTGGTAAAAAAAAAAAAATACTACCTTCCCAATTTCACCTACACTGACATTCTTTCATTCTAATTTAGAATGTACCATAGGATTATCAATTTAAAGGTGAAAGAAACCTCAAAATGCCATCTACACCAATTCCCCCATTTTATGGAAAAGGAAATGGAGGCTTAGAAAGGTTCATGGAATTGTACAAAGTCACAGTGATAATAAGTGGTATATGCAGAATTCCAACCCAGATCCTCTTACTTTTCAGAGACCATTAAGTCCAACCCTTACCTAAGCAAAAAAATCCTCTCTATAATATCTCTAACAAGAAATCATCCAGCTTCCACTTAGGAGAGTTCCAAGGATTGGGAACTCATTACCTAATTAAGCAGCAGCCCATTCCACTTTGGGACAACACAGGTTGTTGGAAGTTTAATTGTAAGGTCTTGAATGCTTCTTCTTCTTGTAACAATAAGGGAAACTGGATGTTTTTGTTCTGAAAACTAAGCAGACCCTGCTACTCTATACTCTACTCCCATGTCTCAGCATCCCAGGGAAACAAAAGTGGGGGGAGAGAGAAGAAGATATTGTAATAAAAAAAATAAAACAATTTTTTAAAAGCCCAAACCTGCTCAATGGAGATCCTCTGCAATATCATTAACATCATCTTCTTCATCCCTACTCTTATGTTAAACTAAACATTAATTAATGTCCAAGACATTGGTAGACAGCTGAAGTCTTATAGTAAGATGTAGAATGCATGGTCCCTGATCTCAAGGAACTCACAGAGTCTGAGAGAGCAGACAACTCAAGCAG
This sequence comes from Pseudochirops corinnae, assembly GCA_028646515.1. NCBI lineage: Eukaryota > Metazoa > Chordata > Mammalia > Diprotodontia > Pseudocheiridae > Pseudochirops > Pseudochirops corinnae. The sequence goes on along the minus strand of CM053590.1, from coordinate 192,902,564 downwards.
AAAAACATCTCACTATCAATAATAGCTTGAAAGGCTTAACTCCAAAGGCACATGAACAAGACCTTGTAAGCAGAATAACTCTTCTTTAGTTAGCCCATGACTACTTACTTCCAGGCCTTCTTCTTCCTTTCTCATTGGAACAGCTAGGAATACTGTTTAAAGAGGACAGAAGAAAAGAAAAAGAAAGAAAGAAAAGAGGTTTCCTAATGCAAATTTTTGGTGAATATTGACTGTGCCCCCAGTTCAGATATGGTTTGTATCACAGGATAAAAAACTTAGATCTGCAAAAGATCTCCGAGATCACCTAATCCACATCTCCCCCTCATTTTGCAGATGAGGAAATTGAGGCCCAGATAGGTTAGGTGACTTGCCCCAGGCCACATAATAAGCTGTGTGTCTGAGGCAGGATTTAAACCAAGGTCAACCTAATTCTAGTACTCCAATGACTACCCCAGTGATGTCTCTTGGTCTATGAATTCTGTGGTCCCTTCCAGCCCAGAGTGAAATTTCATGCCAATTCAATTCACTAAACTTATTTTGCCTCTGAATGCTAGAGAAACCTAAAGACAACATATAGATATAGATATAGATATAGATATAGATATAGATATAGATATAGATATATCATGCTACATAGGTGTGTGATGTCTACAAAATGTACAGTCCCCTCTATGTGATGGTTTGTTTTGGGAGGGGGTAAGAAGGGTAAAGAACTATACAGAGATGGAGAAACTTGGACATAGGGTTTATACATGCACAAACTATCCTATAGAATTTAGTAATCCTATGGTATATAGTCCAAATTTGGGGGTAACACATAAATCATTCTAGCTAGTTGTGTCTTTTTAGGAATTTGGCCTTCATGTATTTTTTTTCTCTTAAGTCAAATGAAAGAAAAATATTTAATAAACTAACAGAGACCAGAAATTTATATGTCTATGATTTTTCTTTCCTCCTTTCGTATCTTCCAAAATATAGTTCCTTCTATACAGAGCAGCACTAGGCTCTCTGTCAATCTGGATCTGTGGTCCAAAATCATTTGCTAGTGAAGATACTCCCCAATACCTGGCCAATGCAGCTGAGTGGCTGGTGCATTTGTTTGCAGTGAAGGAACCTTAAGTGCTGAAGTAACAGCTGCTTCCAGTCACTTAGGATGCTGGGATTAACTCAACTCAGCAAGCTTTTATTACATGTCTGCTACAAGCCAAGCACCATGCTAAAGAGTAGGGATGCAAAGACAAAAATTAAATAAGCCTAACCCTCAAGGGGGGTTACACTCTACAGGGAGGAAACAACTTATTAAGTAAATGAGAGTGAGACAGAGACACAGATAGACAGACAGAGACAGAGGCAGATAGACAGAGAGACAGAGAAACAGACAGAGAGAAACAGAGAGACAAGACAGACAGACAGAAAGAGAAAGAGAGACAGAGATAGAGACAGACAGTGACAGAGGATGAAAACAGACCAATTTGGGAGGGTGGCACTAGTAACATGGGACATCAGGATAGGCCTATGGCAGGAAGCAACATGTGAACTGAGACTTGAAGGAAGTTACAAGGTAGAGGGAAGAAGGAAATATATTGTAGACAAAGGCTCACAGAGGGGAGATGGGAGTGTCAGGTCTGAAGAATTGAGAAGAGAAAACATTGCATCTTGTTTTCTGCTTTTCCCAACTCAGCTGTCAAATTTGGGAGGATGTCCAAGAAGCAGAGGGACAGCCTGTATGCAGAAGTGCAAAAGCATCAGCAGCGGCTTCAGGAACAGCGGCAGCAGCAGAATGGGGAGGCAGAGGCCCTTGCCAGGGTCTACAGCAGCAGCATCAGCAATGGCCTGAACAACCTGAACAACGAGACAGGTGGCACCTATTCCAATGGGCATGTCATTGACCTGCCAAAGTCCGAGGGTTATTATAATGTGGATTCGGGCCAGCCATCCCCAGATCAGTCAGGACTGGATATGACTGGAATCAAACAGATAAAGCAAGAACCTATCTATGACCTCACTTCTGTACCCAACTTGTTTACCTATAACTCTTTCAACAATGGGCAATTAGCACCAGGGATAACCATGACTGAAATAGGTAAGTGAACAGTTCACCTTTTCAAATGCTCCTTAGAAGTTCAACCTACCAACAGTCTCAGCCATTTCCAATGTGAACACTTCCCTAAGTCTGATTTGGATCATTTAAGTTGAATCAAGCAGGGATTCTACTCTTATTTCATCAAATCTTTGTTTGCCCCCTCTTGCTTCCCTCCCCCCAAAAGATTATTGTATCAAGGAAAGAAATGAGGAAATACTATCATTGGGGAGGGCTGCATTTGTTTTACAGTGGTATGAACCTTTAGAGGATAAATAATGTATGCATAATACAAGTGAACCCCACAAATGTTTATTAAGCACCTGATGTACATGCCAGACACTGCATTACTTGCCGGGCATACAAAGGCAAAAATAAAACTGTGCTTGACTTGAAGACGCCTACACTCTACTTACTGGAAGTTCTAAGTGACATATCTAAGTAGTGCTAGAGATAGCTAGTATCATGTGGAGAGTAATGAAGACTTGGGGTCTATTCTCAGTCCTGCAACCTTGAGCAAGTAACTTAACCTCTGTGGACCTTGATATTATCTCTTAAATGAGGAGTATACACTAATGACCTCTTTGGTCCCTTACACATTCTAGTCATTCAACATTCTGTGCCAGACTCTGAGAAAGAGTTTTGGTTTGTTTGTTTTTATTTTAAACATAGTCTGATAGTTGACATAGTTCGATTCTGAGTTACTGACAATTATTTGGGCAGCTAGCTAGCTCATCAGATAGAGAGCACCAGGCCTGGAGTCCTAGACTGAAGTTCAAATCCAGCCTCAACCACTTCCTAGCTGTATGATCCTGGACAAATCACTTAATCTCCATTTGCTTCAGTTTTCACAGTTCCTGGCATATAGCAAGTGTTTATATAAATGTTAGCTATTATAATTTAGGTCATTTTTAGCATAGGTCATAGTGGCAGAAGATGGAACCTGTCAGAAAGGATTTGTTCGAGTGGGTCCCAAAATAGGTCAGATTCCAAAGTAAATGAAAGATTGTTTTTTTCTTTTCTTCTCTTTCCCTAGTTTTAGCACCCATTACCTGTAACCAACGAGACTTTCCCTACTGTGTGGTGTCCCCAGTGCCCAGTCTCTGAATTTCTTGATTCCCGTTTCCACGACCCCCATTTCTCTGCATCAAAATAGCTATTCTGTGTTCCATTTCATCGGGACCCTGCTAGGTAATAGAATAGCTAACCTCATAAAGTAACTGAAACCAAAACTTCAGGGAAAGACTGTGGTTTAATGTGTGACCTCATCTAGAGAAGTATTTGATTTTAACAGTGGTCTATTCTGCACTTTACTCCAAAGGTGTGGCTCATATGGGAATTTCAGGCACCATGGACAGCTTGAGGGAGAGATATTTTTGGTCACTGAAACCTTTTAGGGCCCTCAAATCACAACATGTAGGCTACCACCTACTCTGCTTCTGCCTAGGGCTAGTCCTATAAATAAGACTCCAGGGGAAGTCTGAGCATAGTTTCAATTCTATAGGCTTTGAACACTTGATTCCTCTCCCAGATCTTTCAGCGTATGTACTCTCTCTCTCTCATACACACAGACACTTGGTCCTTGTTACCATGACCTGTTACTGACTGGTGTGTCATATATATCCTCCCCCTTCCTCCCTTCCCCCTCCCACCATCTGGCTATGGAAGAAGAGGTATATAAATATGAAATTTAAATATTTAATTCCCTCTTACAGAAGCTCAGTATGCTTCAGTGTGTAAAAGGATTATAGGGTACAAACCCACATTAATATTCACAACTATGAAACTATTTAGAAGATAAACCTCTTTAAAACCTTGGTCCCTTCATGAAGTGAATGGAATAGAGCACTCAGTAGAATTTAAGCTCCTTGAGGGAAGACACTTTTTGCATTTTATCTTGGCATTTCATCTCAGCCCCTGGTTCATTGCTCATAGTAGGTATTTAATTTAAATAAATAAATTTAATAAATAATATTGGATTTTGGGAAACCCTTCCAGGTAGACAATGACAACAGTTCTTTCTCTGAAAGGGAAAAGTTCTTCCCCTAATGGGAAGAAAAAGTATTAGTTTTCATTCTTACATGATAGCTGAAGACTTGATTATTTGAGAATTACATTTGGAAAATGTGTTAAGATGCTACTTAAAGAAGTTTGTGTGGATAGCCTCTCCTCTGGCCCTTTTCTCTCAAGGAGAAAGTTCTCCCAAGTTATCAAGAACCAAGCATTCACTGTTTCTCAATTCTAGTAGCACCCTGGATTTCTATCACACACTAGCAGTCAAAATGAAACCATCTTTTAACGGATTTATTTAAAGGCATATGGAACCTTTAAAGCTCTCCTCATATGGACTAAAATTCAAAGTTTCTCTTATCTAAGGAGCTGGGGTGCTATTAAGCTGACCCACCCCTGACCGCTCACAAGCTCTATGTGTTTCTACCCACCCACCCCACAGTCCCTCTTTGTAAATGTTTACTTCTGTAGAACTGTCACGCCATCTAGTGGGCATGTCAACTCCTGTCTGATCAACAGCTATCCTCTGAGAAGCTCAGTCCTTAACTAATCCTTGTCAAATGAAAGGAAATGCATCAACGGGCTTCTTCGTTTGCCATATATTCTAGCATTAGATAAAAAAGATCCTTAGTGTGAACGTCGCTATCTCCTTATTTCACACTCTCCCTCCGCCCCAGGTTTACTGTCTTGAGCATCCCATGGCGCTCTCCAAGGTGCCACAGGGGCTTCCATTCCAGTTATAAATCTGGCTATCTGATGTGGCTGGTTAGCAGTGTGTCTACATACACTTGGGTCTGACTAGCTGACTGTCAAAAAAGGAGGAGGGGCGGATTTAAAAGGCACAGAAGTGAATCTGAATTAAGCCCTGTTCTGACTACATTAATTCCATATTGTACTATAGGATCTTTCACTGTACCATACTATATAATATTCCATGTCATGCCAGACTATAACAAATATTCTTTCTAATCAAATTTTTAATCTTCAAAAGGTCTGCTTTGTTTCCTCTGGGTTCCAAAGTTGCAAACAAGGGAAGATTGGAGCAAGTCACTGTTTTCATATTTAGTACATTTGAAAGCCTAAGAACAGTGTTGCTTTTTTCTAGTGTTCGGGTCAATCCCTCATAGAAAAGCCTATCATTTTGAATATAAATAATAAATTTTCTTTAAAAAGCCAAAACACAGATTTACCATAAATTCCAAAGTGATACCATTGTCAGTTATCTAAGTAATAAGCAAAGTTAGGTAAATACTGAAGAATACAGCTGAAAATATAGAATATAGACCAAGAATCTGTCTAAAAGATGTACCTAGGGAATGAACAAGAGTATACTGTGCACCTCCCAGAGAGATGTATTTGTGGACGAAATGAAAATAATGATGTGGAAATATCCAAACATCTTAAAAAAAAAAACTAATCCTTTCAGAAATTGTAACCTAGTGACTTGTAGTATTGACTCAGAGGGGGGATAAAATTAAGAAGGGCAAATAAGGTGCACAAAATATCACTTATCCTGGAGCTGTCAACTGAGCTTACTTAAAAAGTGAAATTGAGCTGACATATTGGGTGTGATGCATGTATAGGAAAAGTATAGAGACTGGCTGTGGTTGAATTAGGGAGCAGAAGATAGCCAGGAGGGGGAAAACTCATAAATAGTATGGTTTAGCAAGAAAAGTACTTGGCCTTGGAATCAGATGACCTTGTTTTGAATCTCACCTCTACCACATGACTTTAGGCAAATTGCTGAATCACTCTGAATCTCAGTTTCCTTTTCTGTAAAATGGGCATACCCTGACTCAAAGGATTAAGTGGAAAATGACAATAAGATTGCAATACACTAGAGAAATGTTCATTGCCACTGTTAATGTAAATTTTTTAAATGACAGAAAATGGAAAGTGAACCTCTTGTCTCAGTCCCCAAGTTCATTTATAAATAAATGTTTATTAGTACCTGCTACATATGAGACTCTGTGCTAGGCAATGGAGAGATAAAGGTAGATGTGCCCCAACTTCTGCTCTGAAGGACTGTATATCTAAAGAGATGAAAGACAGTTAGTAAATAGCTTTGGTACAAGGCAGAATGAGGTAAATGAGTGCAAAGGAGAGGTTCAGACAAAGTGTAATGAGAAACCTGAGGAGGAAGAGATCGTTTTCAAATCTAGGAAGAAGAAGGGAAAGAGAGAGGTCATAGAAGGTCTCATGGAAGAGTTGGCATCTACACTGGGCCCTAAAGAAAAGGAAAGTCTCTAACAGATAGAAGGGAGATATGGGGGAGTGGGAGGCTGCTCAAGGCTTAGAAGACAGTGGAGAAGAGAGGCAGCATGAGAGGAGAGCAAAGAGATTACCTCCTACACCAAGACAGAAGCAACATGACCATCTCAGGGGTTTACTATTACAACAGGATGGTAGCACAGTGGCAACATTGCCAGGCCTGGAGTCAGGAAGATCTGAATGAAAATCCAATCTCACACACTGTACTAGCTGTGTGACCCTGGGCAAGTCCTTTAATCCTGTTTGCCTCAGTTTCTCATCTATAAAATGAGCTGGAGAAGGAAATGGCAAACCACTGTAATATCTCTGCCAAGAAAATTTCAAATGAGGTCACAAAGAGTCAGAAACAACTGACAAATGGCTGAACAAAGATGAATGTCTCTGAATGAAGGTATTTCATCCAGGATGAAAGATAACTGAGACACTATCTACAAGACTGCACAATAACCCAGTAAATTCATTAAGCCACCAGACGATTCAGTGGAACAAAAAGGTCAAGTTGTCTGATTAACTTTGATAGCTTGCTCCAGAATGCACAGCCTGAATCTGGGCATTCTAGCCTTAATTCTCTTTTGCAGATGTCAGCTAATAAGTATTACTCCTTTAATAATGTTTATGCCCTCTTAATTTTAAAGTACTGTATAAACATGAGCCATTATCAGTTTCCTTCTAGCATTATAGATCCAAAGCTGGAAAGGACTTCAAGAAGCCTCTAGTCCAACCCTTTAGTTTTCTAAGTGAGTAAACTGAAGCTCAGGGAGGTGAACTAATTTGCCTAAAGCCACACAGGTAATAAGCCTAAGAAACAAGTTTGATCCAGACCCTTTGACTCCAGAGCCACCATATATGCTCCCTCTATGTTTTTCCTTTTTTTTTAATGTTTGCTTAGCACAGAGTTCTGACCATCTAAAATATAAATAAATCTCATTTTTAAAAAAGTCTCTTACACTGAAGATTGAGTATTTATAGTTACAGGAGACTGCAACAGGGAAGATCTTGGCCAACAAATGATTTGTTTTCAATAATGCACTACTTTTGTCTATAAAGGATAAAGGAGATTCGAAGATGTTATTACTCTGCCTTTTCATCTTTCAAAAATGCATACGTCTTAAACATGTTGAAAATCCCCTTTCCTTAGAATTCCAAGTTCTATACAGTTTAAGAAAACCAGTGATATTTGCTTTTATTAATTAATAGGTACTTCATAACTGCTGAAAGATCACTTCATTCAAAATTTGGACTTGAAAAGGGCCAGATTTTCCTATTATGTATTTCCTTTGTACCCTATTAGCTCATATCAAAGATGGAATCATGGCTCAAACTGAGTGGGATCTGCCAAAGGTCTTTTCAGAGGATAATAAATTGGAGAATACTTCTTAGTTAGCTAGGAAAGAGGACAATTCAACTTCCTTTGTTGTAGCATGCCCTGAAGGGAAGGTACCTTATGAAAGAATTCACCCTAAGGGGGCCAGCACAAGCCCCAGGCATTTCTGACTCTAGTCTCTTCATCAGGGACCCCACTACCTTCAGCTTATGGTATTCAGTCAGTCAATAAGCATTTATTAAGCAACTACTTACCAGGCACTGTGCTAAACACTGAGGATACAAATTTTGGCAAAAGACAGCTTTAAGGGGAGGCTAGGTGGCGCAGTAAATAGAGCACCAGCCCTGGAGTCAGGAGGACCTGAGCTCAAATCCAGTCTCAGTGTGACCTTGGGCAAGTCACTTAACTCCAATTGCCCTGCCTTCTCCCCTCCAAAAAAAAAAAGACAGCTTTAAGGAACACTTTAGGACCTTATAATCTAATGGGGGAGACAGCAGGAAAACAACTATATACAAACAATCTATATGCAGAATGAATTGTAAATAAACAATAGATGGAAGGCATTAGAATTAAGGGGGATCAAGAAAGGGTTCCTATAGAAGGTAGGGTTTTAGCTGAGACATGAAGGAATCCAAGAAGCCAAGGAGAGGAGGGAGATCATTCCAGTCTTGGGTGGACAGCCAGGGAAAGTAACCTGACTTGAAAATATCTTGTTTGAGCAACAACAATGAAAAGAAGGCTACTACTGCAACATAATGGCAATCCCAGCAATTTCTTACAAACAATTAAATACATGTATGTGTGTATACATATATATAGTGTACATATATGTATGTATATGTGTGTATGTCCATAATGGATTTCAAACAGTATTAAATGAGATAATGAACTTCCCGCATACCCTGGGATTTAGTAGATTAAACAAATCTTCTAAAGAATCTTTTTTTTAATTTAGGGCAGAAATTGTATAAAATTGATCTGCTTCAAGTGAAGTTACCCTGGAGACAGAAGATCAAATTGATTTTTGACCCCAAATTCAAAGTCTACCTGAGGAGACACTAACCACTTATCAATGAAAACATAAAGAAATTATTAGGGGCTCCTTGCAGATCAGAATTTTCCTTTTTTACACTCAACTAAAAAAATAGTCCTGTCAGATATGAAAGATTTTGCATCAAGGGAGAAGAAAAGGAAATTTCATCAGTTTCTGCCTGTAGCTAACTAAGATGAAGCAGGGGAGTGATGAATATGTGGTGACTACAGAAACAGCTCCCACCAGGCAGCTCCCACTTTCAATAGCCAGGGAAATTAGGCCAGCCCTTAAAGATGTCAGATCCGCGGCGTTTAATAACTTTCAGGCATCCCACTGCACTTACACTACCATAATAGTTCCTTCATTCATGAAATCATGTTACTGACCCACCACCAATAGGGTGAGGGCTTTGAATTGTTTTTGCAGTAGTGTGGATGGATTTGCAAGAACCTGTTCTCTGGCCACCACTCCCCTCCCCAACCCCCCCCAAATTTTGTCTTCCTTTAGTCGAATATAAACTCCTTGAGGGCAAAGACAGTCTCCATTTTTGTTTCTGTGTCTCCAGTATGTAGCCTAGTGTTTGGGACATGGCAAGTGCTTAATAAATGAGTTTTCATTCACGTAGGACTGCAGAAAAGAGGAATACTAACTGATCCCCATGAAGACCCATGCCACTATGAGATCAATTAGCACTGAGACTTAGTAAAGTGAATAAACACCTCATGCTGCCTAACAATTAATTCAATATTGACAGGATAGTGCCAGAAAGTGCAAGAAAGACAAAAGTGTAGGCAAGCAGCAGTGATAGCTCGCTTCTATGCAAAGTGATCAGAATGCTGGACTTAGAAAGAATGATGCTTACTAGCTGCGGCTTACTAGCATAGGTAAATGTGTGAGCCTCAATTTCCTCATCATAAAATGGTAATGAAAAAAGCCCTTCCCTCACAGGGTTGTTGTAAGCCTAAAATGAGACAAAATATGTAAAATGCTTTACAAATTTTAAATTGCTACATAAAAGTCAGTTTCACAATTATTATTAGATACTATTTATGACTTATTAAAATATAATAACTATCATTTATATAAAGCTTTGTTGTCTGCAAAGCACTTTGCAAAAATCACTTCACTTTATCCTCATGACAACTCTGGGAGGTAGGTGCTCTTGTTATACCCATTTTACAGATGAGAAAATTGAGCCTGAAGGAAATTAAATGACTTATCCAGAGTCACACAGATAGTATCTGAGGCTAGGTTTGATCTGAAGCCTTCCTGACTCCAGGTCCAGCCCTCTATAAACTGTGCCATTCAGCTACCTTTCAAAACATTTTTTATAGGTTGTCTCCATCTAGACTGCTATATATCTGCTATACTATAATATAATATAACATAATATAATAATTAAATATAGCTCCTATAGTGAGGAGAAAGTAGCTATTGCTTAAATCTGTATCCTATCTAAAGAGTCATTTAGGGAACCAGCATTTGGTTCTCAACTCTGTCCTTTTTTTTTTTTTTTGACGGAGTGGAACAGAGAGGAGTCTTGGAGTAAGGGAAATCCATTCCTCTGTCAAAGGAGTGGGTTAAATTAAATCAGAGGTTATTAACCTCTGTGTGTGTGTGTGTGTGTGTGTGTGTGTGTGTGTGTGTGTGATGAACCTATGCATGATGAAGTCTATGGACCTCTTCTCAAAATAATATTTTTAAATGTAAAAAATAAAAGACACAAGAATTACAGGGAAATTTTAGTGAACTATAGTTATCCATATTAAAACTATAATGAGGGCAGCTAGGTGGCTCAGTGAATAGAGCACCAGCCCTGGACTCAGGAGGACTTGAGTTCAAATCTGATCTTAGACACTTTACACTTACTAGCCATGTGACCTTGGGCAAGTCACTTAACCCCAACTGCCCCTCCAAAAAGAAAAAAAAAACTATAGTAAACTATAGTTATATATAATTATGGTTATGTTATTATAGCTATCCATATTTTAAAATTTTTACAGACTCTAGGTCAAGAATCTCTGCACTAGATGACATAAGCTTTAAAATTTCATTATTCTACGTTAGTACAGGACCACTCAAAACAATGATGATACATGTGTTTTTCTTTTTAATCACCTAAGCATATTTACATATTGAAAGTAATCAAGTTATTGTTTTTAATTACTTGACTTAACCACTTGAAAATAAAGAAATGGCCTCCAAAGAATGTCCCCTGAAACGGATGTCAGAAGTCCATTGAATAAATCTCCACACGGGGATTGACTTCTATTTAAATTACTCAATTGACATGTCAAACAAAATCCAAGTAGTAAAAATCGTTATAAATGAGGGCCATGGGCAAATCCCATAATTAGGTTTTGATCATTTGTGTCCAAAGTCAAAGTCCACTAATTGTCCTTTGTGTGATTTGGTAGAGAGGTGTTCTCCTCCTACTCTTGTTTTTATTGGAGTAAGAGTAGACTTTATGGGACCCTGGTCTTTATTGGAGGGTTTTGTATGGGTTTTTAAGATTGTAAACTATTCTCTCATCCCATGTAATTCTACAGAAATTCTCCCCCATTAATCAAAACAAAAAGTATCCTGAATGAAAATGAAGAGAAATTCTCATGATGCCCCTCAATCTGGATTTACCGAGCTTAATATAGTAGTTCTTTATAAAATATCCCTGCAATTAAATCCTTCCATAGGCTTTTGGGCAGGCCCAGAGAAAGCAAGACACTATGAGGTTAAGTCACTTGCTCAAAGACATTTACAAGAGAAGTTGACAAAAAGCCTTTGTTTCTTCTCACTTTTTCTCACTCCCTTTTCCTCACCACCTTCTTCCTTTCTTTTCCTCCAATTGTTCAAAAAACAACATATTCAAATCTATTAAACTTTTTCTATTGTTTTTTTAAAGGCGTGTTCTTCTGAAAAGTGACTTAAAACACTAACAGTTACCTTATAGAAGGCATCTTTTTGTAGTTGTTAACGTATTTTCAGGAGAGGGGTCTGCCATTTTTCAAAACTATTGTGTACACATACACACACACACACACGCAATTGTCTTAGTCCTGAAACTGCCTTTCACACTTTAAAATACAACTTAAATATCCACTTTGTTTTGAATTGCCTCTGCTTTTTCATTACTTTCCTATGTCATCCTATTGAACATATGAATTGCTCATTTGATCTCTCTATTCTATTTCACCGTTTCATTCTCTAGCCTAAAATGACTCTTACTTGGGTTTTCAAACACTGCAGAAATCCTCTTTCCTAAACTTGCTGATTAACATTGATCTCCTCTATATTTTTCTTTATGTTAGTCTTAATTTTTATTAATTTTGAGCATCTTTTCTTTTATGTTTATCATAATTGCTCTTGTGCCACACGCTTATTGCTGTTTTGTAAAATAAATAAATCATTCATAATAATGTGACTATTCATAGGATACTTTTCTCTCACAAAACTCAAAGTACATGATGACTAGTATCTGTGCCAGGTAAGCAGGGATCATTTACTAGGCACAGAACAATAGAAAAAGCAAAAGTGATTGAATTTGGAGTACCTAGGTTCAAATTTTGGTTCATCATTAGCTGCCTATTTGACCTTGGGCAATTCATTTCATCCCTGTTTCAGTCTCCATGTCCGTTTTTGTTGTTGTTCTGTCATTTTCAGTCGTGTCTGACTCTTGGTGACCCCATTTGGGGTTTTCTTGGCAAAGATACTGGAATAGTTTGTCATGCCCTTTTCTGGCTCATTTTATAGTATGAGGAAACTGAGGCAAACAGGGTTAAGTGACTTACCTAAGGTCACACAATTAGTAAGTGTAGGAGGTTGGATTTTAACTCAGATCTTCTTAACCCAGGCTTAGCACTCTGTCCACTATGCTGCACCCCCTAGCTGCCCTCTGTGTCTGACAGATGACCCATTTTTTTCCCTCAATTTCCTTATTTACAAGTAAAAAGCTAGACCTTCCTAAACCTCAAGCAAGATATTTGTCACATGTATGTGGGAGGAGGAAAGAGAGGGGGACGGGACACAGAAGAGGAATATTTGCCCTCCTGTCATAACTGAGGCAGCACTGTTGTACACAAATCTATCCAAAGGGGAAATCAGATAGATTGTCCTTAGGAAAAGAAAAAAAGGTCAGATCTTGGACATAATTTCATGCTTTCAAATAGTTCATCATAATCTCCCTTTCATTCTGCTTGTTTTGTTTTTTAATTTCTTTTGGACTTTTGGGTTTTTCTGCCATTTGTATTGATGCTTTTAAGGCTAGCATCACAAAGGGCATATCATCCCACAAAATGTCCCCCGTAAATACTGTCAGAAACCGAATACTGGGTTAGAGAGCCCAGGGGCCTAATTCCATCTATTGCTTGTGTTCTCTGGGCCTCAGTTTCTTCTTATGTAAAATGAGAGACTTGGCCTAGAAATTCCCTTTAAGGTCCCTTCCAGCTCGGAGCCCGTGTTCCCTTGAGGCAACGTCGCAGCAGTGGATTTCTGTCTTTTATTTGAACAGTGCTGATACTTTCATCTTAGAAAGAGCAAATCTTAAAAGAAAGCTTAGAAATAACAATGATGATGATGACGGTTGTGGTGCCAGTGATCACTACTAAGAGCTAACATTTCTATAACATTTACTATGTACTAGACACTGCGCTTGGCACTTTACGATTATTATCTCATTTATCCTCACAGCAACAGTAGGAGGTAGATGCTATCACTGGCCCCATTTTACAGATATATCCTGAATCCCTTGGCTTTGTCTACAGGAAACTAATCAACTGAGTGTAGGAAAAAATGTCAGTCAAGCTGCTGGGTTGTTCTTTTGCTTTGTTTTGTTGGAAAGAGGTTGATATCAGGGCAAAGGAACATCTGGAATTTTTTCTTAACCTATTAGTTGTTTTGTTGTATAGAAACAATCTTAAGAGTCTAGACTCAGGTAGATTGCGATATCCTGAAAAACCTAATGAAAATACTTAGCATGAGTCCTGAGCAACTCTCTGGAGGTACTCTGGCATTAATTCAAAGTGAATCCCCTAAAGGAACTCCACTTTGGGTATAAGCTGAACTGAGCAGTCAGCTACTCTTCCTAGATCCTAAGGGTAAGTGGCAAATTAAAAATTCATTAATCATGTTAATTGAGGCTGAGTATTAGTGCTTTGGGAAGTATACCTCCAAGTTTAAAAAAAAAAACTGGGTGGTTCAAACTACCAAGAGGAAAAACTGAGATCTTTTCTCATGAGAAAAGTAAAACAAAAGAAACCGGGAGTTCATATTCGTCACCCCCTAATGCTATGTATATCTTTGATTCTCGGCTCTCTCTCCTTGTGGTAGAGTTGGGTCATTGGCAAGCATGATCATAATAACTAGTCAAATGGTGATTTTTAAAAGAGACCCTCAGCGTTCCTGCCTCTGCTGTCATGTAGGGTTCCAATGAGGCTACCGTCTCAATAGGAATGTATCCCCGACATTCTAGCCTTTGGAGAGCACCACTTGCAGAAAAGGGCCAATGAATTCTAAAATAAGCTTTTTTAGTGAGAAAAGCCAGCTGAGCGGTTGAAATCAGAAATGCAGAAGGTCATTTGCTATTTTGGAAGCTGCAAGCTGGTCCTCATTTTCTAACTTCGCAGTTATAAACAAAGAACTGTCACCTTTCCTCTCAGTGTATTTATTTCCTATGAAAATAAGCTGATTTAACCCTTTTCGTACGTAGAATTAAGAAACTGGCAGATTTATTATATAACTGCAGGTTTAAACAAAGAATTGTCACCTTTCCTCTTGGTATATTATTTCCTATGAAAATAAGCTGATTTAACCCTTTCCATACATAGAATTAAGAAACTGGTAGATTTCTTATATAATTGCAATTTTAAACAAAGAATTGCCACCTTTCCTCTTGCTTGTATGTACTTCCCATGAAAATAAGCTGATTTAACCCTTTTTGTATATAGAATTAAGAAATCAGCAGATTTATCCTATACCTTCTCAGATATAATTGTCACCTTTCCTCTGTGTATTTATTTCCTATGAAAATAAGCTGATTTAACCCCTTTTGTACATAGAATTAAGAAATCACCAGGTCATGTTACAATTTTGTTTTAACTCAGCATTTAATAGGAAAGTTATTCCTTTATTGCTCTTTGTTTAATTCTAGAATATTGTGGAGGGGGGAAAAGGCCATCTATTGATGGCAATGATGGTGATAGCAGTGATGGTGATGGTGGTGGTGAGGAAGGAGACCCGTGACTCCATTGGTGTATAGTGGAGGTCTCAAACATAATGCTACAACATTCCCAAGAGGGTCTAAATCAGATTAAAATGTATTTGGGAAATATTTAACCAAATAAAACTATAATAAAAACGTATATAATATTAAATTTTAAAACTAAGACACTATCAAGCCCACATGGTTTCCTCATTTAAGGTTTAGTGGACCCCATTTCTATTTAAGCTTGACATCACTGATGTAGGGCACTTCTGATGAAGAACTTCCAGTATCAAAGCAGATGCTTTCTCTGTATGGTAGAGCTTTAGAAAGTTGCTTGGGGGCACGGAGAAGGGTTATTATACTAGCACTTATGTAGTATTTTCTATTTGCCAGTCACTGTGCTAAGTGCTTTATAAATATTATCTCATTTGATCTTCACAACAACCCTGGGAGGTAAGTGCTATTATTATCTACATTTTACAGATGAGGAAACTGAGGCAAATAGAGGTTAAGTGACTTGCCCAGGGTCATAAAGCAAATAAGTTTCCAAGGCTGGATTTGAACTCAGGTCTTTCTGACTTCAGGACTTGAGCTATATCCACTGTGCAGTCTAGCTACTTGTCTAGGCATTTATAGGAATGTTATATCTCTACGCTATGAAGTATGTGTATACCTCTAGACTACAAACTCCTTCAGGAGAAAAACTTTTCATCTTTTTAAAAATTTTTTCAAATTACCATAGAACTTAAATTATAATAGTTGCATATTCAAAGTCATTTCCTTTGGATAGGATAGAAAAGACAACTACTGTTCTGTCATGATTAAGATCCAGTCCATTATTATCCTAGGATATAAGGATCTTATTTATATAGCAATTTAACTTAACAAAGTGCTTCATTTTCATGGTCTCATTTGATCTTCATGACATGGCTTCAAAGTATAGATGAGGAAACTGAAGTTCAGAGAGATTAGTTGACTTGCTCAGAGTCCCCGCTACTAAGCATTAAGGTAGGATTCGAACCCAGGTATTCCTGATTCTAAGTCCTGACTACTATCTACCAGGCATCTGGGTGGACAATGGATAGAAGGGCTGCTTTTAAAGTCAGTAGTCCTTAGCTTAAATCTTACCTCAGATACTTATGGCTATGTGACCCTGGGCAAAGTCACCTAACTTCCCTCAGCCTCAGTTTCCTTATCTGTAGAATGGGGATGATAATAATAGCACTTGCCTCACAGGATTGTTCTGAGGATCAAGTGAAATGAAATATGTACAGTATTATGCAAGTGCTACACAAATGTTAGCTATAATTACATGTAGCCTTCTAGTCATTGATTTGGCATCATTGATTAAACCCAAAAGGGATCTCAAAGGTTGGTAGTCCAACGCCCTTATTTTCCAAAGGAGGAAACATTTTCATAGGCTCATAGTTAGAGAAATCGCTATTTCACAGATTTTCTAGCTTCTTTGTGGTAATTAACTATTTTAAGAGCCTCCAATAGTTTACAGTATAAGAAATCTCTTCTTCCTTGAACTCCATCCTTTCCTCCCTCTCTCCTTCTCTCTACCCCCTGGTCCTTTCCCCTACTCCTACCCTTCCTCCTCCCATATGCAATCTCTTGAGCTAGGAGGAAACTCTTAATGTCTTTTCCAGCAGGTTCCCTTTCCTATATCTTTAAGAGAAAGCAGCTTCATCCACTGACCAAAGGAGAATAACAAATGTTACTCATAAGCATCACTTCTCAGGGTGCTTCAGTTCCACCTGTCAGTAAAGCCTCCTGGCCAAACTCCTCAGAACCCATTATCCTGGCATGATCTTGTCCTAAGACTCTTCCGCATGCAGTAGTTTGTAGCACAGGGCAGTTAAAGGGTGTGACACAAAGTGGGCATGAAGGAGCTCCCACAGCAATCAAAGGCGGCCAAGGGAACGTGATTGCCCAGAAATTTTCTATCTCCTTTGCCCTTTTACTTCTGTCTTTTGTGTCTAGACTTCCTCACATGGCTGCTTCCTGTAGAGGACTTTATATACTGTTTCTTTTTCTGCTTTTCCAGGCAAAGTCTTGACAGTTCCTCTGGCCCCAAGAGGCAATGAGAGAGGGCAGTGTGGCATGGCAGGAAAGGGACTGGACTGAACTAGTTAGAATTTTTTTTCCTATTGAACTACTATTTTGAGTGATGGGGCCCCAGAGAGGGTAATGTGCCAGAGAAGAGGCACAAGATCATAGAAGAGACCTTAGCAGCCCTTGTATCCCAAGTCACAGGAAAGTTAAGCAAATTGCCCAGGGTCACACAGCTAGTAAGTATCTGAGTCAGGATTTGAATTTAGGTCTTCCTGATGCCAAGTCCAGTATCCATTATGCCAACCATCAAATCCAACCCCATTTTACAACTGAGGAAACTGAGGCTCAAGAAATTAAAGGATTTCCCCTAGTCACACAGCTAACTAGGAAATGTTGAAGGCCAGACCTGACCACATACCAACTTCCAATTTCAAATTCAGTATTCTTTCCAAATTTTTCAATACTTTTCCAGGAAAAAAAAAACCTTGTCTTCATAGAATCATAGGGCATTGCAAAAGTTTTATGTGGTTTTAAGCTAAAAACTTTAAGTTGAAAACAATGCTAAGATTTTTAAGACACTGTGTGTGTGTGTGTGTGTGTGTGTTTTAGATCCTAGTCATTCAGTTGGACTGGAGACTTATAAATGATGAACCATTACACTACTGCTCATTCTTATTAAAATATAGATCAAGTACTGAATGGATCCTGATTTAAGTAAAAAGGGGAGTCAGTGAAGGCATCAGAGATATGATTGATTTTTTAAGCATTGTGTAAACCAGGAAGCAATACAAGTCTAGAAATGTTAACTGCAGGAACTAAGAGCGCTGCTACTTAGCATTCTCCTAATACTTCTATATTTATAGTGTTTTTTGTTGCTATTTTAAGGCTCATATTGGAAAATCCATCAATCTGGAAATATTCCTGATGTCTATGATCTTTGCTCTGCCCCTGCCTCTGTTCATAGAATCACATCTTGCCTCTTTGTGCTGAAAACTTTTACACACACACACACACACACACACACACACACACACACACACACAAATGAACTAGAAATCCACAGTGAAAGAGGTGAGGGGAGAGAGACTGTTAACCATAACTAGTATTTTCTAGTCAAGAACCATGATTCAAAGCTCAGGATCTCCCAGGCAGGCAAAGTGAAGTCCAGAGGGAACAATAGTAAAAGGGAGTTCTGATCTTGGGGCTAAACTGAAACTCAAAATCTTAGAGTGAAGAAAATCACCCAATCCTAGAGATTAAAATAGGAAGCTTTTGGTTCATGTGGGGAAAGGGATCTTCAAGGTTTTGATCTAAGGCTTAGCAGTCAGGAGATATTACCGGGATTGCCATTATGAGCCAAGAGGTTTCTTCTTGACTTCCACGTTTCTTTTAATATATCAAGTTTTCTGGCCCAGTTTGGAACGTCATAGTTCTAATCCAAATACATGTTCATAGTGTCCTACAGGGAAAGTTTTGTTTCTGTGCTGATTTTGGATTGTTGAGACTCAAACTTTTACATACTAAACATTACTTTCACGTTTCAGCATTACTTAATCTCAGGATAGTCAAGAAAATGATCAGTCAGGAAAGAGGCTGGGACAAAAGGGTACTCCTAGATTCCATTTCATAGAGTACGACTAAATGCCACCTAAAACCCTTGCCTTGTCAGAAAGGAGTTAGGTTTCCTTGCCTCCTGCATTTTCCCCAAAGTATCCATCAGCCATTCCCTCAGATAGATCGTGATGTTTTTTAGGGGGCCTCCTACTAACCACAGCCAAATTTGAACTTCAAGGAACTGAAGACAGACGGTGCTCATTGCTGCTTTTAAAAACTTTTCATGTTTTCCACGCTCATTTAAGATGTTTTCAAAGGAAGTGTTAAGACTGTTAGGGTATTCTTAGCCCAAACAACATAAGGCACAATTGTTTTAGCTTAATTTGATAGCAATAATGACAGTAATAATAATGTGAAATCTTTACAACTAGCAAGGATCCCAATAATGTGGGTTAGAAAGCATGCAAGGGAGGGGGCACCAAGTATAAGCTCCCTTCCTCTTAATGGACAGAGTGCTTCTGAAAAATATCCAAGTGAATAATTTGTCTTGAGTTTTTGAGATGGACAGAGTTGGGAGAAGAAAAAAAAAACTCCCTGACACAATAGCGTGTTTCCAAACTGCTTTCAAACATTAAATATTTGTAAAGCTGATTTCCTTGGAGAGAGTAGTTTTATTCCCAAACCTACAAATTGATTTTTCTTTCTCCTAGATCGAATTGCACAGAACATCATTAAGTCCCATTTGGAGACGTGTCAATACACCATGGAAGAGCTCCACCAGCTAGCCTGGCAGACTCACACATATGAAGAAATTAAGGCGTATCAGAGCAAGGTATTTGGAGAAACTGTGGAGAGCCTTACCGTTCTTTCCTGTAATCCTGTTGCTGTCCATCCCTGCTGCTGATGTGGTTAGGGTCAGGGGTGCTCAAGACCCCAAAATACCAACACGCCAGGTCCTGTCGAATGAATTCTACTCAAGTCTTCTCTCAGCCAAAGAAAAGCAAAGTTTATTAAAAAGTTTGCCATATTGAGTAGATTCTTAAGGAGCCTAGGTATCTGTGATGCTAGCATTGGACAACCGGGTCAGAGCAAGTCTGTGCTAGGTCATTCTATGGCTCTCTCACACCATAGAGGGGAAGATGGGGTCTTATGTAAGGAAATGTTGTGGGAGGAATCTAGGGGTGGTCTAGAGGAGGAGTTTGGGGAGGATCTTCAGGAGTCAGATGAGGTCAGACTCTAGTAATGAGTGATTAAGGGTGGGAAGTTGCTGGAGGCTACCTGGAAATGACAAGACAACTGGGGCTAGGCCAGTTCAAGGGTAGAACGGGAGAATCAAGGGTGGGAAATTGCTAAAGACTTGAGCAGAGCCACAACTTAGATTCAAGAAGAGCTCAAGGGGGCTCCCAGAGCCTGTACCTCATCACTGCCACCACCTTTAGAATATTTAATGGCAGGGCTGCTAGGTGGTGCAGTGAATAGAGCACCAGCCCTGGAGTCAGGAGGACCTGAGTTCAAATGTGGCCTCAGACAGTTAACACACATTAAAAAAAACTAGCCGTGTGACCTTGGTCAAGTCACTTAACCCCAATTGCCCTACCTTCCGCCCTCCAAAAAGCAAAAAAAAAAAAATTAAAAAAAGAATATTTAATGGCATCTTACCATATTGAGAATGGGATCTAATGGGAATAGGCAGAGGGAACAGTTGAGTAGTATTTTCTTTTAACCCACTGAATGCATATGGAGAAAGTGGTCTAAAGAACATTGTAAGATATTCATTGATAATTACTCAATGTGAGTCTTGGAGTCAGAAGTAGCCGCTTTACTGAAAAGCCTTTAGATTCAGAGGGGCTGGGATCAAACATGGAATTTGCCATTTGCTGCATGAGTCACTGTATCTCTGAACCTCAGTTTCCTCATCCGTAAAATGGAAGCTGGAAGTGTGGACTAGATAGCTTCTAAAGTCTCTACCAGTTCTGCATCTATTATGCTATCATTTTCTTACTGTTTACAGGACAGACTATCATTGCTGATGGAGGGATTATTTTAGTTGACCTTGCGCAAGAGACTTCACCTTTCCAAGCTTCAGTTTCCTCATCTCTAAAAATTGAGGAGCTTTCTTAGGTGATCTTAAATACCCCCTTCCAGCTCTAAAGTTCTATGATTATATTTTAGAGAAAATACTAAATATTATAAAGAACCCTGGATGAGAATTTGTGGAGACCTGGGTTCTGATCCCTATAGTATATGCAAGTTGTATAACCTTGGGGAAGTGACTCTTTCAGACTCAATTTCTTCTCCCAAAAAATGAGGGGGTTGGACTAGATAATCTCTACAATCTCCCCTGGCTCAAAAATTCTATGGTCCCATGAAGTCTGGGTCGGTTTACCTCCACTATGTTAATAATGTGATAGTAATAATGTGGTTTTCATTTGTTTAACATGCTAGAGGGTTTTTGTTTTGTTTGTTGTTGTTGTTTTTTTTTTTTTAGGGAGAGATTTCAATTTTCTGTTCATATTGATTTTCCCTGAATGCTTTTCATCTAATTTAATTCAATAAATACTTATTAAGCCCTTACCATGTTCCAGGCAATGCACATAAGTATCTCATTTGGTCCTCATAAAAGCCCTGGGAGGTAGGTGTTTTTAGAACCCCATTTTACAGATGAGGAAACTAAGGCAAACAGAGGGAATTGACTTACCCATGGTCACACAGCTGGTAAGGTCTGAGATCAGAAAAAGATTTCCTTATTGCCGGGCCAGTGCTCTATACATCAGATCACCTAGCTTGAACTCCAACTGCCTTGAAATATCCCGGGGTTAATGGTAGATTGCTAACTAACTACCTGTAAATATTACATGAGCTTCAACCTAGCTAGCAATTTCAATCGTTAGAGTATATGGTTATTTGGAAGCAAGAGGGCCAGCTCAGCCGGTTTATACATAGTCTTAAGAGTTTCTTTTACTCTAGCTAAGGAGGAAAAGTTGAATCTGTTGGATAGAGGGGGAAAAAGAAAGGGAGAAGGTGACTTTGGGAAACTCAAAGTCCTGGAAGCCATTTCCCCCATTTCTGTCTCTTTCACTTTCCCAGGACTTTAGTCTATTAAGGTCCAAACCGAGCAGCACAATAGCTTTGATACATTCACACCAAACGCCCTACCTCTTATTAAGAGGATCCTGTAAATTCCCACCTTGGAGCCCAGGGGACAGATAAGCAGGAATCCAGCAATTCTGTGTCACTTATCTAGTCTCCAGGGAGTTTCTTTGTTCCTTCTTTCACCCTTTCTGTATGTTTTTTTCCTCTTGAAGACCAGAGAGGCATTGTGGCAACAGTGTGCTGTTCAGATCACTCACGCGATCCAATATGTGGTGGAGTTTGCAAAGAGGATCACAGGTTTCATGGAGCTCTGTCAAAATGATCAGATTCTACTCCTGAAGTCAGGTGAGCATGTGCGAGACGAAGGGGGCCCGTGGAGTTTAGACTAGGCTGCGGTGGGCAGTTACCGCAGCGTCGGCCCTAATCAATCCCCTTTCCAGTAAGCGGCTCATTTTTACCGCCCACACATGGTCCTCCGGCTCCCATAGGGAACTCTCTATAATAAAAATGCCCCGTTCTTCCTTTCGATTCTCCTTTGAAGTCAAATGCAATTCTGCTTATTGAAAGCGGAGCCATTAATTGCAGAGGCTGAGAGACCCAGGCTGACAGGCACAGCAAGTAATTAGTGTGTCAAGGTGGCTGAATTGCTGAGCTGGCGCGTTAAAAAAAAAAAAAAAAAACCACCGGCTTTCAGGGAAACAAACCCAGGCTAACTGAGCCCTGCCTCGGTGGTCAATTCCAATCATTTTAATGAGAATAGCCTGCAGCCAGTGAGGGGCTGGGGCGAGGGGTGGGGGGAAAGAAAAGAGGAAAAACGCGAACATACTCCACCCACACGCATCCCACCACTGAGGAAGGAACGGGGCGAGGGGGAGAGACAGTCTGCTTGGTGCTGGAGTCAGCGATGCCTTTACTGAAGCAGGAAGGGAAATCGTCTTCCTTTCTTGAGACCCAGAAACGCATTGGTCTCTTTTCAAAGCACCAGTTTAAGGAACACTAGGTTTGTAGGAAGCAGCCTTAACGAGATGTATTTATTGCCCTATCATGTGACATCCAGGCACCCCTTAACTTCTGGTTTTGTCACGTATTAGCTGCATGACCTTCAGTAAGGTCACCTCTTTGAACCTCAGTTTCCTCATTTGTAAAATGAGAGTAATAATACTTATGCTACCGCCTTCCTTGAGTTGAGAGGAAAAAAAGTTGTATAAGCCTTCGAGACTTTAGAAATGGAAGTTCCAGCTTGGTTCTTTTCTGACTCTAGCCCAGTTATTAGCACACTCTACCTGTTGAAATTATTTTGCATTTACACTACTAAATTATGTATCCCTCCCAGTAAAAAGTTCCCTCAGGGACAATTGTTTCAGCACATATGTTGTGGTGCAGTTTTTTTCAGTCATATCTGACTCTTCGTGACCCCATTTGGGGTTTTCTTGGCAAAGATATTGTAGCGGTTTGCCATTTCCTTCTCCAGCTCATTTTACAGATTAGGAAACTGAGGCAAGCCAGGTTCACTCAGCTAGTAAATGTCTAAGGCCAGATTTGAACTCAGGAAGATGCATCTTCCTGACTCTCGCCCTGGCACTCTATCCCCTGTGCCACCTACCTGTCTAATTTTAGTATCTGGGAGGTGCTTAATATATAGCTACCTAATTACATTGATTGAATTGAATTACTCTGTAGTTAAGGCTAGTAGGAAAAAAATGTCTGGAAGTTATCAGAGCCAGTGAAGGTAGGTTTTCGAGGTGCTCTGAGTATCCTTAAGGAACTAAGTTCAAGCTTTTTTTTTTTCTTACATTACGAATGAGTAGAGTCTCCCACATGGACTTTGAATGACTAGGGGAATGGTTGCTGTTTCCCTGCCCTCCCCCTCAGTAAAATGTAACCTCCTTGAGAGTGGGGCCTGTTTTGTTTTGGTCTTTGTATCTCTAGAACTTAGCACCTGGAGCAGATATGTAGTAGGGTGCACATAAGGAGGATTTTGTTATCCTCCTTAGAGTTCAGCTTCTCAGGATCCATGACCATGGCAATTTCTAGTTTCCAGGTGTTAGATAATAATTCCCAAAGGATCCTAGATAGTAATTCCTAGAATTATAATGATAGGCAATCCTACTGAGGCTGCCCCATGAGAAATGGGAGTGACATAATTGATATTTACTACTCTTGCACAGAATGACAACATTGTTAAAGTTAACCTGTGAATTTAATGTTGGCAAAATGCCTTCTTTGTTGCCCTATAAAGCAAATGGGCACTGGTCAGTGAATGGGGGGGAACCACAGGGACCATAGGAGAATCTGTGTGTGCCTTGACCAGCCCCCCATCAAGGCTTGAGGGGATTTAGGGGAGTGCACAGGCTGTGCCTGTCTCAACTGATCCCACAGAGATGTAGGCATAGTTGCACACCCTTCTCACCATCCCCTGCAAGAAGAGTGATTAGGGAATGCTGTAGAACTGGTTCTCCCATTATCAGCAACCTTTCTGAGAAGACTAGACTAAACTAAAGTAAGATTATTAACCTTTCCAAAGGTATCTGCCTGTCTGACCAGATCAAGAGTGAACCTCTTAGACTTAGAGTCTAAAAACTGCAGTGCCTCCTATGTGTTATCTGTGAAACATGGAGGCACAAGGAATCTTTATAGATTCGAATTTAATTGAGAAGTAGAACTTTGCCCAAGCTTGCAGAATAATTCATGATGGGCATCTGAACTTGCTAGTGGTGAAGATCCTTTCTCAATGGATCCCACAGTTCCCAGGAGGGTGGCAGAACAGGGGTCTAGCTAGACAGATGAAGAATCTCAGTGAAAGCACTAAGTTCTGTGGAAAAGTCCACATACCATTTGTTGTACACAATGATTATGACCAAGGACTTTGAGTGAAGAAATAAATCACACATGACTTTCAGACACCTCAAACTGTATGTCTAATGGGCATCTTAAATTCAACATATCCAAGTCAGGAATCAGTATCTTTCTCCCTAGACCCCCAGCCTCTTCCTACCTTTCCATCTTTCCAGTGGCTCAGACTCACAATCTAGGAGTTATTGTTGACTCCCCACTATCTCTCACCAACCCCATATCCAATCTGTTGCCAAGACCTATTGATCTCACCTTTGCAATGTCTCTAGAATATGCCTTCTTCTCTTTTCTGACACTGCCCCCCTCTAGAGTAGGCCTACATCACCTCAGGCATGGATTGTTGCAATAACCTGCAGGTGGGTCTGCCCGCCTCAAGTGTTCTCCCCACCCCAATCCATCCTCCATTCAGCCACTAACATGATTTTCCTAAAGGGCAGGTCCAGTCATATTACCCTCCCTACTTAGCAAATTCCAATGGCTCCCTATTGCCTCCAGTATCAAATATAAAATACTTTGTGTGCATTCAAAGGCCTTCATAATTCCCTCCTACCTTTTCTAGTCTTCCTACACCTTATTCCCCAACATGTACTGTTCTATTCAGTGACTCTGGCCTCCTGGTTGTTCCACAAGACACTCCATTTCACAGGTCTAAGCATTTTCTCTGGCTGTCCCCCAAGCCTGGGACACTCTCCCTCCTCTGCTCTGCCTACTGACCTCTCTGGCTTCCTTTAAGTTCCAACTAAAATCCCACCTTCGACAGGAAGCTTTCCCCAACCCCTCTTAATTCCAATGCCTTCTCACTGCTAATTATTTCCTATTTATCCTGTGTATAACTTGCTTTATAGATATCTAGATTTGTATATATGTTATATATACACATATACATATGTATGTATATATACATATATGTATATATTTGTTTAAAAGTTGTCTCCCTTATTAAATTGTAAGCTCCTTGAGGGCAGGGACTGTCTTTTTCCTCTTTTTGTATCCCCAGGGCTTAGCACACTTAAATGATTGATTGTTTGAAAGTCCAGGCTTGTTAGCCTGGACAGCTGAAATGCCCTCTATGATGATCCTTCTCCTTAAGCAACCTCACTCATTTGTCTAGCAAAAGAGGAGAAAAAATAAAAAGCTTAGAATCAGGAAAACTGCTTCTATCATCCTTGTGGGGCACTGGCAGCAATGGAGTCTTAGAAGCATATTTTTAAAACATCTCTTTGAAGATCTTGGGATATGTCCAGTCTGAAAACCACAGGAAGGATTTGGCTAAAGTTTATTATTTCCCAAATGGCACTCAACTTTGGTGCTTCTGCCCTTGTTTTGTGACCTAGGAAAATAAACTCTACCCTCAGTTACTGACCTGAATTTTAGCTAAAAGAACCTAGCTTCTGAGTTGTGTGTATACATGTATATGCAAACACATCAGGAGAGACAATGACCCTTAGATATGTCAGACACCACAGAAAGCTCACAAAATGTATCAAGGGGTCAGTTGTGGTTCCTGAGGCTCAGTTTCATTGGTGTTAGCCTGGCCTCTGATATTCTAAAGTGAAGTGACTCAAATTCTGAATCCTTGTTCCTCTGTTCTGATGTTTATGAAATGCCTGTCTATGCATACTACAATAGTAAGCATCCTCTAGGTCAGAATTTTTGTGTGTGTCTCCGGCCTCTTTTGGCAGTCAGATGAAGCCTATGAACCCTTTCTCAGAATAATGTTTTTAAATGCACAAAATGAAATACATAGGATTACAAATGAAAACCAATTATATTGAAATATGGTTATCAAATTTTTTTAAAGTTAATAGACCCCTAGTTAAGAACCCTTTCTCTAGGCAAGTTAAATAAATCTCCTGCCGTTCAGGCAATATCACTGAAAAAAAATATAGAACTGTTTGCTTTTCATTTAAAAAAATGTTTAATACCATACTCACCTTTCCTTGACATCCAATATATTTCTGGGTCATGTCTCTATGCCTAACTAAATTCTCAAGGAATGCAAACCAACTAACCTAAATACAAAAAGAATTAGAATATCAACTATCTTTCAGGAAACAGCAGATCATGTCTCCCAGAGCCAAGATAGTTTTTGACTGTGATCCACTCTTCTGTTTTGTCTACATTAGCACATCAACTCTATTAAGACAGATAATTGAGAATTAACTCATTGTCATTGTACCCAATTCATGATCTTTACTCCACAAATAAGGTATCATCATTTAACCTCTGATTATGGCCATTTTGGAAATATATATCCTTCACATTTTTTTTATACTTCACATACAGATTAAGGGTTATTTGCTCCCTAGAACAACAGTAGCAACTAAAATAAGCCTATTAGTGTCCTACCCATACTTCAGTGCTATCTTTTCCTTGCAGCTTTCCCCATCCTCAACGCTTCAACCAGAAGTGATCTCCTTCATCTGATTTCAGAACTTCCTTATGACCTTGGGCAAGTCATTTAACCTCTATATATCCCAGGTCCTCTAAAACTATAAATTACAGAGCAGTTGCAATCTACATTGAGCATTTCTTCCCCAGAAGTTCCCTACACCAATGAAATCACAGGTTGAGAATAAAAGTAAAAAAAAAATCAGATTGGATTGCAACCTTTATGGCCATATTCTCTCCTCCCTCCCCAGCAAGAGTGTCTTGTAGCTTACTAAATGCTTAAGAGCTAATGCGATTCATTTAACCTGTAATAAGTGCTGTCGGTGCAAAGTATTCTGCTTGGAACTGAGAATACAAAATTAAAACCAATCCCTGCCCTCAAGAAGTTCACATTCCCCTTGCGTGGGTACAATATTTGCTCAGGTAAGTAAATACAAGGGAATTTAAGCAGAGGGTAAGCAGTGGCCATTTTAGAGGATCAGGAAAGATTTGGTTTAGAGGAGAATGAATGAACCGAGTTTACAAAATTTTCAAAAATGTTCCGTAGAGTAGCAGGACTGCTTTAACAAATTCCATGTTACTATATATTTTTTCTTCACCTGGACAGGTTGCTTGGAAGTGGTTTTAGTGAGAATGTGTCGTGCCTTCAACCCACTAAACAATACTGTTCTGTTTGAAGGAAAATATGGAGGAATGCAAATGTTCAAAGCCTTAGGTAAGTTTATTTTTAGTGGATACATCAAGGTTTGTTTGTTTTTTCTGTTAAGTTACTACCAGCTTCCTCACCTTAAATATCAACTTAGGTGTGTATGCCCATGCAAGGCATGTGTGCCCGTGGGCTCCAGCCCTGGCAAGAGCAAGAATGAATAATTCATTTTGTAAACATCATATGTATGTGGTCTTCTGCAATTAGAATGGAAAGTTCCTTGAGGGCAAGGACTATCTTCTCCTTTATGTATTTGCATCTTCAGCACTTAAAATAGTGTATGACACACAACAAGTGTTTATTAAATGTATTTTTTCACTCATTTCTTCAAACTATGGGGAAAAGTTTGGCTTCCCACCCAAGAAATAGAAGAATCACAGAGTCCACTAAGAACGACAGTGAAGAAAAGACAGTACTGGAAGGCATTTCTCACTTTGAGCTAGACCACATGACGGTTGTTTAGAAAGACTAGAGTTCATTCTAATTGATTCTGGAAATAAATAAAAAGAAAGAAAGAAAGAAAGAAAGAAAGAAAGAAAGAAAGAAAGAAAGAGAAAAAGAGAGAGAAAGAGGGAGGGAGGGAGAGAGAAAAAAGAAGAGAGAGAGGGAGAGAGAAAGAAAGAGAGAAAAAGGGAAAGAGGAAAAGAAAGAAAAAGAAAGGAAGGGAGGGAGGAAGGAAGGAAGGCAGCTGCTTTATGCAGTGATTCTCTAAATGTATCCAAGGTCCCCAGGTGGTCCCAGGCTTCCTTGCGCAGCATTTATGTTTAAAAGATGACTATACTTAAAGTTACATTTTTGGCATGAATTAATGATACCAGGTTAGGATATCTATTAAATTAGACATTCCATCATCCATGCCATGTTTTATCATGGCCAAGCTTATTGAGCCTGGCAAGGCGGTATAGGTGAAAAAGATGGTCTACGGCCTGGATCTTTCGCAAGACCAAAGTTAGAAATAGTGGTCCAATAGAAAGCCTTGAATTTGGTGTCACAGAGCCTGAGCTCTAATACCTGTCTGGCCACTTAAAAGCTCTGTGACCCAGTCCCCCAAACTTCATGAGCTTTACATCAAATGGGATACTATTTATAAAGCGCTTAGCATAATGTCTGCCACATGGTACGTACTATGTAAATGTTTATTCCCTTCTATTCCATCTTTTCCTTTCCATTTCTTTCCCTTCTCTTCCCTTCCCCATTCCTTTCCCTCTTAGTTTCCTTATCCATAAAATAAGAAGATTGAACTAGATGGTCTTTAAGATTCCCTCCAACTTTAAATTTCTCAACTATATATGCTTCACCTATGATGAGCTATGACCCTGTGAGCCTGGTCTGCAGATCATAAGACTCTGAAGGTTCCCTACTCCGGTGGAATGCTGTCTGATTAGAATTGTTTCATCATCTGGATCAACCCACTCGGGCACCCAAACATGATCAAAGAACATTAGCAAACCTGGAGTGCTGCCAGGAAAAGTTTCCAAGGTCCTTGGTTTCATCTGCTCCATATCTTGCCCTTAAATGCCAAAGCAGGACACCACTTTTCCTTGCCCATGCTGTTAGCTGATCTAGTCAGTTGGCAGCAACTAGGTCAAGATTGGCACTATTTCTTCCATGCAGTTGATACATGTCCATCTACTTTGTCTCCAAGGCTTAGTTTTCAAGAAAGGAGAAAAAGACTTGACAAACATCTATGGAAGATTTCCAGCCTCATAAAATAAAAATTAACTTGGGATTGCTAATTGACTATAATGATAACAACTAGCATTTTTATGGTGCTTTAAGGTTGGCAAATATTATACCATCTGAATCATAAAAACTCTGTGGAAAAAGGTCTTGTTATACCTATTTTACAGATGAGGATGAAAGAGGCTAAGTTACTTGCCCTGTGGTCACACAGCTGGTAACTTTCGGAGGCAGGATTCAAACTCAGGACTTCCTGATTCTAAATCAGTGCACTATCTGTTACCTTCACCTAGCTGCCTATGTTCAATGCCTTTAGTTTTCTCTGTCTCCTTATTTTCTTAAAGGATAATCCTAAAATAGCTCCAATCCACCAAGTAGTTTTCCAGAGAGTGACTCAGATTAAAATCTAATTGCAGGAACATAAAAAACCCTCAGGATCATAAGATTTAGAGCTGGAAGGAATCCTAGAAAACAACTAATCCAACCCTTTCACTTTTTGGCCACCACAATTTAGTAGGGATGTTGAAAGCTGAGGAGAAGGAAAGCAACCAAGAGGGTGGCTGGCCTTGAACCTCTGCTGAGCTGGTTAAAGGCAGTGAGAAAACTAAGGGCTCACTTGATCAATTGTCCTCTGGAATTTGAATGGCTGCCATAGAAAAGAGAGACTATACCTGTTCTTCATGGTCCCAGCAGACAGAGGTAGAGGCAACTGTTGAAAATTGCAAAGGAACAAAGACCAATTTGTCAGAAAATCTTCCTAACAATGAGAGCTTTCTACAACCTCAATAGGTGCGTTTCCTCCCATTGGATTTCTCCAAGGAGAGGTCAGTTGACCTTACATTAGGCCTGTTGGAGCAAGAATTCCATCTGACTTATGAGTTGGCCTAGATGACCACTGAGTTCCCATCCAACTCTGAAATTCTATGATTCAATTATTTTTCCCCCTTGATGGATGTAGAGCTGAAATGTCAAACTCCATTGGGCTTCTAGAGGCCTATAAATCTCTCAAATTCTGTCTGAACCAGATTAAAATGAAATTGGGAAACGTTTAATGAAATAAAAATACAACATGACATAGATAATGCTAGGTGGTAATTTTCTAAGACCACACGCAGCCTGCAGGGATCTGTTTCTATCTGAGTTTGACCCATTGGCATGGAACATCCAGATGCCCCATGTCCCCTAGTTCATTTCCAAAAGGATTTAGTCAGCCTTCTGCTCGTCTAGACCCTTGGATTTGACCCATAAGACTGCTGCTTTTACTACTAATAATAGCTTACATTTATGTCATACCTACTATGTGCCAGGTATCGTGCTAAACATTTTACAAAAATATATTATTTTGAGCCTAAGATCAACCCTGGGAGGTAGCTGTTATGACTCCCCTTTCACAGATGATGAAACTAAGGCAAACAGAGGTTAAGTGACTTGCCCAAATGTCACCTGGCTGGTGTGTCTGAGTCTAGATTTGAACTTGTAATAATAACTAATAGCTAATAATTATGTGATACCTTCTATGTGCCAGCACGTTACAATTATTACCTCGTTTGTTCCTGAGAGGTAGGTGCAGTTATTATCCCCTTTTCACAGATGAGAAAACTGAGGCAAATAGGTAAAATAACTTGCCCAAAGGTCATCCTGCTAGTAAATGTCTTGAGTCTGGATTTGAACTCAGGACTTGCCGACTTCATACACCAACTTAACTGCTAAGACTGAGTTCTCTATCTTGTAAGTATTCTTACACCTCTTGGTTGAGGACAGGGTGTCAGAAAGATAGTTTTAAGGGTGACCAAGATATGAGCCCTTAAGTAATATATAGAGATCAGCTTTTCTTGGCTCTTGTTCCATTTAGTTCCAATATTATTCAATGAATTGCTGTTGATCTTTTATAGGTTCCGATGACCTGGTGAATGAAGCATTTGACTTTGCAAAGAATTTGTGTTCCTTGCAGCTGACCGAAGAAGAGATTGCCTTGTTCTCCTCTGCTGTGCTGATATCTCCAGGTAGGGAGAACTGCAGGAAAACTTCTTTACCTTCTCCGTTTCTCTTATCGCTGTAAAAAAAGAACAACTCTACTTCTGCTAATCTCTTTCAAGATCCATTTAAGAAGAGCCAGACCTTCTTTTCTTCAGTTGTCTCAAGGATTGAGTGCATCACTTCCATTTTTCATGCATGCTGTCTCCTTCTTCCTCTCTGTCTCTATCCCTGTCCCTGTCTCCATCTCTTTCTCTGTCTCTGTCTCTCTCTCTGCCTTTGTTCTGCCTCCATTTCTTCTCCCTTTCTTTCTATTTCTGTCTTTCTGTGTCTCTTTCTCTCCCTTTCTTTTCTTCCTCCATTCCTTCTTTCCTTCACTTCCTTTTTTCCTCCCTTTCTTCCTTTACTTCCTTCCCTCCTTTCACCCTAACAAGTGCTCACCTTCTTCTACGGCTCCAGAAGACATTTTGTTTTGTTTTGTTTTTCTTTCTGAAATTAGACCGGAACAGATGGCACTGTGACACTCATTACCTTAACCAGGAACACCAGTCTCAAGGTTTCTTGAGGAAGGCCTTGTTTTGGAGGCCTTGCTCTTTCTAATAAAGCATTTATGGGTTTTTAGCACTTCATTCTAGGTGGAGAACAGTTACCCTTCTGAGGGTCAGTACTGTTCTCTTATAAGGCTTTGTCTGAAGTAAAGAAAGTATTCTGGATGTTCTCACAGTTCCTCAGAAGACATGGAGGCGTAATGATCTTTTAGAAATATCTACATAGACTAACAGATACCACTAACTATCCCAGCAAGTAATGACAGCCTGTGTAATTTTCCTTCTGTTATTTTCTCTCTCTCCCTCTCTCTCTGTCTCTCTCTCACATTCTCTCTCTGTCTCTCTGTCTCTCTCATTTGGTGATTTTCATGAAATTTGCTTGTTTCCATCGAATATAGTTTTCTAAATGATGAAATCAAAAGCTATGGACCAGTGAGTGATACAGAAAAAGTTTCACTAAGTCTTCCATGGACAAGAAACATCTGCATAAGAAACACCCCCCCCTTTTTTTTTATCAAAGGGGTCCATGCCAATAAAGAGTTAACACCAGATTCTTAAGCATGATTTAACCAAACTTCTCACACCTGATTCCTGGGTAATCCTGAACCTAAATCGGAAAGCAAATGAATCCCTGGCTCCCACCATGGCCTGCCCTGCTGCAGATGCAATGCAAAAGACTGTGTATAGTCAATAAGATCCCAGTTTTCTACAGCCAGGGAAGGACTACCCTGGAAAGCATTTGCCCAGACTTCTCCAGGTGAACTATGGGCCAACTTTCCCATTTTGCTTATCTTCCATGCATAGCCTTCTCTTCCTCTGTGTCCCTCTCCCACCCTCCACACACCTCCCCCAAAATAATTCTTCTTGGTTTGATGTGACCATAATAATAGCTAACAGTTATAAAATGACTTGAGATTTGCAAAGCACTTTATACATATTAGTTTATTTGATTCTCAAAATAACCTTGCCATGCAGGTGATATTATCATCCCCATTTTACAGATGAGGAAACTAAGGAAACAAGAAGCTAAATGATTTGTTCAGGATCACGTAGCTAGTATGTCTCAAACTGGATTCAAACTCAGGTTTGCCTGATGCCAAGTTTGGTACTCTATCCACTATACCACCTAACCTACCTGCCATATCATAGGATTTTGCCCTGCCGACTTTATATGGAACTTTTCCAACCCTGCCAACAGCCCCTCCAGTCACCCTTTTAACATTGTGACCATGCTGGCATGGAGCCACCTTCTTAACAGGATAAGGAGAATAACAGGTACCAGTAGCCCTCCCACTTGATAGAAGCCTGAGCCCCAGTGGGCCCTCTCTCATGCCCATCTCCACTCTTCCCAAGACTACCCCACAATAGTGGCTGACTGTTTCGTTCCAGACAGCTCTGGGAAGGGAGGGGGAGAGCAACTAAGTTTAAACTGAATGACAATAGTGACTGAGGGCTTTTGTGTTCACTTACGTAAGGGTTTGCTTAACTGTTGGGTAAAGTTGTCATTGTTCCTTCTAGGATTACAGAATCAAGTTGCTCACCTTACTTGAACTGGGTTCAGGAGTATTATGCCCAGGTTCTTTTCCATGGGTATCTGTTCAGCATCTGGAGATTCATACTGACTCATCAGCAAAGCTAGTTTACATTCCTAAGGCTGCTGATGGGTCAGTTCCAATCTGGGGCTAGTCCACCATACTGTCTCCTAGCATATTGTTTTATATGAAGCATCCAGAAGATAAGTCCTGTAATTTCCCATCACTACCACGGACAACTAACAAAGCCTAGTAATAAGAAGAGAAATGGGTCTAAGGAGAAAATGCACAGCATCAGGTTATATTAATCTTATACAAAGCATAAAACAGCTTCCTTTAAATACTTGATAAGAAAGCCTAAGTGTGTGGCAGGGACAAGCCTTCCCGAATATCAAGGCTATTCTACCACAAATCATTTTTTTCCTCCCAGACAGATAATTCATTTCCACCTTGCATTACAGAAACCAAGGCTAGATTCCTGTCAGGAGAGACAGAGAGAGAGAGAGAGAGAGAGAGAGAGAGAGAGAGAGAGAGAGAGAGAGAGAGAGAGAGAGAGAGAAGAGATAAAGTGTGATTAAGAATAAAGAGACATTAAGAAGTTCTAAAATCAGCACATTTTCCATGAAACGATGATTTCTTGTGTCATTAATTGCAAATTTGAAAAGTTGACCTCAGAAGCAGCTTTACAAGTGGCCTGTTGTGGGACTTGAGATGTAGGATTTGTCTTCATTGACAGTAAATGATACCAAAACCTTTTTTTTTCTTTCTGGTCTCTATCTTTATCACTTCCTTTTTTTTTCTTTGTCAGATCGAGCCTGGCTGATAGAACCTCGGAAGGTCCAGAAACTTCAGGAGAAGATTTATTTCGCACTTCAGCATGTGATTCAGAAGAATCATCTCGATGATGAGACTTTGGCAAAGGTAGGTCCACAAATCACTGTACAGTACGACCGTGAGCCCTGCAACAATAGACTGCTCACTATGGTTTAAGGAGAACATTCTCAACAATTATCCAAGTAATTAAAGCTACAAGAGATTAGAGGCAGTGGAAAGAGCATTGGCTTCAGAGTCAGAGGACCTCTTCTAGAACTCAAGTCTAGCTTCTAACACTATCTGCATGACTTTCAACAAATTGTTTAACCTTCCTTGGGATTAATTTTCCTCTATAAAATGAGGGCATTGAATTAGATGCCTAAAGTGTCTGCCAGCACCAAATCTATGGTCCTATATGCAAATAAATTTACAGCCAAAGACAAACTGGACCATGACCAGGAAGCTGAAGGATCTAAGAAATATATTATGGAAAGAATAGTTAAAGGAACTGGGGATTTTTAAACAGTAGAAGAAAAAAAATAAGGAGAGATGTAGGATCACAGACGCAGAAATCCCCCCCCCACAGATGGAATGTTGAAGGGCCATCTAGTTCAACTCTCTCATGGGATCCTAAGGATCATAGGTTTAGAGATACAAGAGATCTTAGAGGTTGTCAACTTCCATTGCCTCATTTTACAGATGAGGATACCGAGGTTGAAAGGGGTTAAGGATGCCCAGGATCACTGCAGATGAATTTGAACTCAAGCCTTCTGATTCCCAATCCAGGGTTCTTTCACTCAGACCTCAGTGCCTAATTTCTGTCTTCCAATTTTAAGGGCAAGTATATGTAGCAGCAAGCACCCTAGCATACCCAGGATGGCTGCTAGCACAGCTTCTTCAATCTGCTTTTCTAAAGGAAAGCAACTCTAAAAGGGTTAACAATCTTAGTTTAATCAATCAAATATATATCATTTACCTAGTTCAGGGGGAAAAGGCAGTACCCTGAACTTCAGAGAATATAAACAAGTTACAAAGTTACAAGCAAACAAAGAAGCACAGACAGAGAAAATAACACAATTCATCAGATCAACAGACAGGGCTTCTAGCTGTCTGAGCATCCCATATATACAGAGAGAGAAGCACCAACATCTGGGTTTTCAAAGCCAGGGGGCTCAACAGCTGCCCAGAGTCTCATCTGGCCAAATCACACAACTTGTCTCAAAGTGAGCCCCAAAGCAGAACCTCACCTCAGAGGTATATATAGCCTTCTCCAGGGTCAGAGAACATAACAACCCTTGTGACCCACTTGACTACAAGGTAACAAAAGATGTGCCTTCCTAAAAAACCTCCCACCATAGGCTCCATGTGACGACATGCAGTCTATTGGGGACAGAGTATATTTTCAAATCAGGAAAGGTCCTCAAATTCACCTAAGCCTATTAAGGGGCAGGGAAGATCTTCAAATTCCCATTCTCATCACAGAATATAAGAGAGGAAGAGATCTGTACTGTGTTTTCCAACTGTGCAAAACCAAGACCAGTGGTTGGGAAGTGTAGGGATCTAAATTTAGTCTAAATGAAAGGAAGGCTTTAATTCCTAGAGCTATCTAGCCATGGAATGAGTAGCTTCAGGAAATGAACTTTGCATCACAGGAAATGTTGAAGCAGATGGTTATCTATAAGGAGTATTGTGAAAAGGATTTCTACACTGGGTGGGAGGCTGGACAAATTGTTCTCTATGGTATCTTTCAATGTTAAGAATCTAGTTGAATATTTCCAGCGAAAACTGTAGCATATCCTATCCCAGAAGGATTTAAAAATAATATAGTAACAGTGTCATAAGGAATATATATGTAAAACATAACATAACATAATATATAATATAGGCTTCCTGGATTTGCCTTGCTAAACAGGGGCAATCTTGCAACAACTTTGAGAATGTTATTTTCAGGAGATGGAACATTCCCTCCTCCCACACACACAAAAAAACAGATAAAATAGTTGTTTTAGGGTTCAAATTAGAAGGAACATTGAATCTAATATCTCTTTTTATGTTCCTTTTTTTTAACTTGATGGTGTTACTTTATATAGGTGCAGAGAGAAAAAACTGAAAAATAACTTCCAGCTTATCTGAATCTGAGACAACTTCTTTACCTTATTTTTCATCATCAAAACTCTCTTACTCAGCATTAGATGCAACTCTTGACTTCCTTTGTATAAAAAAGGGGAGGGGGGATTTAAGTGCTACAGGCAAAATCTGTATATCCATGTAGATTTCCCATTTGCATACATAAGCAAAAAAAATGGACTCAAGTTTAGTCAACAAGCAATTATTAAGCACTTACTCAATGCCAAGCTGATAGAGATACAAAGAAAGGCAAAAAAAATAGTTCCTACTCTCAAGGAAATTGCAGTTTAAAGGACAGATATGCAAACTATATGCAAATGCTATACAGGATAAACTGGAGATAATAAGCAGAAAGAAAGCAGTAGCATTTAGAGAGATCAACAAAGGATTCCTGTAGAAGGCAGAATTTCAAATGGAACTTGAAGGAAGCCAAAGAGAGAGATGAGAAAGAAAATTCCAGGCATGGGGCACAGCCAGTAAAAATGCAGGGTCAGGAGTTTTGGATTTTATTTTATTTTTTCAATGAGCAAAAATTCATTTTTTTCTCTTTCATACTCCTTTCTCATTGAGAGAAGAAAAAAGTAGTGAAGCAAAATCTTTCTATAAATATTTATAATTAAGCAAAACAAATCTCTACTTTGGCTGTTTTGGAGAAAGATATGCCTGGGTATTCACTCTGAGTCCATCACCTCTCTGTGAGGAGGTGGGAAGCATTTTTTATCATGGATCCATTGGAATCACAATTGGCCATTACTTTGACCAGAATCCTCAAGCCATTTGGAGCTGTTTTCTCTCAGGGGCTCCACCATTATCCCAATCCCCCAAGCTTGGAAACTTCAGTGTCAGGCTCAGCTCCTCACTTGCCCTCAACTCACATAAATCCAACCTGTTGCTAAATCTTGTCATTTCTTCTCTTGCGATATCACTTATACTTGTCCCCTTCTCTTCACTCACACAGCCATAACCCCAGTTCAAGCCCTCCTTGCCTTTCTTCTGGACTATTATGATAACCATCTAATTGATCTCTCTTCCTTAAAGTCTCTTCCCACTCAATTTTCCTAAAGTGCAAATTTGACCATGTTGCTCAATCAATTAATTAATCATTAATCAATTAAAATTCAGTGGCTCCCTATTACTTCTAGGATCAAATATGGATTGTTTGGCATTCAAAGCCCTTCCTACCTTCACACATTCTATGACTCAGAGAGACTGAACTCTGCTAATTTTTGGACAAGATATTCTAACTCCTACGAAGGATGCAGATGGTGAGGATAATCAAAAGTTGGGGTTTTACAGGGCGTGGTAATAATAATAATAATAATAATAATAGCATTTCCATAGCCCCTACTATGTTCCAAGCACTGTGCTAAGGACTTTACAAATATTATCTCATTTGATCCTCACAACAACTCTGGGAAGTGGGTACTATTTTCATCTTCATCTTACAGATGAGAAAATATAGACAGAGAGTAAGTCACTTGTCCAAAGATATAAAGCGTCTGAGTCTGGAGTTAGACTCAGGTCTTCCTGACTCCAGGCCCAGATCTCTACCCACTTCACCACCTGTAGCCTCAATGCAATATTCACAGCACCCACAGTCACTATAAATATACCTGCATGTTGCTTGATCACAAAATAATAACAAACTCTACATATAGAAGACAGAAGCAAAACATTTATTCAGATAGCAGAAAACCAAATCCCAAAACCAGTAAGCTGATTCCGTCATAGTAGCAAAGAAGCTAACAAGCCATAACAGCACAAAGAGCCACAGCTTCCCACAAACACCACCATAAGATCAATATTAACTCACAAGCCTGTCTCCCTGGGAAGTCTGCTCTCCTTCCAACTGTCTAGCTTGCTCTGACTCCCAGTTTCCTGTGGGCTCTGTTCCACCCTTCAGCAAACTCCCCCACCACATGTTCTGTGTAATTACATCCAGCCTATTAGGGGGCAGAGTTTATTTTCAAAGCAGGGAAGGTCTTCACATTCCCTTAGGCTTATTAAAGGACAGGGAAGATCTTCAAATTACCATTACCATTACACCACCTAAGCTACCCACATCATGATCACTATTAGGACAAGGGGACAAAAGATTTGGGTATAGAGAGCAGATTAGAATTGAAACAATTCACTAAGGGCAGAGACAGAGAAGAGAGGAAAGGGTAGCCTGTGCTTAAGTAATAAATAGCCTGGGAAAGAAGTGAACAAGGGAATGGTTGGAGGCCATAATGAGGAGGAAAAGTCTTCCATTATTCATCATATGATGTGGCTTCATTGGAGAAATGAGCTGGTGACCAACATCACTATCCCAATTGCATTGACACTATATTGCTATCTGTCCAATGTACTGATGCCTCTAAAAAGCCCTCTTAAAGCAGTGCCACCAGAGGATGGGCTCTTTCTGTCTCCTGGCCTTGGTTAGACAGGTCACATACTAGGAAAGAGCAAGGATGTAATAGGAATAGAGCACTGACTGTTTTCAAAGGATCTGGTTTCAAATTCTAGTTCTTCCAGTTACTAGTGGGGCATGGGGTCAAGTCACTTAATGTATCTGTCCCTCAGTTTCTTCACCTTCAAAATAGGGGGACTTAGTAAAATGATCCATAAATCGATTTCTGATATAAATCTATGATCCTATGCATTTGTCAGGTGTAAATGTAGAGTAAGGAAGTTGAATTCGGCTACAAGGCTCATTCTTCCCTTGACTCAGTATACTCTGTTGATCAAGGTTAGTTTCAGAGTTAATAGTCTCTGTGTCCCTTGTGGGAGTCACCTTCTTCAGTAGAGATCCTTACTAGAAAAGAGTCCCCACTAAGGAAATCCAGCATCTTCACTTGGTTCTCCTAAGTCAGCAGTTCTCAATCTGTGGGTCAGGACCCCTTTGGGGATCAAATGACCCTTTCACAGGAGTCACAGGGGTCACCTAAGACCACAGGAAAACACATATTTCTGATGGTCTTAAGAACCAAGATACCACTCCTCTATCTGTCTCCAGGCAGGTCCAGCCCACATGCAGATATGCCCACATACGAGTATTAAAGGGTTGTGGCATTAGGAAGGTTGAGAACCACTGGCCTAAGTAATCCTTAATTTTTCCCCAGTGATGAAAAATTTTCCTTCCATATTTTTTTTTCTTTTTGGAGAGGGGAGGGCAGGGCAATTGGGGTTAAGTGACTTGCCTATGGTCACATGGCTAGTTTTGTGTTAAGTGTCTGAGGTCAGATTTGAACTCAGGTCCTCCTGACTCCAGGGCCAGTGCTCTATTTACTGCGTCACCTAGCCACCCCTAAAGGTTTTTGTTTGTTTTTCAAGGGGGGAAGGCAAGGCAATTGGGGTTAAGTGACTTGCCCAAGGTCACACAGCTAATTAAGTGTCAGATGTGTAAGGTTGGATTTGAACTCAGGTCCTCCTGACTTCAGGGCCAATGCTCTATTCACTGTACCACCTGGCTGCCCCCTTCTATAATTTTCAATGTGTATTTTTCCCTGATCTCTGCTGTCTTTGAAAAGGTCTCCTTCTGGGTAGATCCAAGAGAGACCTGCACTGGAAGGGGTCCTGGATTTTAGTTCCACATCTGCTGCTCTGTGACCTTGGGAAAATCACTTTCCCTGTCCATCCCTGAGTTTCCTCATCTGCAAAATTAAGGAGATTGAAATAAATGGCCTTTTAGATTTAGGTCCCTTCCAATTCTAAAATGTTATAATTCTGTAAGGGAAATAAATCTCTCTCTCTGTACCCTACTTAGTATAGATTCATCCATTATGTGCTCAATGTGATTGTTCTAAGGAGTCTTTGGATGTGTTGTCTGATACAGAAAGAGAATGAAGAATCTAAAATTTGTCTGAGTCATAGACTTGAAATAACATGACCTAAAATAAAGTCATCTGGTTTATGTTGTTCTGGGCCCCAAAGTCACAAAGTGGAGCATCAAAACAACCTGCATCCAGGGAGCATTCCTTATTCTCACTAACCTTTCGTTTAGAGCTATGGCTCACTTTGAGTTGCTTTCTTCATGGGAGATCAGAACGTGAAGGACCTAAGCACTCCCAAGTACCTTTCTTGTGCCTTGGAATTTAAAATGAATCAGTGTGAGACCTATGCTTGTAAGTAATAAAGAAAAAGAAAAAAGACAGGTGTGACGGCTGCTAT
The DNA here is from genome assembly GCA_028646515.1 of Pseudochirops corinnae. Lineage (NCBI taxonomy): Eukaryota > Metazoa > Chordata > Mammalia > Diprotodontia > Pseudocheiridae > Pseudochirops > Pseudochirops corinnae. The sequence goes on along the minus strand of CM053590.1, from coordinate 192,862,169 downwards.
CATGGATGAGTCTTTTCTCAAGGTTGAATTTTTCATTAGTAAAGGAAAGCATAAATCCCTTTCTTCCCGGCCTGGCGATAAAAGGAGACGAAGGATGGCAGGAGGGGAAACGGGTTAAGGAGGACAGGAGGGAAACCTGCCCAGTTGTGCCAGTGTTGTAGCAATAGACACATAGTCGGAGTTCAGGATTTTCTAATCCTGTGCTTTGTCCTTATTTAGGATATCAGAGCTAGAAGGGGTATTGAAAATCAGACAGTCATCCAGTCCTGGTGGACAAAGTCCTGTAATCTCTTCCTGGGGGATGCTAAGGCTTGAACTCTGAAGATCTGAGTTGCAGTAGGTTAGGCTGATCAGTGTCCACACTAATCTGGCACCAGTATGGTGAATCTTTAGGAGTGGAGGGCCACCCGGCTGCCTAAGGAAGGGCAGACCAGACCTGGAAACAGAGCAGGTCAAAAATTCTGTGCCAGTCAGCAACAGATTTAGGACTGTGAGTAACTGCTGTATTTCCAGCCTGGGTCAGATAGGGAGATCAAGTCTTGAAAAACAGTTAATCAACCCTTCTGTTTTGCAAGTGAAGAGACTGAAGCTCACTGAGTTGATGTTCTTGTAATAGATTAGACATAGAATCCTAACTCTGGATAGATGGTAAGAATGAGGATTTGGAGTTGAAAAAGACATTGGAGAGATCATCTATTGATATCCAGAGTGGATCATATGAAGTCTGACTACTCTGTGGCAGAGGGAGAGCTACAATCCAGGACTCAACTCGGGGTCGTGCTTCAAGCCTATTCAAAAGCAGAGTTCAATTACAGAGTTAGCACTTGGAGAGACCTGAGATATCATCCAACCCAATTTCCTCATTTGACACATGTGACCCAGAGGACTTCTGTCTTTCCCAAGGTGAGATGAGGAGTAATATCCTTACTTACCACCTTCATTCACTTACTCAGGAAATATTTATTAAGCCTCTGCCATATGGAAGCCATCATGCTGGGTGCTGTGAGTATACGAATATGCCTGAGGTTTGAGGGGGCTTTTTCAAGCATATTGAAAAGAGACAAGCTTTATGCACAAGTAACTAAAACGAAAAGCAGTCTAAGATACTGTTTTGAAAATTTGGGAAATGCATTCATTTCCATCATTGTGATCTGCAGTACAGATGAGGGGTGCTATGAGACTTCAAGAAAGATAACTTCCAGTTGGGATAAAATTGGTTAATATTTCATTAAGGAGTTAGCATTTGAGATGAATCTTGAAGAATGGATAGTGTTTTGAGGAGGAAACATTGCAGACAGAGAGGACAGTAATGAAAAGACCCAGAGGTGAGAAGCATGAAATATGTTCAGGAGTTGCAAGATTGAGCTGTTTGGCTAGAAACAAGGTGAATAATGCAAGATAAGTCTATAAGGTAGTTTGGGGCTAGATTGTGCCAGGCATATAAGTAGGTACTTAGAAGATAAATGTTTTTGGATTGGTTATGGAAATCCCCAAATCCACAACTAAGGGAGCTGTACTTTACTCAGTAAACAGTAGAGAACCACTAATGGTTTTTGGAGAGAAGAATAACACGATCAAAGTGACATTTTAGGGGGAAGAGATGTTCTTGTGTCAGGATTAGGGGGAAAGCTATTGCGGGATTCAAGAACACTATAATAAAAACTTAAATGAGCTTTCTAGCAATTGGGATAAAAAAGAAGGGATAGAAGACCAAGAGATTATGGAGAATTTATCAGAAAGATTCAGTTCAACAACTAAATAAACAAGGAGAATAAATTAACCAGATATATGATGCCCACATTAATATCATTGTTTAGTCATTTCAACCACATCCCACTCTTTGTGACCCCATTTTGGGGGGTTTCTTGGCAAAGATACTGGAGTGGTTTGCCATTTCCTTCTTCAGCTCATTTCACAGATGAGGAAACTTAGGCAAATAGGGTTGAGAGACTTGCCCGTGATCACACAGCAAGTGTCTGACGTCAAATTTGAACTCATGAAGATGAGTCTTCCCAACTCAAAGCCCAGTTTTCTATCCACTGCACCACCTATCTGTCCACCCATGTCAATACTTTCTGTCGTTATCCATGGGGGAATCAAAGCACATGATTTCAAATACCATATCTTCTACTTACTACCTGCGTGACCTTAGGCAAAATATTTCACCTCCATTTGTCAGGTACTATGCTATGGGCCGGAGATAGAAAGGAAAAAAAAAAACAATCCCTGTCAAGGAATTTAATCTATCGGGAGATTTTGTGACTGATGGAATATAAAGGGCAAGGAAGAAAGAAGAGTTAAAGATGATGACCCAGTTTGGTCATAGAAAAATAGTGGTACTATTAATAGGAATAAACACATCAGAAAAAGGAGCTGGTTTGAGAGAAGAAGAATATCCAAGTGTAAATACCCAACAAGGAATTGTGAGTGCTAGACTCTAGAAAGAGGTCAGGGCTGGAAATATCTTGGGAGCCATCTTCGTAGAGTTGGATGTTAAAGCTATCAAAGTAGATGAGGTCTCTGAGAAAGGGGACATACAGAAAGAAAAGACAGTGGAAGAGAAGACCTTCAGGGGATGCCCTTAGTGAAAGGTGCCTTGCCATTTAGTGAAAGACAAACAAGTTGAAAAGACAAAGAGGGGTAAGAGGCAAGCCAGATAGTTCATCGTCACCAAAGCCATGGGAAAATATCGTTTCAAGGACTACGATGTGGTCGACGTCAAGTGATAATTGGGTGCAATGGTGGATATTTGTAGTCCCAGCCACTAAGGGAAACTGACTTAGATTTGATAATATTAAGAGTTCTGAGCTGCGATGGGATAAATGAATCACATGTCCACACTAAGTTCAGCATTAATACTTTCAAAAAAGATGGGTCACCTAGGTAGCACAAGGAATAGCACACTGGCCCTGGAGTCAGGAGGACCTGAGTTCAAATACGGATTCAGACACGTAACACTTACTAGCCATGCAGCCTTGAGCAAGTCACTTAACTCCAACTGCATTGCCTTCCCCTCTCCAGAAAGAGAAAAAAATACTTTCAAAAAAATGAACAGGGTGCCACCAGGTGACCTAAGAAGCAACAAAAATGTCCAAGTCAGAAAGAGACCTACTTTTGTTAGGACCCATGCAGGAAAAACAAAGGAAGTATTTTTCAAATCCCATATCAGGCCCTTACTAGCTGTGTGAACTTGGGTGACATTAACTCTCTCTAGACATCATTTGTTTGAACTTTATGATCTCTTAGGTCCCTTCCAGCTCTCGATCCAGGCTCCCAGAAGCCTCTTTGTTATCTCTGAAGCTTTCACCATCATTAGCTGTATACCAGTTAGGGTGGGGATAAGTGTAGGGGTTAGGCACCTTGACATTCTAGATGCCCCTTGTGAACCAAGATCACTACCTTCATTGGCTCCAGACTCCATTCTTTCCACATCAGTTGAAATAGCTGGTTCAGTTTCCTATTATTTCAAGGTTCAAAAATGATTAATTTTCTCAGAAAAAACTTCCTAGAGAAGAGCAAAGGAATATTCTCAATCCTCAAAAAAGTTATTTTTTTCCTTATTGACAACCCCTGTAGATACAACTAAAGCTTCATTGTTATAAGGGAATACTTGTGCAAATGAAGCAAACTTAAAATGACTCTTTGTAGTCTCAATGGTGTGATTATTTCAAAAGTGAAGGTATTTCCTTGGATTTTGGAACCCCCAATCCCAACCCCCCCCCCTTCTCTGAGAGCATCTGAATCACCTCCCCAGCTGTCAGAAAAGTTGTTGTGCCATGACGTGCTGCTAAGGCTGCTCCCGGCCTCCCTTTGAAATGCACATTCCCCCTGCTGTACTACATAATATTAATGAGCAATAAGTGACTGCCTGCTGCTTCCTTCAGTAGACCCTTCTGGGCCCTGGCAGAAGATGCTGCTGTTCCTGAGAGGCATCCTGCAGTATTGTTTCTCAAGTCTGAGGCTGAACTTTGTAATTCTCCCATTGCAGCCTCTATTTCAACAGCTTATTAGAGACTTTTAAAACAAGCAAGTCCATAACACACAGGCTTATGGAGGGATTTTCTTTTCGTTTATTATTTGTTCTCATGGAAAATCCAAAAGGAGTTGTATCATCAGCATCATACTCCCTTTGCAGCCAAGCAACAGTAGATGGCTTGGAGCCACACCAAAAGAAAGGAGAGCTCACAGTATAGAATGAGCATCATCTTAGGCCCTGGCTTTTCACATAAAATAAGAAGAATCTGAATTTGCTTTTTAAAAATAGGTTATCACTTCAATGGCTGTTTTCCTATTATTTTATCAGACATGAACATTGCATAATGTTTTCTCTTCTGCTTGAGATGCCCCTTTCATGGCTTCCCTAAGGAAGCAGTTTTGCATTTTAGAGTTTTCTTTCCTCTGTCTTCCTTTTGCCAAACTCCTCCCCATCCTCTGTCTTGATAAAAGAGCTGGCACCATTGCTCTAGTCCCTTATTTTTGAGATCTTTTGAGACTGAAAACTATCAAAGGTTATGAAGTAAGTTTCACCTTGCTAAAGGGCAATTCAGAGGTCTCTTTTGCCACTTTATGTTTGATAGTTCTAAAATAATGTTACGGAATTTTCCTCTGAAAGTAAGAGTTTTTGCAAGACAAACAGTGCACAGTTCATGGTACTTTGTCTAATTCCACTTTTGGTTGGACTGGACCTTGAAGTTTATAGGTTTCCTTCATGAGACCATGTGTTTTTTCTTGCAATACATGGGCTCGTTACCTATTTCCTTTTTCTAGCAACTTGGAGAAATAACCTTTTCCCCTATGTGTCCTCATGACCATGATTTAAATAAATGTACCATCCTTTTTATGCAAAAAAAAATAAAAAAATAAAAAAATAAAAATAGGTTATCATTGATTTTGCAGGCACCAACAACCAACAACAATAAAGATAAAATACCAACCCTCATTCTAAACATATCGATTTCCTGTAAGTTCATCGTTAGTCAAAATGTATTGACGTAGTACTCTATACCACAGGGATTAAAATTCTTTATAAATAGTAGTAGAATGTATCATGCTTCACCAAATCACTGGTTCATAAAATCAGTTACTCCTTCGGATCAATGTGGGAAAACTAGAAATCCATGATTTTGTTTTAAACCAAGAACTGATTATATGACCTTTTTCCCAAGAAATTACAAGAGTTTCCTATATGAACTAACCCATAGAGATCTTCCAGACAACCCCGCTGAATATTTTGTAAGTGAGTTATATACCATCCAAAACAACATTCACAGTAACTATAATAACGTAGGTGAAAATACTGAAGAACATCAGAATGGAGCCCAATGCAATGTCCAAGTTTAGACAGTACATAGTCCAGAGAACACATGATGAAACATACTTCCTTCCTCTCTAGAGGGAAGTGGGGACAACAGAAGAATGGTAGGGTCAATGAGTTAGTTTGTTTTCATAACTGTATTTCTTTTTCCAAAAGAAGGATTCTATTTGGAGGTCAGGGGGTGGGGGTAGATTTTGTTTGGTAATTGACAATGAAATAAAAAAGCACCAATAAGACTTTTTTTTAATCATTCCAATGGAAAGAACAGGCCAGCATGACAGTTTTGAAAGTAACCTGGGATTCTTATGTCATAATTGTTGTTGTTTTAATAAGCAATATGGAATAGAGATCCATGCTTTTTTATACAATCTTCCTTTTCTCCTAAAATTGCTTTTGCTGGTGCATTTCAAAGGGAGGCCAGTAGCAGCCTTAGCAGCACATCATGGCACAACAACTTTTCTGACAGCTGGGGAGGTGATTCAGATGCTCTCAGAGAAGGGGGGGGGGGAGGTGAGTTGAGATTGGAGGTTCCAAAATCTAAGGAAATTCCTTCACTTTTGAAATAATCACACCATTGAGACCACAAAGAAAGTCATTTTAAGTTTGCTTCATTTGCACAAGTATTCCCTTATAACAACGAAGTTTTAGTTGTATCTATAGGGGTTGTCAATAAGGGAAAAAAAATCTTTTTTGAGGATTGAGAATATTCCTTTGCTCTTCCTTAGGAAGTGTTTTCTGAGAAAATTAATCATTTTTGAACCTTGAAATAAAAGGAAACTGAACCAGCTATTTCAACTGATGTGGAAAGAATGGAAACTGGAGCCAATGATCTTGGTTCACAAGGGGCATCTGGAATGACAAGCTGCCTAAACCTTACACCCATTCCCAATATGTGTGTGTGTGTGTGTGTGTGTATAAACTACTACATATATATATATATATGTATATATATATATATATATACATATATATAATTGTGATTAGAATCATGTTGTTAAGGTTTTTTTTCAGTTTCAGGATTTAGAGATGCTATTTTAATGTCAGGTTGAGCCCTACAATTAGTCAATTGCCTCCGCAGGTATACCCATCTCAAGTCACTAGGTCTATAACAACATAATATTAGGCAAAATTAGGTTAAAGAGGAACAGTTAGTTCCACAGAATCAATGGTATGAATTGATGGCCAACTAAACAAAATTATAGTAAGTTTTTATGACTTTATGTTAGAGTTTAGCTAAAAAGTATTTGCCTTTATTATCACAAAATGCCATTAGTAATGCTTTGTATTGGACAGGACTGTACAAATATAGTAAGACTTCTGCAGCCTCCCTCCTTGAAGGGGATCATATTTAAATGTAATACTCTGTAGAGGATTTAGTCGCTTTAAGGAGATATCCCTTGTTGAATTAATAGAACTAATGGGTCAGTCTCACTATTGTGATTTTGCTTTTCCAACTTGACTCTTGGGAAAGACCAACTGAGCCTCAGGATCCACCCTCTGAAGAGCTGCATTTAGCACAGTGGCCAGTTCCACTCCTAATATCTAAGACTAGTTCCAAAGTTTAAGAAGTTTGAGTACCAGAAGGTAAGATAAGAAATCTTAGGTTATTCATAAATAAGCTCTAGTTCTTCTAATTCAAACAAGGAAAGTTTCAGAAAGTGATCTGAGACCTCAGCATGCACACTTCTATCTAGAATTATGATGTGGAATGAATTCTCCTAAAAATTGCTCTTGCCAGGCTTTTTTGGATGGCACATTGACTGGCTGGTGGAATTTGATTATCGTTTCCCAAAGTGATTCTACTTTGGTAATCAGGACAATCCTATATTTTCATCATTTTTCTTCCTTTACACATAAATTTGGTATTACTTAGTCAATATGCAAAAGAAAAAGCCACAGTAGCGTATTTAAAACCACAGGGCAAGAAAGGAACATCTCCTCTCACACCCAACTCAACCATTCCATGAACAACCATCGCCCTGTTTTTTACATGCCAACTTCTATCAGCAGTGGAGGTGGCTTTGTGGGAGAGTTTGACTCCCCATGTTACACCATCTGTTCTGTATCCTTTTTAATACAAATCAACCTCTATGATCTTGGTGCCATTTTCAAACCATTAGCTGTACAAGTATTATTTCATGAGTTACTGGATGAAAGAAAGAAAAGAGCAGAAATTTCTGACTTCAGAATATCACACAGCTGGAAAAAGCTCAAGTCTAGTTGATACTCAAAACTTTTCTGTTGTCTATTTCCTCTTTTATTTTGAAGGCCGTTATAAAAGCATGTGAATTAATAAAGATAAAGGCAGAAGTGGGGAGGAAGGAGAACCTTACAGGAAGCCTCTTTGGCAAATAGCATTGTTAGTCTCCTTTTATCTTTCAAGAGATGCTCACACTTAAGTGTCAGTTTCCTCTTTTCACAAATAGAACAATTTTGCTGTATCTTTAAAGTTACTGAAAACCATAGATTTAGAGCCAGGAAGAACCTCAGAGGCCACCTAGTCTAGCATCCTCATTTTACAGAGGAGGTAGTTGAGATCTAGAGAAGTTAAGTGACTTGCCCAAGGTCACCCAGGTAGGAAATAGCAAAGCCAAGACTTGAATCTCGGTCCTCTGGCTCCAATATCCACTGTTTCTTTCACTACCCAATACTGCCTCCTATTTTATTATGCAAATCAAAATAATAACCTTGAAAGGCAATACTGCACTATAAGGGGTCTTGAGTATGGCTAAAAACTAGGATTCGATGTCTCCTAAATCTATAAAACATTATGGGTAATCAAAGTTTATTGGAAAGCAAGAACTTTTGTACACTAGTCAAGAAGTTTTATCTATCATTTTTATGTAGACATATTCGGACAGCCTGAGAGATTCTCCCATGCATGTACAAGATGCTGTAACTTAGAGAAATAGTCAGTGGTCTAGGAATCAAGATAATTGGGTTTGAGCTTACAGACTACCACTTTCTAGCCATATGGCATTGCACTCATCACTTCATTTTTGCATTTCCTCATCTGCAAAATAAGAACATTGTACCAGAAAAGCTTAAAGATCCCTTCTAACAATTCTGTCATTATATACATTACTCTTATGTATTTCATTCTAAACTGACCTAAAGAGACTTTAAGAGTTTGTCTTTTGGGACAGAGTCTGGATACATTCTATTAGGAAAGTTTGCTTGAGTAAAGTAAAGCAGTCCTGAAAAACCTTGGGATATGGCTTGACAGAATTTGAAGCCTTCTCTACTAAAATCAGCCCATAAAAACCTCTTATAAAATACAAATTTGGGTGTCATATAAAATCTCTGGGAAATATATATAATCAGATATGTATAATATATTATAATATTATAATACATTATATATAATATATAATTACATATCTAAATTATATATAATATATAATAATATTATTATATATAATATATAATTACATATCTAAATTATATATAATATATAATCAGATCCTCCCATAAAAATCTTAACCAGCATACTTTGGGCTGTCCCTCAGATGAAGCAATCCATCCCCCTATTGCGTGATTTTTCTCTGGTAGTCTCCCAACCTGAACTCTCCTTCCTCCTCTCCACCTCCTGAATTTCCTGTCTTCTTTCAAATCCCAGCTGAAATCCTACCTTCTTTCTACAAGAAGCATTTCCAAATCCCTTTCATTCTAGTACCTTCCATCTAAGATTAGCTCCAATTTATCCTGTTTATTTCTTTTTTTCATGACTACTTGTCTCCTTCATCAGACTGTGACATCCTAGAGGACAGGGAACGAGTTTTGCCTTTCTTTATATCCCAGCATTCAGCCAAGTGCCTGGCACATAGAAAACACTTGTTGACTTGCCACATCTTCTTTCTGGTCATCTTCTGATCCCCTCCACCCCACACCTTCAGCCCCAATCATTTGGTTTCATCTGGTGCCACCGTAAAAAGAATCAGACTGTAGACATCAACTCAGAAAAGAAGACAATGACCAGCTTTTTATCTAATTCTTCCCTTTTCCTTTTTCTTTTTCTTTCCTTACACAGTTGATAGCCAAGATACCGACTATCACCGCAGTTTGCAACTTACATGGAGAGAAACTACAGGTATTTAAGCAATCTCATCCCGATATAGTGAACACACTGTTTCCTCCATTATATAAGGAGCTTTTCAACCCTGACTGTACCACAGTCTGCAAATGAAGGAGAGCACAGAGCTGTCATGTGGTTCTGGAATGCGTCACTCTTAAGGCAAAAGCAATGCGTTCATGAAGACTTATGAAAAATGTCACTACTGCAACACTAGGAATGTCCTGCACTTAATAGAATTATTTTTCACCGCTACAGTTTGAAGAATGTAAATATGCACCTGAGTGGGGCTCTTTTTTTTTTTTTTTTGGAACTGACCATAAAATATACAAATATAGGACACTGGGTGTTATCTTTTTTTAATTTTATTGGGGTATGTTTTGGGAGACAACTGTTCATAGAATTTTATTGTAGATAAAAAAAATGAGAACAGAGCGGTACCTTACATTATTACTCTTGCTGTTTATTGTTCAGATATAATTTAAGAAAATTCCACTTATTAGACTTACCTATTTCTATGTTTTTAGATAGTTAATTGCATGTGGAAATTTGTAGCTGTCTTGGAAAGTACTGTGCATGTATGTAATAAGTATATAATATGTGAATATATTATATATGACTATTACTTATACATGCACATCTACTGTGGCTTAAAATCCCATGCCTACTTGCAAAGGATGTTCAGTCGGGCTTTCTTGTATTACTTACCCTCCGTGTAATGTGTTAGCTTTATGTTGAGTAATCTGGATTTTTGCTTTGCCAACCAGAGTTTAGCCATCCATAGCCAATGGCAGGATGGTATCAATATTCTGAAGTCCATGTACAAAAAGTAGTGGATGCAATAGACAGTCTCTATACTAACAATTCTATTTGTAGCCATGGTACAAAAAAGCCTTGTCTGGAGGGTTCAGATGGAAAGTACATTTTTTTTTTTCCTGTTCTAAGAATCAGGCAACAGATAATATTATGGAGACCTGTGGCTGGAAAAGTTTTTGACCCAACACAATAAATATTGGATATTTCCCACTAGAAAATGCAATTTTTTTTCTTTTTTCCCAAATATCTAGTTACAAAAGGAATTTTTCCTCAGAGCAAATTATAGTATCAGATGAGAAATATAGGCTATGGATAGCAATCACCAGCAAACTCAGACTCATTAAAAAAGTGATGTGACCAATGAAAACACAGGGGTGTTGGTGCCATTTTATGCAAATATTTAGTTCTAGGAACTATTCAGATGGAGTAAAAGTAGCACAAGTGAGTACCAGGCAAAGAATCAGCTCTTGGGGTTCACTATCTTCACATGTAAGAGAGAGCTGCAATAAACCTCAATTTTCATATATGTACCCCCTATAGTTCTGGGGGCTTCACTCTCTCTCTGCCTCTGTTTCTCTCTCTCTCTGTTTCTGCTCTCAGTCTTTCTCTGTCTCTACCTCTATCTCTTTAAAACCTTCAGACCATATATTACAAAAGTGGAACAGTAATCAACTTACTATAAAAGGGTCTTTAAAAGACATCTTATTTTAGAATTAGACTATATTTAAAAACTAAGCAACTAAAATAGTATCTCTCATTCAGCCTTTTAAAGACATGAGAAGTATATTTCAAAATACACAAAGTCAGCCTATGAACTCAAAAAATATATATGTGTATGTATATATATATATATATATACATACATATATGTACACACACATGCTATAGAGTCAGTACATCTGAAGGTCACATAGTATTGATTTCAGGATCAGAGAAGTTGGGTTGGTGGTACATAAATCCTCACTTCTCCCTTTGCCCCTCATCAAATTGTTCCACAGAAAGAAACTAAACTCCAAGTGAGTCTTCTATGCCTGTTCTCTATTGACTGATCTCGTGGAAGTTCAGGAGCAGGTAGACTTGGTGTACAAAATAATGAAAATTATGCCATCCTTTTGTAAATTAACAGAAGCTACCACTTCATTAAAAGATGGCCTTTTCCCCTGGGAGGGGAGAGACCCACAGCAGAGGGAATGATGCCTGTGTCTTTTAGCTAGGTGCAGTCAGTCATCAGTGCAAACTTGGATTTTTAGCCTTTAAACTCTCCTGAAGTTGGCTTTCTCCAGTTCACATAAGAACTCAAAGATAATCAGAATGGTGGCTTTTGCCTTTTCCACATAGAAACCGGAGGCTTTTTTCCCCTAATGATTGATGAATTCCAAACCGATGGGGGGAAACAAAAAAGGCTTTAAAATAATGAATCTCATTCTCAACTACTGTTATATTCAATTAATTTAACTACATTGAACCAAATTACCTTGGGTGTCGAAGAAGACAGCTGTAGACGGCTTATTATGCTGCTACAGGGACTCAATTCTTTTTGGCGTAAATGTCACTCCTGCTAGCGCTTTCTATAAAGAATTAATTCCAAGAGTCATATTTCCTTCTAATGGAAAGATTACTTTACTGATTGCTAGGAAAACAGGGTAATAGAAGGCACTCCATTAAACCAAGCCGTTTCCAAATGCAATAGATGTTTTATGATTGGCTTGTGATAGGAAAGGCTCTAAGTGTCTGCCTGGTGTTTCCCTTTGAGCTTTGAACTTGAGTCAAACTTTGTTTTCCTGGTTCCATTATCCTAGTGTTTTCCATTGTTGGCCTTTAATTCTTATTCAGTTGCACTGGGAATCATATGTTTCCTTCATTTTCCCCAAGAGGTTTTTAATTGACTCAATTTATGAAGAGGCAGAGCATGTGTGTATGTACGTGTGTGTGTGTGTGTGTGTGTGTGTGTGTGTGTGTGTGTGTGTGTGTGTGTGTGTGTGTGTGTGTGTGTAGGCTTTTTCCCCCCTCCCCTAGTCCCATGGGTGAGTTTATAAAAGGACTGCTCCCCCACTCTTGCCTCTGGAGGATGTAGCTTTGAACTAGAGTAGTTTCCACATTTCCTAGAGCTGGTTTGAAACTTTAAAGCTGGTGGCTTTTTGTAGCTGTGGGACAAGGACTAAATCTAGCTGACCCATCCCACATCCCACCAGCCAAAATAAGAGACCAAAGGAATCAACACTCTGATGTCCACTTCAGGACCTGGAGAAAATACTTCAATTTTTTTGCTGTAGGACACTGTGAAAAATCCAAATCTGGCACAGAAAGAATCAAGTCGTGCTGTAAGTAGCACTGAAATCTGTTATACCTTTTTGAGCACCTCTTCAAAACACATCTGTGAAGAAATCGACACCTGATGTGAACAGCTTTCTTTCCCTTAGGCCCTGCTTAGCCAATAACTCTATCACACTATGTCCAAGCACTTTGTCCCTTCTCCATGAGAATCAACAATTGTCTGTTATATATCCGTGATACAATGAACATGAGAAAACAGAGAAGCCACGTTCTATCCTTTTCAATTCACCCTTTGTAAATGACAATCACTGCTTAATGCAGATGTTGCACTGTATTCCACTCAGGGATGTTTTAATTTTTTTTTTAATATATATATATAATATATATATATACATCAAGAATGAGGAGAGAAAAAAAACAGGAAAAAATTTGAACAAAATCATAAGCACTAAAACTGGACTCCAATAAGTGACTTCCCTTTCTTCCCCTACCAGACAAGGCTTTCAGGCCAGCAATTAGACACTACATGTTTATAACCTGAATTCACCGTCACTATTTTCCTCAATTCACTGGGAAGTTATAGCCATCATTCCCCAGATAGCATGCTGGCTAAAGACAGCTCAGCCCCCTTCTCTAAAGTCTGTTGACTAGGAAAAGAAACAAACCACCCTGTTAATACCACCGCTTATCTCCTAGTAAAACCAGGTTTGGCAATACAGGTCCTGAGCAAAGGGGCAATTGATTTTATTTGTCAGGCCAGGAAACTGAAAGTGTGGTTCCCCAGCTTCCCATGGCGATATTGGAGGAGGAAGAACCAAATTTGGGTGGAAAATGGCAGAGTAACCTATTACAAACCTGGCTGATCCCTTCTCAATTGCCAACTGTCAGGGTCTAAGGCTAACCCATAAGTATAACCTAACCTGGGACTCAAGTCATATTGGACCAAAAAGGTAGTTTTCCAACTAATTTCACTAAAGGAGTTTTAGGTATCATCCCCATAGGTCCACTTTATAGGACTGTTTTAAAAGCAAAACCACAGATGTAGAGTTGGAAGGAACCTCAGAGGCCATCTATTCCAGCTCCAAGGCTAAGAAAGATAAAATGATTTGCCCAAAGTCTCACAGGGCAAAGTCAGGATTCAAACTTAGGTCTTTGGACTCCAAATTCAACACTTCAGCTCTCCTTGGCAAATTCTAAGCAGCTAGATCCCTTTGGTGCAATCCAAGGCAACCAAATACTATGGTAACACTTATTATTTATCAGATCATGTTATGGCAAGGATCCAGTATAATTTTTATTGGCAACTTCCCTTATGGTTTATCCTATACTACTTAGAACTGTGCAGCATTTCAAGCCAAACCTTGTATGGAGGAGAATTTTTAGGCAACTAACTACCCACGTGTCAGTGTATGAGGCCAGAATCCCAACAGAATGCTAGTGTCCCAAGGATTGACTCTAAGCTTGTTGCTGTTCAGTCATTCAGTCATGTCCAACTCTTTGTGACTCCATGGACCACAGCACACCAATACCGTCCTGGGGTTCTCTTTGGCAAGGATAATGGAATAGTTTGCCATTTCTTTCTCTAGTGGATTGAAGCAAAAGAGGTTAAGTGACTTGTTAAGTGACCCAGAGTCACCTAACTACTAAGTATCTGAAGTCAGACTTGAACTCATTTCTTCTTGACTCCGGACCCAGCACTCAATCCACTGACCCACTTAGTTGTCTCCAAGGTAAACAGAGGTTAAGTGACTTGTCCAGGATCAAACAACTTATAAATGTCTGAGGTCAGATTTGAACTCAGATCTTCCTGACTCCAGGCCTGATGCACTATCCACTGAGCCTTCTGGCTCACTCTAAGCTTATTCACTGCTAAAGCAATTAACGCACCAGCCAGACTACCTGAAATACTGCCTGGCATTGTGGGATCAAGACAGCTTCTGTCTATCTTTGCCTTTGTTGTAGGTCTTTCTTCCATTCTATTTACTGTAGGAAGAAGAATTCCCTTACTAAGGTGAAAACGGAAGAAAGAATTATTGAGTAATAATTATTTTCTTCAAGGGATCTTTGTGTCCAATAAGGTTAACAGTGCTGACAGCTAATTCAGAAGCCTATCTATGTCCTTGCATATCCCCGGTCACGAAAACAGACTACAAGTAAGAATGGCAGGAGACATCAGTAGATAGAGCAGTAAGAATCTTTAAGGTCTCTGTTTGTAAATGAAAATGTTTTGCACTCTGTCACCTATAAAATAAAGACAAAAAGCCACCATCTGCCAGAGGTGGAATAGTGGGTTACATTTCTCTTCAAACTACTGGAGGAAGCTGCTGCTGATCACAGAGGATATTATTGAGGTGAGGAAGCATTTGGTTGTTTCAGGAAGTGGCCATGGTCTTTGATTATTTCAGCTACATGGGCAATAGTGTAGGCACGGTCCATGGAAGGTACCATTTTGTTCAACGTGTCCTGTTTCAGTGGATCATCTCTATAAAGATACAATACAGAAGGACAGTTGGCGTAATAGAATCTTTTTCTCTTATTCCTTTATTTTTTCTCAATTTGGTTTCCATGTTGGTCTATAACTATCAGAAAGTAGCAAATTCCAGCAGTCTAGAGATACAGGTAGAGACGAGTTGGACAACTAGAAAAAGAACTGTTGCCTATTTTATTTAATGGTAAATACTAAAAAGCACTTCTTTTTGTCTTGACTAGCCTCCCAGATTAATAAAACTAAGTAACTAGATACATTTGGCAGCTTCTTTCGAGATTCAAATGCACTATGTTTTGTTTGAGTATGTGTTTTCCTTTCAATGTGTCTGTGTGGGACTTTCCCTTTTTATCTGAAGATTTAATAATAGAATAACACTCATTTAACCCTCCATCAGCCCATAGTACGGACTTTGCATTCTTGGGCAACAGAAGGGGATTTTGTTCATGCACTTTTTTTCCCAAGCCTCTGAGTTACCTACCAAGTAAATTGGCTATAATAAACAATCTTTGCCTCTTGCATGACTAAAAGTGTGACCTCCAGTAAACCAGAGAGAGCAGATCAGTGATTGTACTTGTGGTCACAAATAAAGCACAAGAGAAAACTGGATTATGTCTGCAAAACCGAGTTCACTGAAACAGGGGATGCTCTTGTCCTAGTTGGGAAGGATGATCATCATATTAAATAATGCTATCATGGCTGTAACCTGTGGAAAACATGTGCATACCTTCCTAGATCTTTATAGCATGTATGTGTGCACAAACATACGTACACAAATTAGGTATCTGGAAAGCTACAAAATCCATCTTCAATCACTGTACCACCTGCCTCATCTGACTAACACTAAAGAAAGTAATGGGAGGGAGGGCACACACACACACACACACACACACACACACAAACAAACAAACAAAACAAAACCCTGAGTATGTAATGTAGAAATGTAGAGGAAAAATAAAAATATTTTTTCAGATGTAATTACTTTTAATATATGCTTGTGGAAGGTCTAATACAATGTACACTGTCTCTGTAATTTTTGCTGTAAATATCTCAGGACAGTGAATACACTGATTTTTTCTATGTCTCTGTTTAAGCATAAGACTTTGTAACAATTTTTTTAGAGGGGAAAAGAACACCAACAAACAAATTCTGTACTTGCTTCCTATGAGTGTCATGTGCTCCTCAGTTTTTACTGGAAATCGATCGGGACAGGGAAGCATTCTGACCAACTATAGGTTTTACGTGTACACCTCTGTCTGTATGCCACTACCTGACAAAGGGACTGGGCTATCAATGGAATCTGCTCCCAGGGGGTCTGGGTGCTGAAGATCGTCTTAAGATCTGCAAAATGGACCTGAACCAGACCATTTGAGAACTAACATAGCGAAGAACAAGCAAAGCTTGCCCAAGCGAGTATATCTGTCCTTGCAGAATTTAGCTTTTCTAGAATTTTCCAGGATGAAATATCTGAAGGAGAAGGTCTGCTTTCTGATGAGCAAAATATTTTTGTACACACTCATTTCTTATTAAAAACCTGAGGTCAGATCACTCTTTCACTGTAATCTGAAGCCATAACTGACCTTCACCAAATAAAATGTTTTCAAGAACATAGGGGAGGGTTTGGGAGAGGTTGAGGGGAAGGTAGAACCAAGATATCGACAGCTATAGCAACACAGGCAGGAGCAAGTCCAATGCACCTGGATGCTTTTCCTGCATCCCAAATATAACTTTAAATTACTAGTATTTTATGATGATCGATTTATAAAAAAAAAAAAAAAGATATTTAGATTTAAATGAATCTTTCCAATATTTTTGAAATCCCTGACAATGCTTCCTTGCTTTTAGGATTATGAGAGAAAATGATTTTCATATACTTCCAACTTTCAGAGGTTTAATGTTTTTTATCTTATTCCCAACTGCTCTTGGTAGGGTGAAGCGCGACATTGAGTCCCCCAGCTGTTCAAACCATGGGCTATTTGGTGCTTGGCTGTAGATATTTCTGTCAATGCTGTATCTTAAGGGGTGGGGGCGGGGAGGGGTGTGGTTTGCTTCTCTTACTAAGCATGCTCACCAACATTGGTAATGTATAAAAACTGCATTGCCGAAAGAAAAGTATGTAAAAATATATATATATATTATTCACTCTAAAAAAAAAAAACATAACAAGAAATATCTGCTAAAGAAAGATGCCTCCTATAGTCAACACTGATTTTTTTTTCTGAAGCTTAATTGTATTATAATAATGTATTTTTATTGGCCTATAGAGGTCAAAGGCAAACCACAAATGAATGCAGTGACATATAGTTTTTGAATCTGCAGTTTTCTGATCTCTCTCTCTCTCTCTCTCTCTCCTTGTTTAATATATAAGCCCTAATTTATGTGTATGTGAGTAAAACTACAGCCTGAGTCATTTAGAAAGTAAGCATTGAAGTTTTTTTAATCATAAATATACTAGAATACAACAGCACTCCCTGTCAGATAAAAAGGTTTTATATTACTTTAGAACGTAATAGGTTTTTGTCTTATTTTATGTCTTGTAAATTATTAGTTGATACTGTTAGCATTCCATGATAATGCACACATGATTTCTGAATGTTTTCTGTAAATGACAATCAATGTTTATGAAGTTCCTTTAATGCTGAACAAAATTAAAAAATGAAAAAATGAAAAAAAAATTGCTGCCTGACACTTCTTTCATTGTGAGGATTGAGGGTGTGAAAGCTCCTGACATTAGAAACTATACTGGTGAATTTTCCTTATCAGCACCAGGCCAGTGAATAAATAGGATTTATTTTTCTTTTGCCGGAAGTACTTATGACCCATGTAGACCTGGGCTAGAAAAGGCTTATCCCAGGGCAGGAAGGAAAACCTCAAGAAGTAAGCACTTTCAATTTCTTTTGTGCATGTGACTTTAGTACAAAACACAGACCAGTCATGCATCTGGGCGGCCAGAGCCTTCCCAATCTATTCTATAAATCAGAAATGGACCCTTGAAATATGCTATTGGGAAAACAGCACCTTCTGCATCAAAGTTGAAACTAGCAGACCATCAAGGACTACACACTGCAGCCCATTGGTTAGAAGGTAATTGCAGGGGTGGCTAGGTGGCTCAGTGAATAGAGCACCGGCCTTGGAGTCAGGAGGACCTGAGTTCAAATATGACCTCAGACATTTAACACTTACTAGCCTGTGACCTTGGGTAACTAAGTCATTCAACCTCAATTGCCCTGCCTCTCCCACCCCCCCCCCAAAAAAAAAGATTTAAAAAAATACAATTGCTGCAGACTTATAAGTAGTCTCTACCCCAAACATCTACTCCCTCCAAAAATTAGTGATTTTCATCTTATTTGTCCTCACTACCCCCACCTATATTTTGTGTTTTGGGTAGACAAGTCCCATCTCCCAAATGAAGCAGCTCCACCATCAAAATGAACCATTAGCCATGAGCTAAGACTCAATTTCCAATCCCGCTGAAGTTAAAGGCAGGAAATAAGGTGGACTAGATTGCCAATAAGGCCCCTTCCAAATCTCAGATTTTGTGATTCTGTGATTCATTGTGGATAATTAAAAGTTCTTAGTGTAGAAGGCAGGCTTGGGGGAGGAAGAAGGTTTTTCTAGCAGTCTTGAATTGGTTTCATTGATCTAGAAATGTTTCAAGTATAGAATTCTTCAGAGCAAACCCCCATAGAATGGGGGGGGGGGGCAGAGTGCAACACCATGGTAGCTAATGGGGTCCAAAGAAACAGAAAGCCTTAGAAAAAACTGTTGAAAATCTCCTCTAGTTCTCAAGTACTGGTCACGACAAGTGCTCTGGCCTTGTATTTCCAGCAAGGTCTCAATTGGAGGGGGTCAGTCATATACTGGCTGTCACTCAGAGGCCTCAGTAGCAATCGCCTTTGTGGAATCTCTGCCACACTGACAGATTTTTCTAAAGACCTGTTTCTGCCCATCAGTTTCTAATTGCCCATTTTCAAAGAGCTGCTTAAATCATTCAAGAGGGCGCCTTTCAAATGAGAGTGCAGCTCACTCCTGAGAGTGTGTTTGCAAACCATTCCCTCCCCCCAAATGGGAACCGGTAGGAATTAGAACACTGTGCTATCTCCTTGCTTGGAAGATGATGCTACAGACTCACTAGCTGTTGACTGACCAGCAGGGGTAGACGCGCTTTGAGAACCGCTTTCTTGGAGGTCATAGCCTGGGACTGAGCTACCCACACTCCTTCTCCAAGGTCTGGTTATCATCAGCAGTATACATCTGTGGGGCCCTGGCTAAGGACAAAATGAAGCCTAAACCCTTGGAATGGAGTCGTTCTCTGTGCACAACCAACGGAACCATTTGAGAATTAAAAATAAGACCTGGGCCTCTGCAGCTCTAGCCAACGGAGCAAACCAAGCTAGAGTGAGTAATATAAGGAGATGAAAGCTTTGTTGTTGTGATCATTGCTTATTTTTAAATAGCTAACATTTACATAGAAATAAAGTTTGCAACGCACTTTACATATATTGTTTCATTTGATGCTCACAGTAATCCTGTAAAGTGAGTGATATTATACCCATTTTATGAATGAGGAAATTGAGACTGAAGAAAGTAAAATTACTTGCTTAGAGTCACATAGCCAGTAAATGTCTGAAGTAGGACCTGAACTCAGGTCTTCCTGGCTCCAAGCCTGGCACTCTATTCATGAGCCAGCTAGATAGATTTTATTAAAATGCTAGCAAAATCTCACATTGGTATAAAACAGAGGTGGGGAACCTACAGCCTAGAGGCCACCTGTGATCCCCTAGAGCAGTGGTTCTCAACCTTCCTAATGCCACAACCCTTTAATACAGTTCTTTATGTTGTGGTGACCCCCAACCATCAAATTATTTTTGTTGCTACTTCATAACTGTAATTTTGCTACTGTTATGAACCGTAATGTAAATATCTGATATGCAGGATATATTTTCATTGTTACAAATTGAACATAACCCACAGGCTGAGAACCGCTGTTCTAGATCCTCAAGTGAGGCCCTTTTACTAAGTCAAGGACCAAGAGGGCCACGTAGGGCCTCAAGATCACAGGTTTCCCACAACTCCGGCCCTCACTCCCGAATATAAAGGAACCAGAATTTGAGACGCCGTC
>CM053590.1:192823039-192841586 GCA_028646515.1 Pseudochirops corinnae | reverse complement strand
GTCACTAGCAGCTCTTACTTCATATCCATGTTCGGCTGCTTATAAGTGATGCAATCATAGTCAAGTTGTTTAAATTTCCTCAGTCTTAATTTCCTTGTGTGAAAAAAAATGTGTATTAAAATTATGTGTTAATTACATATTAAAATGCATGCACTAGGGGCAGCTAGGTGGCACAGTGAATAGAGCACCGGCCCTGGAGTCAGGAGGACCTGAGTTCAAATCCAGCCTCAGACATGACACACTTACTAGCTCTATGACCTTGGGCAAGTCACTTAACCCCAATTGCCCTCCAAAAAGCAAAAAAAAAATACATGCACTACCTATCTGATTGATATAAGGAAACATATTTTGCCAACTAGCCTTGGCACCATGCCATAGCTGCTTAATAACTGTTTTCTGGTTGATTGATTATCTGGGGGCAAATCTTAACCAAACCTCACTTTCTCATCCATAAAAAAACAACACATCATAATCTTTGTCTTTTTTCAGTCCTGTCAGTTGTGTCTGACTCTTTGTGACCCCACTTGGGGTTTTCTTGGCAAAGATACTGGGGTGGTTTGCCAGCTCATTTTACAGATAAGGAAACTGAGGCAAACAGGGTGAAGTGACTTGCCCAGGATCACACGGCTAGTAAGTGTCTGAGGCCAGAACTGAATTAATGAAGGTGAGTCTTCATGACTTCAGACCTGGCACTCCGTCCACTGCCTCATCTAGCTGCTCCTCATCATAGCACCTGCCCCAGTCTTTTTTTTTTTCCCATAGAGTCATTTTTAGGATCAGATGAGATAATGTAGTGAAATAACTTTGCAAAATAGGTTATCAGCTCCCGATACAATAATGTACGGTAATGTGATACAATGGATAGAGAGCTGAGCCTAGAGTGCAAAAGACTCATCTTTCTGACTTCAAATCTGGTCTCAAACTGTGTGACCCTGAGCAAGTCACTTACTCCTGTTTGCCTCGGTTTCCTCATCTGTAAAATGAGCTGGAGAAAGAAGTGACACAAACTAGTCCAGTGTCTTTGCCAAGAAAACCCCAAATGGGGTCAGGAAGAAATGAACCCGACTGAAACAACTGAACCTGGGAGTCAAAGGTCTTGGTTTGGGAATTCCAGTTCTGCCATTTGTTATCTACCAGTGCAACTCAAAGAAAGTCATTTGGGCCTCAGTTTCTTCCTCTGTAAAATATGAGGAGTAGACTAGAGGAGTGCTTTGGTTCCCCTCTAGCTCTGACTCTATAATGCTACAATTATTATCCTAAGTGAGGTACGGAGCTAAAGTGTAAGTGTAAAAGTGTAAAGAACAGTCCCTGCCTTCAGGCAGCTCACAGTCTCCTGAGGGACAAAACTAACAAGCAATCAAACTATATACAGTCTAAACAGAAAATAATGAACAGAAGGAAGGCACCCAAACTGAGAGACAAGAAACACCATTTCTGTGTAACAGATGAAAAAACCGAGAGAAGTTACTTGCCCAGGGTCACAAGTTTGCTTCCCTCAGGCTTGTTCCTTTTGAGACTTTTCCCCCTTTCTTTCTATCTCCAATGCCTGGCACAGTGCCTGACACCAGGTGCTTAATAAACATTTACTGACTTACCCCCTACCCTCCCTTTCTCACAGGCTTGCTATGAGGCTCAAGAAATAGCAACTGTGACACACCTTTCAAGGGTAGAAAATGCCACACACTTGTGGAAAGGACATTGGCTTGGAGTAAGAGGACCTGCATTCAAATGTCACCTCTGATGATTACTGTATGACCTTGGGTTAGTCCCATCGCCTCTTTGGGTTTATTTCCTCATCTAGAAAGTGAGGAGTTTGGACTAGGTGGTTTCTGAGGTCTCTTCCAGCACTAGATCCTCTCAGCTTCAGAATGAATCTGAAAGATAGAAGTGAAAAGGTAAGTCAAGGAAGAAGGTACTTAAAGCTGGGTCACTAGCTGCTTTGACAAATGAGTAAGGAAAACTGTTTGCTTCTATTATGAAATGAATCATGTTCTTTTTTTTTTCTCCAAACTACTGCTCTTAAGGTTTAAACTACCACCCCTTTAGAGGTTATTGTGGTATCTATCCTGTAATATTTAAGTGCAAAGATTTTGATGTACATCATTTATCTAGAGCAGCATTTCTTAAACTGTGGATCTCGACCCCATATGGGGTTGCAAAAAATTTGGCCACAGTAAAAAGTTTCTGAATGCTCAACAACCAAAAATTAATTAAAAATCACATGTGCAATGAATCAGAGGTGTTTCTGCTTTTCTGTATTGCATCAGCAACTTCACTGTAGCCTTGGTTCTGAACACAAAGCAGCACACTTTGCCTCATGCATATGCTCAGACCACACAACATTAATGGAAAACAGCAGAAAAGGGTAGCAAGTGGAAAGTTTAAGAAGCCCTGATCTAGGGCAGTTTCTTAATAGGGGAATCCTTGAAAATTTTGAGAACTTTAGCAGGTGCTGATCTTTGTGGGTAGTATCTCTGCCTCCATTAAGCTGTCTGACCTGCTCTCCTGGTTCCCAAAGCTGCTTGCCATAATGTTGGTTACAGGTTAAACTCAATATGTCCAAAACAAAATTCATCACCTTTCCCTTTTCCCCTAAAAACCTCCCCCCCAGCTCAACACACCTGCTCCCACCTTCCCTGTCACCGTAGAGGGTAGCACCATCCTCCCAGTCGCTCAGGCTCCCAGCCTGGGAGTCATCCTGGACTCCTCACTATTTCCCACCTCCTATATCCAAGGCCTGCCAATTACACCTTTGCAACATCTCTCAAATAGGACTCCTTCTCACCTCTGATACTGCCACCACCCTGGGGCAGGCCCTCATCACCCCCAGCCTGGGCTATTGTATTGGTCTGCTGGTGAGTCTACCTGCCTCAAGTCTCTCCCCACTACAATCCATCCTAAAGGGATTTTCCTAAAGTACAGCTCCTCCTCTTACTCAATAGACTTGTTCTGTGAAGTTTGGATTCAGTCAGAAAGCCACAGTGAGGACCCAGAGGGTCACATGTGGCCTTGAGGCTGCACATTCCCCACCCCTGCTAGTGGCTCCCTGTTGCTTCCAGGATCAAATACAAAGCGTTTTTTTTTTTTTTTTTTGTCATTCAAAGCTCTTTATAACCTAACCCTCCCACCTTTCCGGTCTTCTTATACCTTACTCTCCCCTCATATATTCTTTGATCCAGTGACTGTCCTCCTTGCTTTACCACATATAAAATAATCCATCTCTTAGTTCTGGGAGTTTCTTCTGGCTGTCTGCTGTGCCTGAAACACTGCTCTGCCTTCTGACCTCTCTGGCTTCCTTTAAGTTCCAACTAATATCCCACCTTCTACCAGAAGCTTTCCCCAAGCCCTCTGAATTCCACTGTCTTCCCTCTGTCAATTATCTCCTGTACCTAGCTTGCTTTGCATACATTTGTTTGCCTTTTGTCTCCCCCTTTAGATTGTAGGTTCCTTGAAGGCAGGAAATGTCTTTTGCCTCTTTTTGTATCCCCAGGGCTTAGCAAATACTAGGTGTTCAATAAATGCTTGTTGATTGAACGTTTACTAACTTAATCATTGCATCCGTAATCATTAGTCACTGATATCCTGACCAGTCCTCCCTCTACATGACTCTCCTAAATAAAGCAGAGCTGGAACAGGGCCCTGACCCCTCTGCTTTATCCCAGCAGTGTGGAAACACTGTCACCCTCTTTGCTTTGGCGGAAGAGACACGTGGGGTGTAAAGAGAGAGGAAAATGTTCAGGCAGAGATTTTTTAAAATGAGGGCCATTAACAGCACATACAAATGAATATTTAATGAACCAGGCTAGAATTGAACTAATCTTACATGACACGAGCTGTACCATGTGGGCTGACAGGTGCCAACCTGGAATATCCTCATCAGCATCATTGAGTGCCTAAGTGCAAAGTACTCTGCTGCTTGTAGGATTTAGTTTGAAGAGAACTCAAAAATTGTCCAATCCAAACCCCTTCATTTCATCAGTTGGGAAACTGAGGCTCAGAAAAGTGAAGGGACTTGCCCAGGGTCTCACAGGTTGTAAGTAGCAGAGCTGGGATTCGAATCCAATTTTTCTGACTCCAAGTCCAGCATTCTTTCTACCACAGACCACCTCTGTCCACATCCCACTTTGTTAACCAAAACGGGCTCTGAACAAATTTTCACAATAGTGGGCTGGACTAGAGAGAGTGGTTAAGAGGGGAAGGGGAGAGAGGGTTATGGAGAAGAAGGCAAGCTATTGCCTCCCGGTCATAGACAGTGGTAGCCCTTCCTACCTTGCCATGTGCCTTTCAGCCAATCAGAGGAGACCTAGAGAGTCAGACAAATGGCAGCAGCCTTGGCCAGTGTTTCACAGGTTCAGGAACACCTCCAGGTATTCCCGTCCTTTTCTGAACTTGAACTCACCCAGCTAAAGTGATCAGATGGAAGTTTTCCCAGTAGATTAAAAATTCCTTTGTGTAAGATCCAGTACCTAGAGCATATATAGTAGAGGCTCGATAAATGTTTATTGAATGAATGAATGAGGTTTTGGTCCGCTCTCCTTTCGGAATTTCCATCATGAGGGAGCAGAGTACAAAAATTCCACTTGGCCACTTTATTCTTAGATAGAATCAATCTGGTAGTGTGATAGCTTCCTTTATACCACTCTTGGCCAACTCATCTCCCAGCTTAGGAGACCAGAAGCAAGAATTGCCTTTTACTGTGATGGTGAGACAAAGATCCATTAACACTGCGAAAGTGAGTTGCTGAAGTCAGTGCTCTGAAAGTCTTCAGGACCTAAGCTTCAGAGATTTCTCTCTATGATTGAAACAAGAGGAGCTCTAGTGAACACTTTCCCTCTTTCTTACCAAAATTTGAGTTGTGGTAGACATATCCTATCCTATCCATGTGAGCTCCATTAGGGCAAACAGGGACTGAGTGTCGTAAATAACTGACATATAGTTCTTTTAAGCACTGCATGTAAAATCTCTCATTTGGTTCCCTCAATTGCCCTTTGAGGAAGGTACTAGTTTAAAGAAGATTACTAGATAGTAGTAACCCACCTAGGAAGGTCAGAGCAGTTGGATCCCATTCAGAAAACTTTGGAGGCAGCATAGAGTAATAGAAATAGTTCTGTTTTGGAACTTAGAAGATCTTTTGAAGAAACTGAGCACATTAAATACAAAGAAAAGAAGAATATATCTAAAGTATTTTGGTCAGTTCTGACCACCATAGTGATAAACTGGAGAGTGTCCAGAAGCAGGCAAGTAGGTGAAGTACCTCAAGTCCATCTCATATGGGGATCTGTTGAAGTTTCTGGACACATTTGCCTGCCAAAGAAGACACTCAGGAAACATGACAGCTGTATTCAAGTATTTAAAAGGTTGACATATGAAAGAGGAATTAAACTTGTTCTGTTCAGGTCCCAGAGAGAGAAACCAGGAACAGGATATGGTTGTTTCAAAGAGGCACAATTAGGTTTGATTTCAAGAAAGACCTTCCTAGCAATCAGAGCTGTCCAAACGTGCCTCAAAATCTCCTCCTTGAAGGTCTCTGAGCAAAGGCTGGATGACCAGAAGCTGGGTTTGTTCATTCTTTTTGTCTTTGAGTTGGACTGGCTGGCAAATCAACCTTCTTCCAATGCTCAGATTTTGTGATTCTGTGATTCATTATTTAGATCCAATCCAATTCAATTCAGCCCCCGAGGCCAAAAGTACAAAGGGAAGAATAAAACAGTCCATCAGAAAGATCTAATCACACCAAGTATTTAATAATAATTTTTAAAATCTATTTATAGAGCACTTAAAAGTTTGTAAAATTTAAAGGAGAAGAAACTCTCCTTCTCAATACTATTCTGAGTATCTCATTTGAGCCTCACACTCTATTACTTATATGCTATTGGGATCATTATCTCCATTCTACAGATGAGGCAACTGAGGCTCAGAGAGGTTTAGAAATTTATGCATGTCACATGGCTAGGAAGTATGAAGATAAGATGTGAATGCAGGTCACCCAGACCTCAGTTCCAGGGCTGGAGCCAGTTTACCACACTGCTGTTAACTTGCTAGGCAGATCAATAACTCATCAACCAATCAATCAACAGATAATAAATATTTGTTAACTGCCTGCTATGTGTCAGGCACTAGACTACAAGAATACAAGAACAAAAGGACACAGTTTCTGCCTTCAAGGATCTTACATTCTACTGGGGAAATGAGATAGACACATTTAGTACTACTGAGACATAGAATATATTAGCTAGTTCATAGCACTTGATTCCTTCTACATCATTATTTTTAATGCTGCCCATTTGATATTATAACTTGATGTCTACAGGAAAGATGCATACTGGTCTTCCTGGGAAGGATTATTCCTTTTGCCTCATTATCACATCAACAACAATCTAAACAATGGCCAACCCAACCAAAACACTCACATTGTTTCTGATATAGGGAGTGGGACAACAGAAACCACAAAATCACAGTCAGAGATTTGGATGAAACCTCAGAGGTCAAGTCTAGCCCTTAGCTCAGATGAATGCCCTCTACAGTATGCCCAGTCTTGGTTCATGCCCACTAGTGACATAATACAATGAAAAATGTTCCACTTGGGAATAAAATTAGAAGTTGAAATCCTGCTTCTCCTACTTACTAATGGCTCTAAATCCTTTGAATTCACTCCCTCATAGCAATCATTCTTAATCTGATTTTTATGACTTTGTTGTTTTACTATCACTTCCATATGTTTGTTTTCCTTTGTAATCCTGCATATTTTTTAAGGGTGGCTAGATAGCTCAATGGATAGAGTGGTGGAGTCAAGAAGATTCATCTTTCTGATTTCAGATCTGACTCCAGTTGCTTACAAGGTGTGTGACCCTGGGCAAGTCACTTAAACCTATTTACCTCAATTTCCTCATCTATAAAATGAACTAGAGAAGGAAATGGCAAACTACTCCAGTATCTTTGCCAAGAAAACCCCTGTAAAGCCAAGCATGAACAGCTTTCCAGAGGACTGCTGCTGCTGTGAACAGTTCTAAGGTTCTGATCACATAGTATAGTGAACTCTATTTATTCAGCAGTAAAATAAAGCTCACAGAATCCAAAATACAGCATTCACAATGTTATAACACAACTTATCACTAAAGTTTTCACCAAAGTAGCCACATAGTTTCAAACAAAAGATATCATTCAGTAAGTCCTTAACTCAATCATCCTTAAGAGGTACAAAGTACAGAGTACAAAATTCTCCCACCCCTAGGCCACAGTAAATCGTGATCTTCTCAGTCAGCACCAAGTACCTAAGAAGAGGTCTTTTCATCTTGACTCAAGGCTGGGTCTCAGATTCCATAGTTCCTCTTCCATGGTCCCAGCTTTTGCTTGAATTTACTCAACTGCCACCTGGATTCAAAGGTAGGCAGCTCTCAGCTCCTCATCCAGCTCCTCATCCAGCTCCCATTCCATATTGAAGCTCACAGGGTCCAATTCACCTCAAGTCCTTCACAGTTTCTGTTTCTGGGAAGATAAAGCTTAACAGAGCCAAAAACAACATTCATGCACATTGCCGGCACCATCATCAATTCACATTCTGCCTATGAAATCAACACAGACTCACAAAAAAAGGTCTGAGAACTCAACACAAACCCACAAACAAGGTCTGAGAACTCAACACAAATTGTCAGTATAGTCTCAGGACCTCTGAAAACCTCCTCTAGGACTTCAATAAACAGACAAAAAGAAAATCCTTTTTCAAGGTTTCCAGTAAGGTCCCAGGGCTTCTGCACAAAGCATTACAAACAAAAATCAACACAGACAGAACAGACAAACAGAGTGCCGGACACCACAAGTGTTCCCTTCTCAATTCTTCTCTCTCCCAGCTTGGGCTTCTCCTTATATATGGTCATTAGCTCCTCCCTGTTCTTTCCCTTCCTGTTGCAGCAGCAAGTTCCTCCCGCTGTGGGCTTCACAAGTTCTGTTTCTTAACAAAGACTCAGTATAATCATGGGTAAGGCTCAAAAGAAGCTTGAACTGAAAGAAGGTGCTAAATAATTAAATGGCTGAAACAAGGTGCTAAGTACTTCTTGGCTTGCCATTACAACCCCAAATGATGTCACAAAGAATTGGAAACAACTAAACAACAACGTTTTTAAAATGCATTCAAAAGTATTATTCTGAGAAGGGGACCATAGCTTTCACTAGACTTCACCAAATAATGAAAAAACTTCCCTTTGTAAGCAATTCCTTCTACTTTCAAGGCAATATGATACAGTAGAAAGAACTCTAGCTCTGAAGTCAGGGGCCTTGGATTCAAATTCTATCTCTGATACATACTAACTATATAGGTTTGGGGAAAGCATTTAATCTTTCTGGGTCTTAGTTTCTATACCTATAAAGCATAGGGGTTGAAGCAGATAATATCTGAGGTACCCACTACATCTACAATCCTATTTTCGAACAGCTCTAATTTTTAGGAAGTTTTTTTTAAATCAAGATCCACAATATTTACAATCCTGATTAATGCAATGAACGAACTACAAATCCAGAGTACTGAAGAAGAAACATGCTGCCTACTTGCAGCCAGAAAGGTGGTAGACTTAAAAATGAAGAACAAGATGTACATTTTTGGATATGGCCAATGCAGGAATTTGTTTTGCTACACTATGCATATTTGGACAAACGTCGTTATTTTTCATTTTTAATTGTCTGATGTTGAGGGAAACAGGGGGAGAAAAAAGGTAATAAATACTTGTAAAATTAATTTTTTTTTAAAAGAAAGGTACTTTGAGGTAGAATTTAGATAAAAGAGGAATTTAAAACTAGCTAGTCAATTTCAAATCTCAATTTGCTACTTGGTGTTCCTTTCCTAATTCAGACAATTAAATGTCTCACTGAAGATCATAGGATTTAAGGCTAGAATGATTTTTCTTTAAAGAAATCATCTAGTTTAACCTCCTCATTTTAGAGAGAGGGAAACTGAAGCCCAGAGAGGTTATGATTCCTCCAAAGTCACACAGAGAGTAAGTGGAAGATAGGTGATGGTCTGTATGTGAAGAATGAGATACACATTTTTTGAACATAGTCAATGGGAATATTTGTATATTTGTTACAAAGGTTTATTGTTCTGTTCTGGGGGGTGGGAGGGTGGTAAAGTGGAAGGGAGAGAATATAAATGAATATTGATTAAATAAAGTTAATCAGTGGCAGAGTTGGGATTCAAACCCAGATCCAAGTCCAGCATCCTCTCCCCTGAGGACCACACAACCCAGACAACAAACCCAGGATTCAAACTCAAGTTTTCTGATGCCAATTTCAGGTCTCTTTCCACTACATCATCCTGCTTCCTTAAAACTTATGCTGATAGAACTGCTATCTTCTCACAGCCGGCTAAAAATACTTAACCCTGATGGAGTAGGAAAGGCTTTTCAAATCTCTTTTTATCTCAAATTGACAGCAGCAAAAAATTATCATATGTCAAGGGACATGGTGGCAGTATATATACCATTCCCTGCCCTACTTCCGCCAGGACCCCCACCTCTCCTCTTGTCTTTCCATAATAGAAATTAGCAATTTCCATCCTGAACACCTTCTTCAAGCCTGAACTGCTACTGGATTCCTGCTCCATACACTGGGAAATTGGCATTTGGATTTCTCCCATCGGGGAAATGAAGCATTCCAAAATGGAGGGAATGGTGTTGACTTGGCCAAAACCATGATCGATAAAACCACTGTGAGCATGCTGGGAGAGGAGAGGAGGAAGGAAACAGTTTAGTGTTTCTTGTCTTACCTCCCTCCGACATACACATAAGCACCCACACACCCACTGCACTTGTAGAACAGTCGGCCTACCCTTTCTACATGTCTTGTGTTTTTGTGATTTTTTCCTGTGGCTTTCTTACACACCAGAGGCCCCTGCTTAAGGTACCAGCCAAGCTAAAAGTGCTGAACATGTGAAGCTGTTGATTTCGCTGTCATAAGCTTAAAGCTGTTAAGCCCTGAAGGGTTTCTAGTCTTGAAAGCAAAACAGTCACTAAGAATGTTAGCGATTAAAATAATCCGTCAGCCCTTGCTTTTTTTTTTCTCCTGGTACTACATTCCTTTGATTTTTCTTCCCAAAACTTGCCCTGTCTTGATTTTTATTACAGTAAGTAATTTCTAATAAATAAAACCAAACTTCCTCTCTTTCTAAAGCCCTACCCCAGCCCGCAACCTGGATATTATTATTCCCATTCTCCTATCTGGAGTTTCAATGAGCATTTTCCTCAAAAGAGAACGAAATCAAATTATCTAAAAGTAATTTTATCTAAACTTATCTAGGCCTCCTCTCTCATGCTTTAAATGGCACAGCTCTTTGGGTAATATTCAATTATCTAATTCCTTAGCACAATTTTAATCTATTATCTCTGCAGGTTCAAGGTAGCAGCAGGGTCCCTATTTCTAATCTACATTCCATGGAGGGTTTCCATATGTTATCAAGGAAGTCCAGTCTGACATCATAGCTTTTATATCATTCTCGTAGGTTGCCATATGAGTTCCGAATGAAATACCCTCTACCTTACCCAGAGGCAACTGATCTTTTTAATCTCCCTCAATGAGCATTATTATTCCACTGTTGATCCTTACAAATAGATCCTTCAAGGTAACGACCCACATATTTGTCCCCCTCAAAAAAAAAAATCTGACCAGATTAATCTTATTTATCTCCATGTTTCTTAAGAGTTTCCTTTAGCTTAATCACCTAAAATTCTACAGTTTCAAAGCTTTATGTCTTTGGAAGTTTCATTGGTGTTGGTCCTTGATTTTGAAAATGATAAATGATATCACAGTTTGATGTCTTGACCTGTGAATGAATTGGATTTAAGTGAGGCAGAGTTACACAAAATCTTCAGCTTCACTCTCTCTTCCTGAGTCATTGAAATCCAGTGGCAAGACAAATGTCAGGATGACTGACAATGGCCAGAGATATAGTGGATGACCTTGGGCATCTTCAATGTTAGGAACTTAACACAAATACTTATCCTTACCCTATATTTAAATCCTCCACATTTTAGCCCCAACCTACCTTTTCAATCAATTAATAGGCAAGTATTTATTAAGTTCCTACCATGTACCAGATACTATAGCAGGTGCTGAGAATATGATTATAAAAAATGGAAGAATCCCTATTCTCAAAGAAATTATACGCTATTGGAGAGATAAAGAGATATATATAACATGAATATAATAAATACAAATTAGTTAGATCCAGGGCAGTTTTGGAGGGAGGACACTCACATTTTGGGGGATCAGGAAAAACTTGATGTAAAAGCTGATGAGATTACCAAAAGAAAACATGTAGAAAAAAAGAGAAGAGGTTCTAAGATAGACTTTTGGGGAAGATGCAGATTTTGGGGCCATAATAAGGATGATGAGTCAACAAAGGAAATAGAGAAAATTAGTCATAAGTAGGAGGAGCAATGGAAGAGTGTAGTGTCATGAAAACACAAGGAAGAGATGTTAATAAGGAGGAGAAGATAATCAACAGAGTTAAGGGTAATAGAGAGGTGGAGAAGGATGAGGTCTGAGGAAAAAATCAGATCTGACACTAAAGAGATCAGTAGTAATTTCAGAGAGTGCAGTTTCAATTGAGTGATGAAGTTGGAAGTCAGATTTTAAAAGGCTGAAGAGTGAATAAGAGAAGTGAAGGTAGAGAATATAGATAGGATTTTCCCTAGAAGTTTGACCAAAAATGGAAGGAGAAATATAGGATGATACTTGGAGGGAATAGAAAGGTTTAAGGAATGTTTTTAAAGGATAGGGAAACTGTGACATGTTTGAGGGCAGTAGAGAAAGTAGAGAAAGAATTCTTTCCCTTCTTTTGGGGAGAGGCTGAAAATGCAAAAGAGATGGAAAATTATTAAGGTTGCAATCTGTTGGAGAACACAGGAAGAGATGTGATCAAGTCTGCATTTAGAGGAACCTTGGAAAGAAGGATTATCTCACTGTTAGAGATTGGAGGAAAGAGAAAAGAATAGGGAGATGTTGTCAAGGAAGTAGAAATGAAGAATAGGGACAAAGAGGGAGCTCACATTTAATGTGAGCCTCAATTTTCTCCATAAATTAAGAGAGGAGATCCTCAGATCTCAAAGACAAGTAACTTGGAGAGAGAAGGTTTGGAAGAGCTTCTGTGAAGAGTGAAATAGGGAACCGAGTTGTTCAGTTGTTTTAGTCATGTCTGACTCTTTGTGACTCCATTTAGGTTTTCTTGGCAAAAAAAAAAAGTGGTTTGCCATTTCCTTCTCCAGCTCATTTTACAGAAGAGAAACTGAGACAAATATGGTTAAATGACTTTCACAGGGTCACACAGCTAGTAAGTGTCTGAGGCCACATTTGAACTGAGGAAGATAGTCTTCCCAGCTTCAGGTCTGACACTACCCATTGGACCACCTAGCTGCCGCAGGGAATCAAGAAGGAATAAAGGGACAGCCTTGCTACAATGAGGGCACAGGTGAAGTTGGATAATGCAAATTTGTTTTTAATTAATTTTTTTCAACCAACAAACATGTCTCCTTCCCATCTCCTCTCCCTTCAATTAAGAAAGAAAGAAAAAACCAAAACCCATTTACAAACATTTATAGTCAAGCAAAACAAATTCCCACATCAGCCACATCCAAGAAAACACATGAATTTATATAACATACACAATAAGTAGGATTGGAGAAAGCAGATGGTAGGAGTCATGGCAAGAAATGAATAGCAATAGGACACGGGACTGAGAGATTTTAGAGAAGACAGTGTAGAGCTGAAATGAAAAGGTGATAAGCATTTTTAAGTGGCCATAATGTCAGGAACTGAGCTAAGCACTTAACAAATATTATCTCATTCAATCTTCACAACAGCCTTGTGAGTAGGTACTATAATTGTCCCCATTTTGCAGATGGGGAAACTGAGGCAGACAGTGGTTAAATGCCTTGCCCAAGGTCATACAGTTAGTAAGAATCTAAAATTATATTTGAACTTGGGTCTTCCTGACTCCAGATCCAGTACTCTCTCCATTGCACCACCTATCTGCATCTAAGCCTAAGTATAACGTAAGGGTTGGGAAAAGAAGAAAGTAAAGTCAGAGCAGAACTAATGGCCTGAGAAAGCCCTGAGGGATGGAGAGATTGGTGGTCTTGAAGAGGGCAAAGAATAGGTCTGGGAAGGGAGAACAATAGGAGGAAATAAAATAATAGGGGGTTATGATCAGATAGAGGAATGCTAGTTTTGAATTAAGAAAGCATAATACTAAGAAAGTTAATACTAAGATCTACTGTGTAACCATCACCATATGTGGTCAATAAGGAGTAAATGAGTAGAAGGCATTGTATTTCAGAAGACTGAGGAAGTGGAGATTAAAGAGTTTGAGAGAGCATCATTTGGGATATTAATGTCCCCTAGTATAAAAGCAAGCATTGTAAAGGAAACAGGAAGTGGAAGATAATTAACCATAGGTAGGAGTGAACATTAGATGTAGTAAAGTTCACAGCCTCCAAAAAGGTATTACAGCACCTGGATTCCCTCAAGTCTTCTGCCTCAGCCCAGGATGTTTTGGGATAAATGGGGGACAGACCCTCCCCATTAGCTGGACCCTGGAAACAAGGAGATGGGTATTTACTAATTGCTCTGAGCATCTTGGAAATAGATTCCTACTTTTGTGTAAGCCCTGTTCTAGCTTTCCTGGCTTTGTTTAGTTAATGAATGTGCCTTTACCTGATTGGACTGAATTTGGAAATTCCCACCAGCTGGTGAAACAGCTTAGTTCTATAATTCACCTCCTGGCTTCCATGCTGTGTTCCTGACTGATACAAAGCCCTGAACTTCCCATTCTGGTTGGTGGGACTACAAACCTTGGATTTCAGAGTAAATTACTTCCCTAAAATCCTGCCATCAACTAGAATGAAATGTGCTGCTCAGATTCCCCACTCTGAAGGCTTGTGCCAAGTAGTCCAAGGTCCGCCAGGTGGTGGGTACTGGAAGAAGCATCAGCTTTTCTTCTTCTTTGTCCAAATGGCTTTTGGGCAGCCTGCATTCCAGGATTCCGCTGTCAGTATCAACCACGGGAAAGCCACCAATGCTGTCCTTTAAAAGAAAGCTAAGTGTTTTTGATTTTGGCCCCAAATCAATTCTTCCCATACATGAGCTGGTTCCCTAGGCTCACACTAGGAAAGGACTTTCACAGTTGAAGAGGAAAGTACATTTTGGAGATGGTAGGAGAAGTTATGAAATGAAACCAATCAATATTTACTAAGCACAAGCATTTGTAAAGCACTGTTATTTGCCAAAAATATATAAATATAGATAAGTCAATCATATGTTTATAGTGTACGCACACACGATGCCACAACAAAGTAAGGAAACTAGGAAATTTGCCAGTCTTGAAATTAAAGTTTATATCTCTACTTCAAGAAGTATCAATGTAACAAGATTAAGGCAAGATGAGGTAAAAAAAAAATATTGCATCAAATATCTTTGGAAAAAGGTCTCAGATGTGAACTGAACTGAACTGAATGTGAACTGAATAAGACCTTTCCTAATCCTCCCCAGCTCCTAATATCTTACCCTCTAAAAAATAAATATGACTTTATATTTATGTATTTATTTTGCATATGCATTATTGCATCCTCAAAGAGAATGTAAGGTCCTTGGAGAAAAGCATGCTTTCATTTTTTCTTGTATCTTCATTACCTTGGACAGTGCCTGACATAAATAGTTTATTCACTGAATAGTTTATTCATGGATTGATATCCAAAATATACAGAGAATTAATTAAAAATAAATTAAGACAAAGTGCCATCCCTGAGTAGATAAATGGCTAAAGGATAAGACCAAACCTCTTGCAAAGGAAGGAAAGCAAATTATCAACAATCATATAAAAAGTGATATTTTTTGTTTTCACACCAGCTATATTTCCCTCTATATCATTCCCAACAAACCGCTCCAGAAAGCTATCCCTTATAATATAGGATAGGCAAAAAAGTTCTGCAAAACTAATCAACATTTTTTTTAACTCTGACACTGTATTCATAGGTAGCCTACCTCTGCAAAGAAGAGGAAGAGAAGTGTATTCTCATATCTCTTCTTCAGAGTTAAGCGAGGTCGTCATAATTTTGAAGACTTTCCTTTTAGTAATTTTGTTATTGTTCTTTCCATTTACATGATTTTAGTCATCGTGTATGTTGTTTTCTTAATTCTACTTACTTGATTTTGCTTCGTTCATATAAATCCTTTGATTCTTCTCTGTATTTGTAATACAGAAGTTTATTATACGATGGTTATTCTGGGCAGCTAAGTGACACAATGGAAAGAGCATTGTGCCTAGAATCAGGAAGAACTGAGTTCAAATACACTCACAGATAATTACTAGCTATGTGACCCTGAGCAAGTAACTTAGTCTTTGCCTCAGTTTGCTCAGTTACATAATGGGCATAATAATAACTCCTACCTCAAAGGGTTGTTATAAAGATCAAATGGAGATAATATTTGTCCCTAGTACATAGTAGGCATAATACATTATTTTTGTCATAATCTTCACATTTTCTTTAGCACAGTAAAATTTCCTTACATTCATGTACCACAATTTGTATAGCCATTTCCCAATTGATGAGCATCTGTCTTTTCTAATTCTTTACTATTGCAAAAAGTACTACAATAAATATTCTCATGTGATGAGCCTTTTTTTTGTCACTGATTTCCTTGGGGTATGTATCTAGCAGTGAAATTCTTGGGTCAAAGAGTAAAAACATTTTAGTTACTGTATTCAGATAATTACAAATTACTTTCAAGAGAGAAATGCAGATGAAAACAACTCTGAGGTTTCACCTCATAAGTAACAAGTTGACAAAGATGGTAAAAGATAGTACTAATCAATGTTGGAGGGGCTATGAAAAGACATAAACACTAATACACAATTAGCAGAGCTATGAATAGATCTAACCATTACAGAAAAGAATTTGAAACTCTATTCAAACTCTATTCAGAGGATATAAACTTTGACCCTTTTCAATTCATGCCAAACATGTCACAACTAAACCAGAAAACATCCAACTGGTATGCCAGAGAAGTGGAGAATAAGCTTAAACTCCACTATGAAGGTAAACATGTGTCATTCCCAAAATATACAAAAAGTATCTCTTCTTCCTATTATTAGCAGATCTGAACATTAGAAACCTCTCTTGGACAGATACCCCACCACAAGGTAAAAGAAAGAGGAAAAGGACCTAGATGTACCAGAAATACACATAATAGCACTTTTGTAATAGTGAAAAAACTGAAATGAATTGGATGCCCAACAATTACAGATTAGCTGCACAGATTGTGGTATACAACTATATTAAAATGTTATTTCACCTTGAAATTCACATCTTTTCTTAGAAACAATGAATGTAAGCCATTCAGAGAAGTGTGGGAAAATGTCTTTGAACAGATGCAGAGAGAATGCAAAACTAAGGGAGCTGTATATACAATGAACCCAATAAGGTGAAAGAAAATAATGAAAGCCATCAAAATTCAGTTCTATGCTGACTCCTTTCCACCTAAGAGATAAGACATTCTTCCTATCTCTCATTAGAGAAGTTATAGACCATGGATCCAGGATGAGGCATCCCTTGTCAGAGATGATAAATTTGTCAGTTTGTGTTGTTTAGTGGTACATTTTTTGTTGCAAGGAAAGAATCTGAAGGTAGGGGAAGGAGAGAGAGGAAATGCTATCACTTGAAAAGTGATAGCAAAGTGAAAAAAAAAAGACCAAAGAAACTAAAAAAAAAAAAAAGATGAGGGATTGGAAAATACAAATTATATTATATGTTATTATATATTATATATATTATATATCATTATATAGGGGGTAGAATACTGTAAAGGCAAGAGCACACAAAGAATATCAATTTAAATATTTGCTCTGCTATGGGTGTGGCCTTGAAGGAGTCATTTACCTCTCTGCACCAGTTTCCTCATCTGTAAAAAGAGGAGAATGTTATTGTTGTAAAAACTTTTCTCTCAGATCTGTTTATTTCATTTATTAATTATACAAGTCTTCAAACTTGTTCATTTATATAATTTGGATGTTATAGTATAAATTTTTCTTTGGATTCTTCTCACTTCACTCTGCATTAGTTCATACAAGTCTTTCCATGTCTCTTGGAAATCATCCATTTCCTCATTTCTTGGAAAACTTTGAAGGCTGTAGGAACTCTGATCAATACAATGCTCACTCATGATTCCAGAGGATTGATGATAAAACATGCTATTTACCTCCTGACAGAAAGAATTTTCATCATGCAAAATGGGATATATATTTGAACACAGTCAAGGAAGGAATTTATTTTGCTTCACTATGCTTTGTTAACAAAGGATTTGCTTTTCTTTTATTTGTAATGGGTTGTGGGAAGAGAAAATAGATTTCTGTTCATTAAAAATATATATATGTTTTTTAAACATATATATGTTTTTAAATGAGAGGGTGAACTATAGATCCTTATGATCCAGTCCAATCTTTATCCCACAATCTAAACCAAATATCATCATGTTTGGCTGAATGTGTCATTAGGAAACTGAGAAATAAATCATTTATCATTAAGATGCAAGAGACCTTAACGATCATCTTTGTATAGACCAAAAAAACTGGATAACTAAGTTAGACTTCCCTAGAATAATACAGCCAATAAGTGGCAGGGTCAGGACTTGAACTCAGGTCTTCTGACTTCAAGTTTAATTTTCTTTACATTTCATTGCTCCAAAGTCACCAGGAAAGATAAGTGGTTATAGAGCTAATCTACTTGCTGTGTGGCAAAGAGGGGGAAAGACTGATCTTCAAGTCAAGAGACTTAGCTTTGAATTCTGTCTTTAAAACTTACTATTTCTGTAACTTTAGGAAAGTCATTTTATTTAGCCTTAGATAGGGATAAAAATATGTACAGTTTGTTATAAGGACACTAACAAGCCACTGACCTCTCACCTCCCTACCAACTCGAAAAATCTAAGCTCTGTGAATGAGTTGGCATCATTATTTGGGTAAGGATAGGGGTTCTACCCCCACCTCAATTAATGTAATCTGAGAAGACTCAGACCCCTCAGAGGAATCAAGTAGTAAATCAATAGAGTAAACTAGTTGTTAAGGAATTTTCCTAAGAGCTCACCACAATAATGTGTGAATAAGCTTTTAATTAATTTGAAAGGATTTTAAGGCTTTGGCTGCTGGATAAAGGCAGATGAGACCACATAGGAAATGTCTTGTGACTGACTAATGAAATCAGACAGACCTCTAGCATTATGTCAGATGGTGAACTAGTCCAGTGGTAGATTTCTATAAATTCATGCGCTGAGGATTCCAAGTTCACAATTGAAACCACACCCCTGAAAGGAAATTGCTCTTAGAGAGAGGAGACTCACTTTCTCTCTCTCTTTCTTTGACCTCTCTCCTCTGACCATGCCCTTAGAGCTATTGGGCCAGAAACAGTGTAGTCCGTTATGGACAGAGAGACGTATCAGCAAGCACCCTAGCATACCCAGGATGGCTGCTAGCACAGGTTCTTTGATCTGCTTTTCTAAAGGAAAGCAACTC
>CM053590.1:192798668-192822539 GCA_028646515.1 Pseudochirops corinnae | reverse complement strand
AGGAAGGAAGGAAGGAAGGAAGGAAGGAAGGAAGGAAGGAAGGAATATAGGAAGAAAGGAAAGAATATAGGAAAGAAGGAAGGAATATCGGAAGGAAGGAAGGAAGCAATTTAGGAAGGGAGGAATATAGGAAGGAAGGAAAGAATATATAGAAAGGAAGGAAGGAATATAGGAAGGAAGGGAGAAAGGAAGGAAGGAAGGAAGGCAGGGAGGGAGGGAGGAAGGAAGGACTATAGGAAGGAAGGAAGGAATATAGGAACGAGAGAAGGAGGGAAGGAAGGAAAGAGGAAACAACAGAATTATTCCATATTTAATGACCATACATCATAGTGCTTAAGAAATGAAAACTTAAAGTACTATTTTAGTCTCAGAAACCGAACAGTTCCCTTCTGTTTATCTCTTCAGCATGACCCAAATGCAGTATCTGACTAGAGAGTATGCATGCATTAC
Source organism: Pseudochirops corinnae (assembly GCA_028646515.1). Lineage (NCBI taxonomy): Eukaryota > Metazoa > Chordata > Mammalia > Diprotodontia > Pseudocheiridae > Pseudochirops > Pseudochirops corinnae. The sequence continues at coordinate 192,822,089 of CM053590.1, read as the reverse complement.
ATACCTCCAATTTCTGGCTCCTGAGCAATACTTCCAAAGAAGTGATACTATTTCTTGGAATTTAAAAGGTGTGGCCGTACATAAGCTAATATTTTTTGCCACACTCTTTAATGAAAGTACATGTAAATGCCTCAGAACCTTAATATAAAATAAATCTGAGGGATTAAAACATTTTCTGGGGATATGTGCTTAAGTGGGCATTGGCTTACATGCGACTTTTAAAGAGCTTTGCACTTGTATCCTGCAACATGTCTACGGCCTTACAGTCTGAGATAAAGAAGTAGAAGAAAGAAAAAAAACCTACCACTCCTCAAGGCTTGCTATTTTTCATATTCCTCCAAACATATGAAAAGCAGGTGGTAGTTTTGTTCCACGTGCAAGTGAGCGTTAATTAGTGCCAGCTATACATAGCCTCCCTAAAGAACATCACATCATCGCTTCATATTTGTCAAATGTCACAAATGAACGAAGCAACGAACACACAAAAGATACATTTGCTAGTTACCAACATATCACAAGTTAGAGATGAACCAGTGTGAACTTAGTCTACCACCACCCAGGGAGGTGATCTAGAGACAGTACAAACAGCCAGACCATGTTCTTTTTATACAAAACATTTCCTGGGGGGTGGCTAGATCGTGCAGTGAATAGAGCACCAGCCCTGCAGTCAGGAGGACCCGAGTTCAAATCTGGCCTCAGACACTTAACACTTACTAGCCATGTGACCTTGGGCAAGTCATTTAACCCCAACTGCCCTTCCAAAAAGCAAAAAAAAAAAAAAAAAAATTCCTGATCACCACATACAACTAGTTATTAGCGTTCTGAAAATCAAGATAATTACTTTCTATTCCTACTTTGATTATGTGTATTTATTTGTGTCCATTTTGTCATTTTTGTCTTTGTACTGCCCTGCCCCCAACACCCTTGTGCCTTGCATGATTTTAGCTTTATCTTTGTCCAGACCTTTGATTTTATCAGCTTAAGAAAATCCTGGTACAGAAATTCACTCCACCATGCAGACTGGCAATCTGTCTGCAATTTAGTCTTAGCTGCTTGTGAGACACAGAGATTAGATGACTTCCTTGCCCGTAATCACAGAGCTAGTATATGTCAAAGGTAAGACTTAATGAATACAGGTCATCCTGACATCAAGACTGGCCATTCATCTAGTCTTCTGCGCTGCCTTTCACATGTACTTTTTTTTTTAGACTGGACCCATGATTTCAATGGCATAGGAAGCTCTCCAGTAGGGAAACCCCCTCTATCAATATAGATAGCTTTGTAACTTATCATCTTTGAGAATTGCCTGGAGCACTTTTTAAGTGACTTGACCAAGATCCCCAAGTGTCAGAAGCAGGATTTTAACCCAGGCCTTCTTGACTCCAAGGCCAGCTCTCTATCCACTGTTGCCTAGTACACACAAAATAAGTATTAAACTGAATGGGATTTTGAAGCAAAAGAAGATAGAGTAGATAACCTTCTAATAAAGCAAAAGATTATTTAAGGTCTAAATCATCAAAATGGTTATTCTATAGTCACAGTCACATCCACTGGAACATTTGGCCCATTTTCTATTTCACAGTGCCTATGGAGAAAGACACATGGGTAGATAATCCAGAGAGAGGTACTTCTAAGTCTAGACTATACTGCTTTTTCCATGAAAAACATCTGTGCCCCATTGCGGGAAAATTTATTTTATAGTCTTGACCCAGTAGACATAGAATGGATGTTGGATGATCTCCACAAATGCCAGTTAAAAGCCAGGATGCCAGATGACAGTCTCTAGGGGTAACATGCTACTCCTGTTCCCATCTAAAACTTCAAAAAGTCAAGGTCATCCCAGATGCTCTAAGGCAATTACACAATTATTCTCTGAGCTAGTCCAGCCCCACAGAAAATCCTGGAAGATATAAATACCAAGAGAATCTAAAAAGGAAGAGCTCTGTGGAAGCTAAAATTTGATTAACAACTGACCAAAGTACACTATACCTAGCTCATGATAGAAACAAAAAAATTTTACTACAAAACCAAAAAGACAATGCATGCAACATAAGACAACTGTTACCTACTATTGCTCAAACTTGAGCTTTGGGTAGATAAAAAAGAGCACAAATTTTTTTTTTAAGTCCTACTAGCTAAAAGCAATGAAATTTATATGCACTCTCCTCAAGGACAGAACATGGGCTCTGGAATAAATTCTATGGCCTATAAAAATTTTTCTAAGGTATTTAGGATGGGACAGTGTGTGTGTGTGTGTGTGTGTGTGTGTGTGTTCATGTGTGTGAGTCTTATCTAAGGGATTTTTCTTGATTCCATTCAGAAAACAAGGCAGACTCGGATTTAAGGTCCAGTTGGGACACACAGCGGCTCATGTGATTTTGGCCAAGTCATGCAACTTCTCAGTCTCCCAGGCAAACAAGGCTATAAGTTGCAAAACAGATGCCTATCTACATTGATGGAGTATTTTCATCAAGGGTTCCTTACACCAACAAAATCACAAGTATAGACACTATTTCTTTTATCTCCCCCCCAAAAAAAATTCTGAATCAATCATGTATCTATTAATCTGTTTTATAGATTACTTTCCCCAAAGGCCAACATAAGTGTTCATAATTACACCATGTGTCTCTATCAAAAGATAGAGAACTAAATAGTTCTAAGGTGAGGTCTATTGATAGTCAAAACTACAGATTTACCTTTAAAGGTATGACTACTTTTATGTAGCATTGTATATATTTTAGGAATTGGGGAACACCATCATCACTTCCTATTAGTCAGGCCCTGTGTCAAGCACTGAGAATACAAAAAGAAACAAAATAGGGTCCTTGGCCTAAAGGAGCTTACAATCAAACGGGGGAGACAATATGCAAAGACATGCAAAGACAATTAAAGTGCAGGATACACAGAAAACAATTAATAAAGGGAAGGCCCTGGAGTTAGGAGAGGCAGGGAAGGCTTCCTGTAGAAGGTGGGATTTGAGAAGAACTGAAACCGCTGGGGACCCAAAGTGCAAAGAAAGACTCAAAACACATAGTGAGTGTAAGATCAGTAAGCAGATTGCAACTTATCACCAATGACGACTTAGACACAAGAAGCGGCAAAATAAGATGCCAGTACATGGGACAAAAAGTGAGGTGAGATGGTCAAGCAATAAGGGTAAAGGATGGAGGGAGACTCATGGAGATGGTCTGATACTGATTGGCCAACTAGCATTATGCTAAGCAATGAGGCTAGAAAGAAAGGTAAAAAGCAATCCCTGTTCTCAAAAGCTCACAGTCTAGGGGTGGCTAGGTGGTGCAGTGACTAGAGCACTGGCCCTGGAGTCAGGAGGACCTGAGCTCAAAACCAACCTCAGACACTTAACATTTACTAGCTGTGTGATCTTGGGCAAGTCACTTAACCCCAACTGCCCTACCTTCCCCCCTCCAAAAAAAGAAAAAGCCACAGTCTAACGGGAGAGATAATAATAACAATAATAATACTGATAACTACGAGATATTAAAAAGACCCAAAGAAAGGCCTCCAAATTCCTTGATGGAAGGTAGAAATGGCAAAGAGTTGGGATGTGCCCAGGAATAGAGGTAGGTACGTATTTTTCCTACACACCATGAGTGAGTCCATCAAGCATTTTAGGTCACCTTATCAGGGACAGTGCCATGGTACTATAAGATATGGGGCTGAAAGGCTTCCATGGGGGTGTGACACTGAAAGAAATGAAGACCATAAAGGGTCTGACCTCATCCAAAGAAGACTGCAGGAGCGCAGACTGCTACGAGTTAAGTATTCCTATCTCGCTACCCCTGCCACATCATATTTATTACTATATCTTCAACCCTGCCAAAACTAGCAACTACTACAATCTCAGCGTTTGCTAAATGACAACAGAGAAATCAAAAGAAACTTACTGTTTGTCTTCAGGTTTAATAACAGATGGATCTGTCAGATTTTCTCCAACACCTCCAAAAAAAGATACAAAATACATTAGCTAAATGAAGCCTTTCATTTTTACCCAAAATTCTTCAAAATAAAACTGGCTCATTCCTTAATTTTTTCATCAGGAAGTGGATAGAGGGCTAGAGCTGGAGTCAGGAAGAGGAGACACAGGCACTACGTGTGTGAGAGTGTGCAAATCATCCAATGATGGGATCCTTGATTTCTTCATCAGTAAAATGGGCATAACAAGAGTATCTCAAAGGGTAGTTATGAGACTTCACTGAGATAGATATCTGTGAAGTACTCAGATAGCTTAATATTCCATATAAACTTCAGCTATGATCATTGTCATTCCTAATACATATAACCCACTCCCAGTAAATGAAAAGAAAAAAAAGCTGCTATGATAACTTTATGGGTGGGGGTGAGAAGGACCTGGGTTTGAATTTTGTCTCTGTCATTTACTGTAGGACTTAAGTCGTTTAATCTCACTAGGCTCCCCTGTCCTCATGTGGAAATGAAAGGGTCACTAGATAACATCAGAGGTCTTATCTGAGTCTAGATCCATGATGCCAAACCCTTCCCCCCCATACCACGGCCTAACCACACACACACACACACACACACACACACACACACACACACACACACACACTTCACCACCATAGGGAACTCATTCTTACTTAATGAATAAGTAACATGTAGCTCACATACTGCAGCCGCTAGGAGGTACAGTGGACAGAGTGCCGGGCCTGAAGTCAGGAAGACTCATCTTCCTGAGTTCAAATCTGGCCTCAGACACTTACTAGCTGTGTGACCGTGGGCAAGTTACTTCACCCTGTTTGCCTCAGTTTCCTCACTTGTTAAATGATCTGGGGAAGGAAATGGCAAATCACTCCACCATCTTTGCCAAGAAAACACCAAATGAAGTCACAAAGAGTTGGACAGGACTGAAAAACAACAACAAAGCTCTCACATCTCAAGAGAAGAGATCATATGTGTCCTTGTTATAGAGATGATACAGGTAAAGATTCATAATTAATCAGAGCAGGGAAAAACAATCATCCTGCTATTGTAAAGAACAATTAGACAATTAGAACAATTGTTTACACCCAAATGAGACTGGGACAGTTCTGTGAAGTGCAAATGTCCACAGGCTCAGAGATCCAGGGCTGGAAGAGCTTGTCTAGTCCAACACCACTGTTTTGCCAGTGTAGAAACTGAGCCTCAGAGGGATGAAGTGATTTGTCCCAGTTCACACAGGGGGCAGAGATCTGAACCCAGGTCCTCTGACCTAAGAGGCAATGAATATGCCTTCTGCTGTCTGATTCTGGGAAGGCTTCATCCTGTAGGGCAATTATACAGTCTCTGGCACGATTCTTAGAGCGCTGGTAATATCTTACGTATGGCAGGTGCTTTTCCTTTCCCAAAAGTGACCAATTTTACAGGAAGAGCAAGTGAAAAATGACAATGGATTTTTTTTTCACATAAAGCTAGGTTTGTCTACTTCATAGAGAAACCAACACTGTTGTCCACTTTAAAAAAAATTGCTATACTTTGTATTTAAAGGAATACTAAGATTTTTTTTTTTTTTTTGCTTTTTGGAGGGGAGAAGGCAGGGCAGTTGGGGTTAAGTGACTTGCCCAAGGTCACACAGCTAGTAAGTGTTAAGTGTCTGAGGTAAAATTTTTTAACTCAAGTCCTTCTGACTCCAGGGCTGGTGCTCTACTCACTGCATCACCCAGCCACCCCAATACTAAGATATTTAAAAGGAATAAAAGGAATACCTTTCTGGGAATTTGTATTTAAAGGAACACTCTACCTTAGACAGTTAAATGGCTAAGAGCAGCTGCTGCTTCACTTTGCATACTGATTTGGAAAGGTAGGAATAAGGATCAGGAAGAGGAGCCTTGAGATATTAGAGCTAAATATTCAGGGAAGGTTGGGAGACCTAGGTTTCTCTCCCTAGATCAGTCCTTCTTGATAGGGCAAAAAAGACCCAGAAAAGTTAACTGACTTGCCTAAGGTGACCTTCTAAATTTAGTTCTCAGAGGAAAAAGAGAAAAATTTAAGAGAAACTCTGGACCTCTGAAATGTAAATAACAAACTACTAGACTAGCTGTTAAGTACCATGATTATTGATTGATATTTGAGACTGCCACATATAACTTGCTCATTGACACCAAAGGAAGCCAATCCAATCCAGTGAACATTTATTAAGCACTTACTGTGTGCGGCCTATGTTACTGTCCTAGGTGCTGAATGTCTCCAGCTTGTACTACATTTGGGCTCCCAGAAATGCAGGGCCAAACACTGCAGTGTGACTGGTAAAGTCAGTTGTTAGTCTAGACGGGAAGTATGCCAGTACTTATAGCAGCAACTGAGTGAGATCATGTTTAGGAAATTAAAAGCATATTAAAAGCATGTTATTGCTTGTTTAAAATCTCACTCCTCATCCTTTTATCTGTATTCTGTCACAGTTATATGGCTCATTAAAAAGAGATTATTTTCTTATAGACTACAAAATTATACACTTTTTACTCTGGCTCATGAGATGACATATGTGCAGTGCTTTCCAAACCTTACAGCACTCTATAAATGCTCACTTTTATTAATAATAATAATTTCTATTATCATTACTATTATTTGGAAAGTTCCAAATTGAAAGAAAGTACAAGCTGGAGAAAAAAGTGCCACCTAGTGGCAATTCCTTCCACTTGTAGCCAAACACAGCTAAGGGTCACTCCAGCTTTTCAGAGGTTGATACTAAGCAGGTGAAACTTATCTTGAGTGACAGTGACCCACTGGGTTCAAATCCCACCTTGGTCAGAAATTTACTATCCATGTGATCTTAGGTGACCTGACCTCTCCGGATCTCGGCTTCCTTCTGTTCCTCTGAACTAAGTCTGACAGTGGATAAATTGCTTCATTAGAGAAGAAAAAAAACACAACATATTCTCTAGTCCAATCTCTTCATTTTAAAGATGAGGTAACTGTGGGTCAGAGAGGCTAAGTTACTCACCTAAGGTCACATAGGCACTAGGTGTTTGAGCCATAATTCAAACCTAGGTCCTCTAACTCCAAAGTCAGTGCATTTTCCCACAATACTACACTTAACGATATTTATGCAAATATATAGAAATGACATCATAAATATAGGAGAAAGTAGATTAACAGGGTGGGAATATATTCTAGCCAACAAATTATTTTTTTTTTTTAGCTTTTTGGAGGGGAGAGGACAGGGCAATTGGGGTTAAGGTCACATAGCTAGTAAGTGTTAAGTGTCTGAGGTCAAATTTGAACTCGGGTCCTCCTAACTCCAGGGACAGTGCTCTAGTCACTGCCGCACCTAGCGGTCCCCCCAACAAATTCTAAGATGGCTTATGGTTGGGTAACCATCATGAGGCTAGTGTCAGTTGGTGGTCCAACAGAGAAGAAACAAAGGGGTCACCAAATAGGTGAACTTTATTTCAGCCTACTGAATTCTGCTTTTATCCTTTGTAAGATGATAAATCTAAAGGTAGAATGTTCCTTAGGAGTCATCTAGTCCAATCCATTCCCCCCTCTCCTGCTATATATGAGGAAACTGAGGCCCAGAGTGGTTCAGTAGAAAATAGGCTGACCTAGCTAAAAACTGGATGTCATCCTCTTCTAACACCTTCATTTACGGATGAGAAACCCAAGTCCCAAGGAAGCTAAGTCACAAAGGAGAGAGCTGTAACAGAGCCAGGCTCTTCTTTCAAGTATAGGACTCTTTTACCTACACAACTCTACATATAAGCATTTGCATGGGATGGAGAAAATGGGCTACTATTAAAAACTACTCATAACTTTAAGAGTAAATCATGAATCTCACTGATAGAATGTAACCTGCTTGAAGGCAAGGACTACAACATTATTTCTTTTACTTTGTATCTACAGCACAAGGATAGGACCTGTCACATAGCAAGATAAGAAGAAATGCTTATTAACCAATTGAGAGGCAGTGTGGTATAATAAGTAAAGCACTGAGCTTGGAAGCAGGAAGACCTGAATTCAAATCTTCCTTCAGATACTAATAAGCCATGTGACTGTAGGCAAATTGCTTTACTGCTCTGGGGCTGTTTTTTCATATGTAAAACTGAGGGATTTGTACTGGATGACTTCCAAGGTTCCTTCCAGATCTAAATGTATGATCCCATAGGAGAGTGAACTACATGAAGTACATTCCCAAGGGAAACTGAGTCATGAATTCCAATCCTAATTACCACAGACAGTCTTTAGATAAACCTTCCTGGGTTAAAAGGAAAAAAGAAAAAAAAATCCACTGACCTATTCTGAAGAGTACTGTGTGAAAGAACAAATTAATAACCACAAAGTGCTTTGAAAATAAAATGAGCTATATAAATGCTAAGTACTAGTGTTATTTGAAATGCAATTGTTTTAATTCCCATTTCGGAGCATGCTAAGCTTCTGATGTTGGATCACAAGTGTAATCGGAATGATTCAGGCCCTCATTTATTTGATTTTTAAATGCAAAAAGGCTGGAAACTGCAGATATTTCAATCAGGATGGAATCAAGGCAACAGATCATTAACTTTGGTAAGCTAGTCCTTGTGGATTCCAGCTTCCCACAGTTGGGCATGATTGCACGATACCTGACTGGCACTGCTGCTTATACAAGAAGTCAGAAGATGAAGCTATTGGAACTTCCTTCTCCTTTCCCACTCATCCCATCCTTCCCACTCCCTCAACAAAGCAGTAGGCACCCCCTTATTCCATAGATGTATCCTGCTAGGAAATCCTAGTGCCTTGCTCGTGGACGTGATCTCCCTGAAGCACAGGTACAACCTGAGACTTCAAGCTCTGGCAAGTGTTCCTACACCTTCAGGGCTACTCTCCAGCAACATAACAACTATTGTGATTAAACACACAGTAGGTCCTTAATAAATGCGTGTTGATTTTTCTTCATCAGCACTCTCATGTGGCAATAGGTCAACACCCTTAGAGCTAGCTTTCCATACAAGCAGAACAAGCACTGCACTAAAATCATCTTAAGCACTTTTATAGATCTGAAAATAAGTCGTATTTCTTTAATTTCCCCTTCCTATCTAGTTTGACTCCACATATTCATGTCTTCTCTGTAAGCCAGAAATGTTAGATGTAAATTTCTGTTCCTTCACATTTCACTCTGATATTGATGTTGAACTATTACACTGAAAGTCAATGTTTTGACATAATTTCTTTGGGGTGACAGTTTGGGTGTTTTGTTTTGTTTTTAATTTGGAGGTGGACTGTTTCTGCAATTGACATCACTATCCACCAAAAGAAAACATTTTTTGAAGTTAATTTTCCTTTTTCCTGATACTATAATCACAGCATTTGCTGTCTTTAAGGTCCCTTTGGATAGCTAAGAGACGTCAAATCCCCAAACAGAAACAATATTAAACAAAGACCTATTCAAGTGGAATACAAAACACACCGAAGAGTCATCATTCACTCCTTCAAGTTTTGTTCTGTTTTGCTTCTTGGTGGTTGTTTGTTTTATTGTCTTTCTTCCTTCTTTTTTTTTTGTTTGTTTGTTCTGGCCAATTCCACCCCAAACACAAAGTACAAGCACTCAAACACAGATGAAAATCATTAACCTCCCAAACTTGAGCTACGCAACAGATGCCTTGGGCTTATGTTTGGGGGAGTTTGATAGATCAAATATTCCTTTAAAATTGGAATTGACTTGATTATTTTAATTTCATTTATATTACCTATGGGTAATATAATTAGAGTGTTTTGGAGGCTGGAAGGTGTATTTCATTCCCATCAATAGGAGCACTTTCAATAACTATAATTACACATATGTTATGGGTAAAAGGGGGAGATATATATATATATACACATATATATGTATATACATATATATATATATATATATCTCTTTGGACAGAATAACACAGGGGCTGGTCAGAATAGGAAGATTTTCTAAGTCTTCTCAATCACTGTCAGTAATGAATTTTTGTCAGAATTGCTGTCTAATGTCAGCTCTCTCCAACCAATATGCCCCTAATAGTCACTACTGAAACCAGGATGACAAAAGCCTGGAGCCTGGAGAGAGTCACAAGGGAGCAAACAGCTCCAGACAGACTGCAACATGATTGGAATGCTTCAGCAGAGCACACCATGGTCATCTGATGAGAGTATGGAAAATCTGAAGACATTGTATTACTTTAAAAATAAAAGCAAGTTTTCCACGAAGTAGTGTGTAGTATAGTGGGAATAATGCTGGTTCTAGGGTTGGAAGACCTGGATTCAAATCTCTGTCCAGCTATTTACTACCTGTGTGACTGTGGAGCAAATGAAGGGGTTAAACTACGCAACCTCTAGTCAATCAACAAGGATTTATTGCCTACTTATTACCATTGTAACTGGGCAAATCATTTCCTTACACTGTCTCTCTCTCTCTCTCTCTCTCTCTCTCTCTCTGTCTCCAATCTGCAAAATGAGGAAACTGTACTAGATGACCTCCAATCAATCAATTAAATATTTAAGTGTCTATGTGACCTTGGGAAAGTCATTTCTTTTCTCTCTTTCTGGCTGTCAGTTTCCTCAAACGGATTGGTCTAGAACAGGGCTTCTTAAACTTTTTCCACTTGGCACCCCTTTTCAGTTTCTGCGATATTAGTTGGCATTGGTCTGACCTGGCACAGTGCAAAGTGCTCATGTTTTGTGTTCAGAACCAAGGCTGCAGTGAAGGTGTTGGATGCGATATGGGCAGGCACTGCCCAAAACACCTTGGATTCATTACATGTTTGATTTTTAGTTAATTTTTGGGTGTTTCATGTTCAGAAACCTTTTACTGTTGCCAAATTTTTCACAAACCTCATATGGGGTCACAACTCACAGTTTAAGAAGCACTGGTCTAGAATACCTCTCTAATCCAGTGGTTCTCAACCTTCCTAATGCCATGACCCTTTAGTACTTGTATGTGGGTATATCTGCATGTGGGCAGACCCGCCTGGAGACAGATAAAGGAGCAGTGTCTCAGTTCCTAAGACCATCGGAAGTATGTGTTTTCCGATGGTCTTAGGTGACCCCTGTGAAAGGGTCGTTGGACCCTCAAAGGGGTCGCAACCCACAGGTTGAGAAGAGCAGTGACTCTAATCAATCGAGCAATCAGCAGGTATTTTTCTTAAGTGCAAAGCACTATGCTCCATGCTAGTGATACAAAAGCAGAGAATGAAACAATCCCTATTCACGAGAAGCTTACGTTCTAAACATCCCTTCCAGCTCTAAAACCATGACTGGATGATCCTGTGACATTCACATGCGTGAGCACCTTGTTGAAATCTGATTTTTCTCTTTCACAAGTATCTAAGAAAATCAAAAAGTTAAGCAAAAGGAAGGTAAAACAATGAACTGCAAAGTTGGCGATCTCAAAATTCTGAAAGTATCTCCCCTAAATTTCCACTGCACTTTTTTCCAATTATGAAAATGACAGTGATGAGGCCATAAAGTTGGAAAGCTCAAGATGAAAATCATGCTTCATGCAGCACAAAATTGTAAATGTCATGAAATGTAAAGAAGTTAAGCATCAGTAAAAACAGTGTTGGATCTGAGGTTGGAGGACTTGGGATTCATGTCTCAGCTCTGCCACCTATGACCTGTGAGACTTTAGGTTCTCTGAGACTCATTTTCCTCTTTGTCAAATAAGGATTTTGGGCTAGCTGACCTCTAAGTCCCCTTTAAGCTCTAAAACTATGATATGACATAGTACTAGAGCCTGTATAGAATCTAAAATGGAGGCGGGAGTCTTAATGTGCAGAATACTATGCTCAGTTGGGGAGGTGGCAGAGTATGCTAGGAAAGAAGAAGAGTGATGTCCTGAAGCATACCCCCAGGAGGGGGACTAGGATAGTGGAAAATTTTGGAAACCATGCTATGTCATTGAAGAAACTAAGGATAATTGTCCTAGAGAAGAAGGTTAAGGGAGGTATAATTGTCTCTAAATAGCTGGAGAGCTCTCATATATATAAAGACTTGAATTATTCTTCTTGGCTCCAGAGGGATAGAAGTACCAGCCATGAGGGAAAGTTGCAAACAGGTAGTTTTCAGCTCCATGTAAGAAAAAACTTGCTGACAATTAGAGCTGTTAAAAAGTGTAATGGGCCACCGTGGTGGTAAGCTGTCGAATACTGGGGGTAGGGAGTCTTTGAGCAAAAGCTGGATGACTTTGTCTGGTGTGTTTTAAATAGAATTCTTCAAGTATGATTTGGACAAGTTAATCTCTAAGGCACATTTGCAACCCTTGAGATTCTAAGGTTTCAATAGAAAAAAAATTTAAGTGCTCTATATCACTTTTCTTTGGATTGCTAAAAAATATCCAAAACATGCATGTAACCCTTCACACACAAACACACGCATGTATAAATACATATATGTATATACACATACAGATACAGATACATGAGCTTGTCGAATGAAATAAATGAATAGACAGAGACAGAGGAAGCGAGACAGAGACAAAGGCAGAGAAAGAAGGACAGGATGAGTGATGATAGTTGTTTCGAAATAGATTTTTTTTTAAAAGCACACAATGTCAGAGTCTGTTACCATTAAAACCCCATAACAATGGCAATGATCACAAAAAATGCCTGAACTATTTGGAGAGGTCAATTGCTCATGACATCTGCAAGAAGATAAAGACCAGAGCTTGGCTTTCCAGAAACATTCCTGTGGGTCTCAGATATACCAGCATCCACACTGTCAGTCACCTTGCAAATCCAGAACAAGTAGTTCTCCTCGGGTATACTCATAGGTCCAGTGGGAAAAAGACAACATCAGCTCCTCCAAGATGTTGCTAGGAGAGATTTCATCTCCATTGTTGTTGTTGTACTTGCAGAACTCACCAGTCATGTACTTCTCTATGGTCAACCACTGGTTGGCTGAATGGCAATATATTAAGAAGACCTCCAGGAACCTGTGGGGGAGGGAAAGGATGCTGACCATCATGGAGAAATAGAAGGCAAAAAAATGGGATTTCCTGCCCCCTCCCCCCCTGCAGTGTAACACAGGCAAGATTGTTAAGAGGCTAGAATATGATCCAAACAAGATAGCTATTGTATCCAGAAGGGCTAAGAATGAGAATGGGGGCATTTTCTGAAGTATAGTCCCTTTTCACTTTGAAGAACTCTCCTGTTCTTTGTAAGTACTATGCCCAACATTACTTGTCGTGCTCTGAAAGTTCCTTGTAAAAGTAGTAATAAAACTTTACAGTGAAGTCTTCAGGATCAAATTACGAGCAGTCCTATTAAATGAATACAGATGTGTAGGAACACTCCAATGAAATAATAAAAGTGTTGTGAATTCTTACAACGCTCCCTCCCTTTATGTGGTAATGGGAACGTTGCTCTTAAAGCCAGATAACTTTTCTTTTCTTTCTTTTTTTTTGTGTTTTTGGAAGAGGGAAGGCAGGGTAATTGGGGTTAAGTGACTTGCCCAAGGTCACACAGCTAGTTTTTTTAATGTGTGTGTTAAGTGTCTGAGGTCAAATTTGAATTCAGGTCCTCCTGACTCTAGGGCTGGTGCTCTATGCATTGCACCACCTAGTTGCCCCCTAGATAAATTTTCTTTCATGGTTTTATCTGGATAATATTGCTACTCTTGAGCTGGGTATTCAATATCAGCCAGGACCCTTTTCCTGCACAACCTCTCTTCTTCACCTATGGGAGATAAGCAACCTCTGTAAAAAGTAAAATAAATTAAGGCAAGTTACCACCACAACCTCCAGCTCAGAAACAGACCCATAATCCCCCACTTGCACAATATCAGTGGTGGTAGATTCTGAGGCAGCATCTGCATGGCAATACCAGATTACACTAACATCTCCTTACTATTGGATGTCATAAGGCTAGAGCTGAAAGCAATCTCTGGAATCATCTACTACCCTCCTCATTTTCTGAATTCATTTATTTTTAGTTTTCAACATTCATCTTCACAAGATTATGAATTACAAATTTTCTCCCCATCTCTCCCCTACCCCTACTCCAAGATGGCAAGCATACTGACTACCCCTTCCCTCAATCTGCCCTCTCTTATATCCCCCTCATTCCTCTCCTTACTTTCTTGTAGGGTAAGATGGATTTCTATACCCCATTGCCTGTATATCTAATCTCATTTTTTTGGATGAAGGAGCTGAGGCCCAGAATGGTTGACCAACATCACAGAGGGAAAAGAATCAGAGTCAAGATTTGAACTGCGACTCTAGAAGGGTTCCCTTCCTTTATACTGTGCCACCTTATATTGGAGAAAAACATATATTTTATCTAAACTAGGAAAAAAATTAAAACATGGACTGGTGGGACATTTACTCAGAAACCTAAGTATTTCTGTTGAGAAATACCATTAGGTTATATAAAAACAGGCACAAGGCAGAACAGATTCTGTTTGGTCTGACAGATTTAACTGCAGAGATAAAAAGGTTTCCTTACCTTGGTGTATAAGGAATAGTATCTGGTTTCATTTGGTTGAAGGTATAGATCAGCTTTTGAGCAGCTCTTTGTTGCTGGATCTCCTAAAAAACACAGGATAAATTTATCAAGATTGGTTTGGTAAGAATGCTAATATGTGTGTGTGTGTGTGTGTGTGTATCTTCCCACTAAACAGTCTTAAATATATTAATTAGAACATTAAGTTTATATTTGTTAAATATCAATTATAACATATACTTCAGAGGGCTTCCCTTAAATGCTTACTTTAGACCAACCATGAGGTTTCATTTGGTTTTAACTTCAAAACAAAGAAATTCAAGCAGGCCACCTTTTAATTGGAAATTACAGCACTAGGTTGGGAAAGGTCCACCACTCTAGCCCCAACCTGTGCATATCAAAAATAAGATCACAGATTTAGACTTGGGAAGGACCTTAGAGACCATCTAATCCAACCTTGTCATTTTATAGATGAGGAAACTGAGGCAAGGAGAGATTAAGTAATTTGTCCAAAATCATTCAGGTGGTAAGTTGCAGTGGCAGGATTTGAACTCAAGTTAAGAGATTCCAAAGTCAGGGCTCTTTCCACTATACCATACCTCCTCACAGAACCCAAACTTACCCTGAGGCAGAGATGCAGTACAGTGTTTTCTCCAAATATCTTGCGCCAAGTCTGTATCACTTCAGGAAGAAAGGACTTGACAATGAAGACCTGTCCTGGCTTGATCACATCATCTTCAGACCATGTACTGACTACTTTCATGGCTTTCCGGTGCCCTCCACCCATCTCCTCCCGGGATAAGACCCGGATCATTGCAGTTCTTCCATGCTGGGACCAGGACGACATGCTTTTATCAAGGTTCAAAGGAGAACTCTCCTCTAGCTTGTAGATGGTCACTTCTTCTCCAGCTAGAAAGAAGGGTGGCAGGAAAGGGGGAGGGGGTGAGTGTGGAGGGAGACATCCAGGAATTTGTCTAGCATTACTAGATTTTTATAAGGACACTCAATCAACACAATACTATATCCAATCTATCCCAAAATAATTCTAATTTAACAGAGTGACTTAACTAACTTAACACGTCTTAGAAAAGGTCCTAGGTCTTGCCATTTCTCATTCAAAAGAGTCTTCAGTAAGAACAAAGAAAAAAATGGACAAAGGCACCAGGGGATAAAGGATAGAACTGTTTTCCAAAGTCAAATATCTCATCTATGGTACGGCAAAGCAAAAAGTAAAAAAATTAAAGTAGCTAAAATCGATTCATCCCTTTCAAAATAAAAAAAGGAAACCCTTGTAAGATAACCTGTGGTCATTTGGTTAGAATACAATGTTTATAAGGCCAAAGTTAAGGGTTCAGGACTTTAACAGAGACCAAACATAATTCCAGAGGGCTAATGATGAAGTGCATCGCCCATCTCCTGCCAGAGAGGGACGGACTCAATACACAGAATGAGACATACATTTTTGCATAGGACCAATACGGGAATTGGTTTTACTTGACTATACCTTTGTTACAAAGGTTTTGTTTCTTTTTTTTTTCTTTCTTAAGAGGGTGGGAGGAGATGAGAGGGAGAGGAAATGAATGTTTGTTAATTGAAATAAAAATTTAAAAATATTTTTACAGAAAATAACTTCCATAGGTAATGACCACAATCTTAATTGCAGCCAGACAGTTATTTCTACAGAAGACACAAAGATCTTTAGGGACCTGGGCTCAGAATAATATATCATTCCAACTAGAGAAACAATTCAAGTGCTTGTCCTATCAACACTGATTCAGCAATGTGGTACAATAGATATATTCATATTACACACTTAGAAGGAATCAAAATATCAAGAAACAGTGTACTTGATACCATTTTTGTTACCCTTTCATCAAGGAAAACTGCATATGACAATAGGACACAGTGATATTTTCACACAAAAATGAGTTAGAAGTAAAGTCTAATAAGACAAAAAGAAAAAAGAAAAAGAAAGAAAGAAACACTGTTGGAAGCGAAACATTCCTGAATGATTTATAATGACAGTGAGTCTTCAGAATATGTTGCTAAAGGTGCTGAAAACATTTTTATTCTCGTTTTTAGCTGTGAAATCAAAATCTCAACCTTCCTCTGCTTAACTGACCAAAGAGAGTTTTGATTATTCTAATCCGAGATTACAATCCAAATTGAGTCATTTACCTGAATATGGAGAAAATCTAATGGCTTGGGATAGCCCATTGTTAGAACTGAGTGTTTCCTAAAAGAAATAATAAATGGTACAAGATTCTATATAAACTAAAGTTTATAACACTTTAGGGTTTGCAAAGAGTTTCACCAATATTATCTCATTATATCCTCATAAGAACCTTGGGAGGAAGGTGCTATTATTATTCCCATTCAACAGATGAGAAACTAAAGCAAACAGAGGTTAAGTGAGTTGCCCAGGGTCACACAGCTGGGGCCTGAGGCTGAATTACAACTCAGATCCTTCTGATTCAAAGCACAGAGCTCTATCCACTGTGCCATCCAGCCACTTCCTAACATGTGACCAGTCCATCTTTCTTTCTAATCACACTGGAAAAGCTTCTATCTCTTCATCACAAGCCAGTAAGGCATTTCATATTGGCCTAGGTGGTGCTGGGATTTAAATAAAAATGTAAACTAGCAGTGGGAAACCTGCTGCCCCAAGGCCACATGTAGGCCTTCTAGGTCCTCAAGGGGGGCCTTTGACTGAATCCAAACTTCACAGAACAAACACCCTTAATAAAAAGATTTGTTCTGTAAAACTTGGATTCAGTCAAAAGGCCACACTCAAGGACCTAGAAGGCCACATGTGGCCTCGAGGCCAGAGGTGCCCCAACCCTGGTTAAAACTATTTTGGCGTGTGTTTGTTTTTCTCTTAAAGCAGAGATGCTCACTTAATAGAAGAGAGGGACTGGAGCTGTGATCTCATTGGTACAGGGAGCTCCCAGATGAGAAGCCAACACACGTCATCACCCTTTCTGAAATTTATGGTCTTAAAGAGTTACCTAAGAACACTTAAAGGTTAAATGACTTGTATCAGAGAAAGAAATTATTCTAACCCTGTCTT
The DNA here is from genome assembly GCA_028646515.1 of Pseudochirops corinnae. Classification (NCBI taxonomy): domain Eukaryota; kingdom Metazoa; phylum Chordata; class Mammalia; order Diprotodontia; family Pseudocheiridae; genus Pseudochirops; species Pseudochirops corinnae. Next base: position 192,804,629 of record CM053590.1, on the reverse strand, counting down.
CCTGACTCTAAAGTTAGCTCTCTGCCCACTATGTTTCTTTTACTATAAATAGACTTTTTAAAACCCACTGGGAAAAGGACCTGATATGAATACTATTCTGTAAAAAATTATGAAAGAGACAATTTCAAAGAAACCTGGGAAGACTTCTTTGGATTGATAAAGAATGAAGTAAGCAGAACCAGGACAACAATTTCTATAATAACAATATTATAAAGATAAGCAGCTCTGAAAGACCTAAGAATTCTGTCTGGTCAGTGTCTGACTACAATTTCAGAGGACCAAGGATGATGTCCATTCCCTCACACCACTACCCCCAACAGAAGGTGATAAGACTCAGAGTACAGATTGAGGCAGTTTTTGGACACAGCCAATGAAGGGATTTGTTTTGTCTGATCATGCATAATTGTTATTGAGATTTTGGTTTTTCATTCTTTTCAGTGGCAAGGGTAGGAGGTATCAAATAGGTTTCTAACAATTGAAGAAATAAAATTAAATTTAAAAAGAAAAAAAAGAACCCGATAGATACTCAGAACTCAAGTGTAACACTGTCCACCTGGAAAATTCTACCTTAAAAATATCAGTACTTCTTTAACTTTTCAGTCTTGATTGTTAGAGGCCCATCAACCGGGGAATGGCTAATTAAATGGAAGTATTATAATGTAATGAAATATTATGGTGCTGGAAAAGGGAAGTGTCAAACATAAAGCCCACAGCCCACAACACGGCCAAGTGCAACTCTCAACTAGATTAAAATACAACTGAGAAATATTTCATTAAATAAATTAAAATAAAATAAAACACAGATAATGCTAATGTGTGCTTTTCTAAGTCAATATCTAGCTCTCAGGAATCCTTATGTCTGTCCCCATTTCTAGCTGAATTTGGCACCACTGCTATAAGAAATGATAAAGAATATAAAGGAAAATATGGAAAGACTTATTGATGTAAATTGAAGCAAGCAGAGCCCCAAAACCAAGAAATGTATTGGCTATAACAATGTAAATGGAAAGAACAACAACAAAAGTCAGAGAATGTTGAGAAATTATAATGACCAAACTTTGTCCCCAAAAAGATAGGAAAAGCCATGTCTCTTTGCTCCTTGACAAAATTAGGATCCATAAGTCAAAAACGCTACATATAAATATTTATATACATATATATATATATATATAACATCTGATTGTTTTTTGATGTATTGATCCATTTTGCTGAATTTTTTTCTTTTCTTCTTTTCTATTTTTTATTTTTTGTTTGTACAAGGGATGGCTCTCTGAGAGGCAAAGAGAAGGAAGGATAAAGGGGGAAATGAAAGTAATTTGTTTTAAAGTAATTTTTACATGATCAGTTAAAACCTAATTTTTAAAAAAATAAATAAGCACAAAAAATGTTCGAGGCTTGTATGAAGGCTAGCCCAGACAAATTCTATAAGAGATCTCTTGATGGGAGCTGACACTCAAACCATGTTCAGCCCTGAGTTAGAAACACCGGGAAGAGAAGAGAAGAAATCGAAAAAGGGGGCAGGGGTAAATGTGTAATGGGTATGAGTGTTTATATAGATTCTGTCTCCATTGTTGCAAATGCTGCTATTAATTCACACTGTTAGTGTGAACTGGAACATATGTCTCCATGTTTTATGCCTTGGCTGATACTGTTAAGAAGACCATTTAGCAAAGATATACTGGATCATAAGCAAAAAGCTGGCTACCAGGTGCTGAATATTCTCAGCCACAGCAGTTCAGAAAGGCTATTTCCTTAAGGTTGAAATGGGTTGAGATTTTCATCAACTAGGAAGGAAATACACATACTGAAAAATTTAATGTCTATTAAAGTACTCAAATATAAATATACCATGTTCCATTAATGTTTAATGATAAATAATCAAAGTACTTAGAAGGATACCTCCACAGGTCTCTGAAGATCAAACACCTAGAGAAGGTATGGCAATATCACTTTTTAGCAAACACCATTTTAGGACCAAAGAGGGAGCAAGGGTATGCTAACTATGAAAGGATAACAGTGAGAGTCTGGCTCCATGCAAACAGTGTAGATTTTATTGACGAGATTAATGAAATCTGGGGACAGTGGGTACAAACAGTGTGCAGCATATTCCTAACGGAGTCTTATGCAAAATCAGTGGAATAAAAGACATCTTCAAGGAAATATGTGGCACTAAAAAGCGGAGGGCAGCTTGTGTGAGGCAGAATGGAGAGCCTGAGTGTTGCAGCTTGAAATATTCAAAGAACCAGATGAAGGCCTCCCATTAGTATGCTTGGCCCTTAATGGAAGGGATGAACAGAAATTACACAAAAGGATAAAGCATGGATGAGTTGGTCTACATGATTGAAGGGAGTGGCCAAATGTATAAAATCTTGAATCCAGAGGAATATCCAAGTAGCAACCCTTCCCACCTTGTTAATCTCTTCATGTTTTCTACTAGCAAAGCCTCAGTAGCCTTGGCTAATGAGGGTGTGTTTTCCTCTTGTATACCAGCCTTTAAAACCAACATTTCCTTTCTGAGCTAAGAGCAATTAGCGGGCATGAAAGAAAACAAACAAATAAAAAACAATGCACCCAGCATTTCTCTCACAGTTCTGATGGCTTTCACCATGTTGACATTGATCGCTTTTCTCTGTGTTTATTAAGCATGGTTGGTTTGTTCTTTTCTTTCCGACTTACTTCCAGCCTTGAATCAAGGAGTGCCAGGTGCAGAATTGCTACATCCCATCCCAACTGCTGCTTACTCACAAGCCCAAGCCACAGGCTCTCAGAACTAGACCAGAGATGCCTAGCTTGATGTGTTAACAAGAGTTCTTGTTTATTTGTTGGGTTTTTGCTACTGAGTTACTCATCTGATTAAGTGGCAACCCAATTCACAATGACATGAGTCCAAAATGGCTCCTTGCTAGGTTTGGTTTCACTTTGGCTTCACACATCACAAAATAATGACAGATTTGCAACTTACCAAAGAGTCGTATCGGAGTAAATGGTATGGTTTGAGAAAGTCTCATTAAATTGTTCCTTTCAACAGCTGCCAAAAAAAAAGAAAGAAAAAAGGAAGAAAGAAAATTTTACTCTATTTAGTATGCATCATCAGGTCACTTTAATAGAAAACTTTCTCCCGACCAATATTTATTCAAATAATGCCAATGCTATATTTTATCTCTATCTACAATCAGTACAATTATTATGAGAACAGATTTCTTCATTCAAAAGGATACCACAGAATTAATGAAAGATTGTAAGAAATTATATAACAAGATCTAAAGCAGGTATGATATTTCTACTCTATACAAATGGTAAATCCAATGCATATATGGCATATTGTTAGCACCTATTTCAATCAATGGTGTTACTCCTCTGGTTTCCCTGTAGCCTTTTTTTTTCCTTAAAGCAAATCTGATGTACTACATAGACTCTGAGGACATCTGCTGTTAGAGTCTGCACACTTCGCCTTCTTTTCCAGAGGGAACTAAACACAGCAGTTTTAATTACAGACAGGCTATCTGCATTTTCATGTTACATCCAGAAGACTGTTATAGTCTATCAATGTCAAAATGAGATAGTATTCCTCTGCAAAGTTTTTCTAATTTTATAGCCACAGACCAAGTGCCAAATTATTACTGGACTTAAGTAACCAGTGTTGATATTCTAAACCACTGGTTCTCAACCTTCCTAATGCCATGACCCTTTAATACAGTTCCTCATGACCCCCAACCATAAAATTATTTTCATTGCTACTTCATAACTGTAATTTTGCTACTGCTATGAATCTATCTGATATGCAGGATGTATTTTCATTGTTACAAATTGAACATAACCCACAGGCTGAGAACCACTGTTCTAAACTAAGAACCCAATAAATAAATGGAAGGTGCCCTGAGATCCACCAAAACACCATCAAATGGAACTGGCAGCATCATGATTCACTAACAGTAGGACTCAGTCTACCTTTTAGTTTTATCCCATTCAGTGGGATTTAGTGAATAAAGAACCAAAAGAGCTTCATTCTACGGCAATGAACCCCTGAAGGCAATATTATACCAAAGTTCAAATGTAATTATAGTTTGTTTTATCATTCTGCTTTGACAAGTTGCTTTCCTAGAGCAACAAAATCAAAACTAAACTGTGTTCATTCTAATGACCAAGCTTGGCCCCAAAGAAGAGACATGCAGATGTACCTCTGTGCTTTCTTTGCACAAGTCAAGGACTTTGTGTAGACAACACTGTGTATAGTGTCATATTAAGCTGGTATATTGGTTAGTTTGGCTGAATGCTTTTTTCCTCTTTCTTTTTGTGTTCTTTTATATTATTTTATTATTTATCCACAAGATAAGGGTCTCTAGATGCGAAAGAAGGAAATGGATGGGAATGAAGGTGATACAAAACAAAGGATCACTAAGGGTAAAAAAATTTTTTTAAAAACCAACTTCTTGGGCAAAGCCAAGATGGCAGAGAAGAAGCACAAACTTGGCATGAGCTCCTGCTCCAATCACTTCCAATACACACTGAAAAAATGACTCTAAACAAACTTCAGAGTTACAGAACCCACAAAGTAACAGAGAGAAACAAATCTACCACTAAAGGCAGCCTAGCAGGCCAACAGGAAGGCTCTATTGCACTGCCCTGGGAGCTGAGCACAGTCCTGCATAAGCTGCAGGGTTCTGGCCCCAGGGCAGCCCTGACCAGCAGCAGCCAGAGCAGACTCCAGGAGAGCAAATCACCAGCAACTGTGGAGGTTTCCAGACTTCTCAACCCATAAACACCAAAGACAAAGTAAAAGGTCAGTGTAGAACTCTGTTGGAACAGGGATGGACTAAAGAGTGCAGTCCAGCTCCTGCCCCTGGGGTGAGAAGTGGCAGAGGTACAGTGGCTGAGCCATGTGGCTGCCTCAGGAGCTCCTGGAGTGTAGGTGAACCAAGCAACCATTCAAAGGGTAATTGCTCTTGCTTCAATCTGCTTGGATCTGGATTGTGATCTTGGGTGGTGGTCCTGTGGTGTGTGACCAGTGAGCCAGAGTTTGTAGGGGCTGTAGAGACAGTGCTCTCCTAATAGCTCCGACAGATACAAAAACCCCAGCAATCTGGGACAAAGCTCTCACCATTCTGGAAGCAGAGTCTACTATGACAAAGAGCTCAAGAGTCAAATAATTGGCTGGCAATATGAGCAAGCAGAGGAAACACAAACAGACCATAGAATCCTTTTAGGGGGACAAAAAAGATCAAGGCATAGAGTGGGGAGAAGACAGTGAAGTCAGAACTCCTGCATCAAAAGCCTCCAAGAAAAATATGAACTGATTACAGGCCATGGAGGAGGTCAAGAAGGAATTTGAAAATCAAGTAGGAGAAGTGGAGGAAAAATTGGGAAGAGAAATGAGAAAGATACGAGAAAATCATGAAAAGCAAGTCAACAGCCTGCTAAAGGAGACCCAAAACTACAATGAAGAAAATAACACCTTAAAAAATAGACTAACTCAAATGGCAAAAGAGGCTCAAATAGCCAATGAGGAGAAGAATGCCTTAAAAAGCTGAATTTGCCGGATGGGAAAAAAAAAATTCAAAAGCTCAATGAAGAGAATAATTCCTCCAGAATTAGAGTGGAGCAAATGGAAGCTAATGCCTTTATGAGAAATCAATATATTATAAAACAGATCCAAACAAATGAAAAAATAGAAGGCAATGTGAAATATCTCATTGGAAAAACCACTGACCTCAAAAATAGATCCAGGAGCAATCACTTAAAAATTATTGGACTAACTGAAAGCCATGATCAAAATAAAGAGCCTAGAAATTATCAACCAAAATTGCCCTGATATTCTAGAACCAGAGGGCAAAATAGAAATTGAAAGAATTCACCAATCACATCTTGAAAAAGATCCCCAAAAGAAAACTCCTAGGAATATTATAGTCAAATTCCAGAGTTCCCAGGTCAAGGAGAAAATACTGTAAGCAGTCGGGAAGAAAC
>CM053590.1:192775871-192798168 GCA_028646515.1 Pseudochirops corinnae | reverse complement strand
TATCAACCAAAATTGCCCTGATATTCTAGAACCAGAGGGCAAAATAGAAATTGAAAGAATTCACCAATCACATCTTGAAAAAGATCCCCAAAAGAAAACTCCTAGGAATATTATAGTCAAATTCCAGAGTTCCCAGGTCAAGGAGAAAATACTGTAAGCAGTCGGGAAGAAACAATTTGAGTATTGTGGAAACACAATCAGGATAACACAAGACCTAGCAGCGTCTACACTAATGGATCAAAGGGCTTGGAATATGATATTCCAGAGGTCAAAGGAGCTAGGACTAAACCAAGAATCACCTACCCAGCAAAACTGAGTATAATGCTGCAGGTGAAAATATGGTCATTCAATGAAAGAGAGGATTTTCAAGCATTCTTGATGAAAAAAACAGAACTGTAAAGAAAATTTGACTTTCACATAGAAGAAGCAAGAGAAGCATGAGAAGTAAATAGGAAAAATAAATCATAAAGAACCTATTAAAGTTGAACTATTTACATTCCTACACAGAAAAATGATAATTGTAACTCATAAGACTTTTCTCAGTATAAGGATGGTCAAAGGGAATATATATATATATATATATGTATATATACATATATGTATGTATGTATACATATAGGTATGTATAGATACATACATATGTATGTATGTATACATACATATGTATGTATAGGAGGGTGTATATGTATATAAAGATATATGTGAGTTTGGGTATATGTATGTTCATGTATACACAGACAGAGGGCATATGATGAGTTGAATATGAAGGGATGATCTCTAAGAAATAAAATTAAGAGGTGAGAGGAATTTATTGGGAGAAGGAGAAAGGGAGAGATAGATTGCGGTAAATTATCTCATATAAAAGAGTCAAGAGCAAACTGTTACAAAGGAGAGGAAGAGCAGGAATGTGAAAGGGAGTGGGACAACCTTATTCTCACTGAATTTGGCTTAAGGAGGGAATAACGTACACACTCAAGGTATCTTACCCTACAGGAAAATTAGGGGGTAGGGGATAAGAGGGGGGATGATAGAAGGGAAGGCAGATTGGGGGAGAGGGTAGTTAGAAGCAAATATTTTTGGAAAGAGATAGGATAGGATCAAAGGATAACATAGAAAAAGTGGTGGGGGGGGGAGATAGGATGGTGGGAAATATAGTCTTTCACAATATAACTAGTATGGAAATGATTTGGGTAACTACACATGTACAACCTATATTGAATTGCTTATCCTCCCAGTGGGGGCGGGTGAGGTGGGAAGAAGGGAAAAAATATGGAACTCAAAGTTTTAAAAACAAATGTTTAAAAAAATTTGTTTTCTACATGCAACTGGGAAATAAGATATACAGGCACTGGGGTATAGAAATCCATCTTGCCCTACTAGAAAGTTAAGGGGATAATGGGGGAGGATATAAGAAAGAGCAGATTGGGGGAAAGGATATTCAGTTGGCTTGCTATTTGGGGTTGGGGGTAGGGGAAAGACGGAAAAAAAAATTGTAACTCAAAATCTTGTGGAAATGAATGTTGAAAACTAAAAATAAATTAATTAATTAAAAACTTTTTTTAAAAAAGACTTCTTTATCTCTTGTTCCCTAAGGAGACTATCACTTAGGAAAGTGAAGTACAGTTATGTGCACTCTGAACTTGAAAAAACTGAGGCTAAGTTAGAAACATTATATAACTAATGAGTGACAGGACCCATCTGGGTTGACCCAGAGGAAGATCCTGAATATTCAGGGATGTGTTTTACTAGGGATAGTGCCTTGACAATGGCATCACCAGAGCAGAAATGCAAGATTAACCAGTAAGGATCCAGACGTCAAAATTCCTAGTATCCCTAGGAGCATAATTAACAGACAGACTATTTAAAAGAGTCAGAGAAAAACTTAAGTTAAAGTATTTAGGCTCAATCCAAGCCTAAGAATGAAGTCATAGGTCAACCAAGGAAGATTAACAGATTAAGATCAAATAGATAAAATGACACTAAATTTTCAATGAGCTCACATTGCTGCCCCTTCCCCCTGTCAGTCACAGTCATAGCCAAATCTCCCTGCTCCTCTTGGCTCCAAGGCCAGCCCTCCATCCACTATGCCATGCTTTCTCTTCACCTTGCACATATGGAGTAGGTGATTAAAAATGCTTATTAAATTTATTTGAATTGAACTTCAGGTCTGGTCAGTCAATTTAACTAGCTGGTTGAGATAAGAACCAGGTTTAGCACAATCATGTGGTTCTGTTTGAGTTTGGAGGACTGAGGGCGGGGCAGGTTGTCATGGGTAAGGAATACCTCCACAACTCTTCCATCTTTGTCCAGTATAAAAGATCTCACCAAATTGTTGGTACTGAGTAGAAGATGCTCCTCAGTCTCCAATGGGCATGGGCATCTGCTTACAACAGAGAGAGAAATGTCTCCCTTCTACGTGGAGAGTAGTGTCTGAATTGTGTCCACCCCTCTCCCCCCCGAATTATTGGAAATAGTACAAAGAGACGTTATTAAAAAATAAGGAGTTCATAGTGTTTTCTTAGCCAAACCTGCAGGTGTCAGATCTCACTAGTCATTGGTTCCACACTTAGTGGACAGATATCTACACCACCTGCTACTAATACTACTACTGCCCAGGTGGTACTTGTTTTTGCGAAGTAAGGTTCTAGCCAGGGATGGGGAACCTGCAGCCTTGAGGTCACATGTGGCTTTATAGGTCCTTAGGTACAGCCTTTTGACTGAATCTGAGTTTTACCAAACAAATGCTTTTATTAAGGAAATTTGCTCTATGAAGCTGGGATTCAGTCAAAGAGCTGCACCTGAGGACCTAGAGAGTCACATGTGGCCTCGAGGCAACAGCTTTTCTACCTGTGTATCTAGCCAAGAATTTCCCAGAACCCCATAATTAATATCTAGGTAGAGTATTAAATGGTTTCAGAACCTCAGCATCACAAATGGAAACAAGTGGCTTAGAGATAAGACCGTGGCTTCATAGACACATTAGATTCAAGGATGGATTTCTTTAGTTGGTGTGGATTTGATTGAGGCTGTTGGCTAGAAGATTATTGCAATAGTCTCTTCACCGGCCTCCTTGTTTCTCCTACTTATTCCCTCCATACCACCTTTTGTTGAACTGTGTATTCTTACACTTCACAGACATTGTATTTTTTAAAAATTAAAGGTTTGTGGCAATCCAGCATCAAGCAAGTCTATCAGTGTCATTTCCCAACAACATGTGCTCCCACCATGTCTCTGGGTCTCATTGTGGCAATTCTCACAATATTTCAAACTTCTTCATTATTATTATAATATCTGTTATGGTGACCTGTGATCAGTGATCTTTGGTGTTACTATTGTCATTGTTTTGGGGAGTCACTAACCGCACCCATGTAAGACAGTGAACTCAGTCAATAAATGTTTTGTGTGTTGTGTCTATTCCACTGACCAGCAGTTCCCCATCTCTCTCGCTCTCAGGAGAACAACGATATTGAAATTAGGCCAATTAATTACCCTACAATGATATCTAAGTGTTCAAGCCAAAGAAAGAGTCAATCAATAAGGCAAATTTCACTGTCTTATTTTAAGAAATTACCACAGCCACTCCAACGTTCAGCAACCACCACCGTGACCGATCAGCAGCCATCAACATCGAAGCAAGACCCTCTACCAGCAAAAAGATAACGACCCACTGAAGGCTCAGATTGTAGTTAGCATTATTTAGCAACATTTTTAAAATTAAGGTATATACATTGTTTTTTAGACATAATATTGTGGCAAACTTAATAGATGACAGCATAATCTAAACATAACTTTTATATGCACTGAGAAACAAAAAAATTGGTGTCCGTCATTTTGCTGTGATAGAATATTCACCTTATTGCGGTGGTCAGGAAGGGAGCCCACAATATCTTCAAAGTATGTATATCCTACACAATGTTCCCAAAGTGATTTTCCTTAAATGCATACCTGACAATGTCACTTCCTTGATCAACTACAGTGGTTCCCTATTGCCTCTAAGATAAGACATAAACTCTTCTGTTGAGCTTTTAAAGCCTTTTACAACCTAACTCCAATCTAGTTTTCCAGTAGGAGATGTGACTTGCCTTCCCACATTCTTTGATCTAAATGAACTGGCATTCTCTCTTTTCCTCAGGTATAACATTCCATCTCCTTGTGACTATATTGGTGGTCCCTGAACTGTACCCCTTCTTCACCTCTACTTCACAGAATCCCCCTCTTCCTTCAAGACACAGCTTCTACATGAGACCTCTCCTTATCTCCTCAGCTCCTTGTGCCCTCCCTTGTCAAACTACCTTAGAGTTAATACCTTTGTGTTCATTCTCTTTATATTTATTCTGCTTCCTCTATTAGTATGTACACAAATTGCTTTCAAATAGGTAGTTTCATTCACTGTATTTGTATCCACAATACCTGACATACAGTAAACACTTAAATATTTGTTGATTGATTGATTGAGTCAAATGAAGGAGGGAGAGAGTCAAGGCACTGCATGAGAATATTAAGCACCAATACGGAAGAAGCATAATAGAACCTAGATATTCTAGATACACCGCTGTTTGAGAGTGGAGTAAGTTCTGAGTCATTTCTATCTAAGCCAATGCATCCCTAAAAGGATCAAATAAGTCTTCTACATGCTAAGTTATGAGTGTAAGTAGATTCCTGCATAAGTCTAAACCTAGATTTATGGACTCACAACATTAGAATTGAAAAGGCCTACTCCAACCCATATTCCCCCCACCCCCAAAAAATAGCCCCGCTGCAATACAGCCAACTTTTGGTCATCCAGCTTCTTCTTGAAGGAAAACCTCTCACCCCTATTCAATCCAAGATAGTTTTGATTATTAGGAAATGTTTCCCTACGTTGAACCTAAACTTGCATCTTTACAACTTCACCCAAGACTCAGAAGGTTTTTAGTCCAATAGAGTTACTTACTTATCCTGGATATGGTGGGTCTGGTGGGTTTGCATTAAATAAATATGTATATAACTATATATATAAAACTATATATATGTATATAAATATGTATGTATAAATAAATATATATGTATATAGATAAATATAAATATGACTTAGAAAACCTGCAGGAATGCCTTGAATTGGTCAAACATTAGGTAATCCTCATGCTTTTAGAGGTCAGCCGACAGTTAATTCACAAGACCAAAACAGCCACTACGGTCCAATTTGCCAGCACTTCTATGGGTGGGTTTCTGGAAACAATTCCACTTGAGCCAGGATGTTGAATAAGTCCAGTGAATTTCTTCAGAGCCCACCATTAACACATAGAGTGGGTGTTCACAGCAGCTGTTTCTGGGGCTAGTCAATTCCCTTCTACAGAATGGAGTACTGCCCCCTGAGGAAGACACTGTTCCCTGAGGTCCATCCCAGCTGTTGTTGCAGCCCACTGTTCTGGGGCTGTAATCCTGACAGCTGCTGCTATATTCCTTGCTAAATATTTCTACTTCAGTGTTCCACCAGTTCCTCAAGTTGATCATGTTTAAAACTGAAATCATCATCAAATCTCTAAATCCTTTTTTCTCCCCTAAGTTTTCTATAAGAACATCACTGTCCTCCCAGATAAACTGAACTAGTCTTCATCTTCTGTTCTCAAACATCCCTCTCCCATCTTCACATTTTTGTTCACTCTTTTCTCCCTCTCTATAATCAATTTCCCCAACCAATATCCTCCTAGTGAAGTACGTACCTTCCTTCCTTCAAGGCTGGTTTAGGGGCCACTCCCTCCACGAAGCCTTCTCTGAGTGACCCTCCAGGAGAAGATAACCTTTCTCTCTCTTAAGTATTTCACTTATCTAGTTTCTTAGGAAGTGACTGTTATGCATCCAGTAGGTACTCCACAATGTACAGAGTAATAGCTCAAAGAATTGGTTAAACACGGATGTCTGCTACTGTCAGCAAAAGGAGCTGAGGTTCCTGGAGCTGAGTGAGGGTCCTGGAAAAGGATAGTCACTCTGCCATACATCATTGTGTTTACTGAGAGCTCCTAAAGACAACAGAAGTCAGTGGTATAGTGCCAGAGAGAGAATCAGAAAGCACGGGTTTGACTCTCGGCCCTGACACTCAACTCTTGGCAAATCTCTTAGCGCCTCTGATCTTTGGCTTCCTCCAAGTACAAAAGAAGGTAATGATATTTTACTCCCTAACTTGTGGAGACACTGTGCCACATAATAGAGAGCTGGTCTCAGAGCCAGAAAGATCTGGATTCAAATCCCACTTCTGATACATACTATGTATGTATCAGGGCAACTAAACCTCTCACTTAACTTTACATTTATTTCTCAGTGTTCCAGGAGACTCTCTAAAACCTGGAAGTTCCCAATATCAATGAAATCATGGGTCCAGTCCAAGGCCTTACTCCACTATCTACCTAACCAGAATTCTTGTGAGGAGGGTGCTAGGCACCACAATGTGAATGTGACTTACATTTACTAAGAACAAGATTTGTGTCATAGCTACCCTTATACATCCAGCATTCAACACAGTACTCTGCATTTAGCAGGCCCTTTTAAAGTTCTTGTTGAACAGATATTAGAGGAATTCAGGGGAACTGATGTTCATTGAACTGATCTTACTGCTTGATCATCCATGATTTAGTGACAAGGAGTGGGAAGAAGGCACTAGGAAAGGTCAGGATTGGTCCCTGCCTGGAAGTGAATCCATTGACCTCTGAGATGAGTTCAGCAAGTTCCTTGCTGAGAGGCATGGATCAAAGCTACCAGAGACAATAGAAAGATGCAAAGAACAGAATCAATGGGCAAGAATGACTGGGTTGGACAGTGTTGGGCAGTGTTCTTCGCTGATCTCTTAGTCGTCAGGGCTACCCTTTTTCAGGAGCCTCGCTCAGCTTCAGGAATCCCAGCTCCTTTTACTGACAGTAGCAGACGGCCATGTTTAACCCATTCTCCAAGCTGTTACTCCACACATCATGGAGTCTCTCCTGGGTGTATACCAGTTGCTTCCTAAGAAGCTAATTAATGTGCTTCTGAATACCCTCAATGATGATGAGATCATATACTTAGGTCTTAGGTTAGCTGTCTTTGGTTATACAATGGATTAAATTTCAAAATCATCCTTTTCAACATTTGAGAAATATATTTGTAGAAGTAGCCAAAGTCTAAAGAAAGCTGGATAAAAATATCTTATTCTGTACCAAAGAAAAAGCCCTTTTCATTCGAATAAATATAACTAGAAACTGGGATATATACTAGTCAAATGGAAATCACTAATGGGTACGTTTCAGCTGCAAAACCACAAAGTTTTAGGTCCACATGATAGATGTAACTAGGCCTCACAGTGGATGCAAATCTTGACTCAAGAGCCAGGAAGACAAGTTCAAATCCTACCTCAAGCTATCTGTATGACCCCAGTAAGACACCTGACCTTTCTCAACCTTTGTTTTGTCTTCTATAAGATAGGGATGATATAATCGTACTTACCTTATAAAGTTTCTGTAAGGATCCTGTGAGATAACATAAATCAAGTACACGGCAAACCTTAGAGCACTTTAATAAATTTAACTGTTTTACAAAGACTCTTCTCACCTGAATAATGATGGTGCAGATCTTGAGTAGTTTTTAAAGAGTCCGAGATTTCTGAAATTAGGAAAGATTGACACTTTAATTACTTAGCTAATGATAAATAAATACATGCTTGGGAATATACTGTTTTCAAAGTTATTATTGAACAGGTTCATCAGAACGGCATCTCAGTCTTTAGAAAAGATTGCTCATATCCTTTAAACACATTATTGTACATGCTACCCTGACAGCTTCCAATCATCAATGTAATATTTCCAAACATATTTATATGGGGAATTGAAGAAAGACAAGTAATATTAGCCTCAGAGATGTATTTTCTCTGAGCCAATTACAGCCCTGGGTTGTAAAAGGCACTCAGCTGCCCATCACACTTCCCAACACTCCCCAAGCCCAATTCTCCCAGCTCCCAACAAAGGAATGATACTCTCACAGCTACATTATTACCAGCAAGTTAGAGGCAGACAATTTCGCTGACCTAGAATACCATAGCAAAACACACACCCAAAGGGGTGAACATTAAGATGGGGGCAGAGAGTGGGGTAAGAGAACACAAGGATATTTGCTTGGTTTCCTTAAGCACAAGGAGCAGGGCTATCAGAGCACCTTCTAGTCTAACTGGCCACTTCGAACTGCTCAAGTCCAAAGGTAGTACTGGGGCATTACCTAGAGCAAGGCAACGTGTGGTGCCTACAGAGCACCTACTAGCTGTGCGACTGCAGCAGGGGAGGGTATTTAACTGTGGGTACGTCAGGCTTTCTCATCTTTAAAATGATGACAGTCATTCTGGCGTGTTAACTTTCTTTCAGCGAAAATGCTTAATAAACCTTAAAGTATGACACGAAGGGGCAGCTAAGGTGGCTCAGTTGGATAGAGTGCTGGGTCTGGAGTCAGGAAGACCTGAGTTCAAATCTGACCTCAGACACTTACTAGCTTACTAGCTGGGCAAGTCACTTAATTCTGCCTCAGTTTCCTCATGTGTAAAATGAACTGGAGAAAGAAATGACACAAACCACTCCAGCATCTTTGGCAAGAAAACCCCAAATGGGGTCATGAACAGCTGGGCGTGACTGAAACAACTTTACAACAACACGCTATAAAAATGATCTTTCTCATCTTTTTTGATGAGTCCTTATAGTCATGATTACTATTACTACTACTGCTACTGCCTCACAGAATTATTGTGAAGAAGGTACTACAGAAAAACTATGTCAGCAGGAGACTTACTTCGCTGATTCAAAAAAAGCAAAATGGACTCAGGGAACTTATTTTTAGTAACTCACTTATGTAATGTGCAATAGCAGTTCTCAACTTAGGACCAGTGAACTTTTAAAATAATTTCTAATATTTATAATGTTATAATTTTTTAAAATGTTGATCATTGTATTTCAATATAATTGGTTTCTTCCTGTGTGCATTTAAAAACAGGATTTTGAGAAGGGCATCATAGGCTTAATAAAAATACAAGCAGAAAAAAGTCTAAGAAGCGGCCCTATGGTGGGACTTCAAGGATTCCATCATTTTCCTCACTATGAACCTTGGATACAGGTAATGTTTGTATTCTTACTCCTGATTTACAAATGAGGGAACCGAGGCTCAGAAAAGTGACCCAGACAGGAATGCCTCAAGCCAGGAATTGATGGGCTTCTGTTTGTCACGTGACCCACAACAACCAATCATTGTCTTTCTCTAGTGCCTAGACTATCCGCGTCCCTAAGAAGTTTAGCCTGTTTTAATTTTGGCCCCTATCCACTGCCAAGTTGTGCAGGTCTGGTGTATGAGAAAAAATTCTGGCCCTAGTCAGAGTCAAGAGAAATTGGAGTCAATTCCTGGCTTGAGGCATTCCTGTCTGGGTCACTTTGGAGAGGGGAGAGTGACAGTGCTATCATGAGACAGTGAGAGGGAAGATTCTAGGCAACACGGGCTCCCTGGTTTGCTATCCAGACCATATCCAAAGAATGGCTAGAACAGGACACTGAAGAATATTTGTAAAATTTGTTAAATGAAAAAATAATTGCTAGCTGAGCATTGTGACTGTGTCTACACATACAAAGTTAAGAGAAGAATTGAGGTAGTATCCAGATACCAAGCTCCACCTCAGCGCCCCAAACACATAGTTTTTACAATCTGGATGGTTACTGGGGATCATTAATATAAAAATAATTTTCAAAAAATTTAAGACTTACTGTCAATTTCTCCCAAACTTCTTGACCTGTTTCAAAATGAAGTAATTTCAATAATATTTTAACATTTTCATTAATCAAAAACAGTGACAAACATGTCCAACAGTCACAACAGAAGCTATGCATTTGAGATTCAGTTACAACTCACACAATACAGTGCCTAAAGCTTCTGAAGGCAAGGCACCCCTTGAAAGTGAACAAGAACTTTAAATAAATAAATTATAAAAAGCCTCAAAGTCTCTTTCCTGGATCAAAGTCATCCCAGACAAGGAATACTGCCCTCCCCAGCCCCCACCCCAGCCCTTCTAAAAAGCCTTGCTTTTGGTCATCGGAAAAGGACTTAAGGAAATTCAGTTCTAGACATGAAATCACTGATCAACAATGCAGAGATATAAAAAATAAAAGCAATGGGTAAGAATACTGAGTAACGAAATGTTCACTATAATTAGTATTTCTTTAGGGAGCTAGGTGGCACCACAGTGCACAGAACACCGGACCTGGAGTCAGGAAGACTTGAGTTCCAATCCAGCTTCAGACAAGTACTAGCTGTGTGACCCCAGGCAAGTCACTTTAACCTCTGTTTGCTTCAGTTTCCTCATGTATAAAATGGGGATAATAATACCCCTTGCCTCTCAGGATTGGTATGAAGATCAAACAACACTTCCAATGTATTTAGTACGGTACCTAGCACACTGTGACTCAACCTCAGTTAAACGTCTTCTCAGTTTTCTCAACCAAAAAACGTGGGTACTAATAGCTCTACCTCCCAGCGTTGCTGTGAGAATCAAATGAGATAATAATTGTAAAGCACCTTCCAAACCTTAAAATGCCACATAAATGCCAGCTATCTTACTATTATTATCATGACAATTATATTCATCTTTTACCTCTGCCTCTGTTCTTCTTCATCTATGGATCACGTATAACATATGTCTGTGTCCATGCTGCTTTCAAACAAATAAACCAGAGTTCCTTTCTCTCACTATGTTTCTCTGGACAAGTAGTTAATTTTTATAGCTTCAGGGCATTGTTTTTTAAAATGTAGTGCCGCTTGGGGTCCTATTTAAGTGTGTGCATGTGTGTATATATACATATATATATGTATATATACACAATGAAAAAAGTCTATCTGCAGAACTGCTTCTAAACATAAAAAAAGGTGACTATCTTCAGCCTCAGTTTCCTCATCTGTGAATGGGAATAACATATATATATACATATATATACATATGTATACATATATATGTACATACATGTATATATATATACATATGTATACATATATACATATATATATACAATGAAAAAATAACAGTAACTCATATATACATAAATTTAAGATTTGCCTGTTAATTTCCTCACAATACGCCTATGAGGAAGGTAGTATGGGTGTTACCATTCAAGTACTGTCATAGATTGGTCGTATAAGTGGTAAGGGAATTGGACTTGGAGCCAGAAAGACTTGAGTTTGAATCCTGACGCAGGTACTTATTAGTTGTGTGACTGTGGGAAGTGATTTAACTTTTCTAGGGAGTAAGGCTGGAGACAGAGTATTAACTCCTCCCTCACCACCCCCTTTCAGGGATGCCTAGATGGAATTACTCTCTCCTCTAGATTGTAAGACACTCAAATGGCTGGGTTCTGCACTGGCTTCCTTTTTCATACAAAAAATACAGGGCATGACTGAGTGTACATTAATTATGTGTGTGTGTGTGTGTGTGTATTATATATATATGTATATCCTCTGCCTCCAGCTAAAAATAGCACCATTCTCACAAAGTTGTTGTAAGGATAATGAGATAATATGTAAATGAGATAATATGTAAAACACTTTACAAATCTTAAAGTGTTACATATATGTATATATATATATACATATGTATATATATATATATGTTATTCCCATTCACAGATGAGGAAACTGAGGCTGAAGATAGTCACCTTTTTTTATGTTTAGAAGCAGTTCTGCAGATAGACTTTACTTTGGAGGGGATTTAAGGATCAACACAAGTGACTGAAGCTTAATTCACACTTGGTGAAACCCAGTGTTTTATGGAGATATTGATGTTGAAGGTTAATCTCTATTGCAGGGTGACCAATTCATTTCATGGCACTTTTAACTGGTGACATCCAGAAAACACTAACAATTAAATAAAATATTCTTTGCATGTCAGTTCCCCGTTTATTCTTTTGGATAACAAAAGTTCCAGAAAGCCACTAAAATCCCAAAGTTTTATACTTTTATCATCAGAGCCGTTGCTAAGACAGTGAATTAGAGTGTTACTGAGAAGCCTGAGTAAGAAGAAAAAGATTCTCTTAGAAACTGAAGGGTAAAAAATGAAAAGAAATAAGATACATAAGCTTAATTAGTCTCAGTCTACTTTAGTCTCTTTTTTTGCTTTTAAAGGGTGCCAAAGAGTTATTTCTACTATATGATTCATATCCAATGGATTCCAAATTGGTAGATCAACTGTCTCCACAAGAAACTACATCAATGATTTTTTTTTCTTAGTTTTAAGAGAATCTTTGAGCGCCAAGAAGGTGGTTATATAAGAGCAGAAGGGAGGAAAGTTCTCAGAACAATATAGTGATAGTTATTGGCTATTCTGTTAAAAGTTAAAGGATCTCAGAAATCTACCTCATTTTGCTGGTGAGGAAACAGCCCAGAAAGATAAATCAACCTGCCCAAAATCACACAAGTAGTAATTAGACGAGATGGGATTTGAACCCAAGTCCAAATCCTGTCATATCACACAATCAAAAGGGGGAAGAGTTGAGGCATTTGTGCCAAAATGGATAATTATTACCCTTCTGATACTAAAAGGAAAATGCGGCCCTTTGCCCATATCAGTCATGGTAACCTGCTGATCAATCCACAAGGCAGAAACACTCACAAATACTGATAGCAACGCATTTCACTTGACTCCAAAACACTCACAGTGTGTTGCTGCTCTGACTGGTCTTCCTAGTGGTCCAGGGAGTACTTTTGCTAAAATCCTAAAAAAAAGAAGATGTCGTTATACACGTGCCGAATACGTGACAATCCTATACTGTCAGAAAAACATTATCAAAGCATAATCTATGACAAGCAACTTCTATATCCTGATCCTTCCTGTCTCCTCCCCATCTCACCAAGTTCTTCCTTCAAAGTCTTACAATACAAGTTGAAGAGATATAAAATAAGCTTAAAAAACAAGTAGGGATTGAGATGCAATCAAAAACTTAACAGCATGAAGTGATTTTTTGGTACAATAATAATAAAATACAGTTAGCTCTTTCACTACATGACCTTCCCCATCTCGGTTTCAATATATCGAGGGTAGGCACGAGAAATTAAGTGGGAATTTTTTGAGTTTTATGGAAGCTGTAGATGACAAGCAAAGGCCAGCAGACAACACAGAGCCTATGACCAAATACTTAACCCAGATTTTACAGTAAGGTACTGTAAATACCCCATAACAGAAAAAGAAAAATTAAAATCCAGACTTCTTCTCTGGCATGAAGGGAGGGCCAAAAATTTTTACACAGATTTTCCAAATCATAGGGGCACTGTATTCCTAACCCCTGTAATGTGAAGGGGATAACTGTAATTTAAAAAAAAAACCCAACAACCTCCTGCCTCTAAAACTGGCTGTGTGACTCTCAGCAGATCACTTAACCTCTCAGGGCTCTAGACTTGTAACTTGTTTAGAAGGTGCTGACCCTACAATGGTGGAGGGTAATTTCCTTACCTGGGAGTTCCTTAATTAAAGCAATGAATTCACAAGTCCAGTCCCTAATCCAATGTGAAAAGAGCAATGTGCTATGTATAGTGACAGAAAGAAAAAAGTGAGAAAATCCCCACTCTAAAGAAGATCATTTTCTATTAGACGAGAATAACACAGGAGGTTTCAGCTACAAGTCACATGGAAAGGTCTAGCAGTCCTTAGGGTATAGCAGCAAGGTAGAGAGTCATGCATCTTCTTCAATGTTGTTTTCACTAATGAAACCATATCCATTTCTGGGGTTGAACCATTTGACCACGCTCAGTCTTTCAGCAACAGGAACCTTCTTTTCTGGGTCATCGGTAGCTATGACCATTGAGGAGACATGGCTGGAGGACTTGTAGTTGCCAGGTCCTGCCTCCCTAAGAGCTGCTTCCTTGGATGATGGCTTCCTGGCCTGTGGGGGAAGCTGAGCCAGCGGTCTGGAAGGCACTGCCATACCCCAAACTCTTGGGCCATAGGTCAGCACGTCATGGCTAGGGAGACAGGCTTCTTCTCCATAGAGGTTGCTCCTCGTGAAGGTGACTGTTGGGGCCAGACTGAGGGAGCTCACTCTTGGATTCAGGGTACTGGGCTGTTGCCTTTGAGGTATGAGTGAAAGTGGTTCTGGTATTTTTTTTTTTTACTTTCCTGTTACATGCTATCTCTCCCTCTTCTCTCTTCCCTCAGAGGGCCTAGTTGCTTCAGCTACCCTGGCTTGTTGGCCCCATCTGTAACAACTGGTTGGCAATTGATTGAATGGCTGGTCTCTTCTCCAAAGAATTTGATGCCCTAGATTATGGTATGTGAGTCAGGATGAATGAAGGGCCAGTGGATAGTGGGGATAATTTAGGCCTGGTGTTAGACAAGTCAATAGGAGAAATGACAAGGTATTTAAAGGCAAATTTTCCTCATAGCTTCCTATCAGAATTCAGACTGTTCTCCTTGGGTCCTGTATTCTAAGAGTAAAGTTTCCACCTTATCTTGCCCAGCACCAGACTACAGATGCTACTTGTCTGACATTTTCAAACCAAGCTACCACACATACTCTACCCTCCACCTAGTTCCCCTTATGCAACTGTCTTTCTGGATCAGAAGTAAGCCACCTGAAGTCAGGGACTACCTTGTTTGCTTACATTTATGTCCTCAGTACTTAGCACACTACCTGGTACAGAAACACTGAATAAAGGCTTTCTCATTCATTCATCCCATTCATATAGTATCATGATAAGATCAAGACTGTGAAAGCCAGAAGTGAGATCAGAACAAATGTAAAGAAACAGGAGCATAGAGAAGGGCGGAGAAATAAGAAGTCTCAAGGAAAGCATAAGGGGGGATATTACAGTATCTTGTTTTGCTCCCACAAAAGTTATTGGAAGATAATCAATCAATAGCAGTGGGGAAGCTCTCTTATCTTATCTTATCTTATCTTATCTTATCTTATCTTATCCTATCTTATGTAAGACCTGAGTTCTGATCTGGATCAGACACTTTACACTTACTAGCCATGTGACCTTGCGCAACTCACTTAACCCCAATTGCCCAGGCTTCTCCCCTCCAAAAAAAAAAAGAAAAGAAGGACAAAGGTAAGCAGGTAGAGAAGTAAAAAGAACAACAAGCAAAGAAAAAGATGAGTTTGAAAAAAAAATAGTTAAGAGAACCAAAATAAAGAACAAAGAAAACACATTTAAAGTAGAGGGCAAGGGGGACCGAATGTTAGGGCACAGAGCTGAAATTAATGAAGTCCACAAGTTAGAAAAGATACCTCCACACGTCACCTGCCGAAGAAAGGTTCTTACCTCGCGAGGCTGCTTCAGATGGTCACTGAAGAATACGGCACGTCTTTCAATTTTCTGCGATTTCACTTGCTGGTATATATGTGGTTCTAAATGTAATTGAAAAGAAAATTAAAGTCCATATTAATTTTTTTTCATGTAAACAATGTCTTTTCTTCCCAAAAGAGAATCAGAAGTGTTTGTATGCTTTGGGATCAGAAGCAAAATGCTGAAAGAAAAAAAAAATCTCAGAACAGTATATTTTCTTAACAGGGTTATGAGAAATTTAGGTGAAAGATACAGGTCTCAGTCCTCCCCCACCCCAAAAAAAAGATACAGGTCTCAGTCTTCCCCCCCACAAAAAAAGATACAGGTCTCAGTCCTCCCCCCCAAAAAAGATACAGGTCTCAGTCCTCCCCCCCCAAAAAAATGCTAAGGAATCCAGTCTACACTTACTTAATTTTTTAGCTTCAGTTTGTAGGCATTTATAAGTTCTATGCTAGAGCATAATACCACATACTTAATTTGTTGCATAATTAGCACAGATGTTGGAAGAATATGAAGAAATATGAAGATCTACCCTCCCCCAAAAAAAGTTTTTAAATTTTACATTAAATGTATATAGAATGATTTATTTGGAAGTGAAGGTTAAGAAAAAATAAAATATAACAAAAAATGTAAAATAAAATGGTGGATAATGTTAGTCTGAAAACATCACTCATTAGTAGCCCTTAACAAAACACTGGAGGTGACTGGGTTTTGTTTTTTTTTCCTAATGATTGTATTCTAAGCAGAAGAGGTCACTAGGAAATTCAAAAGGCCCATTTTCCCTTCAATGACAAAGGAGGATTGTTAATAGACATAATTCTTTTAAGTTATTCTGAATAAAAAAAAAGTCAGAAATAGAAGTCTTACTTTCCTAAGTGATTTCTGCAGAAATCTACTGATGGTATTTAAACATGCCTTCAGAATTTTTTTTTTTTGTGAGCCCTTCTCTTTTACCAAAATGCTCCAAAACTAGATTCTCTGATTTGGCTGCCATCACTAAATGACCATCTGAAATCGCGTTTACCATTCCAGTTTTATCTCATACAATTCTCATCCTTTAGGCCTAACTCAAATGATGTCTTCGCCAAGAAGCCCCCTTGACCCTTTGAGTTAATTAGGACCTTCCCTCCAAAACCTCCCCCTGCCTAAAATGTCACTTAGGACTTTTTTGCAGCATTTATCAGATATACTGTTAAAATTATTTCTATTTATGGCACATGCCTCACTAGACTATATTCTCCATGAAAGGAGAAACCAATTCTTCATTATCCTGTGTTTCTCCTCCAGGGATGATTCATTGCTCTGGACCTTGCACGTATCTGATAAATGTTTACTGAATTGCCTGAATGATACTTAAGCTGCTACTTTGGAGCATCTTGAGAAAATGACTTATTTTTTTTCTGCTAGATATTTTTATTATAATATTTATAATCATATATTTATATTTGGATATAGAATCTATAATTATATAAATTCTAAATTCCCACTACTCAGCAAATATAATTATTATATTTATTATTGTTATAATATATTTTTATATATTATATATAATTAATAATATAGTATTATATAATATAATTATTATATGATTATTATGTATAATTATTATTAATATATTTATATAATTATTGTAATATACAATAATAATATTTTTATTCTACCAGATTTCTGTCACCTTCTGCCATTGACCTTAATTAGATCCTTAATTAGCATCCTTCTCATCCATGGTAAATATGGTGATAAATTATTTATTCCTCAAAGGGTTGGATATTCCACATAGACAGACCACAATTGCTCCAAGTAAGCCTTAGCAGATAATTCTAGAAGTGAGTACGAACCCATCACCTGATGACCAAATGAGATATCTAATAATGCATACGACCGAAGGATCATAGATTTAGACAGAAGGACCTTGGAGGCCATCTAGTCCAACCTCATTTACAGTTGAGAAAACTGAGGCCCAGAGACATCATATAGACATTTATATAGACTTTCTCATCGTCACAGAAGAAGTAAATGGGACAGTCAGGATCGGAACTGAAGTCCTCCTGTCTCAAATCTGTTACACTTTCTATCATCCCAGCCTGCCTCCCCAAGCTGGCACTAACTAGTATTTGGTCTTGCCAAATCCAAAGTCCACATAATTACACTATTGTCTTTATATGTCTATTTAGAGATAGAGACACACACACACATGATAGCACAAGAGACTTTATCAAGTACTTCATTTTTTTGTCAGTCGGTTGTGTCTGATTATTCATTACTCCATTTGGGGTTTTCTTGGCAAAGATACTGGAGCATATTTTCCTTCTACATATGTAGAAACTGAGGCAACCAGAGTTAAGTGACTTGCCCAAGGTCACACAGTTAGTGTCTGAGTCCAGACCTGGCATTCTGTGCACTATGGCACCACCTAGCAGCCTCTTACTGACATCTAGGTAAGGAAACAGTTCTCTCAAGCATTTCCCTGATTTACCTCCAAAGAGGCAATGAGGTGATATGTTGGCTAGACCGCGGGGCTGGGACTTGGGAAGCACCTTTTCAGACCTTTACCAGATGGGTGACCCTGAACATGTCACTTAACCTCTTAGCCTTAGTGTCCCCGTCTGCAAAATAGGGATATTAATAGCACTTACTTCACAGGACTGTTGAGAGGCTCAAATGAAACAATACGTGTAACATACTTCACAAACCTTAAAGTGATATGTAAACGCTAGCTGCTATTACCAATTTAGTAACTATATTCCAAAAAAAAGGAATTAGGTTAGTTTAACATGACCTGTGATAACGAGGCTATGTGGAAAAAAGCGCTAATTCTAGAGTCAGAGGGTCTAGGTTCAGGAAGAAAATGTTCCTTAAACATGTTTCTTTTATATTTATAATCATTTGCTCCAGAACATGGATTGTTGCTACCCTAGTGCTTCTGAAATAATAATAACAACTTATGATTCTATAATATCTGGAGGTTTTCAAAGCACGATACACACACTGGGACAAGCTAGAAGCCTCAGTGGATAGAATGCTGGGCCTAGAGTCAAGAAGAGCTGAGTTCAAATTCATCCTCAAACACTAACTATGTGACCCTGGACAAGTCACTTAAACTCTGTCTTAATTCACTGGAGAAGGAAATGGCAAATCACTCCAGTATCTTTGCCAAGAAAATGCCACAGACACAATGGTCCAAGGGGTCATGAAGAGTCGCAAAGTCAGCCATAACTGAACAATATACATACATTATTTCTCAATTGACTAAGCAACAGCAACCTTACGCGCATAATTTCATTTGTTCCTCTCAATCACTCTATGAGCTAAGAAAAGCAAGTATTATAATGTATTTGGTTAGACTTTCAATCCTCTTAATCTGGCCCACCCTACTTACCTAATCTTATTTCCCACTACTCAACAATACACCCCCTTTGCTTTAGACAGAACTAATTCTTTCCAACTAACTGTTCACTGGTTCATAGTCTAAAGGCTCCATTCTCTTTCCTTTTTGATGAAAACTAAGAGAATTATCTTTCTCAAATCCCTCAAATACCTCTTCAGTAATTATATTAACTTGTGGTTAAGATATCCAAAACCCATACTGGACACCATCTTCTTATTTAGCTGTTTGCTTCCAAAATCTGCCTTCTTCTGAAAATGAAATTTTCTAATCAGAAGATTTTCAGGGTTTTTTTTCCAAGACTTTTTAATCTTTTTTTGTTCAGTCATTTTTCAGTTGTACCTAACTCTCTGTGACCCCATTTGGGGTTTTCTTGGCAAAGATATTGGAGTGGTTAGCCATTTCCTTCTCCAACTCATTTTATAGATGAGGAAAGTGAGGTAAACATAGTTAAGTGACTTGCCCAGGGTCACATAGTTAAGGGTCTGAGGCCAGATTTGAACTCTTAAAGATGAGTCTGCCTGACTCCAGGTCTGGCAACTCTACTCTATCTTAACATTTAGCAATGGTTGCATCTGGTCACATCATTTGTATCTTTACTGGAAGCAGGTAGCTCTCATCCAGTGTGTTAAATCTTCAGAGTTTCTCTGTGCTCTCCCAGATCCTCTAGGGAAGCCATAGCGATTGTTATTGGGCTTAAAGAGAGCTGCTTCAGTATCCCTCAGCAGGAAATCACCAGCTCCCACTACTGGACTTGTCTTTCTCCAGATGATCTCTCCTCTAACGGCCACTGTGAATTTACTGGAGGACAAGAAAGTGCTTCTTGCCTGGTAGATCCAGGTTCCTTTTCTTTGGGAAATCTCATGTTTCTAGGTGATCAGTGGCTTTTCTTAGTTGATTTTTTTTTCTATATCATGTTCTTCTACTTTCCAGCTTCTGAACATGAGTCAGAATTCCCCATTTCCCTATTGCCTCTTCATATCCTTTTTACCCTAACCATTCTTCCATTATCGGGGGTATACTTCAGTCTTGCTAAAAATCTTGAGAATGGATGCCGTTATTTGAGCCCCTAACTTTCTTTCAAGAAGTAAATTATCCTGCGCTTTGAACACAGATAAGCATTCGGTCATGATAGAACAACAATCTCAACACAGATCACTATGAATGTTATAGTTCTTTCTATAATTCTGAATGCGAGCTCTCCTCTCCTTTGTCTTTGTTCTTAATAGTTTGTCTAGAAAAATCACATAAATACCAGTTGTTACTTGCTTCGTTTGTTACTATTCTATTAACATAATTCAAAAATAGTGTATTCTCACTGCAAAAAGAAAAAAAGAGGAATGGAGGAAGGAAAGGAAAAAGAAAGAGAGAGGAAGAGAAAGAAGGAATGAAAAAGAAAGGAAGAGAGAAAGAAAAAGGAAGGGGAGAGAGAGAGAAAGAGAGAGAGAGAGAGGAAAGAGAGGAGAGAGAGAGGAGAGAGAGAGAGAGAGAGAGAGAGAGAGGAAGAGACAGAGAGGAGAGAGAGACAGAGACAGAGAGAGACAGGGAAAGAGAGAGACAGAGAGAGGGAGAGAGAGGAGAGAGAGAATGAGGGAGAGAGCAAGAGCGCCAATAATGAATTCCAATGCTCTTAATGTTGCAACACAGCTCTCAGCTTTCAGACAACTATGGGTGAAACGGAAAGGTGTGTGTATGTGTGTGTGTGTGTGTGTGTGTTATCAAAAAAAAAGATCATTAACAAGTAGATCCAGGGTGATGAGCTGATCATAACAGCTCTCAAAGACTTTTTTCAAGAGGAATCGCTATCTGCACCCGTAGAATTACCCACATCCTGTAGAAATGACACATTGCTGTTGTTTTTGTTGCTTCACTAACAATCTCCTTTCCCTTCCACTTAAAGAACTAGCAGAGACAATCTTGAACAAGACAACAGCAGACAATTATGTAGCTCTTTCCCATTTATAACATGCTCTGTATATATTATCTGTTTGATAAGTCTGAGGAGAAAGTGGGGTAGATTGAGACAAACATTTATTTCTTCAACTATAAAATGAGAGATCTGAACTTAAAAATCTTAAATATTAATTTTATTTTCACATCCTAATATTGTATCATTCTTCATAAGCAGAGGGCAGGGCAGGGCAGGGCAGGAGGGGACATTGCTCATGAATAAATATCTGCAAAAAGCTCCCAAAAAATGGCTCCTATTTCACTAAATAGAAAAAGAAAAGAAAAACCCAGGAAAAGGTTCATTCCTAGAAAGTGCCCTTTTGTTCTGGCCTTCCTCCAAATAATTTAATCATTTTTAGTATTAAACTGTCAGATGCTTTTCATTCTATGCATAAGTGACTCAATTATGAGTTGGTTTCTGAACCATATGGTATATTCTTAGCCCAGCTTTCTCTATTAAGTGCCTGTGACAAAATAAATATTCACGGAGGCCGCTAGGAGGCTCAGTGAATAGAGTACTGGCCCCTGGAGTCAGGAGGACCTCAGTTCAAATCCAGCCTCAGGCACTTAATACTTACTAGCTGTGTGTTTTGGGGCAAGTCACTTAACCCCTGCCTTTCCCCCCTCCAAAAAAGAAAAGAAAAGAAAAGAAACATTCACTACCTTCCATAGTCAGGGTTCATATTTACATAGGAATATACTCCTAAAGATATATTCTAAAGTTCTAAAATTTGCACCAATCATTACACACTTATCTGACTACGTTCGGAGACAAGAAGCTCGTGTTTATCGTCCTCTTTTTCCTCGCTTGAAAACATTTTCTCTGCTGGTTCTGAATACACCTGTGTGCAGCAACTATTCACTGTTATCACCTGGAGAAAAGGACAAATGTGGGTGAAGAACCATTCATCTTAAAGTGTGATTGTTTCTCACCTAGGCCATTTAAACTCTTCCAAACCCAAGTCTATCTATAACCGCAAGACTGGATGTCTCAACCACAATAGCTTCTCTCTCTCTCTCTTCATATATTTGTGTGTGTGTGTACATACATACACACACACACACACACACACATATATATATATATACATACATACGTAAACTTTAAATACTCATCTTAGACTACATCTTCCTAAAGGACACAGACCATTCTCTAAAAATTAAAAATTTAAATTTCTTTTGTAATGATGATAATAATTAAGCTAGGAAATGTGTGCTCGTTTGCTATCAAACTCTGAAGGGCCATTATGACCACTAGGGGCAATCTACATGAACAGCAGCTCTCAGAAAAATGGATGATCACATTTGCCTAGCATAAAGTTCATGGCATTACAGAAAGCAAGAAAGTACTTAACAGAGAAATGAGATAACCCAGAAACTGGGTAGAAAATTCCTTGATTTTCTATAAAACTATAACATGTAGACACAGTCTATATATTTGTCTCAAATTCCCCCCCCCCCCAAAAAAAAGAAAGAAAATGTGAATATATTTCCTGTTGTTCCAGATTGGCCAGGGCAATCCAATCTTATGCCTATTTAATACAGACTGTTCCAAAACTGTTCAGATAAAGAAAAATGGACTGCCATCCCAAGTAAAACTGAATTCCTAATGGTTAGAGATAAAAAATATTGCTGTCTCTTCTCTGTTCAGAAGTCTTCCCT
>CM053590.1:192733179-192775371 GCA_028646515.1 Pseudochirops corinnae | reverse complement strand
CAATTGGTGTTAAGTGACTTGCCCAAGGTCACATGGCTAGTAAGTGTTAAGTGTCTGAGGCTGGATTTGAACTCAGGTCCTCCTGACTCCAGGGCTGGTGCTCTCACTGTGCCACCTAGCTGCCCCCATGCCCCAGTTTTCTTAAAGGTACTTTCATTACAAGTTATCGTGGCTTTCCAAAGTAAGCTCCTCAGCTATTTCCACATGGGGAAAGGCATTGGCCTCCTAACACATTACCTTAGTCTGATAATACATACAGTGTTCCATACTCACCGTCCTTCTCCTGTTTATGGGAATTTCACTGGGAATTCTCTCTACCAATGGAATCACAGAATTGATTCAAAACAAAATAAAACAACAACAACAAAAACAAGTTGGAAAGCACCTACAGTAGGGTCTCTTAGAATTTTCCGTGTTATGAACCTCTTTGGCACTCAAGAAAAGCTTACAGTTTCCTTTACAGAATAATATTTTTAAATGCAAAAGATAAAATGTATAAGATTGCAAAAGAAACCAATTATTCTGAAATACAGTTATCAAGAAATTGAACAAGTTCACTGACCCCAGGCTAAGAACTCCTGATGTAAAAGTTGTCTGTGATGTCAGAGGAACTTGAAAGCACCTTGAACAATAATTGGTAGAAGGTACTGGGGATGGTAATCTGGAGAAGAGGAAATTTTGTTGGAGGAGAATGTCTGTTGTTTTCAAATATTTGACAATATCCTGTGAAAGATGGAATAAATTTATTTTGCTTGGTCTCATGAGGCAGAATTAGGAACATTATTAAAGATGGTTGGATTTTGACTTGGCATTAGGGAGAACTTCCTAATAATTAGAGTTGTTCTAAAGTTTGATTATCTCCTTTGGGAAATGATGAATTCTTTCTTATTAGTGTATTTCATTTGGTGGTTGGATGACTACTTGTTAGGCATGTTTTAAAGAAGTTAATGGAATGGGGTGGCTAGGTGGTGCAGTGAATAGAGCACCGGCCCTAGAGTCAGGAGGACCTGAGTTCAAATGTGGCCTCAGACACTTGACACACTTACTAGCTGTGTGACTTTGGGCAAGTCACTTAACCCCAATTGCCCTCTAAAAAGCAAAAAAAAAAAAAGTTTATGCATCAGATAGGAGTGTTGACTAAATGATTATCTAAGATCCCTTTTAATCCCAAGAACCCATGACCCTAAAACAAATATACATTAATAATATACATTATTTTGGGATTTCCTGTGGTGGATTTTTTTTGGTAACATTATCACATTTCATTAGGTAGAAATAATTAGTAACTAATAGTAGGCTAAAAAGTGTTGATTATGGGAAAAGCACAACAATAGGAATTATATATAAGAAAATTTTAGATTTAAAAAAATTACACAATTTTAAACTTCATAAGTATATTAGTTAAAAACATCACACTTGTATCTCTTATTTTAATTCATTTAAATTATTAGACTATGCAGCTGTACTTTTAGGGGGTAGCAAAGAACTGGAAATAAAGTAGATGTCTATCAAGTGGGGACTACCTAAACAAATTGTCGTACTTGAGTTTAATGGAATATTACTACAGTGTACGAAACATTATGGATACAGAGAAGCTTGGGAAGACTTTTAGGAACTGATGTAACATGAAGTAAGCAGAATTTTAAAAACACATAAACAACAAATAGAATAATGTAAATGTAAAGCACAATAACAAAACAGCCAAAATTACATCCTGTGAAGGGGTAATGATGAAGGTTGGCCTGCAAGAATAATCTGAGAAGACACATTTGCAGAAATCGGAGACCGCTGCTGTGAGATATGGCTTAGAGTGTCGGACTTTTTTGATGTGTTATTAAGTTCCATGGGACTTTTTTCTTTCTTATTTTATTCATACTTTATTATAAGGAATAGCTCTTTGGGAGAGGGAAAGGGGACAAATACAGTGGGAAATGGATGATGTAGGAAAAGATAGCAAAAAAAATTTCAAAATTGCATGGTCATGTATAATAGTCCTATGAACAGCAACAACAAAGAACAAAACCTAATCTCTAATCATCCATATTTACTAAAATTCTGTTCTTCAATAGAATTTGTCAAAGTGATTGGTTTACTGTGGTTACATGTAGTGTGTCTCTTAGCAGATCCTCTCAAGAACCTTGGTGAAACTGCTTTAGGAATGGCAGGAGATCTGTCAGAAGAGAGGAATTGACTTCTAGTTCTTTGAAATAGATTAAGGAGGGGTGTGTGTGTGTGTGTGTGTGTGTGTGTGTAGTAAACAACTCAGTGAAATGAAATATATCACTAACCTTCTCTGTACCTCAGTTTTCTCATCTACAAAATGGGGATAATAACAGCATTTATCCACAGGATTGTTTGTGAGAATCACACGCATTAGTATATTTGTAAGAATGCTTTGCAAACCTTAAAATGCTGTATAAGTGTTAGAATGATAGCTAGCATTCATAACAAATTGTGGCTAGTTATAATAACGATAGTTTGCCCCAATCTATGATAATATATAATTAATTATTATAATTAATTAAATATGAATAATATTTAATTATGCAGCACATGATATACCATTAGTAACATGTGTTATGATTACACCATAACATATAAATACTGTGTATTTTAATATGAACACATCATAACACACAGCATATAGCATATTATTAAGAAATGCTATCAATATAATTAATATATAATGTAGAAATATATAATATAATAATTACTATTGATAATTGTGGCCATATTAAAAGACTCACTGTTTTTCTAACATTATGCTTAGTGTTGCTATTTGTTTGATTTATCTGCCTATATTTGTATTTCAGTATATACGAACATCTTATGACACAAATTTGGAGCAGCTATTACATCTGATGTTGAAAGAATGGAAAATGGAACTGCCAAAGCTTGTGATCTCTGTTCACGGGGGCATTCAGGACTTTGTGATGCCCCGCAAACTGCAGCAGGTTTTCAGTCAAGGGCTGATCAAAGCTGCAGAGACAACTGGTGCGTGGATAATAACTGAAGGCATCAACACAGGTAGGGTCCTCCCGCCTTCCTTGGCCCTCCTCTCTTTGTCTGGTCCAGCCTGGGCAGTGGGTTAAGGGGCACAATGTCATCCACACCTCATAGAAGTCCTAGCATAGATGGCGTTTTGTGAGGGATTAAGTTACAAAACCAAGTGACCTGAAAATCAGACTGAGAAGTCATTGCGTGCGTTGTCTGGAAAATGCTGGTGGTGCAAAAATAAAATAACTGGAAGTCATAGAAGTGAGGAAAGATAAAACATTGTTCTCACCTGAGTCTCCAATTATGGAAAGATTAAAAAAAAGAAATTTTGAGTTCATGCAGTCTACCTTATAATTGTGTCAGCACATATTTTCGGAAATTCATTGATGCAGTCATGTTCACATTTCAGGCAATTTATTCTGGTGAAATGCATTGCAGTTGGATTGAATATATTGCATCTGATTTTTAAAATATTCTTTTTTATCAAAATAGGTCATTGCTGAGGTTTCCTATGCCCTTCTTCACGTTCACTTCTAACCTTGAAAGACAATCAATACTTACTGACTTTATGATTTTACATTTTTATCATCTCTTCTGTGAGTCCCCCTCTCTATTCCCACAGCCAGCATCCTGGTACCAGCCCACATTGCTACTTACCTAGACTATTACAGTACCCTTCTAATGGGTTTTCCACTGTCAAATCTTTTTTTTTTTTCTGCAATACCATTCCTCTTCTAAAACATTTTTATTGTCTCTCTGTTGATCCTCAAGTAAAGTTCAAATTTCTTGCTTGGCATTCAAAACCCTCCCCAGTCTGTCAATATCCTGCCTTTCCAGGGTACTCTCAAATTAAAATGATTACTTCCCCCTCTTTACTCTCTGTCCTAACCAAATTAGATTACCTTACTATCCCCAAACATGCCCAAGGATTTCCCACCTTTGTGTATCTGCTCATGCTGTTCCCTGTGACTAGAGTGTCTTTCCATTCCCCTTCATTGGCTGAACCCCTAGCAGTCTTTTAATTGAAATTGAATTTAGTAGCATTAATTGTATTAATTAATTATATATTAATTATAATTTCTTCAAATGGAAATTTATTGCTGTATGTTTTGAATTCGCTCTCATGTTCTGCTATGCACATGACAATTCTTTTTTTCTTTTCTTATGTCGTATTATTTTAGTTTTAGTATTTGTTTCTTTTTTCTTGTGTCATTTTGTATTTAATTTTAATTATTAAAAATATGACAAATGAAAATAAATAAATGAATACTCACAAAAAATTGAATTCAAATGCCATCTCCCTCCTGAAGGATTCCCTTCATGTTTCTTCTGTTGTTGATAGGCTTACTCCTTAGACTTCATGTTGTACTTTTCTTCTTCTGATTCACTTATCGTGAATTATTATGCATTATTGTGAGCTCTGTATATATCTTATCTTCCAAGTAGCTTAGAAGCTTCATGACAGCAGAGCCTTTCCTCGTATCACTTTGTATCCCTTAGTACTTAGCAGAAATGTTTATTAAAATAAACCAAGTTTATCTGACCCACTCATTTTTTTTCTAATCTGCTTCTAAATTAACTATGCCACGTAATCCTTATTCTTTCCTACCTTTTGTAATATTCTTTGTTTCCTATGCTGATTTCCCTTCCTCTTGTCTTATTGAATGGGGGATGTTTTAAAGTGTTCCATTCTTAGTTCCTCTCACTTTTCCTTTGATGATTTCATTCACTCTTATAGTGAATATGTCTCTCTCTCTCTCTCTCTCTCTCTCTCTCTCTCTCTTTCTCTCTCTCTGTATCTCTATCCTTTATCTTCCATTTCTGTGCAGATGACTCTCAAATACATATATTTGTAAATATTATATATTTATATACATAAACCAGATCCCTTTCTTGAGTTCCAGTCCCACATTTCCTATTGCCCTTAGCAAACAACAATTTCTTTGCCAATTTTTTCCAAACTCCAGTCACTTCCTCTTCTAATCTGTTTTGAATACACAGAGAATACCGGTCAATGAACATTTATTAAACACTTGTGCTAAGTACTGAGGATACAAAGAAAGAGAAAAGAAGCTCACAGTCTAATGGGGGCAATAACACAGGCTACTATATACAAACAAGATATGTTCAGGATGAACTGGAAATGATCTCAGGAAGAAGACACTAACATTAAAGGAAGATCAGGAAAGACTTCTTGTGAAAGATGAGATTTTAGCTGGGATTTGAAGGAAGCCAGGGGAGCCAGGAGATGGAGAGAATTCCAGGCATTGGGGGCAGCCAGCGAAAATGCTGAAGTTGGGAGATGGAATGCCTTGTTGCTAGCCCGGAGCAGCAAAGCCATGAAGCCCTTGTCACTGAGTATATGGAAGAGAGGAGCTCAATATTTTGCTTAAAACAAAGGTAACAAAAGGAAAAGGTTTCTTTGTTCTGAGTTTGCAAATACTGCCAATGACTGCTTTACTCATGTCACCCTCACCTTTCAATGGCTTTACATGCTTAGTTTAGAATTCTTTAGCTTATGATTCAGTGCTCTCTCTCACATTTGACTTCTATGGGGCTTTCTAGCCCTATCTCTCACTACTCCTCTAATTCGCACTTTGTACCAGGAAACTCCATGTACTTTGACACCCCTGACAGTAACCTGTACTTTTCCATCTTTGTGTCTTGGCCTATGATATTCTCTTTCTGTTTCCTCCTCTTTTCTCTGCCTAGTGGTGGTTTACGTTTTTTCAGACTTGATTCCCATTCTCCTTCATGAAGCTTTTCTTTTCTTTTTTTTTTTTTAGGGGGAGTAGGCAGGGCATTTGGGGTTAAGTGACTTACCCAAGGTCACAAAGCTAGGAAACTTTTCTTAATTACTACATTTGGAAATAGCCACTTATCTTTCGAATTATTGCTTGTTTATTTTCATACTGTTACCCCATGCTGCTTTGTATCATGTTGTAGTTCATTTTGTCAAACATTTTAGGGTATGTATAATATGTAAAGCATTTAGAGACAGTGTGTTATAATGAGCAGAGAGCTGGCCTTGAATTGAGAAAGACCCAGGTTGAAGTTCTCCCTTTGACATATACTGGCAGTGTGACCTTGGGCAAAACATTTAACCTTCTGGTGCTCTAGGAAACTTCTCTATGACTATAAGTTGCAGGGAAGGTGACTTGTTTTGGTGAAGGGAGTTTCCCCATGAAAATTACAGTGAAATTACAGGTCTTTATCCCTGTTCCATCCCTTAGAATGCATAAGGCACTGTCAATATGTCAAATTTAAAGATAAATAGTAACTGTTTCTCGCCTTCAAGGTGCTTACTTATATTGTAATAAGGCAATTGAAACAAAAAACCCCCAACAATGCTGCTTACTAATACAGAGTAGACTATTATTTTATGTGCTACAAAAAGCTGTAAGTAAAATGCTGCTGTATTTCAGAGTAATATCTTTTCTACTAAATCATCAAATACTAGATGTTTTTGCTTCACAAGTGTGTACCTAGCACAATGTCTTATATGTGGCCAGTTCTCAATAAATGCCCTTTGGATGAATATATACATGAATTGCCAGAAGTCTGATAAAAAGGAAATAGAAGATTAAGAAAAGAAGGAGGTTTTATCCTATCATTTATGGGTGAGGGAATGGTGCCTTTTCACGTTTTCCTGGGATATCTTCTGGTCACATCTTTATATGGAACAGGAGATTGTACTTGATTTCCAAGTCCATTTTAAACTGGGAATGAAAAAATGAAAGAGATGATGGAATATTAGGAATTAAAGAAATAGATGAAATTGAGCAAAGCTTTGTCTGAGGTACATGCTTGAAGTTTTAAGATCTTGGCAATGATAAAGATAGTTCAGTTACTTTAGGGTGATTTTCAAAAAAGATCCCAAAGGGTAGAGCCAAGATGGAAGAGTAGGATCTGAAACTCACCTAAACTCTCCCAAATTCTCCTCCAAGCAACTTTAAAATAATGCCTCAGATCTAACTCTGGAGCGCCAAACCAGCAACAGGTTGGATAAAATATTTTTCCGGCCCAAGACAGTTTAGGAGTTTGACAGGAAAGGTCTGCCTCACTAGGGTGGTGATGGGCCACATTGCTTCACTAACAGAAGGTCTTGGAGGTGTTACATGAGCAGCAGCATTAGCTTCAGGAGCTCTCAGCTAAGAGGGACCAGACAACTGATCAGAAAGAAATTACAGGGGATCCTTTGCTGGAGCTGGGTTGAGGACTCTGTTGCATTGTTCATATGTAGTTCCAGGTCACAGCCCTTGTGTGAAGAGGAGTACTAATGCATATGACTGAAGGAAAACCAGTTTGAGGGTGGAAAAGAGTGCTTGTCAACAAAGTAAAAACCTGCACAGCAGTGAACAAAAGAAAACTCACAAGGAAGCAAAGAAATGATAGACAATTTTCAACACAAGGAGTATTATTTATCATATAGGCTTTCTTCAAATGAAAATTTGTTGTTACATATTTTGAATCCTCTCTTATGTTCTGCTTTGCACATGTTTTTTATTTTTTTCTAACTTTGTATCTAAGTTCTAATATTTAAATTTATGACATGTTTTTGTTTCTTTTTTCTATTCTTTATTTGTGTTCTGGCATTTGAGTCTAAAATAAAATTTTGGAAAAAAAAGAATGATTGTGATCCCTTACAAGGGAATCAGGTTCTTGGCTTTCCAAGGCAGAACAGAACACTAGTGATGTGGTGCAAGAGACCAGAAGACCTGGTCAGAGTCCCAGGACCAAGAGGAGTGGTTATAGGGGAACAAGGTCCCTTCCTAAGTAAAGACCAGAATACAGATCTGGAGACTAGTGACCACACTTTGAGCATACCACCTTGGAAGCATTAAAAACTTATAGAACCCCCAGAACTAGCTCTGAAAACAGAGGCATGAAAAACCTAAAGCTTGGGACAGTGCAACCTCCACTCTAGGAGGAGAGTGCAACTTTAATATGAAGTTGAAAGTCAAGAAATAGGCTGGAAAAATGGGCCATAAAGGAAAAAAAAAAGAACTTGACTATAAAGAGTTACTATGGTGACAGGGAAGATCAAGAAACAAATTTAAAAGAAGACAACAATGTCAAAACAGCTATAAGAAAAGCCTCAAATAAAGATGTGAATTAAATGTAAGCCCAAAAAGAATTCTTGGGATGTCTCAAAAAAGATTTTAAAAATGAAATAAGAAAAGCAGGTGAAAAATTGGGAAAAGAAATGAGAGAGATGAAAGAAAATTATGAAAAGATTTAGCAGCTTGGTAAAAGAGGCATGTGCGCACACACACACACACACACAATCAAATTATAATTGGCAAAATGGTAAAAGAGGTAGAAAAATCCACTGAAGAGAAGAACTACTTAAAAAGCAGAATTGGACAAATGGAAAGAGGCACAAAAATTTACTGGAGAAAATAGCTCTGTAAAAGGAATTGGCCAAATGGAAGAAGAGGTACAAAAGTTCACTGAAGAAAATAATTCCTTCAAAATTAGAATTGGGCACATGGAAACTAATGACTCCATGACACATCAAGAAACAATAAAACAAAATAAAAAAACAGAAAAAAATTTGAAATATAATTTGAAAAACAACTGTTCTGGAAAATAATTGAGGAGAATTTAAGAATTATCAGAATACCTGAAAGCCATGATCATAAAAAAGAGCCTAGACATTATATTTCAAGAAATTATGAAGGAAAACTGCCCTGATATATTAGAACTAGGGGGTAAAATAGAAATTGAGAGAATCTGCTGATCGCTTCATAAAAGCAATTCCAAAATAAAAACCCTTAGGAATATTGTAGCCAAATTCCAGAGCCCTCAGAACAAGGAGAAAATATTGCAAGTAGCCAGAAAGGAATAATTAAAATATTATGGAGCCATAGTCAGGCTCACACAAAATTTAGTAGCTTCCATATTATAGGATTGGAGGGCTTGGAATATGATATTCTGAAGGGCAGAGGAACTAGGATTATAACCAAGAATAACTTACCCAGAAAAGCTGGGTATAATCCATTGGGAGGAAATAGATATTTCATGAAATAGAAGACTTTCAAGCATTCTGGTAAAAAACAAAACAGAACTGAATAGAAAATCTGACTTTCAAATACGAAGCTCAAGAGATGCATGAAAGAGTAAATAGGAAAGAGAAATCATAAGTTATTCAGTAAGGTTAAACCATTTAACATTCTTGTACTGTAAGGTGATAATTTTAATTCCTAAGCACTTTATCATTATTAGGGCAGTTAGAAAAAGTATCCACAGACAGGGCATGGGTGTGAGTTAACTATGATGGGATGATTTTAAAAAAATTAAGGCGTGAGAAGGAGAGATGCACTGGGAGAGGGGGAAGGGAGAGAGAGAATGAGGGAAATTATCTCACATAAAAGTGGGAGAACTCTGTATGTTTCCATACAAATTTTATTTGAACTAGGGGCTTTAGGGTAGAGGAATGAATGAAGTCCAGAGCATGAAAAGAAAGTATAGGAAGGGCACATATATAATGGTTTTACCTTGAGAATAGGAAAAGGTGTAGCAGATAGGGTGCTAGATTTGAAGTCAGAAAGACCTGAATTCAAATTTTCCCTCAGACAATTACTATGTGACACTGGCTAAATTGCTTAACATCTCTGGGCCTCAGGAAAGGAAATTTAGCTGTATAATGAGGGGACTGGATCTGAGAATCTCTAAGGTCCCTTCTAGCACTAAGTCTGTGATCTCATGATTCTAGTGGGGATATGACACGAAAGAGTTAAGGTAAGTGAAGGACAGCGGGAGAATATTGTGAGTGTGTGGATCAAGTGTCCATTGAAGAAGGTGATGCCAAGACAAAGGCTCTGAAGGAGCACTTCACGAGGAGAAGAGAATGTTGAAGGGGATGAGGGAAGCACTGGGATTAGATTGTGAGCTCCTTGAGGGCAGGGCCTGTCTTTTGTCCCTTTTGGTATTCCTAGTACTTAGCACAATACTGGTAGGTGTTCAATAAATGTTGATTGATTAAGAGGAATTGCATGTGCTAAGGGCCACCTACTTGAAGCCTCTGCTTGCAAGGGGAACAATGTGTATTCTCACTTTCTGACTCCTCTCTTCAAACCACTGTGTTCTCCATAAAAGTCTAAAGACAGTTGGGGAAGTAAAAGGGCACAATGAGAATTAGCAGGATCTAATGTTCGAACTTTGAATTGAATATTTGTAGGAGTCTCCAAGCACGTTGGGTGTGCCCTCAAAGCACATTCCTCGAAATGCCTCAGAAAAATCTGGACGGTTGGAATCCCTCCTTGGGGAATCATTGAGAACCAGAAGGATCTTATCGGGAAAAATGTGAGTAAAATAAGCCTTACCAAAAAAATTTCTTGTTTTTAATGGTGATGGAATGAGGAAACCTATTTTTCTTCTCTTAAGAGGAAAGTTTGCTTGCTAGTGAATTGTTATGATTTTGAATGTGAAGAGTAGTTGTCAGTTTTTTACTCTGGCAAGACAGCAGTAATTGTGTTGTTAAGAAGAGCATCCTTATAGAATGTGTTATATTGGCAGTCCTAGTGAGCTCTTATGTCTGAGTGTTCCCTGAAGTGTTTAACCCTATACAAAAGGAGGTATTGACCTCAAAACAAATCATCACCAGAATGGTTCTGATTGCTTCAGTTCTTTCAGATGATTAGGTTTTCTTTTTTTTTAAATCACTCTCGGCTTGACAGTTGCTTAAGTAATTTAACTGAGAGTTGTATGCATAGCAGGCTCATAATAAATGTTTGTTGGAGTTTGAGGTTCTCATCAGCAGAAGGTTCAGCCATAACTGCTTATAAAGAGTAGCATTGTCAGCTTCAGTATCATCACCACCACAACCATCATCATTATCATCATTGTTGTTAATCATCTCCTTCTACTACTACCACCACCACCACCACCACCGCCACTACTACTACTACTACTACTACTACTACTACTATCACTGCCACTACTACTACTATCACCACCACTACTACTACTACTACTACTACTACTATCACCACCACCACTACTACTACTACTAGTACTACTACGACTACTGCGACTACTACTACTACCACCACCACTACTACTACTACTACTACTACTACTACTACTACTACTACTACTACCACCACCACCACCACCGCCACTACTACTACTACTACTATCACCACCACTACTACTACTACTACTACTATCACCACCACTACTACTACTACTACTACTACTACTACTATCACCACCACTACTACTACTACTACTACTACTACTACTATCACCACCACTACTACTACTACTACTATCACCACCACTACTACTACTACTACTACTACTATCACCACCACTACTACTACTACTACTATCACCACCACTACTACTACCACTACTATCACCACCACTACTACTACTACTACCACCACTACTGCCAATAACTGACATTTTATATTGTGCTTTAAGATTTTTCAAAGTCCATTATATCTGTTAACTTATTTGAATCCCAGTCCTGTGATGTGGATTATACCAACCCTTTGATGTGGATACTATGATTGTCTCCATCTTGTAGATAAGGAAATTGAGGCTTAGAATGGTAGAGTATCTTGTCCATGATAAGACAGTTGGTAAGAATTTGAACTGAGACCTTCCCGACTCCAATTGTCGCACTCCATTCACCAAAGTTGAGAGGGTACTGAATAGAACATTATGTAGTTCAGTGAAACACTCAGTCAGTCAACAAGCATTTATTAAGCACTTGAAAACAAATGCAAACAGAAAGAAAGACCGTCCTTGATTTCAAGGGGAGGAGATGTCACATAAGAGAAAGCTGAGCAGGGGAGGACGTCATGGTAGAGAAAATCCTTGGAATGAAGACATATTGGGCCTGGGTGACCTTCTTAAACAGAGGTTTGAGAAGGAGTCATCCAGTCGAGGGGACAGGCCCAGTGGAGGTTATTTCCAGCATACAAAGTGTTCCTAAAGTCTGGATACATAGGAAATCTCTATGCATATTTTCAAGAAATGAATTGAATGAAATTTTCAACAACATTTTATTTAGCATAAATGAGATTTCATAGGAAGATATAGGAAACACTTAGAAAATCTCATTAATTAAATTAATTAAATTACTCTCATTAATATGGAAAATAGTCCCCAAAAGCTAATGAAAGCTTTTATTCCATATGAAATTGTCATGGCTCAAATTTATACTAATTAAATAAAATGTTAT
This sequence comes from Pseudochirops corinnae, assembly GCA_028646515.1. Classification (NCBI taxonomy): domain Eukaryota; kingdom Metazoa; phylum Chordata; class Mammalia; order Diprotodontia; family Pseudocheiridae; genus Pseudochirops; species Pseudochirops corinnae. Next base: position 192,763,175 of record CM053590.1, on the reverse strand, counting down.
TGAAAATTTCATTCATTTTATTTCTTGAAAATATGTATAGTTAATGAGATGTCCTACGTGTCCAGACTTTAGGAACATCCTATATGAAAGGACCGGAGTGATACGTACTGGTGAAAAGAATTTTCACATCTGAAAAGTCATGGATCCTTATGTAGAATTATTGAAGAAGGTGATGCTGGTGTTTTCTATGAGGGAAATAGCTATTTCCTTTGTTTAAGACCATCCTTTTGATTTGGCATACTGATGGATACACTGGAATTTAAGTAGCAGAGTTATTTTCATTACTAGGAATCACCAGGAGTTGTGATTTCTTTACTGTAGATAACTCTGCATCTATGAGCTCTTTGACTTTAGTAGATAAGTTCTACAGAATAGCCTGAGGCACCTAGAGGGCAAGGGACTTGCCCAGAGTCAAATCAACAGGCAGCAAGCCCTTATTAAGCAGTTACTATATGTCAGGGGTCAAGTTAAGCACTGGGGACAGAAAGAACTGCTGAACTTGGGTTCTAGAGGATATGAACCTGCCTCCTACTTAACTATGATTCTGTGAGAATGTGAATTCTTGGAGTGTGGAGACCATCTAACTTTTCTGTGTGTAGCACAGTGGTTTGTATAAGTCTCTGCTTAATAATTGCTCATTCATTTATTCACTTAAAACAAATCCTTGACCTGAAGGTACAGGATTTTATATCTTCTTGAGTCTAAGCCCAGCACTCCATGTACTATGCCATGACGTTTCTGTGATTATCATTATTATCGTTATGTTGTTATTATTTTCATTATTCTAGTAAAATGAGAATAAGTAAAAGTACTCAGGTTTCCTTATTTTATATACATTTTTCATTTTTTTAACTGGACCTAGTAATTTTCCTGGGATTCTTCCCATCTCCAAGGAACTTCTTCTACCAGTGTGGATTGGTATCTTATCTTCAGTTGATGGTCTTAAAGAGTTGTGTGTCCTCTTGCTTTGTGTACATCTGAGACCTTAGTATCAAGATCATTTGGTATTGGGATTCATTGGGACTCATTCACTTGACAGCTTTATGATTTTCAAACTCAGCGCTTGGACCTTTGTTCTCATTCTGGATTGCTTTTCACTCCCTTTGATCACTCAGGTGGTCTGCCGGTATCAGACTCTGGGCAATCCTCTTAGCAAGCTGACCACCCTCAACAGCATGCACTCACATTTCATCCTGTCAGATGATGGCACTGTGGGGAAATATGGGAATGAAATGAAGCTAAGAAGGAACCTAGAAAAATACCTGTCCTTGCAAAAAATACATTCCAGTAAGTACTACTTGGTTGTTGGTCAAGTGTTTATTGAAATATTGACTATTTATTAAATAACTTATTCATATTATAGTATGAGCAAAGAAGACATTGTGGAGCTTATTGGATCATGGATGTAGAGTTGGAAAAAACTTAGAGGTATCACGTCTAACTCTCATTTTTCATATGAGGAAATGAAACAACTTGCTTGTGTTTATATAGCTATTATGTCTCAGGTAGAATCTAGATTCAGGTATTTTTTACTTCTAGGCCAAGTGCTCTGTCTACGGCACCAGACCTGTCTGTAGTCAAATAGGAAGGAAAGAGAACAAAACTAACATGCATTCAATCACAATGAACTCGATGCACACAATGAATGGATTATTAGTGGGAATAATGAATTCCCTTGAAATGGTCACATTATTCAAATTTTCCCTGAATATTTCCATTGGACTGGGAACAGTTTTCATAATTTACATAATTATAATTTAGGACCTAGCTAAATGCTAAATTATGTGGCAAGTCTATAAAAGTTTAGAGAGATAGGGATGTTGATAGAATACGAAAGTTCTTGATAGCTGAGTACTGAAGGAATTGGGAGCCACCGAAGATTTTTGAATAGGGGAACAGACTGTCAAAATAATGTTTTAGGAAGAGTAGTCAAGGATGTAGGGAAATTGAAAAAGAGCTTGGAGTCTAGGAGATCAGTTAAGAGGCTATTGGATTAAACTAACAATGAAATAATGCCTTAATCAAGGTGGTGGCAGTGGGAATGAAGCTTTTAAATTTAGGAGAAGAAGGGTGGCTAGGTGGTGCAGTGAATAGAACACACCGGTCCTGGAGTCAGGAGGACCTGAGTTCAAATCTGGCCTCAGACACTTAACATGTACTAGCCATGTGACCTTGGGCAAGTCACTTAAGCCCAATTGCCCTCCAAAAAGCCAAAAAACAAAACAAATCAAAATAAATTTAGGAGAGGAGCTTGGTCCTTTTTTCATCCATAGCCCAAGGCACAATGGATAGAATACTGGATCCGGAGTCAAGAAGACATGAGTTCAAATAGGACTTCAGATACTAGATGTGTGGCCCTGAGCAAGTCATTTTAACCTCTGTCTGTCTGTTTCTGCATCTGTAAAATGGGGATAATAATAGTACCCAAATCCAAGGGTTGAGAGGATTAAAAAAAAGACAGTATTTGTAAAGTTCTTTGCAAACCTTAATGACCTCTGCAAATACAAGTTGTTACTGATAATTACGTTATTATGGATATAAAAGAGGTCTTACTAGAGAAATACTAGAGTTACTCATAATAAGAGTTACCAAGAAATAATCTGGGAAGAATTTATATTCTTTTGGACTGTTGGAATATGCTTGAAATCTCTTTAATTTTACTTTTTGATTCCTATTAAAAACAGAATTAAGGCAGTGTATTATAGTGGATATAGAAGAGGAAGACCTAGGTTCAGGTCCCACCTCTGATGCACAAAGGTTGTATCACCCTGAGCAAGTCATTGTGCATCGTGGGCCTGGGCAACTCTCTAATGCTTTAAGTTGTAAAACACTTGCTGTTCCATATTGGTTGAGAGTGTTTCAGTGTTTCCATACCAGTAGTTGATTTTATCAGTGAAATCATAGAAAATGTCTAGAGAAAGCAAAATAAACCACTCCCCACCTCCCATAGCTTCAGAAAAGTAATGAGTAAACCTCATCAATACCCTATATGGGATGAATGAAGGAGCTGAGGGGTAGGTATTGATTACAGAAGGAAGATGAAAGTTCCTGGAGTGGCCTGCTGGGGGTGGTGGAGGTGAAAGGGAAGAGAGGAGTCCACCAGGAGAAAAATAGTACAAAACTGTTGTTCCTAAGATAAATTAAATCTACTTGGACCTTTTGACAGAGACTTCCCTTTTGGAATATGCAAGGCACCCCATAGCTACTGATACCTGTGTCCCCAAATCACCCTATATTCAGCTAGGTGGCTCATTGGATAGAGTGCTGGGCCTAGAGTCAAAAAGACTTATCTTCCTGAATTCAAATTTGGCCTTAGACACTTACTAGCTGGGTGACCCTGGGCAAGTCATTTCACTGTATTTGCCTCAACTGAAAAATGAACTGGAGAAGGAAATGGAAAGCCACTCGAGTATCTTTGCCAAGAAAACCCCAAATGGGGTCATGAGGAGTTGAACACAATGGAACAAAAACAACAAAATATATGTACATGTTGTGATCCACTCCAGGCCCCCTACACAACCTCTTTCAGGGTGGGGACTTTTAGGCCTAATACAATACCTGACATATACTACGTCCTTAATAAATTACTGGCTGGTTGATTGATTGTTTGGCTGAAGTCTTCAGCGGAGGAGGAGGCAGTTCAACAATTCTTCCAGGCTCATTGGTATAATTCTCTAATTTCCTATGAAGTCCCCTTGGATTTGTATGTCCTATTATAGCCACAGATAGAGATGTTTCTTTCAAGGACTTTAAAACTTCCAAGATTTTAGTTTGTAAATAAACTAAATAAACTAAATTTAAATTTAACTAAAATTAATTTAAGTTTTTGATTTCTATTAAAAACAAATTTTAAGGCAATGTAGTATAGTGGATGTAGAACGAAAACAGCCAGGTTCATCTTCAGGGTGCTGTTCCTTTCTTTGATGGTGGAGTTGATTCTGTTGCACTTTAAAAATTAGTGGTTCCAAGGACATTTTTTTTTAAAAAGCATGGCATAAGCATTGCTCAGAACACATAGCCGGTCTTCTTACCTGAAGGACAAGGCACACTGTGCAAACACACTATCATATTGTCTTTTTTTGCTCTGGAGAATGGGAATGCTACACCAACCATTCATTCATCCATTAATAATAGGATGAAATCTCTTTATTTCTTTGTGTTACTCTCTCCATTGCTTTTCAGTCAGGCAAATATGAATTTTTGATCATGCCTGGGATTTGAGAAAAGAAATTGAATAGATCATTTTGTAGAGACCTAATACAATTAATAAAATTGCTAAAAAATAATATAATTCATTTTGCTATAGAAGTCACTAGGTTCAACTCTGGAACACGGCCAACGTAGCTGAGTTAGTTGATTTTCCAAAAGGATGTTTTGACAGTTTTGAGTTTGAAGGCATGGATTATAGTTTAGAACAAAACAAACAAAAGAAAACAGCCTTTCTACAATCTGAGTGTCCCCAAAGAGAAATGGTTTCCTTCTTGTGTCTTTACTGGTACAGCAGGAGACTTTTACTTTGATAGTCTCATACTGTATGTGTGATCACTCCAGTGACACATGGGTTCAATTTACCATGACCCTTCAGAAATCAATCCCTCAGAAAAAAATTGCCCATAATGGATGAAAACTGATGTCCACGGTATTGGCACGACACTGAAGAAAACAAAAAATAAATGTATTTCTCTTTAGGGGGATTAAATAACAATGTTCTCAGGCTTTAATAACATAATACATTTATGAGATGATTTGCCCCTTTTGGGGGAGTATGATGTTAAAAATCATAGTTACAGTAATAAATAGTTCCATATCTTTATTAATATGATAATAGTGATATAGTTTTATAGTGATGGTAAAAATATCTGGTTCTGATTTTATGTTTATATTTATAATTTATATTTAATTAATGATAATGAATATTAATAGTATATAATTATACATTATAATTTATAATATAAATAAAAAGCATGATAGTGATAGAATTTTGAAAATTTAAAAAATGTTCTGTTGGTGATGCAGCAGTATGGAAATAGCTAATAGAATATACAAATAATTCTACTCTGTTGACCAAGGGGACCCTAGGGCAGTGGTCTTAGGGAATTCCTAGTAGGTCTTGAAGGAGTTAAAGCTTCCTTATACATGACAATGTTTTGGCAGTGTCTGTCTAGATTTAATTATTCAGAATATTTAAATCATCCATTATGTCAGCATATAAAATAAGCCTGAATAATTTGAAAAACCTAATTCTCTTCAACATCTGAATGATTTTTCAATATTCATTTATTCATTCATTAATTCAACAAGCATTTTTGAAGTGTTTACTATGTGCTAGGCACTGTTCCAGGTGCTGAGGCTACAAAGATTGAAGTGAAACAGTCCTTGATTCCAAACTGGGGAAATCTCATTCATTCTGAAGGAGAATGTTGGGGACGTGAGGGCAATGAAAAGACTCAGTTGTAGGATTTTTTAAAAAAAGAAGTAGTTTGCCATTTTTTATGTAAGCGCTGAGCATATATAGTAAAAGAAAAGTTGAACATCAAATTAACATGTATAAATTTTAAAAACAGCATTAAATTCAAAAGGGTCTATATTATATAACAAGATATCATAATCGTAAAAATCCTTTAACTTGTTAGAACTTCTGGAAACAAGGGTTGAAGGCATATGGAAAAAAATAATTACTTTCTGACTAATTAGTTCAAAAAACCCCCCTGATATTAGGAAAAAAGTTATTTAAATTTTTAAGTACTCTCAGTAATTTCTGTGGTTTCATTGAAGCTGTTTATGATTTGATAGATCAATCCTAAAGGAAGAATTTAGATGGTTTGCAGATGGTCACACAGCTAGTGAGTATCAGATTGGGATTTAAACTCAAATCTTTCTGACTTCCCCCCTAGTACTCTATCTGCTGTACCTCTACAAACTTTTAATCAAGACCCTAAAAAAACAGAGGAAGAAAAATTTTCCAGCCCATCATTCACTAACAAACAAGTATACCATGTCTTGGTTACCAAAAATGCAGAAATAACACAAATTTTTTGAGATTTTATAATATTAGGAAAAAATAAATTCTTTACCAATGCTGCTCTTTTTCGAATGGTAAATAGACATGAACTGTAATCCTCGAAAACAGTAGGTTTTTTTTTTTTTTTTTGCAAAACAATAGATTTTAAATTCTTGGACCCTGCAGAAATAGGTACAATATACAAAATAGAATTTGAATATATTTTTCAGTTTCCTTTTTTTCTTTTCCTTTTTGTTTAGCTTTTTAGAAGATACATTTCACTCTGAGGACTCTAGTATATATTGTTTTAACTTCAAAGTTATCTTGCTTGGTCATGAAATACCTCGGACACATGACATGATGAATGGATGGAAAACAGAGTGGCCGGCTTACAGTCCTATCTTTTAGGAAACAAATTCTGTCTTTTGGTTGAGAACTATACCTTGGGTAACAATATGGTTTTCTGTGTTCTGAAACAGGAATGGGACAAGGTGTACCAGTAGTGGCTCTGGTGGTGGAAGGAGGCCCTAATGTGATCCTCACAGTGTGGGAGTTTGTCAAAGAAAGCTCCCCAGTTCCTGTGGTGGTCTGTGAGGGCACAGGTAGAGCGGCTGATCTCTTGGCCTTCACTTACAAACACACAGCTGATGAAGGGTGAGTTTGATGTCTGCTCCTCTGCCAGGGTTATTAAGCACACTGAATGAATTGGGCAGGATAGATTTTTTTTTTTTCTTCTTGGAGGGGAGAAAGTAGGGTAATTGGAGTTAAGTGACTTGCCCAAGGTCACATGGCTAGTTTTTTGTTAAGTGTCTGAAGTCAGATTTGAACTCAGGTCCTCCCTGACTCACTGCGCCATGTAGCTGCCCCAAGGACAGACATTTATATAGACTTTAGGATAAAATAAAGCATGGGATGATGGAGCTGGAAGAAATCTTAGAGATCAGCTAGTCTAAGCCATTCATTTTTCAGATGAAGAAACTAAGGTCCAGAGAAGTGACTTACTCAAGGTCACACACATATTAAGTGGCAGAGTATCTCCTAGATAAGGAAGATGGGAATATTGACACCAAAAGTTTTTTTTTTTCCTGAGGCTCTTTTGTGTTTTAGTTGGTGCCAGAATGACCTTTGAAAGCTTAGGAAGATTGAATTTAGGATGTGGGAGTGCATGGAAATAACTCGGCAAAGAGAAGAAATTGATTTTCCCCTCTTTCCTAAATTCAGGTGTTGAGAGTTACAGGCTGTATTTATCCACAGTGGCTAAATGGAGTACGTATCCTCTCCCAGTGCACATTTCTCTCTTCAAATAAATAGCTAGCTTTGATTTGCCCACCTTTGCATTAGTGAGGTGTTCTGCCAATGTTAGAAATGTGGAAAGTTTGCTGTTCTTTTGAAACAAAGCCTGAGCTCCAGATTGGAAATGAAAAGTATCAGTTCCTCCTTTTGACCTCCCCTTCCTTACCCTCACTCATACCTTGTTCAGTGCCTTCCTAGAGAATTTTTTAGTGATCCTTATTCTCAAGATCTGGGTACCCTGTACCCACTTTGACCTTGTCTCCCACTTCCCTCAACCTGTGGATTCATTTTGTCCCTGGCACTCTTCAAGTCTCAGAATAGGTACGAACAGTGTCATTCTTAATCATATTTCTTCTGTTTCTGATTGTTGCCTTCTTGGCACTGTGTCAAATTATGTCCATTTGTCTTTCTCCCAGGGAACTCCGCCCTTTGGTGAAGGAAGAGATCCTTGAGATGATTCAGAACACTTTCAATTTTAGTTTTAAACAGGCCAATCACCTTTTAAAAATTCTGATGGAGTGTATGGAACACAGGGAGTCTGTGAGTATGATCAATGGACCTGTTTGCGTTTTCTTTTTTACGGCCTGAAACCCTTGGCTTTAATAAATGTGTGTCTTTTTAAAAATCCTCCTCCAACATTAATTTTTCAGTTTTTAAAATTACAGTTACTTACTCTATACAGTTTGGCATTCAGTCCCTTCCCTGTCTCCCTTATACTGCTGTTTTCAAATCCAGCTGGTTATAAATCATTTAGGCAAATGTGAATCCAGCCATTCCATTCCATCTGACATCAATTAAGCATCCATTATGTGCGTGGCACTGCTAGGTGTTGGGGATGCAAAAAACCAAAAAAAGGAAACAATTCTTATCCTCAGAGTGCTTATTTTCTGTTGTTGGGACAGAACTTGTACTCATGGAAGGAAATGAAAGATAACTTAGGAGGCTCATAGTGACTTAACTTGGCTACATCAACCATATATTTTATGCATTTAAAAATTTGTTTCAATTTTTGCTACTACCTTTGTTTTCATATTACCTTGATTTATAGCTATATCTTTTCCCCAAGAGCACATCCTTTGTAATTCAAAATAAAAAGAGAGTGAAAAAGTTAAACAAATTCAGTCAACATATTAACTGAGGCTGAGAGGCTATGCAAAGTTCCACATCCTTAGTCTCCCACTTATGCAAAGAAGAGAGGGTTGCAGGCATGCATCTTAATACCAAGATCTGTTATGAGAGCCAAGAGGAGAGCGATTTAAGAGTGTATCCTAAAACATCTTTATCCTAAGGCCAGTACTATATGCTGTTGTTTCATCTGTGGTGTGGTAGTGGGGCAGATTTCAGATAGGAGCAATAATACTGATTAATAGTCGGTAACCACTTATTAAGTACCTGCTGGGTTCCAGGCACTGTGCTAAGTATTGGAGATACAAAGAAAGGCAAAAAAACAGTCCCTGTCCTCCAATGCTTGGCCTGGCCTGAGATGTGTAGAACTTGAAATCCCCTAATTATTCACATCTCATTTTATGCAGCAATTTTCATACATCTCTCGTGTAGCATTTACTTGAGATCCTAAGCAGTAGAAAAAATTATTAGAAAATTTTCTGGGACTGAAATGCTCTCTATTACAAGGCTTCTACCCATGCCTATGTAATCTGCACATTTTCCAACTGGAAAATCTGAAATATTAGATGTATTTAATACATGGATTTGGTAATGAGATCCTGAATATTTGAGAGTTAACTATATTCATGCATATCTGAAGTTCATCACATGCATGGAATCGGTATAATTATAGTTAGAGAATTCTTAGAGTTAATCTAGGCCACTATTCATTTTACAGATGAGGAAAAAGGCTCATAGGACTTAAGTTACTATTTTTAAATTACATTTTTTCCACCTTTTTCTTCCTCCCACACCTCCATTGTGAAAGCAAGGAAAACCAAACTCCTGTTACAAACACCTTGTCGTCCAGCAAAACACATTCTCCCATTGGCCGTACCCAAAAAAGTGCATGTCTCAAATTGCATCCTGAGTCCATCACTCTGTACATAAGCATAGCATGTTTCATTGTCAGTTCTCTGAGACTGAGGCTGGTCATTATGGTAGAGTTCTTAAGTCTGCTTCAAAGATGACTGTCTTTGCAATATTCTGCTCATCTCGTTCTGCATCCATTCATGCAAGTCTTTCCAACTTTCTCATTATATTCCTATACCATAACTTCAGTCATTCCTCATTTGATGGGTAATTCTTCAGTTTCCAGTTTTTTGCTATCGGAAAAAAAAGTGCTATAAATATTTGGATATATTTGGGTTTTTTCCCTCTTTCTTTGATCTCTTTCTGGTATACAGACCTGGTAGTGGTATTGCTGTGTCAAAAGGTAAGCACAGCTTAATAGCTTTGGGGGCATAGTTCTAAACTGCTTTCCAGAACCACTGGACCAGTTCACAGTTCCACCAGCAGTGCATTAATACATCCATTTCCCCAAAGTCCCTCTAGCATTTTTCACTTTCTCTTTTGGTCAATTTTGCCAATTTGACTAGTGAGGGGTAGAACACTTCTAAGTGACTGTGTTAGGGGCAGTCAGTTCGTTGCAGGCAGTTAATTGAAGAACTGGGACTAAAATCAGATCTCCTGACCATCAATGCAGGGCTTTTGCCATGCTGCCTAGTCAGTATATGTTTTTTTCTGGAAAATCTGCAATATTAGATGTATCCTTTCATAATGAGAAACCTTTTTAAAAGTTATTTATTTTTACAAGCATTTATTATCTCTACCTTCCATTTCCCTTAATTAAACAACAAAATAGAAAAAGAAAACTCTTTTAACAAATGTTCATAATCCAGTAATATAAATTTCCCTATTAGTTATGTCCAAAAATGTAGGCCTCGCTATGAGAAGTCTTATCTGTTTTATTGGCTCATCTTTATCTTTCTCATCGGTTTCAGTAATAATAATGGGTCACATTCCTGCAGCATAAATTTGTAAGGCCACAACCCTGTGAAGTAGTTAGGTAGTGAAAAGTGTTATTCCCATTTTGGTGATGTTGAGACTGAAGCTCAGAGGCTTAGGTTACTAGCTTCAGATCATGAAGTTGTACTGAAGCTCGGCTTCAAAGCTGGCTCTTCCTTGACTTTAAAATCCAGGGCTATTTCCACTACACCATCCTGCTGTTTCCAGGAGACATTAATTGCGTTCCAGGAAACAGATGTGTCTGATGCCACAAAGATTTTCTGTCTATTCACTACTTAGTACTATCTTAGGTATCTTAAGGGGAATGTATATTTGAAATGACTTTACTTTTTTTAGATCATGGGAACAGAATGCTCTCATCTGTTGTCTAATTAACACCATATTCATTCATCTCTCAACTCTGGGGTACCTCTTAAGAAGTCTAATTAGAATTTTCCCTCTAATACATTCATATCTTTAGTTTTTTCCTAAATGGTCATGATTTTACGTTCCTTGCTTAAGATATTTTCGGGGATAGAAAACTTTTAATCCAGGCTTTGTCTTTAACATTACCGAGGGAATGAATGATGCTTTATTGGTGTCCTAAAGGAGAAATTTGCCTTTCATTTTTCTCCCAAATGTATGTTATTCTGTTTTCTTTTTAAACTTGTTCCAGATCACCATATTTGATGCTGATTCAGAGGAGCAGCAAGACCTTGACTTAGCAATCTTGACAGCTCTGCTTAAAGGTAAGGGAGTCTGAACAGGTTTTCAACCTGTTTTCCAGTGATTTTCCAGGAATGAACAGCTTCTTTTCACTTCCTCTTTCCACCTGGGCAAAATAGGGAGTTTTTTGAGTTCAACACATTCACTTTCTTTCTTCCCAGGTACAAATTTATCAGCCCCAGAACAATTAGACCTAGCAATGGCCTGGAACAGGATGGATATTGCTAAGAAGCAGATTCTTGTTTATGGACAACACTGGAAGGTAGTGTGAAAGTGTTTCATTTGTGTGTCGGTTTGGGCCCTGACTGAAAGGAGAGCCCCTGTTATCTCTGTTGCTGAAGTATCTAGATCTGCCTTCTTCTTCCTTGTCCTCTTCACCATCTTGGTGGTAGGAAGAGGCTCTGAGGAGCTTTGCCTATTCTGACTTTGTGGTGAGGGGGCGCCAGGAAGGAGGAAAAGGTAGGAGGGGCACAGGGTGTGGAGGGAGGATCCCTGCTCTTGCATAGTGATGTCTGCTCCAGAAGGCTGTGGTTGTAATGTGTTTCACTGTAAGGGTCCCTTCCTGGGTTCGAGACGCATGGAGCCCTAGTATAGTCTGTTCTAACACTGCTGCAGGGACCAGTTTCACTGATGGGGTTTGGGTATTCTCAGTGATATGATTTTAGGAAACATTTTGGCCTTCCTTGACCCATGTGTATGAATGTGAATTTGGAGTCAGTGGACTCAGGTTCAAATTTTGACTCAGACACTTAAATCTATGGTCCTTTTTGTCTGATTATGTCAGACAGAAGAGTTCATCAGTACCTAAGTCATTCTGTAGTGATGTTAGGGGAGCAGGTAGAGAATCTTTAGTGTCCATAATTGTAAGTATGGGATGATAGACGGTATGTGTGATTCTGAGATCAGGGTAGCTTAGTGAATAGAGAACTGACCTCAGAGCCAGAAATATCTTGGTTCAAATCTTGCTTCTGGCACTTACTGGCTGGATGACCCTGGGCAGCAAGCATCTCAGACAGTTTTCTTCATCTGTAAGTTGTAGAGAAAATGCCATTTCATTGGTAAAAGAAGTTTCTAATTAACAGCTCCATACACCTATGAAACTATAGGTCTAGTAAAAAAAAAATAATGATTCCATAGAATCACCTAAAAGGAAAATGGATTTTTAAAAAACATATTTCCATCAGGTAATATGATGTTCCTGTGCCACTCAATTGGCCTTTATCCTTTAGATTTTGTGTTGATTTCATTTTTGGAAACTATTAAAACTCTGCTTATTTCATGGAAATTATTATAGAGAAGAAGAGAGAAATTAGATTTTCTTGGACAGCTTTTTATTTTAAAAAATATTTATTTAGTATTTTCCCCCAATTGCATGTTAAAACAACTTTCAATATTTGTTTTTAAAGTTTTGAGTTCTAAATTCTCTCCTTCCCCCAAAACCCCTCATTGAGAAGGCAAGAAATTTGGTATAGGTTATATATGTGTAGTTGGACAGCTTTTTAAAGAGAGATAACCATCCACATATATGATCTTCCCCAAACCCTTCTAAATTCTGAAAACATTCCTCCATCCTCCTTATCAGTTAGCTAACTCACTCAATTGCTAACTTCCTGATTATCTTCAGGTTCAAATATAAATTCCTTTTTTGGTGTTTAAAACTCTCTACAACTTGGTCCCATCCTACCTTTTCAGTATAATTACACAGAATAAGCATGCTGTAGTCCAGATATAATGTTCTCATTGCCTATTCCTGTCACATGACACCCATCTCCCATTTTTTTTGCCTTTGAATTGGCTATCTCCCACATCTGGAATGTTCTCCTTCCACTCTCCTTCCTTTCCTCCATGTCTTAGAGTCCTTTTTTTTTTCATAGTTCACTTTAAGGACAATCTTCTTCATAAGGACTTTTTCAGGTCTTCTCTTAATGCCTTTCCCTTGCCTTATCTTGAATGTATTTTATATATATGTATGCATATATTTAAATGCACATATGTATTTATATGTCAGGAATTCCTAATCTTACCTTGCATCACAGACTCTTTGACCAGTCTGCTGAAGCCTATGGATGCCCTTCTTGGAATAATGATTGTTTTGTTGCCTATGTTCATAATTGAAAGAAAAGCCACATTTTAGTTAGAAGTGAGGGAAAATAATACGTAATTTTGCTCCCATCCAAATTCATAGACTTCCCTGGAAGTCTGCCCAGGTTTAGACAACCTGGCATAAGTATATGTTATTATCCTCATTAATAATTGTAATAATACGTAGCATTTTGTAAAGGGCTTTAAGATTTGCAAAGCATTTACACATGTTGACTCATTGAATGTAAGCTCTTTGATTGTGGGGATGGTTCGACTTTTGGCTTTGTTTCCCTATGACCCAGTCCAGGGTCTGGCCCAAAACAGGTGCTTAACAAATGCTTATTCCTTGATATATAACCTGGAGATAAGTTAAGTTATTTAGCATATATGCACTTCAGTTTCTTTTTTCTGCAAAATGGGGGAATTTGACTAAAGGTTCTCCAAGGCCCATTCCAACTTTGACTTTCTTACGATTTAGAGTGCAATTTTTCTATTTTTAAATGATGATAAAAATTCACAGTGGTTATAGCTTTTGTAAATTTTTATTGGTCATCCCTATTATTGATGGGTTACCAAATTCCCCAGTTATACACACAGGATCTTCTGGTACTCTTTAATGTCTCAAAAAAAAGTGACATGACATTACTGTTGATCCTCCTTTTTCTTCCAATAGGGGTGCCATATTACCATTGGTCCTCCTTACCTCTCTTTCCCCTGAGGGAAAGACTAATGTCAATGTGATGGCATGTATATGTATTTTTTGAGTTACTAGAGAGTGCTCTGACCTATGCAATGCCCTGTGAACTTCACACTTGTGTTTTTATGCCTTGTTTCTTGGTCAGGAACATAGCCTCATTGTAGCCTTGTTCCCTTCCTCTCCCAAGTCATTGTTTTCATGGGAAAATATATTCTACTGTATGACTGGTGTTTAGGAACATAGTATGTAAAAAACAGAAGTTTCCGGAATTTACCTTATCTCTTCATTACCAAGTGCCTTTAATACAAAAACTGAATCATTTGGTTCTTTGTGTTCCCCATAGTGTCTAACAAGCCTGCCTTGAAAAAAATTAAATGTTATTTTTTTCTAATTATCAAGTGTTTATTTTTTCTCCCACCATTTCTCCCCATGGAAAAAAGAAATAACAAAAACCCTTGAAAGACATGAGCATAGTCAGGCCAAAAAAATTCACCATATTGGCCATATAAAAAAATGTCTCATTCTGCATCCTTTCTCCATCAGTAAATGGGTAGTATTCTTCATCACGGGCCCTCCAAAATCATGATGGATTGTTACATTGATCAGAGGTCTTAATTGCACATGCTAGACTCTGAATGGATATTTACTGATGGTTAATAAGGTGACTATATTGATTTTCTCCTTCCAGGAGTCCTATGGCCATGCCTCATTGGGCTATGGAAATGAGTCTGGGTTTTTAAGACAGTGCCCAATCTCTGCCAAGTTCTTTAAGCTGGAAAGGCTTTGAGTTATGGGCACAGTGATAGATTGTATCTGTTCTGTGGATACCAGGCTCATTTAATAAGGAGAAGCTCTTTATTAAAAGTTTGATATTTTTAAATTTAAAAAAATTAGCTATACCAAACTGTAAAATACTTACAATGCAAAATGCTCCTCTGTCCTACATGACTCCCTTTAGCTTCTGAGTGACAATGATTGAGGGTTGGCAGAGGGGGACAGAGGTAAAAAAAAGAATCACACCGCCTTTAGACCATTTGCAAGCATTAATTTAGCTCTACATAGTATTCTTATTGTGAGTTCTTCACCAGTGACCAGTGAGTTGATATCTTTCTGGAGAAGTGAACCACATCCAGATAGATAATTTTTTACTACAAATGAAACTAGAATTTGTCAGGAAGTTGCAGCTCGATAGAAGGGTGGATGACATGTTTCTTTTTGGCAGGCAAATTATGGGATTGAAAGAGCTGCTTTCAAAGGGAACATCGGTCACCCTATTTTGCATTGCTCACAATGAATCTAAACCAATATACTACAGTCAGGATAATTACAGGTGATGTGTCAACATTTGTTATGGATTAAGTAATAGAGAAATTGTATGTAAAGTTTGACAAGGTGCTCTATGAACCATGGCACACCAAAATCTTGGATTAAAATTATAGGTAACCCCAAAAAACAATGAAAAGATCCATATTGAGTTAAGTAGGCGGCAGAAGAATATCAATCATGTCTTATTTGCAAGAAGCAGCATAAAAGCAACAAAGGATATAATTGGTCTAAAAAGTTATAAATGCTGTAACAGTGGAATTCAGCAGCCTAGGGGCACACAAATGTGAGCCACTTAGAACCTGAGAAAGGCTTCTGAAATGTTGGATGGATATTCTGTGCAGGAAGGACTGGAACAAGAACCATATAACATTATACTGTGTGAACGGGGTTGTGCCTCTTCTGCAGCACATGGAGAATATATATGCTAATGAGTTTTCATTGGTTTGTGGGATTTAGTTCCAGAAGAAACCTTAGAAATACAACTAGGTCCTGATTAGTGTGAAAAATAAAATCCTTGAAGTGGTTGCATTTATATGAATTTATATTATTTGATGTTATAATTATGTAAAATATGGTAATTGGTTCCAGACCAATGGAAATATGCAGTGTGAATTTGAATAACATGCTCATTTTGGAGAGTGCATTATTCTATTCGGGACCTAATTGTAACGTAATAGTTCACCCCCTTCGTTTTACAAGTGAAGATAGTGAGGATGTGGCTGTTCTAAGGTGATGTAGGGAATAAGTAGGGGACCCAGTATTCAAACCCAGGCTCCTGACTCCAAATACAGAGCTTTCTCCATTACACTATTTATTCATCTAAATTATTTGGGTGTTAATTTCCTCAGTTTTACTCCCATTTCCTGACATTCTTTCAAATTACCTATTGATTTCCTTTGGGATTATTTTCTTTTCTCTTTTTTTTCCCCCTTCCATTCGCCTTCTTTTAATTGAAGGAACCTGTTTTGACTTAACACGGACCAGACAGAGTCTGTTGTTATTTTAATATATCACAATAGCTTTGATGACACCTGGATGCTGCCAGGGACAAAGGTTAAGGTATAATTGCCACCACCATTAAGTATTCATTTACTTTAAGTCACATATAGCACCGATGCTTCTAACTCAGTGGGCAGCAACGTAGCTATGTATAGAGCTTTCCCCTTCTCCTCTTTTTTTTTTGATATCCCCAGAATTTAGCACAATGCCTGGTGTACAGAAGGCACTTGATAAATGCTGGTTGACTGACTCCTATCTCACTCACTTCGATCACAAATTTGTGCCCAAGTGATTTCCTGTTCTAAGAGTCCAATTTACATGTCACAAGATCATATTTCAAATTTGAGTTCTATTATTAAAAAAAGCTGTTACAAGGCTAATTTTTGACTCCAGCTTTCTGAAAATCTTATTGCTAATGACTTCTTTGTTTCTAATCAAACTAGAAGATAGCTGCAGTATTCACTTGAGAATGAAGGAAATACTATGTTAGAAAATAGGGGAGCCCCCAAAAAGATCAGAGTAAGAGGATAACAATTCACATGTAACAATATATCTTTATGACAGTATTTTTGTTGTAGCAAATAACTGGAAACAAAGTGGGTGCCCACCAGTTGGGGAATGACCAAATAGATTTTAGTGTATTAATTTACTGGAATATGATTGAGCCATAATAAATGATGAAAAGGACAGATTCAAAGAAACTTAGGAGGACTTGTATGAACTGATGCAGAGTGAAGTAAACAGAACCAGGAGAACAAGTTAGACAATGTATACAACATCGTAAAGGAAAACCTTTGTGAAAGTCTCTGCCCTGATCAGTGTAATGACCAATCACAACTCAGATGTCTGCTGATAAATGTGCTTGGCAGAAAGGTGATGGACAAAAGAGGTAAAATGAAGCATCCTTTTTCTGACACAGCTGAAATTGGGGTTTGTTTTCTGTGACTGTGCTCATTTGTTATAAGGGAAGGCTTTTATTTTCTTTGAGTAGGAGGGAGAAGGAGAGTAGTTATAATGATAATTTAAAATAGGAGAAAATAAAGGAAAGAGTGTCAACGAATCATTTTAAAAATCGACAATAGAGAGCAAGAGGAAGTTCTGAAGGAGACACAAAAAAGTCGGACAGAATTGGAACTACGATGTTAAATTTTAAATACTATACACCTCCTCCCCTACTCCCACAGTTAGAGACAGTGCAGATTCAAGATTTCATAAGTGGTCCACTTTTTCTGGTTTTCCTTTTTATGGGGAAATGTTCATGTTTGTTGATATTTGTCAAGTTTATAAGAATAAAAAACAAAGTTAAAAAACCAAACAAGCAAATCAGAGGTGATGTGACATTTTGGTAAAAACTTGATTTTTATATAATTTTTTTATCTCAACTCATCATCACAATCATAGGTCTCTGGAAGAGACCTCAGAGGGCAGCTAGTATGATCCCCTGTTTTCATAGATGAGGATACTGAGGCTCAGGGTTAACTCAATTTCTCCCAAGGTCAAAAAGGTAGTAAACATCAGAGGCTGGATTTTCACCAAGGTAACTCTTGTAAGACTGTAAGTTGCAGAGGAGGTGCTGACTTATTTTGGTAAAAGTAGTTTCCTCATTTACCAAAGATAACCCACAAGTCTCAAATCCTGTTGGTAAGTTAGGGGGATGTCTATGCCAAGTATAGGAAGACTTCCCCCGGTGGAATGGAAGGATGGGAACAATTTGTTCCAATGGCCATGATGATGTCTGAAGCAGGCACTTTAGTTGGGCATCGAAGATGCCAAGGTCATCCACTGCATCCCAGACCATTGCCAGTTGTCTTGATTTTTGTCTTACTGCTGGACTTCAGTTATTTTGAAAGAGAGAGTGAGGCTTCTGAGTTTGTGAAGCACTGCCTCACTTCAATCCAATTCACATACAAGTTAAAACATTACCTGCGATGACATTGGTCCTCTTTGCAAATGAAGGTCAAAAAAACACTGTTCATTCTCTGTCTACATCCCTCTGACTTCAGAGCCAGTGGTTTTCCACTGTGCTGTGCAGTTCTCCCTTAGGTGCAAAGATAAATGACAAGCATCATTCCTATTTAGATAAAAACAATATTTTGATTTTTTAGCCAAACTGGAAAACTTTAAATTGCATTTTGAACTATATGTATTATTTCCCTATGAAAATGCCTGTGTTTCAAGGTCTCATCCATGTGAGTTTTTCTTCTTTTAGTTACTTAATATCATGATTAGAGCTGGATAAGACCTCAGAGGTTTGGAGATGAAAGGTATCATATGTCTCTTCTTTGATGCTTCTTGTTTCCTTTGTACCTTAAAGCCTGACTCTTTGGAACAAGCCATGATGGATGCTTTAATGATGGATCGGGTGGATTTTGTGAAGCTCTTAATAGAATATGGAATGAACCTGCACCACTTTCTTACTATCTCCCGGCTAGAAGAGCTCTACAATACAGTAAGTATTGCAATTGATTTCATCTGCTTTAGGAATCCAGTTACCCTATTCTGGGACCCATAGTTCATACTTCAGAAGATATATAGGAATTACATTAAGATGGTTTGTTGAAAGATAGACTTTTATATCCAAAGTGAAAACTGAGGAGAGAATGCAGTTTTCCACAGTGGTAGATTTTTTATTTACTCATTTTTACTTCGACAAATGAACTTGAATAAAATATTTGGCCAAGAATAGCAGTGCACAAATGTGATCTGTGCATGTTACTTGGAGGATGAGACTGGTGGATTGCTTGAGCTCTGGAGTATTGAAATGCAACAAAGTTAAGCTGGCCTTGTGTCCATATTGTTTGACTCTGATATGGTGAGGTCCTGGGAGCCAAGGGGCTACTAGGTTACCTAAGGAGGGGGTCAACTGACCCAACTTGGAAACAGGGCAGGTTTGTGTTAGAAGAACCAGGGGCATCATTTTATAGTAATTTGCTACGTCCTTTGAGATATTCTCAAGTTTCATTTCTTTTTTCAGCTCGCATGATAGTCATCAATGGCCACTGCACTTCTAGCCTGGGTGAAATAGGAAGACTAATCCTTAAAAAAGGAAAGGAAAGAAAAGAAAATATTTGCAACATCATCTCTTTATGCTGAAATGAACCATTAGTTGACTAAAAGAAATTTATTACTAATAATGAGTTAGGATCTTATATTACTTCCGTAATGAATATTCTACTACTCCTTGACCAAACCTCCCACTCCTTGTCTACTCAACTGGCGTCTAAACAAGCCATGTGTATAGTCCTGCCTCTGAGACTTTGCTTATGTCAGACTTTTAACTTGAACTGTTCATGCCACTCCTTTGAGCTGATCTAAATCCTTCCTTTCTTTCAAAGCAGTTTTAAGTCCTGTATTTTCTGTGAAGTTTTTTCTGACCTTCCTGAAACCTCAGTGCTCTGAAATCCTCTGAATTCTGAACTCCTACTAACAAGCTATCCCCATTCCATAACATATGCTCTCTCCAATTTTAAAGGTTTTTTTTTTTAATCTCAATTTTTGTCTTTTGGAGACATCTCCCTATTTCACCCTAGCTGGAAGTGCTACATTCACTCACAGCCAATCCTATTGCTGATTGGAGCGGAATCTTGATCTGGCTACATTTCTGACCTGGATTGGTTTGCTGCTCCTTATGCAGCTTGGTGGCATTCCCTTTTGGGGGGCTCTCCATAATGGCAGTGAGCTTAGTTGGGATATTCAAATTGCTTTACCTCATTGCAACTCTGTATCAACAAGCACCCTAGCATACCCAGGATGGCTGCTAGCACAAATCTGCTTTTCTAAAGGAAAGCAACTCAACATGGGTTAACAATCTTACTTTAATCAATCAAACATATATCATTTACTTAGTTCAGGGGAAAAAGTCAGCACCCTGAACTTCAGAGAATGCAAACAGAATACAAACACAAGTTACAAGCAGACAAAGAAACAGATTAGCAGACAGGGCTTCCAGCCGTCTGATCATTGCATCTATACCTAGTCAGTTACCAGAAAGGGAAGCACCAACATCTGGGTTTTCAAAGCCGGGGGGCTGAACGGCGTCCCAGAGTTTCATCTGGTCAAATCACACAACTCTTTCGAAAGTGAACCCCAAAAGCAAAAACTCATATCAGTGCATATATAGCCTTCTGCTGGATTGGAGACCGTCACAGCCCTCTTGACCCACTGCCCAATCACAAAGTAATAAGGCATGGACATTCCTGAAGAACAAGCCTCCTGCCACAGACTCCATGTACCACATTCAGCCTGTTGGGGGGCAGAGTATACTTTCAAATCAGGGAAGGTTCTCAGAATCACTTAAGCCACTTAAGCAAAGGGCCTAGGGGCAGAGGAGATCTTCAGATTCCCATAACAAACTCAGAATTCTGAACTCATAGAATCCATGGCCTTCTAGTAGCAGAAATTAGAGGTGCACCCAACGTTTTTTTTCCCTTTAAATTTAGGCAGGTAAATGGCACAGTGGACAGAGTGCTGGACTTGGTGTTAGGAATACTTGCATACATTCTAGCTATGTGACCTTGGTTCGATTAATCTTAATCTTAATTTTACGCTTAATCTCTCAGCCTTTGTTTCCTCATCAGTGAAATGAGGATAATAGCACCAATCTGACAGGTTTGATGTGAAGATCAAATGGGAAAACCTATGTAAAGTACTTTACCGATCTTAAAGAGCTCTGTAAATGCAAGCTAGTATGTGTGCATGTAGATTATACACAAATTAAGGTCAATTTTACAGAATTGTGTTCTGATACAATATGTTCTTTTCTCTCTCTCAGAACCTAGCTCATAATGATGGAATCCTAATAAAGCTGCCCCCAGCCCCAGTATTCTAACTTCCTTATAGGCCCCACTGAACAACAGGCCCGCTGGCCCTACCTAGCCACACCCCCATCCCCTGCCACAATCAATATCCTAACTTCTTCATATAAGTCTCACTGTGGACTAGAACAGGTGTGTCCATGAACTCATGTTTCTCACAGAAACAGCAGGCATGTCCATGTGATTGGCATTCCAACCACTGCCCCCAAATGCATTCCTCATATTTCCCATAGAAACAGCAGGTGTGTCCATGCACTGAACCACAGCCACATCCATCTAAT
Source organism: Pseudochirops corinnae (assembly GCA_028646515.1). NCBI lineage: Eukaryota > Metazoa > Chordata > Mammalia > Diprotodontia > Pseudocheiridae > Pseudochirops > Pseudochirops corinnae. The sequence goes on along the minus strand of CM053590.1, from coordinate 192,742,004 downwards.
CTCAGACAGGACCACAGTAGCCAGCCAATCAGAAAGCAACACCTGCCCAAGCAGGATGTGGACCCCGAAACAAAAGAAGGACTTTCCCTGAGTAGGCACCTGTGCAGTCATAGCAAAAGCTGGCCTTTAAGTGAATTTATGACACAGAGAGACTTATTATACATATTATACTTAATCATACATACATACCCCCCCAATGGGTTTTTCTGTGTGCGTTGTGGGTAATCACATGCACAGTTCCACTGTGACTGGGACCCCTCCTCTATTATGTAATCCCATAAACTCCTCCTGCCTTTTTTTTTTTTGGAGGGGGAAGGTAGGGCAGTTGGGATTAAGTGACTTGCCCAAGGTCACACAGCTAGTAAGTGTTAAGTGTCTGAGGCTGCATTTGAACTCAGGTCCTCCTGACTCCAGGGCCGGTGTTCTATTCACTGTACCACCTAGCCACCCTGTCCTGCCTTTTCAATGTTCACAATTTCTGTCACCCTATAAAATCTATCTTCCTTTCTCTGAAGTTGCTGGTTCCTCTTGGAACTTAGCTGCTTCATGAGAGGCATCAATCTCAATAAATGCCTCTGCCTGGATTAGAGGTGGTCTGATTCTGAACTCTTTGAGATGGTTCCACCATCACACATCATGAAACTGCACCAGCTTTTGGCATCCATCTAAACCACAACAATAACAATGGACTTCACCAATAGGAAATCAATGAATATTGATTGATTGATTAATTTATGTATTCAGATAAGCTATGTGAGGAAATATGATAGAGGATAATAACATATTAAGCAGAACTGTTCCCTCTCTTCTAACATAGGATTAGTTTCTAATTTTTAATATATTATTCTTGCTTTGAAATGGTTATTTAATGTAATTGTGTCAGTTCTTAGGAAACAAACTATAGAATCATCATCACATTGAAGTCAAGGCCACCGAGAGTGTTTAACATCCTCGTGTGTGATTTTCCATCATGATAATATACTTTTCCTTATTGCCTGTTAATTTTAAGCATACTGATTTTTAATTCTTATTCATCATTACAGAAACAAGGACCGAACCACATGCTCTTGCATGATCTTGTTCGTGATGTAAAACAGGTAACCGAATGTTCTCCAAGGTCTGAGAAATGCAGAAAATTTCTTAGTGTGATGCAAGGTTTACAGGCTTTAGAGCTGGAAAAGATCTTAGGGTTCTGGTAGTACTCATTCATGTGATTGATGAGGAAACTGAGCTGTGGAGAAAGGTCAAGGTTTAGCCAAAGGTCAAGGTTTAAACCCTAGGCCCCCTTAGCCCAAATCTAGATGCTTGCTAACACACTGTGGGTGGCAGTCATTAATAAACACAAAGTTACTTACACTTTGTACAAATTATTTTCTATATGGAGTTTTTGTTGTTTTTTTAAAGGGACTTTGGAAAAAAGATCTAGAGACAATTGAACTAAATTTGTTCTTGTTCATTTACTTTTTGATTTACTTAATCTTTGTTGCTTTTATGAATTTTTTCCTTCTTTTGTACCCTGAACTTCTAGTTTGATTTACAATAGCAAATTAGGAGTGCCTTTCCAAATATGTAATTATTATCCTTCTTTTTAAATAGCTCATTGTTTAATACTCTCCCCTCCCCCATCTCTTGCTCTATGAAAATTATCTTTCTCAGGTCAAATATGGTGATGGAAATCTCTACTAGATTTTTTTTGTGCTCCATGGTGAAAGGAGTTTGTAAGAGATGATAGTTTGGAGAAACACTGGGACAAAGGGGTGTTGGCACCATATATATTTGTTTATGGGACGCATTCTTTGGCTCTGTTGTGTTGCGATGGTGTTTATTCAATTCTTCCATGAAGTATACTAGGCTTTGTTACATGAAATACCAGAGAAATGAATAAAGTAGGTGAGTGATGTTTAAGACTGTTAGGGGAGAAAGACATTATCTTTTGTTCCTAGGACACAAAGGCAAAAAGAAAGTACGAAAGTTCAATGGAAATTTTTTATATTCCATTCAGTCATTATGCATCACAAAAGGACATTGCCTTATGTCTTATTCGAAGTAGGTGGATTTTACTCAGAATTTGTTCATTTCTGTGGCCATGCTTAGATCTCCCTGTCATTTTGTTCCTATTTTATTCAAGATAAATGACAACTTGAAAGTGGAATTTTTAATTTCGGTACTGTCACAGCATACAAACCAAATCATTCAGTATTAGACTTAGTGCTCAGATTTATTGGAAAAACAGATTAGCTAATTTCTGAAGTAATTACTTGGATAATTTGTTGACTGGTATGAATTTTTTCTTTTCAGTCAAGTACCCCTGTTTGTCATAGGTTTATATACCTTATCAAAGGGCTTTTCAAAAATGTTAAGCAGTTATTTCAGACTACAAAGTTATCATGTTGAAGTGTCTAATCAAGGATGAGATAAATTATGTAACAGAAAGAGAAAAAGAAGTTGAAGATATATTTTTGATAATATATTGAGATAATCAGCAATATGAATCTTCAATATGAACTCCAGTATGAAATAAAGGTGTGGCAAATTAGTTTGCAAACATTTTTAAGGCACTTATTACGGGCCAGCCACTGTGCCAAATGCTGGAGATACAAAGACAAAAGTGACCATTAAAACAAACTACTGTGCTATGAAAAAAGAGGCATAATGGTGTCTAGCCACGTAACAGGAATGGTTGGTATGATCTGATATGTGTGTGAGCAGTATGTGTGAGCCTGAGCCATTAATTTTATCATCAGTTGCTAATGGTCTAGTTATTTCAGCTATTCTGCCTTCACATTAATTTATTTATAAGTTTGAGACTACAATGCTATGGCACAACAGGGAAGTCTCATACCCCAATATGCATTAACTTTCTTGTTTTACTTTCTTCACATTTCTTCATTTCAGAGATTTCAGAACATGTATTTATTTACTTCCCTTTTTTCTTTTTTGTTCTGAGCTAAAATCTATTGTTATCTCAGTCAAAGGATTCAAGAACCATCATACCATTGTAATTAGCACTTGCTACTCTAGACAGTACCAATTTTATGTATAGAGTACAAGTCTTGTTTGATGGTGGAATCAAGGGGCCCCAAAATAGAGCTAAAACAGGATTGTAAATCTCACTGATTATCTTCACGAATTTTTGCCACTTGCTTCCTATCATGTTTTGCCTACTTCCATGTGATATTGGATAATCCCCAACTTCATCAGAATTGATCGTCTAACTCTAGTGGGTGAGTCAAACACCCTCTGGTTTAAAAAAAAAAATTGTTGCACCAGAGAGCAGAGGATTTGCCACAATAAATGGATATGATTGAACCCTATGGATTATTCTAGTTTATTTTTTCACTAGTCATTGGAGCCAGGAACCAGTAAAAGTTATCAGAATGAGACTAATTAATTGTTCTAAACAAGAAAAGTATTGCATTCTATAATGACCATAAAAATGATTTCCTAGTCTTTTACATACAAAAATATTTGTAGCAGCTCTTTTTGTAATGGCAACTGTGGGGAGTCTCCATCAGTTGGGGAATGGCTAAACAAATTATCATATATACATATAATGAAATATTATTGTGCTGTGGAAAATAGCAAAGGAGACAAAGTTAGAGAAACCTAGGAGGATTTGTATGCACTGATGCAGAGTGAAATCTGGGGGCAAATACTTGAATTTCATTATTCACAATTTAATTATGATAGCAAAGGCATCCAGAATAACTTCACTAGGAGTGAATATGTACACATATAGGTCCTGGTCTATCTTAACAAGCAGGTAAACATGTAATTCAATACATATTCAGGTTACTTGATCAATGCGCAATCTATCCTAAAGGTGATTGAATACAATGAATTGACTGTTGTAGTTCAAATGGTTATACTACAATAGTGGAACAGAGGAGGAAATATCAAGAGAGTGAAGATGGAGAGACCATATACTGATGTGTTTTAACCTTTGCATTGTAGAGCCATCTTCCTTCAGACTACAGAATCACATTGATTGATATTGGATTAGTGATAGAGTACCTAATTGGTGGAGCCTATCGGAGCAGCTACACGAGGAAGACTTTCAGAGCTCTATACAATAGCCTCTACAGGAAACAGAAGGTAATGTCCATGAAATGAGTCTGAGTAATACCTCTAAAATCAGTGACCTTGGAGGCTACTGAGTCTAACCCACTCATTTTATAGATGAAGATCGTGAGGTCTGGCCAGGGAAGTTAAGTGATTTTCTCAGTGTTGCGAGAGTCATGTCAGAAGTGGGTTATAAACTGAGTCCTTTGGACTCCAGGAGCAATACCTTTTCCATTATGCCCTACTGCTTCTTCATGTTGACTCCTGTGACTTCTGTCCCCACTTTATCTCAGGAATCTGCAAGGGTGGTTTTCATCCAAAACAACTCTGACATCTGTTCTCTTTTCACAGTCTTTCCCTCGCCCATTGCCTCACTACTCCAGAAACCAAACTTCATCTTCATTTGACTTCGATTCTCACTATCCCTTATAGTTTTCCTAGTTTATCATTGTGCTTCTGCCTTCACTTCCCTCCTCATACTGTCCCCTATAGTAAGAAATTTCAGTAATACAAAGTCTTCCTCTCTTAAATCCCTGGTTCTCTGTCTGCCTCTGTTTCTATTCTTGTTGCTGTTCAGTTTTAGTCACATATGATTCTTTATGACCCCATTTGGAGTTTTCTTAGCAAAGATACTGGAGTGGTTAGGCATTTTCTTCTGCACTTCATTTTATAGATGAGGAAACTCAGGTAAACAGGGTGAAGTGATTTACTCAGGGTCACACAACTAGTAAGTGTCTGAGACCAGATTTGAACTCAGATCTTCCTGAGTCTAAACCTAGCACACTCTCTACTGCAGCACCTCAAGTATAGGTCATTGCCAAGATGTCAAGGAACACTACTTGAAGCACCTTTGCTAGATGTATTACATGTAACCTTCATGGCTGAATGAAATTTAAAAAATTTTTCTTTGATTCCCTTTCACATCCCTCATAGAAGTTGTTCTAAACCTTTTCCTCACTCCTTGAGGCTCCCAGTTTCTCCTCGCTTTTTCCATAGATGCTTTTATGTCTTGATTTAATAAGAAGATTGAACCTGCCTGTTATGAGATCTCCATCCTCATTTCCTTCCTGTCATATACCTCCATGTCTTCATCTATCCTCTTCTCAGTCTCCGTTCTTCTGGTCTCAGAATATTAAGTGGTTTCCTACTTTGCCAAGGCTAACCCTTTCCCTCATTCCCTTCATCTCATCTTCCCTCATGTCTTTTGAAAGTCTGCCTCACTAACCATTCCCCTTAATCCTCTTCTTTCTTTGCTTCTCTGCCTCTTTCCGTGTCTCTGCTCTCTCTCATGTCTCCTTCGCCTATGTTTATTAACACACTCAAGTCTCTCTGTACATAAAACATGCTTTTCTTGATTTCTCCCAAGCTACCGTTCTGTTTTCTCTTCTCTCCTTCATTATTAAATTCCAGGAAAAGTATTATACATTATTGCCACTTACATTTGACTCACACTTTCACAATCCTCCCCCCCCCCCCCATCATTGAAGAAAACAAAACAAAAGCTGTTACCTCGAGTTTGCTAGGAGCAGTTTTGTGGAATAAAGAGAACCTTGGTCATGGTGTGAGCTTTGGGGGAGAGGGGTGGTTAGCCTTGTAGGATCTTTCCAGCTCATTAAGGGATAGGAATTGGTAGAGGAAAGTGATGGCTGATATATTTTCCTATTCATGCCTGTGCCTTCCAGGGCACGTTCACCTGTGTCTCTGCTTCTAGACATTGGAATCTAGTCAGAACTGGAACTGAGACATGGTTGTACTTACAGCTATCACTAAACTAACAACAAAGCCTAAGAGTCAGGGAAGAATAATGTTGGAAAAAACCGTAGAGATCCTCTAATTCAGACTCATTTTACACACTGAAAACCCAAGGCCACTTGCTTAAAGTCACATGGGAAATACCAGAGTTAGGACTAGATGGCAGATTTTCCTTCAAGGATCTTGTCTATTACTTATAAACTGGGATAATGATAATTCTCCTAATGAATTACATTTGGGGCCCTAATTGGCAAATTGGCCCCCTGAGAAGAGAGCATCATAGATTTGGAATGGGAAGCACTTCAGTGAGTCTGATCCCTTCATTTAAAAGATGAGAAACTGAGGCCCAGAGAGACCCCGATAACTTGCCCAATGTCCCACACTAGCAGTAGGACAGAAAGAATCCTGAATCACTTAGCCTCACTGGACATCAGTTTTCTCACTTGTAAAATGAGGGTATTGGACTAACTGGCTTCCACCTTGAGACCTGCGATCTTAAGACTTTGTACTGAGTGCTCTTGCTAAATTGAGCTACAGGCCGCTGAAATTGCGTATGTTGAATTTATCATGCAGTCAAAGAATGTGGATTTCAGTGAACAATACGAGCATGCAGTCACTGAACCATGTGAGCTGCATTATATTATTCTTTTTTTTTCTTGCTCCATAATACTCTCTAATTTTAAAAAAATACAAAGCGTAAATCTTTATGAAAATGAAACAAAATAAGCCACTGGTATGCTAGATATTTTTTATTATGTCGATGTTTACACAGTTTTATTTTAGCTTTTCTCATTAATGAAAAACAAAACCAAACAACCCCCAACCCTTGCATATGGAAACTTAATGATGTTGCCACAGGGTCCCTGCACCTGGATTTCAGTGTGGATGCCTTATAACCCCTGGAGGAACACCAGTAACATTCTAACTTAACCTTGAAGCTGCTCGTGTATGGGATTTTTCCCTTATCAGAACTTTGAATCTTGATGACATTTTCTGAAATTGTTCCAGCTATGGAACTTCCATTGATGTTAATGTGAATTTCCACATTGAGAGTGAGCATAGAATATGTAAGAGGGCATAGGAGTGGAATTGTTTGCTGAGATTTTAAAGAAAGAACACGGTACTTTCTTAAGAAGTGCCTAATGTTTTGTTTTGCTGGGTCCATTCTACTCTGGGGAAATTCAGTATTAATCATGAAAGGGAAAGTGAGCCAGTGACTGTTTTGCAGGATGGAGCTTCACCTAGGTGGAATTCAATTTCTAGGGTAATCCAGAATTGAAATATTTATTGTCAACAATTTCATCTCAATCCTTTCATTGTTTTGTCTTTTCAAACAACGACAACCATCACCACCACTACCACCACCAACTGACTGCAATAATTAGAGAATGAGCTGCTTCATCCAGAACTTTTCTCATCCTTCCCTTCATCTGATCAATCATTCAGGAAGCCGGAGTGGATCTGCTGAAAATACTTTGCATTCCCAGTTCATTAGAACAGCACAGCCTTACAAATGCAAGGTATCATCTTTAAAAATATGCACATTTATATATTTTGTTTTTATATCCCCTACGTTTACTATTGTATCCCTGCTTCATTTCCTCCCAAACTGTCGTCTTTAGTAATTAAGAAAGACAAAAAATAGTTCTACAAAATCAGTCAGTCAAGTATTAAACAGCTACCTCCAGGTAGGCACTGTGCTAAGGCTGGGTATTCAAAGGCAAAAACACACAGTCCTTTCCCTCAAGGAGCTCACATTATAACGAAGGCAACAACATGGAAACAACCATCAACCTGTGTCCATATCTGTATCTATGTCTCTGTAGTAGATGGTAAGTAATCTCTGAAAGAAGGGAATTTGCCAGAGGGGATTGGAGGAAAGAGGGGGAAAGGCTCCCTGCAGAAGGTGGGATTTAAAAGGATTCTTGAAAGAAGCCAGAGAATCCAGTTGACAGAGGGTATTCCAAGCATGGGGTACAGCCAAGGAAAAAGTGGTGCCAGGAACAACAAGAAAGCAGGTATTGATGGATTGCAAAGTATGTAGAGAGGAGTGGGATATAAGAAGACTGGAAAATAGGGAGGGATGAGCTTTTGAAGTACTTTAAATGCATTTTTATTTGACTCTAAAGGTAACAGGGAGCCATTGGACTTTACTGAGTAGAGGAGTGACATGGTCAGGTTTTTGCTTTAAAAAAAAAATCAATCAGTAAATATTTATTAAGTACCTATTATGTGCCAAGGATACAAAGGGAGGTACCAGACAGTCTCTGCCCTTAAGGAGCTCTGTCCTCAACGGTGAAGTGGAGGTGGGGGCAAGATAACAAGTTTTTTTGCTCACAAACAGGTTTTGTTCAGGAAATTCTAAACTGCCAAATGTTTCCATTTTTAGATTCAGAGCAGAAGGAAGTTAGGTCTGTTTACAAACTTCATATGTAATTGTGATATTCCTAAAGTGCCGTTGATTCCCCTCCTCACTAAAGACCAGTCATTCCCCCTTGCCTCTAGAATCACATGTAGACTTCTTTGTTTGGCCTTCAAAGCCCTTCTCAGTCTGGGTCCAGCCTAACTCCCCAGGTGGCATTACCTGTCTCTTCCTTTCCTGGCTTCACATGCTCTATGGTAGAGCAGACAAATGGGCTTCCTTGATATCCCTCACACATGACATTTCATTTCTTCTGTTAAATCCTTTGAACTTGGAATGCACTGTCTCCTTACCTCCTCTTCTTGGAATCCTTAACTTCCCTCAAAGTTTAGCTCATTTGTCATCTAAATGAGACCTTTCTCAACCATCCTGACAATCAGGGCTTCCTGATATATCCCATTTATTTGGCAAATATTTTGTGTCTACATATTGTCTTCCTTGTGGAAAGTAATAGAAAGTAACGGTCCAAAGAATGCTTCATTTTTGGGTTTGTTTCTCCAGAATCTAGCAAGCATATAGCAGGCACTTACTAAATACTTATAGACTGGTTAATTGACGCACAATTCAGAAGAGCTAGATTGTGTTTTCC